>CM038678.1:577041891-577703579 GCA_021605205.1 Aegilops longissima
AAAAGCAACACATGAAAATTAGTTCCAAAGTGATAGATATCCAAGAAGGATGTAATAAAAACTTTCATGAAGATCATTGGACAAAATAAACTTGATTCCTTATAATAGTTTTGAGATATGATAACGTGATATGTGAGTCATGTTGATGAGTAATTGTGCTTTAGTAAGAATATTGGTGTTAAGGTTTGTGATTCCCTATGCAAGCACGAAAGTTAATAGTCATGCAATGCAATTACATCCTACTTATGGTGCATTATTCGGTGTTAATTATGCTTAATGCTCGCTTATGACATTATTCGTTTCTTGGTTGGTCGCTTCTCAATCTTTTGCTAGCCTTCATTTTGCACTAAGTATGATCACTACTTGTGCATCCAAAATCCTTTAAACCAGCTTTGCCACATGAGTCCACTATATCTACCTATATGCGGTATTCTTTTGCCGTTCTAAGCAAATTTGTATGTGCCATCTCTAATTTCCAAAATAAATTTCTCTTTTGTGTGCTCGTACTGCTCGCGAGGCGGTGAGGGGTGGCCGATATTTTCCATGCTAGATGTGTTATTCTCATGATGAGTGTTTATTCACTTGTCATTGCACGAGAGTAAGTCAAAGGTGTTAGGGATGCCCAGTCCCGAAATGAAAATTGAATTTACTTTGTGTTGTCAAATAATAAATTCCTTGGAAAGTGTTGGTATGGAGGGCACCCGTGGATACGGTTAGCCATGGAAAGTGAAAGTATGGTGGAAAAAGGAATAAACTTTATTTTCTGTTTGGGAACCGCCTATGATATATCTAGCAGGGAAAGTGTGGGGAACTCTAAGTCATTTTTGTTGGTGGGAAAAGTATGCCTCCCAAAAAAAATTTATCTCTAAGTTTTTCACTTTGAGCTCTGGCACCTCTACAAATCCCTACTTCCCTCTGCGAAGGGCCTTTCTTTTACTTTATGCAATTTTTATTTTTAATTTGGGTCTCCATCTTCTCTTATAAAGCACCGACTAGGAGGCAATATGATCGTACTTGAGTATTGGGTGTAGCTAATATGCGAGTGTGTTTCATGAATGGATCAATGATTGAGCATGATGGGCTAGGGATAACTTATTTTAGCATTGATGTTTTGAAAGACATGGTTGCTTGTTGATATGCTTGAGTATTTAAGTCTCATGTCAAAACTAAACTATTGCTTTGAACCATATAAAAAGTCCAAATGTCCATGCTATAAATAAAAGAATATGAGATGACATGTTAGGCAACATTCCACATCAAAAATTCTATTTTTATCATTTACCTACTCGAGGACGAGCAGGAATTAAGCTTGGGGATGCTGGTACGTCTCCAACGTATCTATAATTGTTTTATTGTTCCATGCTGTTATATTATCATTCTTGGCCGTTTTACAATCATTTTATAGTCATTTTATATTATTTTTTGGTACTACCCATTGACATAGTGCCAAGTGTCAGTTGCTTTTTTCTGCATGTTTTTTACATCGCAGGAAATCAATACCAAACGGAGTCCAAACGCAACGAAACTTTTTGTGGATTTTTTTGGACCAGAAGACATCCAGTGGGCCGGAGAAGCGCCTAGGGGTGCTCCGAGGGGAGCACAACCCACCAGGGTGCGCCCTGGTGGGTTGTGCCCACCTCGGGTGCCCCCCGAACCGCCACTTTGCTCTATAAATACCCCAATATTCCAGAAACCTTAGGGGAGTCGACGAAAATCAATTCCAACCGCCGCAAGTTCTAGAAACCACGGATCCAATCTAGAGACCATCATGGAGGGGTTCATCATGCCCATTGGTGCCTCTCCGATGATGCATGAGTAGTTCTTTGTAGACCTACCACTACTGTAGGATACTGCTAACGCGACACTACTGTAACATCCCAAATTTTCAATTTGGAATGTTATACATAGAGCATCAATTGCATATCATATTTTATTGCATTTTAGCTCGATCCTAGAAATTTCACGCAACTCAAGGACCCACGGAGAGAGTTGGAGATTTTGTTATTTTCATATTTGAGTTTTCTCAAAATTTGAAAATAGGATCTTTTGGTTTTATTTATTTTATCTTCAATTATTTCTATTATCAAAATATGAGAGAGGGAATAAAATGACTTTCCCAAAATAAAGAAATATTGAAGATTTAATAAAAAAAATCAAATAAGATTTTTATTTGAAGTTTATCGCTATTTTATCCGAATTTAGGAAAAATGCGCGTTTTTCAAAATTGCATTTAGGCCCCAAATAAATGTTCTTCTTGTCCGGCTTGATTTTAGAAGTCGGGGAAAATTTATTTCAGGATTTTTGGAGTCAGTTTAGTATTTATTTAGTTAGATTTTCTGCGCGAAAATTATTTTAAAAAAAAGCCCGAACCGACCTTGGGCCGTGCTCGAGCGAGGACACCACCGGGGTGGGAGGGCTTTATAAGCCGGGGCCCCGCCTGCAAGCCCACCGCCTGCCTTGAAGCCTACCGCCGCCTAGCCCGGCCAGCCCGCATTGAACCTAAGCGCCGCCACCACAGACTCCGTTATCGCCACACCACTTGCAGCCGCCGTTCTTGTGAACCGCACCGCCGGCCGCCGCGCCGCCGCCGAGCCGACCGCCGCCGCCGCCGTTGACTCGCCGGAGGTAGTCCCCGTCGCCGCCTCGATTTTCGCCGGTTTTTTAGATCCGTTTTTTTAGATCGGATTTTTCGGTTTAGGTTAATTAGCGAGCGTTCGCTTGTTCGTTTGTTTTAACGAACACGTTCATCGTTTAGATCCAGATAACGAATGTTCATTCGTTAATCTATTCGTCGTTTTTCTTTTTCTCGGATTTATTCCGTGATTTTTCTGATCGTGATTTCTGATCCGATTTTCGATCTAGTATAAATTTTCGCTTGTTTATCGGAATCAGGCGATTCAAGCGCCTAGAGTTTCGTCTCGAAACCCTCTTTCCAAATAATCAACTCAAACAAGTTTTTGCCTCTATAAAATTTGACTTAGGTCCAGATTAGTAAACAAAGCTTGTTTCTTTTGCCGTTTGACTTTCGTTGCTTCGTTCGATTTGATTCTTTTTGCAAACCGGAGTTCTTAAGTTGAACTTTCTGGTTATATATTTTATTTGAGTTTTACCTGTGCATTAGATGAGTACTTATTGTGTGCTTGTTTGTTTGCGATAGAGTACCCGGAGTGCGCCGCTTGCTACTTTGAATCGCTAGGTTTCGCAGATCATCAGCAAGGCAAGTAACACTTTGATCATAACCCTTTTCATACCCAGTTTTTATGCATTAGATCAATCCTCAAACACTGCATGATTAGGATCTGATTAAACTGTGGGTTTTGGGAAGTAGATGAGGTAGTACCTATTACCTGTTTTATTATCAAACCCTTGGGAGTTACTTCTACGTTTGCTTATATTGCCATGCTATGCTTAGACGTGGATTGGGTGAGTGTATCCATGACAGATGTGAGATTGTTAATTAATGGTTTATTTAAGCTGGCAACTTAAACACACATCTGTGTGGATTGAGGTACCTGGGTATTCGAGATTACTGTTTCTTTTGGACCGCCACCCAGGCTCAAAGGGGTCATGATATTATTCATGCTAGAAACTTCCGTGTGCAGCCAAAAGCTACTATGGGCTCTAGCATAGTTGACTAAGTCGTACGAACTCTTACAGTAGTAGACTAGCTGATGTAGGGGATGTAGGTTGGTACGGTCTACCCATTCGTAAGGTGCTAGCGCTTCTGAAAGACTATGTCTTGGTCATCCGTTTCTCAAACACCATGTATCCAAACGGAGGAGATCGAGTCTTGTGAGGAAAAGTGCACAAACCTCTGCAGAGTGTATAAACTAATCATGGTTAGGCGTGTCCCCGGTTATGGACATCTTGAGTATCTAGTACTTGGATATCATGTGAATCTCATCATGTTACTTTAATTAATATTGTTGGGTTTTTAATGATGATGCTTAATTGGGATTGAGAATGCTGTCAACCATTCTCAATGTTTAACAACCACCATGATAGTTAAATAAAATTTATTCCTTTGCGATGAGGGAAAAATTGGCTTTACATAAACTCTGTAACCATAGAGCTTTTCCACCAGCCATATATGCATGTAGTATAGCTTTGCTCTGTCATATTACTCTCTATGTGTTACATTGCGGCATATTCCATGTCTTGACCGTTTCGGGCTGCAACGTTCATGTTGCGAGACTTTTCGAACGACAGTAAGGTGCCTTTAGGTCGTGGTTCTATACTCGATGATGCCGTTGGAGTTGATGGACTCGCTTATCTTCCAAGCCTTCCGCTGTTATCGTTATTAGATGGCCTTAAGCCATATTTATTGTGATAAGTTCTCTTTTGAGACATTCGATGTAATAAGTGTGTGATTGCTACTCTGTTATAAATCCTTCAAATCTTGTGCGTGTCGGCATTCTTGATCCAGGATGACAACGATGCACGAGATCGACTGTTTGAGGTCCGGTCGCTACAAGATAATATCGAGCACACGCCGACCGTAGGACACGACCACTAAGCTAAAGCCCTAGATCACTTGCTCTTTCTTCTCATTTCGACTCCTCATCTTTTCTACTCTTTTAGGATGGCGGATGCAAGGAACAAGTTCACGCAACCGGATGAAGATACACCCTTTGGATGCCACTTGAAGGAAGTCACTAGATACCTGAACATCGGAGTACCAAGATTCACCGGGACCTACAACGCCACTTTACCCGAAGAGGAGCGCTGGATGATTCAAGTTCAAGTTCCGGAAGGACGTTATCACCAGTCACGGAGCCCATAGAGTTTTCCTTTGATGCACTAACCTGGAGTCTAGGAAGGAGCATGGCAGCCCACATCACCATGGGACGTGTTGGAGAAGTTTACCGCAAGGATCTCAAGGATACTATCTACCAGATTTGTGGGCGCCGAGATGAGCAATTGGAGATGATCAACACCAGGAGGGATAGATTAATCGCAGCATATATCCAGGAGTTAAACCAGCACATCCGACACCGGAGAATCGGATGTCGCGAGCATGGAGGATCTGCGAAGGCCTTGACCAAGATCAAGGAGCTAAAGGAAGAACTCAAGGCTACACGTGAAGATTACATGGAAGAAATTGAAGGGCTAGTGGAGAATAATGACGACTTAACCAGGAAGCTCGGAGTTTTCATGGGAGACCCCGCACCAGGAAGAGAAGACGATGATTCCACTTGCCCGAATAACTATATCATCATCGATGACATTGACTCGGATCCCGACGATAGCGATGATGACTATGCTGATGAAGCTAGAGCAGATATCATGGAGTCTTCATCGGAGCAGTTTTTCTAGTTGACCACCATAACAGTAGTAGTATTACCCCCGTGTATCTAGTTTAGTCCAAGCACTTTTGTAACGATAGTTAGCCCGTTGTATGCATTTGTTTGAATTGATTGGAGTGATTTGTTTGAATTTGTCTCATGTGCATATGGGTAGTGTTTTCTCACTAGACCTCATTCTATTCTATTTTCTCATCTTTTCTAAACCCTCAGATGCCTCCGAGACGCGACACCGGATTTGTTTTCCCACCGGAGATCACTCAGTTGATTCAGCAGTAGAATGCTTTGATTCAAACACTAGTACAGAACCAAGGCAACAACAACAACAACAACAACAACCCACCACCACCACCACCACCTATTGATCATTTGACTCGTTTCTTGAGGCTAAATCCGCGGTGTTTTCGGTAGCACCGAGCGATTATTGCAGATGATTGGCTCCGCAAGGTTGGAAGGAGCTGGCCCTGCGGATGCACAGATCTCGCGGAGAAAGTGCGTTTTGCCGCACATCAGCTTGATGGACCCGCAGCATCATGGTGGGAGAATTACACAGCCACACACCCTATTGACCTTTGTCACATGGGATCGGTTTGACAAGCTTTCCGTCTTGCACGTTTCAGCAGGAGCTATGGGCATGAAGAAGCGTGAGTTTCACAACTTACGCCAAGGAGGACGCACTGTAAGCCAGTATGTGGAGGATTTTAGTAACTTAGCACGTTATGCCCCAGATGACGTTGCTACAGATGCAGCTAAGCAGGAGAAGTTTCTGGATGGGCTGAATGATGAGCTGAGCATGCAGTTGATGGTAGCAACTTTCAACAACTACCAGGAGTTGGTAGATCTTGCTCTTATGATTGAAGGTAAGCAGCAACAGATTCACAACCGCAAGAGGAAGTATGGAGAGGGGAAGTACAATGTTGGAGCTCAGCAGAAGTTACGCTTTACCCCCAAACCGGGAGGACAATTTCAGCATACCCATGGAGGAGGTAGCTCGCACAATCATAATGGCACCAAGAATGGAAACGGGAATGGAGGAAGCAATGGACAAAACCGCACCAACCCGTCAACCCCAGCCAAGAGAGACCTGAGCCAAGTCACTTGTTTTATGTGTCAGAAGACTGGACATTATGCAAATGAATGTCCTGAAGCCCAAAATGGAAATGGCAATGGAAGCTCAGGGAAGAAGCCGAACCCTTTCAACAGGGGACAGGTGAACCATGTTACCGTGGAGGAGGTTGAAGCTCACCGGATCACGATAATAGGTAAGTTTTGGTTAAGACATTTACTGCAGTTGTTCTTTTTGATACTGGTGCATCACATTCATACATATCAAGGGGATTTCTGGATAAGTATAAATTGCCAACCCAAGCCGTTAGGTCACCCGTGCTAGTAACCTCACCCGGAGCAGAATATATGGCTAGTCTATGGTGTGATCGGTTACCATTAAGGATCGGTAACTACGTATTTCCCTCGGACCTAATAGTTTTGGAATCGCAAGGATTGGATGTGATATTAGGCATGGATTGGTTATCAAAGTACGGAGGGAACAATGATTGCGCCAGTAAGTCGATTTTGCTTACCACCCCAGAAGGAAGAAGAATCAAGTATGTATCACGGCATGAGTCGAGGAGGACACAAGTAAATTCCTTATCAGGAGTTGTGCAGGAGGAAGTACCAGTGGTGAAGGATTTCCCTGATGTATTTCCAGTAGAGTTGCCAGGCATGCCACCAGATAGAGACATTGAGTTTTTGATTGAGCTTTTGCCAGGCACAGGGCCAATATCTAAGAGACCGTACCGGATGCCCGCACAAGATTTGGAAGAAATAAAGAAGCAGATTAAGGAGTTACTGGATAAAGGTTTTATTCGCCCAAGTTCTTTGCCTTGGGGATCGCCAGTACTTCTAGTGGAGAAGAAGGATGGATCATTAAGGATGGTTGTTGATTATCGAGGATTGAATGAAGTGACTATTAAGAACAAGTACCCGTTGCCGATGATCAACGACTTGTTTGACCAATTGCAAGGAGCTAAGGTATTTTCCAAGATCGATTTGCGATCAGGATACCATCAGTTAAAGATTCGAGAGTAGGATATACCCAAGACGGCTTTTACCATCAGCTACGGGCTGTATGAGTATACCGTTATGTCATTTGGGCTGACTAACGCACCGGCCTATTTCATGAACATGATGAACAAGGTGTTTATGGAGTTTTTGGATAAGTTCGTCGTGGTGTTCATTGACGATATTTTGGTCTACTCGAAGAACGAAGAAGAGCATAAGGAGCATTTGCGTTTAGTACTTGAGAAGCTCAGAGAACATCAATTATATGCCAAGTTCAGCAAATGTGAGTTTTGGTTGAAAGAAGTTGGATTTCTCGGACATGTTATATCCGGAGAAGGTATAGCGATAGATCCCACCAAAGTTGTCCTTTGTGACAAGCGGGAAGCACCAACGACAGTTGGAGAGATCCGGAGTTTTCTTGGACTGGTAGGATACTACCGGAGATTCATTGAGAATTTCTCGAAGATTGCGAAGCCTATGACGGAGTTATTAAAGAAGGATACCAAGTTCAATTGGACTAAGGAATGTGAGGCTAGTTTCCAGGAGTTGAAGAAACGTTTGGTTATATCACCAGTGTTGATACTGCCAGATTAGCGCAAGGATTATGAGGTGTATTGCGACGCTTCACGTCGAGGACTGGGAGCAGTGCTTATGCAGGAGGGTAGAGTTGTTTCATATGCTTCACGACAACTTAAGCCCCATGAGTTAAATTATGCCACCCATGATTTGGAGTTAGCAGCCGTAGTGCATGCGTTGAAGACTTGGAGACATTTTCTCATTGGAAACCATTGTGAGGTGTACACGGATCACAAGAGTTTGAAGTACATCTTCATGCAGAAGGAGTTGAATCTCAGGCAAAGGAGATGGTTGGAGCTCATCAAGGATTATGACATGAGATTACATTGTCACCCTGGAAAGGCTAACGTAGTAGCAGATGCGTTGAGCCGCAAGAGCCATGTAAACACACTAATGTCCGGAGGTTTACCAAAGGAGTTAGCCGATAAATTTTGGGAGCTATGTTTGGAGATAGTTCCGAGAGGCTATGTAGCAACATTGGAGATACAGTCTACTTTGATGGATAAGATCAGAGAAGCTCAGAAGACTAATAAGGAGATTGCCTTTATTAAGTAGAAAATGAGAAATGGAAAAGCTAAGGGATTTCGTGAGGATGAGCACAATACCCTATGGTTTGAGGACCGCGTTTATGTGCCTAATGATCCGGAGATCAGGAAGTTGATTTTGCAAGAGGCCCATGATTCGCTGTATTCGATTCACCCAGGAAATACCAAGATGTATTTGGATTTGAAGGACACTTTCTGGTGGACCGGAATGAAGAAGGATATTGCGGAGTTTGTAGCAGTTTGTGATGTATGTCAGAGAGTGAAGGCAGAACATCAAAATCCATCAGGTTTGTTACAGCCATTGCCGATACCCGAATGGAAGTTGGAAAAGCTAGGCATGGATTTCATCACAGGATTACCCAGGACTCGTTCATGCTATGACTCGATTTGGGTTGTAGTCGACCGTATGACGAAGGTAGCTCATTTCATCCCAGTGAAGACCACTTACAGCAGTGCTAAGTTGGCTAAGATATACATGACTAGGATCGTATGTCTGCATGGAGTTCAGAGGAGTATCGTATCAGATAGAGGAACCCAGTTTACCTCAAGGTTCTGGAATCAGTTGGACGAAACTTTGGGTACCAGGCTAGAGTTCAGTACATCTTTTCATCCGCAGACAGATGGACAGACCGAGAGAGTCAATCGGATTTTGGAGGATATGCTGAGAGCTTGTGCACTAGATTATGGATCTAGTTGGGACGACAACTTGCCATATGCGGAGTTCTCATATAACAATAGTTATCAATCAAGTTTGAAAATGGCCCCTTTCGAAGCTTTGTACGGAAGGAGGTGAAGAACCCCGTTGCTGTGGGATGAAGTTGGAGAACGCCAGTTGTTTGGACCAGATTTGATTAAGGAGTCTGAACAGAAGGTGAAGTTGATTCGCGATAGGCTCAAGGTAGCCCGATCTAGGCAGAAGAGCTATGCGGATTGTAAACGCAAGGAGACAGTTTTCGAAATCGGAGATAGAGTATATCTTCGAGTATCTCCACTTCGAGGAGTTAAGCGCTTTGGAGTTAAAGGAAAGTTAGCGCCACGTTTTGTGGGACCATACAAAGTTTTGGAGCGCATGGGAGAAGTTGCTTACAAGTTGGAATTGCCCGATGGATTGTCAGGAGTTCACGATGTGTTCCACGTTTCCCAGTTGAAGAAGTGCCACGCAGAGATGGCTGATATACCTCTGAGAGATACTGTGCCACTGGAAGCGATTCAGTTGGGTAGTGATTTGATCTATGAGGAGAAACCAGTCAAAATTCTCGAGTTTGCCAGCCGAGTCACCCGCAGCAAGATTATCAGGTTTTGCAAAGTCCAGTGGAGTCACCACACCAAGGATGAAGCCACCTGGGAGCGAGAAGATCTGCTGAAGGACCACCCTCACCTATTTTCTAGCCAACCCGAATCTCGAGGGCGAGATTCATCTTAAGGGGGGTAGGTTTGTAACATCCCAAAATTTTAATTTGTAATGTTAAACATAGAGCATCAATTGCATATCATATTTTATTGCATTTTGTCTCGATCCTAGAAATTTCACGCAACTCAAGGACCCACGGAGAGAGTTGGAGATTTCGTTATTTTCATATTTGAGTTTTCTCAAATTTTGAAAATAGGATCATTTGGTTTTATTTATTTTATCTTCAATTATTTCTATTATCAAAATATGAGAGAGGGAATAAAATGACTTTCCCAAAATAAAGAAATATTGAAGATTTAATAAAAAAACCAAATAAGATTTTTATTTGGAGTTTATCGCTATTTTATCTGAATTTAGGAAAAATGCTCGTTTTTCAAAATTGCATTTAGGCCCCAAATAAATGTTCTTCTTGTCCGGATTGATTTTAGAAGTCGTGGAAAATTTATTTCGGGATTTTTGGAGTCCGTTTATTATTTCTTTTGTTAGATTTTCTGCACGAAAATTATTTGAAAAAAGTTGAACCGATCTTGGGCGTGCCAGCGGGACACCGCCGGGGGTGGGGGGCTTTATAAGCGGGGCCCCGCTTGAAGCCCACCGCCGCCTCAAGCCCATCACCGCCCATTGAGCCTTGCGCCGCCGCCGCCCAAATCCGCCGCCGCCGCCTCCACCGTCGCCGCCGCCGCCCGCAGCCGCCGCCGACGCGCCGCCACCCCACCACCGCCGGAGCCGACCGTCACCGCCGTCGTTGACTCGCCGCAGGTAGTCCCCGTCGCAGCCTCGGTTTTCGAGCGAGTTTTCGCCGGGTTTTTTAGATCCGTTTTTTTAGATCGGTTATTTTCGGTTTAGGTTAATTAGCGAGCGTTCGCTTGTTCGTTCGTTTTAACGAACGCGTTCATCGTTTAGATCCAGATAACGAACGTTCGTTCGTTAATCTGTTCGTCGTTTTTCTTTTTCTCGGATTTATTCCGTGATTTTTCTGATCGTGATTTCTGATCCGATTTTCGATCTAGTATAACTTTTCGCTCGTTTATCGGAATCAGGCGATTCAAGAGCCTAGAGTTTCGTCTCGAAACCATCTTTCCGAATAATCAACTCAAACAAGTTTTTGCCTTTGTAAAATTTGACTTAGGTCCAGATTAGTAAACGAAGCTTGTTTCTTTCGCCGTTTGACTTTCGTTGCTTCGTCCGATTTGATTCTTTTTGCAAACCGGAGTTCTTAAGTTGAACTTTCTGGTTAGATCTTTTATTTGAGTATTAGCTGTGCATTAGATGAGTACTTATTGTGTGCTTGTTTGTTTGCGATAGAGTACCCGGAATGGGCCGCTTGCTACTTTGAGTCGCTAGGTTTCGCAGATCATCAGCAAGGCAAGTAACACTTTGATCCTAACCCTTTTCATACCCAGTTTTTATGCATTAGATAAATCCTCAAACATTGCATGATTAGGATCTAATTAAACTGTGGGTTTTGGGAAGTAGATGAGGTAGTACCTATTAACTGTTTTATTATCAAACCCTTGGGAGTTACTTCTACGTTTGCTTATATTGCCATGCTATGCTAGTGGACGTGGATTGGGTGAGTGTATCCATGACAGATGTGAGATTGTTAATTAATGGTTTATTTAAGGTGGCAACTAAAACACACATCTGGGTGGATTGAGGCACCTGGGTATTCCAGGATTGCCTGTTTCTTTTTGGACCGCCACCCAGGCTCAAAGGGACCATGAGATTATTCATGCTAGAAACTTCCGTGTGCAGCCACAAGCTACTACGGGCTCTAGCATAGTTGACTAAGTCGTGTGAACTCTTACAGTGGTAGACTAGCTGATGTAGGGGATGTAGGTTGGTACGGTCTACCCGTTTGTAAGGTGCTAGTGCTTCTGAAAGACTATGTCTCGGTCATCCGTTTCTCAAACACCATGTAGTGCGAGAATCCAAACGGAGGAGATCGAGTCTTGTGGGGAAAAGTGCACAAACCTCTGCAGAGTGTATAGACTAACCATGGTTAGCCGTGTCCCCGGTTATGGACATCTTGAGTATCTAGTACTTGGATATCATGTGAATCTCATCATGTTACTTTAATTAATATTGTTGGGTTTTTAATGATGATGCTTAATTGGGATTGAGAATGTTGTCAACCATTCTCAATGTTTAACAACCACCATGATAGTTAAATAAAATTTATTCCTTTGCAGTAGGGAAAAATTGGCTTTACGCAAAACTGTAACCATAGAGCTTTTCCACCAGCCATATATGCATGTAGTATAGCTTTGCTCTTTCATATTACTCTCTATGTGTTACATTGCCAGCATATTCCATGTGCTGACCCGTTTTCGGGCTGCAACGTTCATGTTGCAGACTTTTCAGATGACGAGTAAGGTGCCTTTAGGTCGTGGTTCTATACTCAGTGATGCCGTTGGAGTTGATGGACTCGCTTATCTTCCAAGCCTTCCGCTGTTATCGTCATTAGATGGCCTTAAGCCATATTTATTGTGATAAGTTCTCTTTTGAGACATTCGATGTAATAAGTGTGTGATTGCTACTCTGTTATAAATCCTTCAAGTACTGTGCGTGTCAGCATTATTGATCCAGGGATGACATTGATGCACAGAGATCAGACTGTTTGAGGTCTGGTTGCTACAACTACGATTAGAGACCCTTTGCCGAAACTGTGTGCGATGCATTAATCGCAAACGTTGGTGTAAAAAACGGTCAAAAAAGGTGCGAAACTTTTGCGATGGTCAAGCCATCAAACATGGTTCAGATTTTAGTTGTGTGTGCGATGCAGGGCACATGGTTAATCCATTTAAACTATTTGCGATGAGGCAGAACAACAGAAATGGGCAGCCATATCAATGTGTGTGCGATGCGGGGCACACGGTTAATCCTTTCGAACTATTTGCGATGAGGTAGAACAACATAAACGGGCAGCCATATCAATGTGTGTGCAATATACGACATACGGTTCACTCGGACGAACTGTTTTCGATTAGGGAACACAACAGAAACGGGTCAACTTAACAAGATGTGTGTGATATGTGGCATACAGTTCACATGGATGAACTGTTTGCGATGAGCCAAAAGAACACAAATGAGTCGTGTAAACAAGATGTGTGTGATACGTGGCAAACAACTGACTCAGATGAACTGTTTGCGATGAGAAATTACAACACATACGGTTAATACAGTTAGTTCATGTGCGATTCTGTGTGTACAAAAAACTTTGAAAAATGCAAACTAGTTGCTTGCTGTGGCTAGGAGTATCGCACACGATGCGTCTGCGAGTACTCGTGTGTGATGATTAGTATGTTACACATATGTTTCTTATGTTAACATGTGTTTGAATTTGCAATATGGACAGTTAATATGCAAATGCCTTCTGGACATAGGGCACACGCTTAAACTCAATGAACTGTGTACGATACTAATACTTTCCATGAAAATTTATGAACTTGGGTAACAACATTTGAGTAACATATATATAGTGGTTGCACTATTTGACAAAAGGAGGATCTTCGTAACACGATTTTGACAACCATATGGTCCACATCTACATACTTAACATAGTTACAACTATCACATTTTAAGAGGCTAAGGGCCAACAACCATATGGTCCATATCTACATACTTAACATATATAGTAATTAATAGCTAGCACATTTTATGGGGCCGAGGGCCAACAACCACAACTATCCACTGGAAGCAGCTTGATCAAAGCGACTCAGCATCTCGTCAATGAAAAGGAAGAGCCCTCCCGTGCCTTGGTAGAGCATGAGTAGAACAGTGTCTCCAATTTTCCAATATGGATGCATTGCCACGAGAAGCGAGAACTTGTTAATTTGAATGGTTCCATTTCTGTGGGAAATGCAGTACCTTGCAATCACTTTGGCGTTATTAGCAGGCACAAATGTAATTCGACCACGCCGGGAAATTGATCCAGGAACTGCTACAGGGGGCAATTTCTGTTGACATGTAGAATAATAACCAATTGTAACATATCGTTGAAGATATATATAGTTTATGAGCATCAACATTAAAATAAGACTTTTTACCAGCGTTTTGTGCACACAATTGGTCTTGTTCAGTGTGTGCACCATAGGTCTAATTAATCCCATCCAATATCCAGCGTACATATGTTGTGCTATCTCTGTCAGATTATCAACAAAGTTTATGACATGCTTCAAGTCCTTCTAGTGAAATTTGGTACACTTAGTAACATACAAATCGTTCACTATGCATCCAACATATCCTGCTTAAAAGGTGGAAAGGTATTACTTATTCAGAACATGGCAGAAGAATATATAGTGTCCGTAAATTGGTAAATAGAATTTGTTACTGCCTAGGAACGGAGTCAGAATATGAAATCACAATTGGTTGCTTAAATAGTGATCAATTAGTCAGAACAAATACCCCGATTTTGCTAAGTAATATGACAGCATGGAGAAAGTTTAATGGACACTAACCTCGATCAGATTTTGATAGGCTGATGACGTTGGGGAAGTAAACATCCATGTTAATTAGACCAGGTTGTGGTGCATGCACTAGAATTTTATTGCCAGCTTTCAGTTCATAACACTTAGACATTTTTCTCCAAAGGTCCGCATTAAAATTGGAGTGATCATATTTATCAAGCTTTACGCTAACCATCATTGTAAATCCATGCTGCGTTGTCAATATGATATCCTAGGAGTCATCAATAAAGTAAAGCCCAAGATTTCCTTCTACTCCTGTTCTTGCAAAGCAAGGGATGTACTGCTTGAAATGAAAATTAAGATCACAATTTAGATATATTGAAATAACAGAGCAAGATGCAAATATGGGAGTAACTAATAGAACAGATCAACATATAGATGAAAGCAAAGTACAAAAATAAAAAATAAAAAATAGATAATGCAACAAAGATTTGATGCAAATATATAGATAATGTAGCAGCAGACAGTATATGTTCACAAATTTAGGCCATGCCGACCGTGGTAGGTGGAGATTGAACATACCGAGTTCTCCCTGAAGTCATCCGGAATGGTCAGATAGAACTTCGTTTCTGACTGGCCATGACCATAATTGCCTGATTTGTGCTCGCACTATGGACACATGAATGAACACCCACGAATCAGCTAGAACAAAAATGATTCCACAGTGATTTCCGCCGGTTGTTTAACAGTGACGGACGAACTGCGATAAGAGATGAGTGAATATTTCGCTAAGTTGATTACCTTCTCCATGAGAAAAATCCCCGGCCCAATCCCGCAGAAAACCCCAGTCGACCAGAGTCTAGAATGTCGATGCAGATAGGCAGCAGAAAGCGGTAGGGGTTAAATCCCGTGCCGTTTGGAGCGCGACCTACGCCCGCCGCCAACAACCGTCGAGCTTAGGGTGCAAAGTTGCGGAGGAGTCCGCGGCGAGTGAGTGAGGATGAAGTGGGCGAGGGTTTTCTTTTTTCCTTTTGCATGTGTGAGTGAACAAACACGGTTCGTAGAGGCAACGGAGATGAATCATGTGCGATAGTAAATCACCGAGATTGAATGGGAATCCAAATTTCCTTTGTCCTTCATCCATGAGTTTTTTCTACAATGAACATAAACCCTGCTAATCACCGTGTTCAAATTGACACTTTTCCGGGTTCATTTACAATATTTAGGGGATTATGTGCATTTTGTAGGCATTAATGCACATAATTCAAATTCAAACAATTGGTGCTTGAAAAGGCGCACAAGAACGGTCTGGGAAAACCATACTCGTGGTTTTTAGTAATTTCTCAAGGCTTTTACAAGGAATGGGCATACATTTCAATGGAATGCGTGGCAATAGTCAACCACAAACGCGTCATTTACTGGGTTATCAACTATAGAACAATGAAATACGTACTTGAAAAACATGACGCCTGGCATGGTGCCATGGTATGGCCTCACCGTGCCCTGGTAAAAATGTCGTCATGCACGCCTTTCATAAATCGAACCATCACCGAGGAAGTTTCATGGTTTCGAGGAGGAAATCACCAAGATTGAAGGGGGATCCAAATTTCCTTTGTCCTTTGTCCACGAGTTTTTTCTATGATGAACATACAACCTGCAAATAACCATGTTCAAATTTGGCACTTTTCCGGGTTCATTTGCCATATTTAGGGGATTATGTGCATTTCCTAGGCATTAATGCATATAATTCAAGTTCAAACAATCGGTGCATGAAAGAGTGCACAAGAACGACCTGGAAAACCATGCTCGTGCCATTTAGTAAATTCTCATGCCTTTTACAAGGAATGGACAGATATTTCGATGAAATGTGTGGCAATAGTTAACCACAAATGTTTGTTTGTTGGGTTTTCAACTGTAGAAAAATGAAATAAATGCTTGAAAAACATGATGACTAGCATGGTGCCATGGTATGACCTCACCATGCCCTGGTAAAAATTTGAGAAGGTTTGGCTTATGTCGTCATGCACACCCTTTATAAATCGAACCATCATCGAGGAAGTTCCATGCTTTCGAGAGGGAAATCCCCAAGATTGAAGGGGAATCCAAATTTGCATCCTAGTTTTTCATTAAGTTTTTTTTCCAACGATCAACATACCGCCTCAAATGCAATGTGTTCAAATTTTACATTTTGTCGGGCTCATTTACCATATTTATGGGATTATGTGGATTTCCTAGGCATTAATGCACAAAATTCAAATTTGAACAATCGGTGCATGAAAAGGTGCACAAGAACGGCCCGGAAAACCATGCTCGTGTTATTTAGTACATTCTCATGCCTTTTACAAGGAATGGGTAGATATTTCAAGGAAATGTGTGGCAATAGTCAACCATAAACGCGTCGTTTACTGGGTTAACAACTATACAAAAAATGAAACACATGGTTGGAAAACATGACGCCTGGCTTGGTGCTATGGTATGGCCTCACCATGCCCTGGTAAACATTGGAGAATGTTTTCCTTATGTCGTGATGCATGCCTTTTATAAACCGAACCATCACCTAGGAAGTTTCATGGTTTCGAGGGGGAAATCACCAAGATTGAAGGGGGATTCAAATTTCCTTGGTCCTTTGTCCACAAGTTTTTTTCTACGATGAACATACACCCTGCAAATCACTATGTTCAAATTTGGCACTTTTCCGGGTTCATTTACCATATTTAGGGGATTATGTGCATTTCCTAGGCATTGATGCACATAATTCAAGTTCAAATAATCGATGCATGAAAGGGTGCACAAGAACGGCCTGGAAAACCATGCCTGTGCCATTTAGTAAATTCCCATGCCTTTTACAAGGAATGGACTGATATTTTGATGAAATGTGTGGCAATAGTCAACCACAAACGTTTGTTTATTGGGTTTTCAACTATAGAAAAAAAGAAATAAATGCTTGAAAAACATGACGCCTGGCATGGTGTGCCATGGTATGACCTCACCATGCCCTTATAAAAATTTGAGAAGGTTTGGCTTATGTCGTCATGCACGCCCTTCATAAATCGAACCATCACCAAAGAAGTTCCATGCTTTCGAGAGAGAAATCACCAAGATTGAAGGGGAATCCAAATTTTCTTCGTTCTTTGCCCTAGAGTTTTTTTCTACGATGAACATACACCCTGCAAATCACCATGTTCAAATTTGGCATTTCTTCGGGCTCATTTACCATATTTAGGGGATTATGTGCATTTTCTAGGCATTTAGCGCATATAAATCCAATCCAGCTACAGTTACACTGGTGTGATGTGAGGGACGTGGATTGCCGTTCGATCTCGGCGCATCCTATGGTGCACACGCGCCATCTGCGTGGCTGGGATTCCATCTAATCATAACGCAACACACAATAGGCTCAGCGCACATTGTTTCCGGAAGCTACGGAGATGAACCATGTGCGATAATGAACGAGATAAATTGTAAGGGAAGACAAATTTCTGTTGTCGTTTGTCGTTGAGCTCTTGAATACCACCGCACTGTACGGCTGCCCGGCCCTTCCGTCCCAGAGTTCTCTCCAGGCCTCGTCCATGGCACCGCGACGCACAGTAACCGGTAAGGAAGCGATGGCATCCCGCCACACTGCGTTCCTCGCCGCCCGCGACCGCACACATGGTAAGGAAGCGATGGCATCTCGCCGCGCCGAGTTCATCGCCGGCGGCGGCCAAGCAGTTACATGGGCGGACTTTGAGGCTGCCATGTCCGAATGGGTGGTGGATCTAGAGGCAACCAAAGCTGCACGGATGGAGCAAAAAAGGCAGAAAGCAGTCAAGGAAAGAGAGTACTGCCGCCGCAAGAAAAAATAGGCCACACGCCATGGTGAGGAGAGCTTGGCAGAGATCAAAGCACGGCGGGCTGCCGCCTACAAGGCCGGGAAGGAGAACGCCGGTGTCTGGTGAGCATGCCCCGATGGCTCATGTGAGAAGTAGTTTAAGTTTGTAGTATTTGAGCAAATTACCAATAGTACTTTAAGTTTGTAGTATTAACATACAATGTCGGTAAGAGCGTCCTTTGAGGGCTTTGAGCGTTGATTAGCATGTGTGCCCATGTGCGTTTTTTTGCATTAATCATTAGAAGATCACAAAACACAAGGTTTCTATGCCGTACCCGTCTGCGTTTTTTGCGTTAATGATCCATAAGTCAGTTACCTGTGCGACGTTTCCTAATAAATCAAGCTTCCTCAGGCACGGCCTCGTCAGGCTGGCTCGCGAGGAGGCGGAGAGATCAAGGCGGGGTACCTCACGAGGTGCCCATGACGCAAGCCATGACGACCAAGGGCGCCAGGCGGGCGCCAGCCCGCGCAGTGTCCTCGTTTCCTATTTGGTGCAGAGGAGGCAAGCGCAGGCGAGAGCATCAAGCAAAGGCAACCATTTTGGTGCAATAAGACCAAGACCAGCTGAACGGCAGGAAGGAGGTCATCGTGGAGCCCAAGCCGGCGTCATCGTCAGAGCCTTTGGCAGGCGAGGACCAACTTTAGTCAGGACAAGTGTACTAGATGTTCCCCTTCAAAATGACCAATTGTTGGCGCACTTCCCGCTCAATATTTGGGAAGAGGCCCAGGGTCTCTGCCTATAAATAGGACTAGCCACCCACAGGGTAGAAGGAGGCCGGATCGGATCAGAAAGAGAGTAAGAAAGAGAGAAAAGAAAAGCGACTGAACTCCCCCTAGCAGTTCATCGCACCGCCAAGACAGACCCTCATGAGGCTGTTCTTCCTTGTATTGTTCATCATCAGCCCAGAGGCAATCCACCACACCACACCTTTGGGTAGGGTATTACACCACAATGGTGGCCCGAACGATATAAACCTTGTGTCCCTTGTGTTGTTCTTTGTGTAGTTTAGATCCTTGCGAGGCGAGAAGGTGTAGGTAGGTTGGAGGTGAGATCTCCGCGTGCACCCCAGAGTTCGAACCTAGAGGGTCTGCCGGAACCCGAAATCTGACATTTGGCGCGCCAGGTAGGGGTGCACCAGAATCCGCCTTCCGCCGTCCTGCTCTTCGCCGCCCCTCAAATCCATGTCAGACGCTCGTCGAGCCCGCGCCGAGTGCCGTGCCGCTCTCGCTACTCGCGTCGCTCAGACGGCCCCCGTCGGCGGCTGCCCCCGCCGTTCCCGTCGCTTTGCCGTCCGCGCCGCCATCGCCCGGCGGGGAACGAGCAGCAGGCGTCGTCCCAACATCCATCCTGAGGCGAGACGGCCGCACCGCTACTCCTTCGCTCGCCCCAGCTGGTTCTTCGTCCCGCGCGCTCCGCGTGCCCATGGAGGCTCGAGCCGTGCTCATCGCGGCAAACGAGCTCCTGCGGTACCGCCTGTCAACGACGTCTACGAGGAGTGGCTCGACCGCATCGCCGAGCTTGTCCGCGCGCCAAGGCTCCCAGCGCCATCCTTCTCCTCAAGCACTGCGTCCGCCTTGCGCGGTGATGAAGCTACGAGGCGCCTCAGCCGCCTCCCCCTCAAGAAGGCGCCTTGGCCCCGAGGCGCATGGCCCCTGGGCGGAACCCACTCCGTCCGGCACCAGCGCACAAGAGCAGAGCTGCCAAGAGGTCCCTCGTCCCCAAGAAGCTGCCCGAGTGCTCCCTGCACCGGCACGTCACGATTGCGCTCCTGCTCCAGCACGCCAAGACCCCGTGCTGCTCCTAGCGGCAGCGCACGGGGACCCGCAAGATCAAGCCCTCCGTCACCAGAGGCCTCCCGTGGCCACTGCAGGCTGCCGCGCCTTCACCACCGAGCTACGCAGCGTCGCATGGCCCGGCAAGTTCAAGCCAGACCTGCCTCCTCACTACGACGGCACAGCCGACCTGCGGAGTTCCTCCAGCTCTGAGCTGGGCATCGGCCGCCAGCGGGACGAAGGTCATGGCGAACTGGTTTCCCATGGCGCTCAGGGCGGTGCCCTTTTGGCTCCTGAACACGGCTCTGGCACGATCTCCTCCAGGGGCGAGATCGCACCCTCTTCATCGCCAACTTCCAAGGCACTCACGACCGGCCTCTGCCGTGGCGACATCGCGCCGATTAAGCAGCAGCCGGAGAGACCTGCAGAAGTACATCCGGTGCTTCAACGACGCCGCGCCTCAAGATTCCCAAGGTGGTGAGGAGGCCATCATCTCAGCCTTCTCCGACGGTGTGCGTGACGTAAAGATGAAGGAGGAGCTGGCGATGCATGAAGACCTGTGCACATCCCTGGAGCTATTCAACTTTGCGACCAAGTGCGCCAGGGCTGAGGAAGGACGCCTTTCCCTCCTCGAGCTGCCGGCTGCCGACCCCGAAGATAAGAAGCCTAAGGTTAAGGACGTGAAGTGCAAGGGGGCTGCCGTGCTCGCGGCAGAACCAGACACCAAGCGAGGCAGGGATCAGCCCGAGTCCTCCAAGGGCAGCCGGTACTGCGTGTACCACGACCTCCACACCCACAACACTAACGAATGCCAAGATCTCAGAGCCGTGCGAGAAGGGCGAATCGGTCGACGCCCCGACCGCAATGATCGCGGCTACGGCCGAGGAGGAGGAAGAAGCGCAGGACGCTGGGAAGACCGTGGCCCTCCCCAAGTGTGGCGCGACCGACCTCGCAAGGACCGCTGGTAGGACCAGCCTCGCGAGGGAGGTTGGAGGGACCCGCCTCACGAGGGAGGCTGGAGGGACCAGCCTCGCGAGGATCGCCCACAAGGCAACGCAGGCCTCCCTCCTCTGCCACCGCAGCCAAGGAGAAATGAAGACCATCATCAGGACGAGGGGGCTGGGGGCTTCCAGGAGCTGCGCGCAATCGCTTGCATCCTGGGCGGAGCTCAAGCCCCAGCCTCTCAACGCATCTTCAAGTAGTTAGCCCTTGAAGTGAATGCAGTCCTCCCCAAGCTCGAAGCCACGCGCCCTCTCGGGTGGTCGGTGTGCGCCATCACGTTCACTCGGCGGATCAGCTCAAGTCGCAGCCACACCGAGTCCTACCAATGCTTTGTTCCCCAATCATCGACAACGTGCAAGTCACCAGGACCCTCATCAATGGCGGAGTAGGGCTCAATGTCCTGTCCGTCGAGACATTCAACAATCTCCAAGTGCCATACAATCAGCTTCAGCCAACCAAGCCTTTCTCTGGAGTCACTGATGGTTCCACAGTTCCGATTGGGCAGGTCCGCCTTCCTGTCACCTTCGGGGCGCGCGACAACTACCACACCGAGCTCATTGACTTCGACGTCGCTCACATTCGCCTATCGTACAATGCCATCCTCGGGTACCCAGCTCTAGCCAAATTCATGGCCGTGACTCATCACGGCTACAATGTCCTCAAGATGCCAGGAAGCGGTGGAGTCATCACGGTGCCTTGTGAAGAGAGAGACGCAGTGTGTTCCCTGGAGCGTGCTTTTCAAGCCGCGTCGATTGAAGACCCAGATCACAGGAGAGGGAGGCTCCCCGAGGCTTCTCCTAAGAAGAAGAAGACATCGCTGGCCCGACCCTCGGGGCGGGCCCCTCGGGTCCGCGCTGTTCAGGGGCACCTCATTCATCGCATAGGAAGGCGCGCCCGGCGCCCTCCTCGAGCAAGGCTCGGGGGCTCTCTCCTGGAGGGCCACCGACTTTGCTAAGATCACGAGGGAGGCGCTTGGGCACCACTTGGGCGTGTTTCAAAGCACGTTTCCCTCGGGGAAGGAGCAAGGGAAGGAGGGCCAAACCCTCGGGAGTTCGTCGGCAAGATCATTCGGGGCTGCAGGAGTCAAGGGTCATGAGTGGCAGCCGCCCGGCTTACCGCCGTAGCTCCCCATCCGAGCAAGGATGGTGGGCTGCGCGTCTTTATCAACATCTGGGGCTCAGCAGAGCCGCCTCTCGAGGCGCCTCAGGGCCCTCACGCTGGGCGCTGTGAAGGTCCACCCACAACTATGTTCGCATGCCTTACGGCTTGCGAACGCGGCTGCTCTGGCCCGGCGCCTCATGAGGAGCATCTTGGAGGCTCAAGTGGCGAGGCGTTCCGCAGTCTGGCGGAGATGGAGATGGTCGCGAGGAGCCACCAGCGCCTCCGGAGCCTCCCGAGGCTCCTGGGCCTGGGGGCTCGTGAAGATCGGCTTCAGCAGCGCACGACGTCCGGTACTTCAGCATCCCCTCATCTTCAACATTATCAGGTGACATCCTTCGAGTTTCATTTTCAGCTGGGAGCGCCCCCTAGGGCTGCATCATTCCCAGGCCGCATGGGTCCGTCCCTGAGGCATGTATCCCTTTTGATTCATGTTTCTAGTTTACTTTATTGGGGGCGCCCCTCGGGCTGCGTCATCCCCAAGTCGCTCGGGCCCGACCCAGCGATGTCCGCCTTCTCTACACCTATCTAAATGGACTTACTCCTTCGTGATTAACGTGTTTGACCTAGTCACCCGTTTGATTGACACCAACTGATGGAGCTGCTCCCTAACGGCACGACGCTTGCACATGGGTCCGTCCCTGCAACACCGACAAACCTGAATGGTTGAGCTCTGGCCGCGGCAGCCCCGCATGGCGCCACCTCGTCAAGCCTTCAGTGCCTCGTCACCCCTCCAGAGTAACCAACGGCTGACTGTCGATTGTCATGGCGAACTCTTGTTCTCCTTATGATGAGCCTGCAGGATCTCTTCAAGGAGCAACGTCAGGCTAGGCCTTCATGGCGTCTCCTTCACTCTCGTCCGCGCGAACCGCTTGCACGTTAAAGGGGGGTACCTGAGCATCGCGACTCATGGGCTCCTACTGGCTCTCCAGCCCTCACCCTCTGGCCTTGTCCACGGCATCGCGACCTGGCATACCAGCTACGGCTGAGCTCGCTCGAGGGCCGGGACCCGAGGACGTAGAGCAGAAAGGGGAGTAAAGGCGAGAGGCAAGAGGCACGCGGGGACCTCGCCAGGCAACTCCTCATCTGCCGATGCGCGGACCTAACGCCGCACCAAGAAGCGGTTCCTGACTCCCGAGATAAGTCATCCTCCGGAAATACTAGCTATCGCAGCACCGACCTCGCACCTAAAGCAATCCCGTGTTAGCAATGTCGCGCTCCTTTCTCACCGAGCGATGGCTGCTTGGCGCTAAAGGGACCTCCCGAGCATCGCGACTCGGGGCTCTTCTTGGACCCGGCGCTCACCTCCTGGCCTTGACCACGGCATCACGACCGGCATACCAGCGATGGCTGAAGCCTGCCTTGGGACCGGGACCTGTCGGCGCAGAGCATCAAGCCCTCGCGAGGTTCGAAAGGAGGAACTAAGCTAAGATGGGATGAGCATCTCGCACCACTTCACAACAAGGATCATATTAACAAACAGAACCGCAGGCACCTTACAAGCCCCCACGGGGCGCATTTTTTGATTCCTTGCAGGGAACAAAGGGAGCAGATCCTAAAGAACACTAACTACACGCGCCTCTGCAAAAGACGCCATCATCAAGAGTGGGCCGTCAGGCACCAGCGCCAACCCCATCCAGATCAGTGGCGGCGGCGGCCTGACGAGCCCGCCCTGCTCCGAGAGCGACGCAAGCTCGTGGGCTCGTAGCTGTCGTCGCTCGTCTCCGGAGTCGCGAAGAGCTCGGCGGAGTCGCTGGATCCTCCGCCGCCTCCGCCGCCTGAGGAGCTGCTGGGGGAGCGGTCGGCGAGCCTAGTCCTTGCCGCGGCAGGGCCCCGACCACCTCCCTCAGGGCAACACTCCAGCCGGCGTCCTTCCACGTCGAAGACCTTGAAGAACATCACAGAAGCGCCGTCGTACTCCAGGTGGATCACGAGGGCGCCCCTCGTCCTGCAGACTCGGGCGATCTCGCCCCAGCCTCGAGTCATGAAGACCTTGCCCGGAGCGACGACCGCAACCTCCGCTCCGGTCGCAAAGGTGCTGCAGCAGCGTCTTTGCAACGAGCTCGAAGATCCCTCTGCGGAATCATGAAGGCAAAGGAGGGAAAGCCTGGACGGGTACCGCTCTCTTGTCGATTCGTGCAATTGCCAAGGCGTCACGGGAAAGTAGGGACGCCCACGTCCAATCAACCGCCACGCTGGCGCCCAAAACCCTTGGCTGTTAGAACTGCGGCGCCGCGCTGCCCTTCGCTTCTACGCTAAGCCAAGTCCAGTGCGCCTTGGGCCGGGGAGCTCTTGTCGGCGTTACAGGAGCAGGGGTACCTAGACTTGCACTGCTGCGGCTGCGGCGTGGCTCAAGGGGTGGCCCAAGACGGCCCATATTCATCAACACAAGCTCAATACCCTCGCGAGGGCCAGCCTCATGGGCGGACAACAGAAGCTTCCTCGAGCACGGCCTCGTCGGGCCGGGCTCGCGAGGAGGCGAGAGAGATCAAGCGGGGTACCTCACGAGGTGCCCATGACACAAGCCAGGGGCGACCAAGGGCGCCCGAGGCGGCGCCAGCCAGCCAGCAGTGTCCTCATTTCCTCTTTGGTGCAAAGGAGGCAAGCGCAGCGAGAGCATCAAGCAAAGGCAACCATTTCGGTGCAATAAGACCAAGACCACTGAGCGGCGGGAAGGAGGTCATCGTGGAGCCAAGCCAAGTCATCGTCGAGCCTTTGGTGGCGAGGACCAACTTTAATCGAGGACAAGTGTACTAGATGTTCCCCTTCAAAATGGCCAATTGTTGGCGCCCTTCCCGCTCAATATTTGGGAAGAGGCCCAGGGTCTCTGCCTATAAATAGGACTAGCCACCCACAGGGTAGAAGGAGGCCAGATCGGATCAGAAAGAGAGTAAGAAAGAGAGAGAGAGAGAGAAGCGATGAACTCCCCTAGCAGTTCATCGTGACCGGCCAAAAATGACCCTCGCGAGGCTGTTCTTCCTTTTATTGTTCATCATCAGCCCAGGGCAATCCACCACACCACACCTTTGGGTATGGTATTACACCACAATGGTGGCCCAACCATATAAACCTTGTGTCCCTTGTGTTGTTCTTTGTGTAGTTTAGATCCTTGCGGCTGACGAGGTGTAGGTAGGTTGGAGGTGAGATCTCCACGTGCACCCCTGAGTTCGAACCTAGAGAGTCTGCGGAACCTGAAATCCGACATACTGCGTGTACATTTTTTTGAGGCGGGATCGCCAACTTTCTTTTTTCTTGCACACGAGTATTTTACTGGCGCTTAAATCTGCGTTGTGTGTTTCGCCTACCCAAGTTTCAAGTTTCGCACAAAATTTTCATTAGGTAGCGATTTGAAATTTATTCCTCAAGCACATCCCAACCCTTAGTATTGCCCCCCGCTCCTCCCCTACCGGCATCTCAAACACCGTCGCCGCAACCACAACTTCAACCACATCTCGTTCTTCTTGGATCCAGTCAGGTAACCCACCGATCTCTATCACGGCCCCGTCCTGATTGCTTAAATGGCGCCTGCGAAACATCCTCATGCCTCCAAATCCCCACCGCCAGGAGCTAATGGCGGTCCATAGTGCGATGGCCGCTGTGCGTGTTGGCCCGGAGGAACACCTCGCCTCCGCCGCCGCCGCCGCCAACATGGTGCGGGCTCTGGCCCAGATGAAGTGCCCCAGCGAGTACCCCCCAGGACTTAACAGGTACGATCTAACCAGCTAAATCTTACCAATACCACTTGCAACATCTATGATTTGTACGGTTGATGTATTAAGCATGTTACGTGCCTTGTTTATTTCAATCTTGCATGCGTGTGATGTTCAAATATTACCGTGTCCAGCTCAATTTCACCAATACCAGCAACAAACTTACAATACATGACTCAGGATATCACTAGAGATGCTGCCCATTTGCTATTTTTAGTGGATGCTAACCCTGTTGTACTTAACATGCCTGTCCATGTACTTACCCAGGGTCATAACGGCCGATGCTATTGTTTGCCGTCGTGGTTAGCTGCATCCCATGTCTTATAGTATTTCACATCATTTGTGCAATTGCAGTTTAACTTCTACCATTTACTGGTTGCCTGTATGTACACATGTCAGTGGCACTGATCCACGCTTCGACCCGGAGGAACAACTCGCTGTCGGTGTCAAAACCGGCGGATCTCGGGTAGGGGGTCCCCATCTGTGCGTCTAAGGCTAATGGTAACAGGAGGCAGGGGACACGATGTTTTACCCAGGTTTGGGCCCTTTCGATGGAGGTAATACCCTACTTCCTGCTTGATTGATCTTAATGATATGAGTATTACAAGAGTTGATCTACCACGAGATCGTAGAGGCTAAACCCTAGAAGCTAGCCTATGATTCTGATTGTTCTTGTCCTACAGACTAAACCCTCCGGTTTATATAGACACCGGAGGGGACTAGGGTTACACACAGTCGGTTACAAAGAAGGAGATCTAATCATCCGGATCGCCAAGCTTGTCTTCCACGCAAAGGAGAGTCCCATCCGGACACGGGACGAAGTCTTGAGTCTTGTATCTTAATGGTCCAACAGTCCGGCCAAAGTATATAGTCCGGCAGTCCAGATACCCCCTTATCCAGGACTCCCTCAGTAGCCCCTGAACCAGGCTTCAATGACGATGAGTCCTGCGCGCAGATTGTCTTCGTTATTGCAAGGCGGGTTCCATCTCCGAATACCCCAAAGTAGATCAAGGATCGTGTCCGGCTCTGTAAATAATTTCCGCACACCACCGTAGAGAGAACAATATTCCACAAATATAATCTGCTGACAACTTTAGATAAAGTGACATCACACCGTGGTCAAGTCATTATTCGAACCGTTTTCCCACAACCATCCACCGCACATATTGCGAGGCGGTTCCCTCGGCACGTCTTGTCGAAGCAGAGATCATGTTCCCCTTATCACGGGACTTTCATCAATACGGGCGCGGGTAGCCCAACCGTACTGCCAATCACGGCGAGTGGGGAATGAGCGGGTTCCGTCAGGCAAGTGGGAAGGCGCAAAAGTTTTTACGGCCTCTTTAAAGAGATAATACCTCTTCTTCTTTACCCATGCCTTTTCTTTCCGCTCGTCCATTCCCCTTCGCTCGAGCCCTAGCGCCCAAGCGTTCGTCTTCTCCACCAAAAAGAGGCCCTCCGAAGATGTCCGGATCCGGAGCAGGAGGCAAATGTATGGCCTCTACCATCCAGGAGAAGGATATCAAAAAACTTCGAGAGGCCGGGTACCTGGCCAAGAAAATCGACCACCGTCTTCCGACGACGGGACAGATCGTCCCTAGTCCGGAGCCTCACGAGAGGGTCGTGTTTATTCCTCATTTCGTCCGTGGGCTCGGGTTTCCCCTTCACCCATTTGTTCGCGGCATCATGTATTATTACAAGATTGATTTTCATGATCTGTCCCCTAATTCTTTCCTTAACATCTCGACGTTTATCATCATGTGTGAGGCCTTTCTCCGTATTTCGTCCCACTTCGGCTTATGGCTGAAGATCTTCAATGTGAAGCCCAAGGTGGTGAATAGCGAGCACGCCGAGTGTGGCGGCGCCATGGTGAGCAAGATGCCCAAGGTCACATGGCCGACAGGCACCTTCAATGATTCCGTCAAGGAGTGGCAGCAGCAGTGGTTCTATATCACCGAGCCGCGCGGTAAAAAGTGGGCCGCTGCTCCCGAATTCAGATCCGGAGCCCCCTTGCGGCACACGTCCTGGCCCAAGAAGGGCCTGAACTGGTCCTCATCCGATGAGCTGTTGGTACTCCAAGCACGCGTCATGGGCGTGGTAGACAAGGATGTCAAACTCGTCAATGTAGTCCAGGTGATGCTAGTTCGCCTGGTCCTCCCTTGCCAGCACCGGGCCTGTAATTTGTGGGAATACGATCCGGCCGAGCACCAGACCCTGCGGGAGCTCTTCGGCCCCTCACACAAGGATATCTGGAAGGTGCTCTTCAAATCTGGCAAACCGTGGCTGGGCTCCGCCGAGGACCGCGGGTATAAACTGTCCCGCTCCGCCAGTCCGGTAAGTTTATCGCTATGTTCTGTCTATCCATGCTTAGCTGGCATATCCCGAGGGATATGCTTTTATCATGCTTTCCGCAATTATCCCAGGAATGGACGAAGAAGGTGGGGCGGATACATTGTCCGGCCCCGCTGCTGGAGGAACCGGCAGGACCTCTTCTGACGAAGATGCTGGTCCCGGCACCTTATGAGGCGCTGAGGAAAGAGGCCTCCAAGAAGGCCAAGGAGACCCGTAGTGGCCTCCGTCGCTGTGGTGCTTCGGACACAAAAGCCGAAGACTCCAGCGCCCATCCTTCCTCCGAAGACGAAGAGGAGGGGGAAGAAGGCGAGTCCTCCACGGGGGGAGGGAAGAACAGGACAACCTCCTCATCCTTGGAGGCCGAATCGCCAAAGAGGGGAAAAATCCCCTTCCGGAGGCGTCCACCACGGCTACCAATAGTAGCCCAGAGTAGGATCCCAGGGCCCAGCCCCTGGTAAAATCGTGAGTACACGAAATCCGAATACGCCTAAGCGCCCGGGATTACTAAGGTGCAATATTTTAACTTGTGCCATACTTTGTGCAGCCCGGCAAGGTCTCGCGCCGAACGGTCCTCCTCAGAGGATTCGCTAAGCTCAGATGCCATGGAGAGCGAGACGCCTCTGAAGGCCCCTTCCCCGAAGCCTGGGCTTGACACCGAGGTGTCTTCTCAGCAGGACCCAGACCAGGGAGGGGACACCTCCGGGGCCGGATACACGGGGGCAACGGTTCCCATGAACATCGACGGCGGGGGCGATTTTAGATTAGGGCCGCAGCCGGACACGATCCTGGAGACCTTTGAAGCTCCAGGATCAGGCGGGCAGCCCCCCTTAACGGAGGGAGGCAAGCCCGCTCCGCCAGCAACCTCTGTCCAAGCAGATCTGCGGGGAGGCCTATCGACAGCGCTAAAGAATGCGTCCATTGTCGATGAACATTGCGCCCTTATGGGTGCGGTGATTGAAAAGATTCAGTCCGCTGAGAGCGGACTGGATGAATCCTGCCTTAGCCTTATAAAAGGCTTTGAGGTATGTTTTTAGAAACCTTTGAAGATTGTTGTAGTATGACCGGTAGCCCCTGATGCACTGTCCGGTGAAAGAGAGAGAACCGGACAGGGGATCAAATATCCGCTTCGTAGGAGACTTGGTTAATGACATATATCTCTTTGTTTGAAAAGCAGGCGTCATGCGACGACCGCCTCTCATCTTTGTGGAGGTGTCGGACTAAAGGAGATCGAGCGAGCGAAGAAGAACTTGGCCGAGTAAAGAAGCAGTTGGAGGACAAGCAAGGTATGTTGGAACCTTTTGATAAGTTAAGCACAAATGAGTAGTTGTGCCTGATGAAAATATTTGTATTGTGTGCTCTAGGAGCGAATGCCGAAATTGAGGCGCTGAAGAAGGCTGTGGCCGAAGCCGACAAGAAGGCCGCCGCGGAGCAGGCTCTTCGCGAGAAGCATGAGGCCAGGGTCATTGAAGCTGAATGAGAGCTCCAGGAGGCCGTGATGAGAAGCGAGATCTTGGAGCAGAGTCTAGCAAGGGAAAAATCCGAACTTGTCCAAGCTCTCCAGGCCGCAAATGATGTTCGGGAGGAAGCCCGAGGTGCTCTGGAGGACATTCAGGAGGCGAGGCAGATTGCGGCTGGTAAGGCTTTTTTTACTCAAAGCGATTTTTATATAGTAACATGAGAAATTCAAAGTGACAAATTGAATTCTTGTTTCTCCAGGGGCGTTTGCAGAACTGCCATGCAGCATATCTGATGCTGCTCAATTCTACCGGTCCGAGGAGAAGAAGTCTGCGAAAAAGCATTTCTGGCCGCAGTATTTGGCGCCGAATTATCCGGTGCCCTTTGTCGATCAGCTGAAGCAGCTGGTCAAACTGCACCAGGCGGCCGAACTAGCCATGGAGGACTTAGTTCTCCGACTGTGGCCCGCTGAGCCAATTCCAAGCAGTTACTTCGGACTCATGAAGCGGATTGTTGGTGCTTGCCCTCGGCTCGAAGGCATTAAGCGGTCGGTCTGTATAGAAGGTGCACGCATGGCATTTGCCCGTGCAAAGGTGCACTGGGGGAAGCTTGATGCTGAAAAGCTGATGACTGAGGGACCACCGGAGGGTAAGGAGCACCGCAAGCCCGAATTATATTATGATGGCGTCCTAAAAGGAGCCCGCCTTGTGGCGGAACAATGTACCAAAGAAATTATATTTCCCTGAAGGCAGTCATGCTGTCCTTTGTAATATGGGACATTGGCACTGTTATTATTTATTGCCTGTTATATGAATGTTTTTTCTTCCTGTGCGGCCGTTTGATATATATGAATCGTGATAGTTGGCCAGTCGTCGGCTTCTGCCCCGACGTAGAAAGTACGGGGGTGTTTGGGACATACCTGAACACTCTTTATCCCATTTTTGGGTCCTTGAAGGAGGTGTTCATCACAGTGAACCAGGAAATCAGACTATAGGGCTTTATCACTCTCACTTAGCCATAGGAATTCGAGTATGGTAGGCGCAACCCCTGGTGTTCGGAAGACCGTACAAGGGGCTCTAACGACGCCTGGTCGGAAGACCGATTCGTCGCACTCTGCATTTATTATGGCATTATGCAGAATAAATCTTTAAAGATTTTACAACCTCTCGAACAGCTCACCAGCTCTCGTTGTGTCATGACAACCAGTTTTTGGCTTTCTCTACTGAGGTGCTCGTCCGGAAGAACCGGGACACAATCGCAGTAGCTCTCCCAGCGCTACCTTAGGCGATGGAGCGGAACGTAAGGTACCAAAACATGGGAGCCGGGCAAACCCAACTAATGATCCAAGGCATGATTTGAACCTGATGCATATAATGCTATAAGTTCGGGGTGCCGAGCGACAGAGAGGGTGGCCGGACTTTGTTGCCATTTTATGAGGATAATGAAGCCTCTGGCATAGTGGGGCATGACGCTATGTGCGAGTGCCTTTATGACGAAAAAGGCGTCTATGAGGAATGATGGCCAGTAAGTGTCATATAGTTCTACGTGTTGTAGTGGAGTGACACGTCTATGCGTATAAGTATGGTTTATGCTATGAAAGGGAGGTATACTGGCGGAACCCGTTGCGACCGGACGGGAGGAAGCTGTGTGCGGATCCGAAGTGTATCCGGACTATCTTCTTGGGGAATACCTATGTATTCCCTCTCTGTGTGTCCGAGCTGATTCCATGTCGCCAGTCCTGTTCTGCGCAAAAGTGAACCTGTAAGGAAAAATGCTTAGAGGCATTTGTGTGTCATAGGGTGATTGAACCACGGGTGCTTGATCATAGTCTGGTCGAGCCAGGCTATCATGTCGTAAAGTAGCTCGGACTCCTCTGTTGGTGTCCGGGGGGTTGGCTGTTGAATCGAGGTTCGATAGAGAGGCACAACGCGCTACCTCAACGATGGTATACTTTCCAGTGTTGGGGTGGAGTTCGGCCTTGCCCATAATTGTGACTATGTCACGTGGGTTTGGCATGGTGTGGTACCACGTTGAGTCGAGCCAACGCGTTCGTCCCGGTAGTATATAATAGTTACTGTATAAGGGCACAATGCGAAGAGTTAATCTTCGGTATGGTGCTTGTTTGGTGATCCAAAGACAACCTCCAGGGTGATGGGCCTGTAAAACTTGGCCTTTACACCTGGAACGACATCTTTGAGAAGATGTTTTTAGTGGGTTTGATCCTCAAGCAATCAATACCTATCTGGTGAACTGTGTCTTGGCACAGCAAGTTTGGGCTGCTGTTTATGCCAATGGGGGCTCATGTGAGGTGGAACCCACCAACTGTTGGGTCGATGGTAAGTGCAATTGAATTGCCATTGTTGAAATTGGCTGGACGGTCTGTGTGATCGGAGATGATCAGCAGTATTTTTGTACCATGGGGTGACTTGTATTGTTGGGTCGGCATCCCGAGGAGTAACATTCATTTCCTTGATGGTCTGGGCTCCTCGTTGTCTTCATAGCTTTGAGACCCCTTTTTATTGTTTCCGACGCACGACCGGCCTTTTGTTTTAAAGATCCGGCATTCTTTACTGGTATGATTGGCTGCCCTTCCGGAGGTACCATGAATTTGACATGGTTGGTCGAGTATGCTGCCGGGGCTGGATGGGCCCGTATTGTTCTCTTTCCGCTGATCAGACTGGGAGCTGCGGAATCCGGCGCCGACTGCCGTTTCTTGGGCGTCACCATTATTTTTGTGACGCTTATGTCTGTTGCGTCATGGTTTATGGACGTTGCCTCGTGTTTCCTGCGAATTGCCCCGGACCGTGATGTATTGGCATCGGGGTGTGGGCTTTAGGACCTCCTTCTCAAGTTGAGGTAGCAAATTGTGCTTTGGGTACCCTTTGGTGGAGCGGCCGAGTCCGTATTCCTCGGCTGCCAGGACCTTAGTCCATCTGTCTGTGAGCAGATCTTGGTCAGCTTGGAGCTGCTGCTGCTTCTTTTTCAGGCTTCTTGCAGTGGCCATAAGCCGTTGCTGGAAGAGAACCTGTTCTACGGGATCCTCAGGCATGCCGAATTCATCATCGCGGAGGCTCACCTCGTCTTCGGGGGGAGGCATGTGGTTGTCCTTCTTTTTAGTATCCGTCCGTCGCCTGTTCGTCTGGGCTAACCTGTCCGTCTTCCTGTTCGGCCTGCTCGAAGGTAGGCTGATCAGGATTGTATTCATCTTCGGCACCATCTGGATTGTTTTCGTCTCCTGTGCCGGTATTGCTATGGCGGGGCTTGGAGCGGCGCCGATGACGCCCATGCTTTGATTTCTTCCTTGAAGGGTTATCCTCCATTGCCTCATCGCCATTGGTTTCTTTGGGAGTGTCCACCATATATATATCATACGAGGAGGTGGCCGTCCAGCGCCGCGTGGGCGGTGGTTCCTGTTCTTCTCCTGCATCGTCGTCCACACCGTTGATGTCTTCAGAGTCGAAGTCGAGCACGTCGGTCAAATCGTCGATAGTGGCAATGAAGTGGGTGGTGGGTGGGCAATGAATTTCCTCGTCTCCTGCTTCCCACTCGAGCCGGACATAGTTCGGCCAAGAGTCTCCTGACAAAGAGAGAGACTTTAATGAATTCAGCATGTCGCCAAAGGGCGAGTCTTTGGAAGATATCATGGCGATGAACTCCATTACGGAGCCCAACCAGATTCCAGCGGGCTCGGGGCGTGATATGGAACCTACAACGGATACAAGTTCGGGGTCGGTGACACGAGACTTCCTTGGGGATGGAGTCGTGTTCGCTCTACGCCGATGAGTCTGCTGACCTCGGCGGGTCCATCCACCCGTCCTCGGACGACGCGATCTGCTCCGGATTTAGGTCCGAAGCTCTTGCAGGTATGATATCCCAAGTATTGTCTGACAGCAGGTCTAGGCCGTGCTCGTCGTGACTGTTCGGTGCTCCTGGCGTAGGCCCGAATCAATTGAAGATCAAGTCTCCGCGGATATCGACCGTGTAGTTCAAGTTTCCAAACCTGACCTGATGGCCAGGGGCGTAGCTGTCGATCTGCTCCAGATGGCCAAGCGAATTGGCCCGCAGTGCGAAGCCGCCGAACACGAAGATATGTCCGGGGAGAAAAGTCTCACCCTGGACCGCGTTGTTGGTGATTGAAGGAGCCATCGAGCCTTGCAGCGACGACACAGAGGAACTCTCAATGAAAGCACCAATGTCGGTGTCAAAACCGGCGGATCTCGGGTAGGGGGTCCCGATCTGTGCGTCTAAGGCTAATGGTAACAGGAGGCAGGGGACACGATGTTTTACCCAGGTTCGGGCCCTCTCAATGGAGGTAATACCCTACTTCCTGCTTGATTGATCTTAATGATATGAGTATTACAAGAGTTGATCTACCACGAGATCGTAGATGCTAAACCCTAGAAGCTAGCCTATGATTCTGATTGTTCTTGTCCTATGGACTAAACCCGCCGGTTTATATAGACACCGGAGGGGGCTAGGGTTACACAGAGTCGGTTACAAAGAAGGAGATCTAATCATCCGGATCGCCAAGCTTGTCTTCCACGCAAAGGAGAGTCCCATCCGGACACGGGACGAAGTCTTGAGTCTTGTATCTTCATGGTCCAACAGTCCGGCCAAAGTATATAGTCCGGCAGTCCGGATACCCCCTTATCCAGGACTCCCTCACTCGCCTCCGCCGTTGCTGACTTTGGGTGGGCTCTGGCCAAGATGAAGTGCCCCAGCAACTACCTCTCAGGACTTACCAAGTATATACTCACCAGTTCAATCTTACCAATACCAGTTGCAATTAATGGCTATGTTCTGTACGGTCGATGTATTAAGCATGTTCTAGTAAACATGCCTAACATGTTTTAGCTACTTTCCCTGCCTTTTTATAGACATCTGGGCCGTTCTCTACTCTAGCAGCACCTGCCTTGTGATGTTTACCTATGCCAATTGCTTTTTTATCAGTACCAGTTTGAGTGTCTATTAAGGCTGTTGCAATTAATGATTGAATCCATTTTTAACAGTTGTTTTTCAATGGCTAAAACTTACAAAACATTACTTAGGATGCTGTTAAGCCTGTTGCAATTAACATTTGTATCCATTTTTAATCTGTCCATTTGCTACCATGCTACTCTCCGCAATCAAGATATACTAGAGATGCTGCCCATTTGCTATTTTTGATGGATGCTAACCCTGTTGTACTTAAGATGCCTATCCATGACTTACGCAGGGCCATAACGGCCGATGCTATTGTTTACCATGGAGGTTAGCCGCATCCCATGTCTTACAGTATTTCACATCATTTGTGCAATTGCAGTTTAACTTCTACCATTTAATGGTTGCCTATAGGTACACATGTCAGTGACACTGATCCACACTTTGACTCGGAGGAATAGCTCGCCTCCGCCGCCGCTGACTTTGGGCGGGCTCTGGCCAAGATGAAGTGCCCCAACAACTACCTCTCAGGACTTACCAAGTATGTACTCACCAGTTCAATCTTACCAATACCAGTTGCAATTAATGGATATGTTTTGTACGGTCGATGTATTAAGCATGTTGTAGTAAACATGCCTAACATGTTTAGCTATTTTCCCTACCTTTTATGGACAAGCTGGGCCATTATACGCTCTGGCAAGACCTGCCTGTGATGTTTAACTCTGCTAATTGCATTTTTATCTGTACCGGTTTCAATGGCCATTAAGCCTGTTGCAATTAGCAGTCGTATCCATTTTTAAAGAGATGTATTTCAATGGCTACAAACTTACAAAACATGAATTAGGATGTTGTTAAGCCTGTTGCAATTAACAGTTGTATCCATTTTTTAATCCGTCCCTTTGCTACCGTGCTACTCTTTCGCAATGAAGATATCACTACAGATGCTGTCATTTTATTACCATTTGCTATTTTTGGTGGATGTTAACCCTGTTGTAGTTAACATTGGCTTTCCATGTACTTACACAGGGCTACAATGGGTGATGCTATTGTTTGCCGTTGAGATTAGCTGCATCCCATGTCTTATACACCATCTATTCCTAAATATAAGTATTTTTAGAGATTCCAATATAGACTACATAAGGAGAAAAATGAGTGAATCTAGATTCTAATCTAAACTATATCTATAATTCTATATACATCCGTATGTAGTTCATATTGAAATCTCAAAAAAAATACTTGTACTTAGGAACATAGGTAGTTGTATTTTACATCATTTGTGCAATCTCGGTTTAGCTTCTAATATTTCTTTGGTTGCTGTGGGTACATATATGAGCTGATCTTGATCCACGCTTCGATCCCTTTTGCGTATGGGGCAATGAGATATTCATGAACAAGCGTCAAGTGAGGAAACTAACAAAGATTGTTAGGCGAAAGAAACGGGTGATTGGAATTAAGCTCTTTATTTACACTTTGTCCAAGACAACAATGAAATTTAGGATGGTAAGTAATGTGTTGCCTTTTCCCCCCTGCCCAAAACAAGTTACTCTACTAGACCTCAGTATCTGATATTTTTCTCTTTTCAGTGGTTTCTGAAGCTATTTACTAATGATTACCTTGCAAACTACATGACCGGAGTGGAGGCAACTAAGGTTAAAGTATATAATTCATGCTACCATGATAATGCTCTAGAAGTCTTCCTGAAGGCGGTGAAGGATGGGCCGGCGATCATCACAAGGGGTTGGACAAAAGTGGTTCGTGCCTATGGCATGCAGGAAGGCACATTATGGGCATTCCGCTTCTTCAACACCATCGGCAGTCAAAATGATTTTACACTTGTCTCTCCACCTTTACCGCCTTTAAATATTGTGGTTCATCATAGTTAATTGCCGCCTAATCCTGTAATTACTGAACATATTGTACTGGCAATTTTATTTATGGATTCATTGTTGAACCATAGTGCTGAGAATTTGAATTGCACGTTTCATATTTCAAAATTTCCAATTCGAATAATAGATTCCAGGAAAAAAAATATATACATGAGCTAATAAAATAATGTGCACATGGTTAGAAAGAAAACAGCGTGTGCAATTTAAAAAGAGAACAGGCGGTCATGGAACTTTGCAAACGGTTCGGGCAGTAAAAGCGCTTGTGATGGATAGCCAATGCCACACAGTTTTCTACATCAAATCGTGTGTGATTTAGTTGACAAAAGCAAATAGTTAACCAAGGCAGAGCGTGTGTGATAGTTACACCTTTCACACATGAGCATATACATAAAACTGTGTGGGATGTACATATGAACAGAAATGTTTTCCCTGGATTGACTGCGTGGGATGTACATAAGAACGTAAACGTATTCCTTGGATTGACTGTGTGTGATATACATACGAACGGAAATGTTTTTCTTTGATTCACCATGTGGGATGTACATATGAGCGGAAATGATTGAGTTTCGATGCCTCGCCCGATCGCACACGATCTCACTTTGCCCCAGCCTGTGTCCCAGGAGGGCCTATCCTCGACGATTTCTGGGTCATGTGGGAAGGACCCCCCTATCGCGCACACTCACTTGGCGACGGTTCCAAATGTCGTCGCGGAAAGGGGTTAAAAACCGTTTGTATAGCACCGACGCGTACCAGTGTACGGGTCCATAGTTAGTAGCTAGATGGCTTCCTCTCTCTTGTTTGAACCTCAATACAATGGTCTCTTGGAGATCCATATGATGTAACTCTTTTTGCGGTGTGTTTGTTGCGATCCGATGAACTTTGAGTTTATGATCAGATCTATCTTTTTATCCATGAAAGTTTTTTGAGCCTTCTTTGATCTCTAATATGCATGATTACTTATAGCCTCGTATTTCTGCTCCGATATTTGGGTTTTGTTTGGCCAACTTGATCTATTTATCTTGCAATGGGAAGAGGTGGTTTGTAATGGGTTCGATCTTACGGTGCTTGATCCCAGTGACAGAAAGGGAAACGACATGTATGTATCGTTGCTATTAAGGATAACTAGATGGGGTCTATTTTTACATAAATATATCTAGTCTACATCATGTCATCATTCTTATTGCATTACTCCATTTTTCCATGAACTTAATACACTAGATGCATGCTGGATAGTGGTCGATGTGTGGAGTAATAGTAGTAGATGCAGGCAGGAGTCGGTATACTAATCTTGGACGTGATGCCTATATAATGATCATTGCCTGGATACCGTCATGATTATTTGAATTCTATTAATTGCCCAACAGTAATTTTTTCACCCACCGTTTGCTATTTTTCTCGAGAGAAGCCACTAGTGAAACCTACGGCCCCCGGGTCTCTTCTTATTATATTTGCCTTTGCGATCTATTTTCCTTTGATTTTATTTTCAGATCTATTAAACCAAAAATACAAAAATACCTTGCTGCCCTTTATTTTATTTGGCATTCGCTCTATCAAATATTTATAACTTTCTCACGTCCGTATGCCAATTTCTGGCGCTGTTGCCCGAAAGGGATTGACAACCCCTTTAATACGTCGGGTTGCGAGTATTTGTTATTTGTGTGCAGGTGCTGTTTATGTAGTGTTGCGTGGTTCTCCTACTGGTTCGATAACCTTGGTCTCATCACTGAGGGAAATACCTACCGTTGATGTGCGGCATCATCCCTTCCTCTTTGGGGAAATACTGACGTAGTTCAAGCAAACATCAATGTGCTCTCAAATTTCAGGCCAAAGCTGGATAACTCCAAAGCCCACTCCACTATTCTGCCGGTAGCCTCGGGGTTCCGGAGTATCCTTTGCAACGGAAAGCAAGTGGAAACCGTAATCTCTCAGGCTTGGAAGTAGTGGCACAGTTTCCTTGAGGCCATGATAAGGCCAAAAATTAACTTTTGCATGCCAGAGTACCTCTATCTAGCCTCCTGTAACATGGAGCTGACGAAGTACACTGGGCGCTACACCACTTTCTTCCTTGCCACGTCCTTGGGGTTGCCCCTGCTGCCGTGCTCTTCTCTGTCCTGATCCTTATCCGACTCTGCCGGGCTTTGCTCACTCTCTGTTTCCTCTACTTCCCACTGCGCCACTAGGGCTGTGCTAACCACTTGATTAGTTGCCGCCAAGTATAGCAGCAATGGCTCTTGTGGTTTAGGAGCAACCAAAGTGGGCACAGAGGACAAGTAGGTCTTCAGATCCTGCAGTGCTGCATCTGCTCTGGAGTCCACTTCATGGGTCCTGCCTTCTTCAAAATTTTGAAGAACAGCAAGGCGCGCTCGACAGACTTGGAGATGAACTTGCTAAGCGCGGCAACACACCCTGCCAGACGCCTCACATCTTTGACCGTCCTGGGTGCCTAGTTCTGCTTGATAGCCTTGATCTTATCTGGATTCGCCTCGATCTCGCGATTGGACACAAAGAACCCAAGTAGCTTGCCGGAGGGAATGCTAAATACACACTTCTCTGGGTTCAACTTCAAGTTGATCTTGCGCAGATTAGCAAAGGTCTCCTCCAAATCCTGGATGAGGGTTGATTTTTCCTTGGTCTTGACCACAAAATCATCCATATAAGCTTCAATATTTCTGTGCAACTGTGGTTCAAAACCAATTTGGACTGCCCTTCACTGGTACCCGTTGGTCCTAAACAAACGGTTTTTAACCCCTTTCCGTGACGCCATTCGGAACCGTCGCCAAGTGAGTGTGGGCGATAGGGGCGTCCTTCCCACACGACCCAGAAACCGTTGGGGATATGCCCTCCTGGCACACACGCTCGGCAAAATGAGATCGTGTGCGACCGACAAGCACTCAAATACAGAAATACGTACAGTAGTGCTAAAAATACAATTATATAGGCGAAATCATTTCCGGTTGTAAGTACATCCCACACAGTCAGTCACCACTAAACGTTTCCGTTCGTATATACATCCCACACAGTCACTACAAGGAAAACGTTTGCGCAAGGTGGCGTAACGCAAACAGTTTTGAGGAGAATATCGTGTGTGATTGTTCATTGATCCAACACGGTTTATTCCTAGAAACTGTGTGAGTTGCCTGAGGTCATCGCACACGGTGGTTTCTCATTAACCGTTTGCAATAGGAAAACCCAATTAGCAAGCTAATTGGCCAATTAGCGGGCTAATTGCCCTATTATTAATAATCCGTTTACTAATCTAATTGACATTCATATTAAGCACATAATATATTCCATTCCCATATTAAGGAAGCAGGATTTCATAATTGAAATACATCGGAGTACAACATGATATAGCTTCAGTACTCAGCTACCCCATTACACAACTGCACCAGCAGCAAGTTTCACATGCAACATCTAGAACCTTTCGAAATTAGCATCATAGACGGTACATAGAGAGATGCATCTCATCTGGCAAACTGCTGAAGTGGAAGGCGAATATTGAGCCTTAATTCATGTTGAAGGTCTTTGCAAGTTTAGGCCAGTGCCTGTGGATGATTGACCATCCATCCTTCGACCTCTTCAGGAACACTTCAATATTGAACCGTGGGTGTTGTATGAAAATTTTCCTCGCCTCCTGACCACAGAGGTGGTTTGAGAGGTAATCATCAGTGAAGCCTGAAAATAAGGATGTGCATAAATATCTTCTCTATATTGGAAATGGGGCAAAGGAATACAAAAAGGCAAGGTATAATAGGAAGTACCATCTTGTAAACCTCAGTGCTTCCCATTGTTTCCCTGCAACAAATATAAGGTAGTTAGTCCTCAGGTTAAGTAAGGGTTCGCAGGCTATCAGTAAAATATGTTGATGATAAATAAGCACATTGCAGATTCATCAGATTAATTCAAGCCGCATGGAAAACCCATTTATCCAAACCAAGCATGATTAAGAACTAGGAAATATAGCACTTGTATATGTTTCTCATGTATTAAGTGTAGCCAAATTCGATTTATTCCTCACATGGTATAAAATAACAGAATGCAGCCACAACAATTGAACATCGCATTGCAGAATTGAACCAAGCAGTTAAATAAACACCACAACAAATGAACCAAACGTTAACTGAGCACCACATTGCACAATATAACATACTCCTAATAGAAGATCAGACAGTTAACCAAACCAAGCATGCTTAACAACTTGGAAATATAGCAATTGTATTTGTTTCTCATGTATTTAGTACAGCCAAATTCGATTTATTCCTCACATGGTATACAATAAGAGAATGCAGCCACAACAATTGAACATCGCATTGCAGAATTGAACCAAGCAGTTAACTAAACACCACAAAAAATGAACCAAACATTAATGAGCACCACATTGCACAATATAACATACTCCTCATAGAAGATCAGACAGTTAACCAAACCAAGCATGCTTAACAACTTGGAAACATAGCAATCGTATTTGTTTCTCATGTATTTAGTACAACCAAATTCGATTTATTCCTCACATGGTATACAATAACAGAATGCAGCCACAACAATTGAACATCGCATTGCAGAATTGAACCAACCAGTTAACTAAACACCACAACAAGTGAACCAAGCCACAACAAATGAACCAAGCAGTTAACTAAACACCAATTGAACAATATAACATACTCCTAATAGAAGATTAGATAGTTAACCAAACCAAGGATGCTTAACAATTTGGAAATATTGCACCCTAAAGAATTGAACATCACATTTGCAAAATTGAACCAAGCAGTTAATTGAACACCACATTGCAAGACATATAGAACATATACACTATAGAAGAAGATTGCATGGTGAAAGTAGCTAGTACAATTCACTAGAATTTGTTAAGGAAAGGCAATAGCTAGCAAACTGAACATGGGTCCTTATAGTGAGCTAATAAGACAAGCTACTCCTCATTGTCGGAGACATCGATGACGTGAGTGCCCTCGTTGTAGTGGTGAGTTGCCTGAGCCGCTCTGGGCACCAACCTGCTGGCTCTCGAGATGAGGTAAGCACGTGCACGCTGAGAAAACACCTCGTAGTCCTTGTCGTAGGCACCGATAGTGGCCTCGAGAAAACGCCACGAACTGTTGTTTAAAGCAACCAACCGCATCACGCCGTCGGCGCGTGAGGCGTCAACGGTGGCCTCGACGGTGAGGTGCTCCTCCAAGATCTGGGGGTCGGCACGAATGGCAGACCTCATCCGCGCGTGCGGCCGCGATTTGCTTCTTTGCTACCAAATGCTCCTTGAGGTCCTGGCTTTACTGCGTGCACCATGGCTTAGGTCGGCGCTTATTTGGTGGAGGGGTCGGTGATTTGGGTGGAAGGTGTCGGCCAAGGCCGCGGCCGTGATCGGGGCATGTGGGATGTGGAAGGAGGAGGAGGATGGGGTCGGTGTGGATTACCTGCCTTGATAGGCGAGGCCGAGCAGCGTGAAGGAGGGTCGCCGGCGAGGAGGCGGCGGCACTGCAAGCAAGGAGTGAAGGTTTCAACTTGGAACGGAAGGCGGAAACAGGGGAAATTTGCCTTTTGGTAAGGGGGAGGGGGCGGGGAGGTAGATAATTCCGCAGAAGCCGAAAATTTGGAATCGCTTCAGCCAAAAAACTGGCGCGCAAAGTGTCATCAGACACGGTCCCTTATTCAGACACGGTCCGAAGATATTTTGTGTTGCATCTCACATGGTTGGTTATAATAAACTGTGTGGGATCTACTTGATTTTTGGTCTTGATTTGAATTACATAATGGGGTCACAGCGGCCATGGATGGTGTTTGAATTGCTAGACCTTTTATCTGCAGTGATCATAAAAGAATTGGAATTATTCAGGGTTCATTTGGACATTTTTATGCATTAACTGAGTTTTCAATGCATTTATGTGCATAATTCAAATTTGAGCTACATGCACATGCTCCAGTGCATATTAATTCATTAAAAAAATCAAATCCGTGTCCTTGGGTGCATGCTTAGGTCCCATGCAAGAAATGGGAATGAATTTCAAACACCAGGGCACCGTTGATTGCCGGCAAAACATTGAGATGCCTGGTTTTTAAATTCTAGTAAATCCAAAACTCGTCTGAAATTCATGAAACCTGGCATGCTATCATGGAGCGGCACCAACATACAATGGTACAAATTTTATCCCATTTGGGGTAGGTTTGGGAATATGCTTCTCACAAACCGGAGCTTCTCACAACAAGCATGATGGTTTTCGGTAGGGAACGTCCTACCTTTGGGGACGAAACGATATCCATTGCCTCTTATTGCTTTCAATTTTTTTCTCGTGTCAACATAGAACAACAGGAGTGTTGTGTGAATTTTTGTGATTCTTCGGGGTTCATTTGGACATTTTTATGCATTAACTGAGTTTTCAATGCATTTATGTGCATAATTAAAATTTGAACTACATGCGCATGCTCCAGTGCATATAAATTGGTTGAAAAATCAAATATGTGTCCTTGGGTGCATGCTTAGGACCCATACAAGAAATGGGAATGAATTTCAAACACCAGGGCACCGTTGATTGCCGGCAAAACATTGAGATGCCTGGTTTTTAAATTCTAGTAAATCCAAAACTCGTCTGAAATTCATGAAACTTGGCATGCTATCATGTAGCGGCATCAACATGGCGTCGTACAAATTTTGTCCCATTTGGGGCAGGTTTGGGTATATGCTTCTCACCAACCGGAGCTTCTCACAACAAGCATGATGGTTTTCGGTAGGGAATGCCCCACCTTTGGGGACGAAACGATATCCATTGCCTCTTATTGCTTTCAAATTTTTTTCTCGTGTCAACATAGAACAACAGGAGTGTTGTGTAAAATTTTGTGATTTTTCGGGGTTCGTTTGGACATTTTTATGCATTAACTGAGTTTTCAATGCATTTATGTGCATAATTCAAATTTGAACTACATCAGATGCTCCAGTGCATATAAATTGGTTGAAAAATCAAATATGTGTCCTTGGGTGCATGATTAGGTCCCATGCAAGAAATGGGAATGAATTTCAAACACCGGGGCGCCGTTGATTGCCGGCAAAACATTGAGATGCCTGGTTTTTAAATTCTAGTAAATCCAAAACTCGTGTGAAATTCATGAAACTTGGCATGCTATCGTGGAGCGGCATCAACATGCCGTGGTACAAATTTTGTCCCATTTGGGGCAGGTTTGGGTATATGCTTCTCACAAAACCGGAGCTTCTCACAACAAGCATGATGGTTTTCGGTGAGGAGCGTCCACGGGGACCCCACCTTTGGGCTAAACGATATCCATTGCCTCTTATTGCTTTCAAATTTTTTTCTCGTGTCAACATAGAACAACAATAGTGTTGTGTAAATTTTTGTGATTTTTCGTGGTTCGTTTGGACATTTTTATGCATTAACTGAGTTTTCAATGCATTTATGTGCATCATTCAAATTTGAACTACATGCGCATGCTCCAGTGCATATAAATTGGTTGAAAAATCAAATATGTGTCCTTGGGTGCATGCTTAGGACCCATGCAAGAAATGGGAATGAATTTCAAACACCAGGGCACCGTTGATTGCCGGCAAAACATTGAGATGCCTGGTTTTTAAATTATAGTAAATCCAAAACTCGTCTGAAATTCATGAAACTTGGCATGCTCTCATGGAGCGGCATCAACATGTCGTGGTACAAATTTTGTCCCATTTGGGGCAGGTTTGGGTATATGCTTCTCACAAACCGGAGCTTCTCACAACAAGCATGATAGTTTTTAGGGAACGTCCCACCTTTGGGGACGAAACGATATCCATTGCCTCTTATTGCTTTCAATTTTTTTTCTCATGTTAACATAGAACAACAGGAGTGTTGTGTGATTTTTTTTGATTTTTCGGGGTTTTTTTGGACATCTTTATGCATTAACTGAGTTTTCAATGCATTTATATGCATAATTCAAATTTGAACTACATGCACATGCTCTGGTGCATATAAATTGGTTGAAAAATCAAATCTGTGTCCTTGGGTGCATGCTTAGGTGCCATGGAAGAAATGGGAATGAATTTCAAACACCAGGGCACCGTTGATTCCCGGCGAAACATTAAGATGCCTGATTTTTAAATTCTAGTAAATCCAAAACTCGTCTGAAATTCATGAAACTTGGCATGCTATCATGTAGCGGCTTTAACATGACGTGGTACAAATTTTGTCCCATTTGGGGCAGGTTTGGGTATATGCTTCTCACAAACCGGAGTTTCTCACAACAAGCATGAAGGTTTTCAGTAGGGAACGCCCCACCTTTGGGGACGAAACGATATCCATTGCCTCTTATTGCTTTCAAATTTTTTTCTCTTGTCAACATAGAACAACAGGAGTGTTGTGTGAATTTTTGTGATTTTTCGGGCTTCGTTTGGACATTTTTATGCATTAACTGAGTTTTCAATGCATTTACGTGCATAATTCAAATTTGAACTACATGCGCATGCTCCAGCGCATATAAATTGGTTGAAAAATCAAATCTGTGTCCTTGGGTGCATGCTTAGGTCCCATGCAAGAAATGGGAATGACTATCAAACACCAGGGCACCGTTGATTGCAGGCAAAACATTGAGATACTTTGTTTTTAAATTCTAGTAAATCTAAACTCATCTCAAATTCATGAAACTTGGCATGCTATCATGGAAGGGCACCCGACATGCTATGGTATTTTTCGTGTCCATTTTGAGAGAAGGCCCACTCGAATAATGACAACCAGCAAAGGCATTTTGAAAAAATATAGCTGCCACTTTAATATCTCAAATGTTTGTATAATTCAAACCATGTGCATTCGGTTAACCATCCACGTGATGCCACGTGTCTTGGTTTTAATGGCTATAGGAGGTGCCGTGTGGACAACTGCTTGACTGAACGGGAGGTGTGCAAGCGCAGTCCGGTGTGCAGGCTCACCGGGAAGCGTACAAGCTGTTCAACGCAGGATCTGTGCATCTCTTCAACGCAAACAATTACTGTATGCAAATTAAAGCCAGACTTCGGCGCTAAGCCAAGAGACACTGCGATTTGTCAAAATATGCAGCTAAAAATCAATATCACTATCTATTTTTTGCAACTAAAATTCAGTAATTAAGCATAGATTTCATTCATAGTAGAGATTAAGCAGTCGTTCTCATCTCACCGGGAAGCGGGACAGCCTTGGACCGCCGGCCTCCTCGCTCCCACTGGTCTATATTAATGGCGCCGCCGAGTGGCCGCACCCCCCATCCTCGCCACACACACAATTCCTCTCTCTCCGCCCGCATCTTCGACGCCGCTCTGAGTCCTCAAAGCCGTCAGTGTACGAGGATGCCGCCGAAGTGCCCCATCGGAGGGAGTGGCGATGCCGGGGCTGCTGAAGCACCGGAGCACGACGTGAATATGGAGACAGAGGTTTCCATCCCCACCGACGAGGTGGAGAATGAGGCTGCCAACAAGCGAAGGTGGGTCGAGAAAGAACCGCAAGCAACTCCAACAGGCCTAGACTTCATCAACAACCTCCCCGACGATATGTTGATAGTCATCATATCCCTCCTCCCAATCCAAAATCGGGCGAGGACAGCCGCCGTTTCCCGGCGGTGGCGCACCCTATGGCTCCGCACCCCTGTCGACCTCCTCCACACCCACAAGCTCTGCCATGGCTATCGCCAAAGCTTGGATGCGTTCTCCCAGTTCCTTGGTAGTCACCATGACCCAATCAAAGGCCTTATCGCGAGCAAGTTCCGTTCCAATGGCAAGGAGCGAGCCAAGCTTGACGAGTGGTTCTGATCCCGCACCATAGATCAGCTCGAGAAGCTAAGTTATAATGATGGGCATATGAGCTTGTTGCCAACGTCCGTGCTCCACTTCGCGCCACGCTGCGCCTCACCAAGTTCATGAACTGCCATCCCCCCTAATGATGCGCCCGCTCTTTTTCTACCACGACTGAAGCACCTCGAGCTCGTCGCCATCCGCATCCCAAAGGATGACATGGAGCGCTTGCTCCGCGGTTGTAGTGCACTCGAGTTCCTACATCTTCAGGCGATGAATTGGTCGAGTACCTTGCACATCACCTCCAGGACTCTCCGCACTATTTATGTGTGTTGCTGGTGATGCAACGAGAGATCACAAAAGGTGGACCACAATATGGTCATCCAGGACACACCTTCACTTGAGATATTACTTGTACTTGATCAACAAGGTCCAACAAGAATCAATGTCATTTCTACGCTGAAATTGAAAGTGGTGGGCTACTCGTCTGTCAAATACTACAACTTTAAGGTACAACAGTCGCCTTATATACCTCTCCTTCTTGATATCAATGTTATTTCTAGTTTTGAAGATGTATGTTCGTCTGTCATCCAACGAAGCTTCACCCAGACTCTGGGCACAATGAAGGTCTTGGCACTAGAATCTGTCGTTCCCAACCTGGACCAAGTTTTCAGTTGCCTGAGATGCTTTCCGTGCCTGAAGAAGCTGTATATCGAGGTGATGTTCCTTTCCTGTTAAATGTTAACGATAAGGGAGTTCATTTTTTTGCACCTTTTCCCAAGTTTACAATGACAATGTACTACGATTTCTGAAGGAATTTTGGAGGATTTTAGGACATACACCCCACCCCATATTGGTTGCTTCATTCATATGGTTACAATCGTCCATAAGAATTTCTCCTTTGGATTCATCTGTACTAGTTTTCTTAGGGGATTTTTCATCCAATCCAACCTCTTGTGAAGAAGGCTACATGTTTCTAGATTGTACTCAAATGCCCATGTTAATCATGCCACATCGAAGATGGCACGTTGGTGCATTTTACAAATCCTACAAACCAAATGGGGGTGTAGCAGTGTTCAAAACTGCATGTAGGCACTAAGACGTTCTCTTCTTTTGCAGTGCATATTAGGTCCGGTGGAAGATGTTTATAACGACAATCACATTGAATGCCTGGATCTGCATCTCTCAAATATTACTTTGAACTCCTACCGAGGGACCCCACCAGAGATTACACTTGCCAGGTTCTTTCTTGCCAGAGCAAAGATGCTGAAGGTACTAAGGTTGAACACGCATTTAATTAGGAAAGATAAATGGTATGATTATCAGAGCCGGCTGGTACTGTGGAATGGAAGTGCCTCCAAAAATGCCAAACTTCATAATATGGCAAAGCAATTGAAAGTTATTGTGTCAAACCCATACATGACTTGTCTGCGGCTGATCCCTTTTCAGAAATGACGCAACATGCAATGTATGAATTTGGGCGTTGTAATCTTTGAATTTGAACCTTGCAATATTTATGGTATTTTTTATATTGAACCATTTCTGTTCTCTTGTCTCAACGCAAAAATTTCATCCGGGTGAACCGCATGTCGTACATCGCACACACCTTGATCGGGCTGACCGTTTCTTTTGTGTTGCCTAATCACAAATAGTTCATCCGAGTGAACTGTATGCTGTACATAACACACACCTTGATCTGGCTGACCGTTTCTTTTGTGTTGCCTAATCACAAATAGTTCATCCGAGTGAACCGTATGCTGTACATCGCACACACCTTCATCTGGCTGCCCGTTTATTTTGTTCCTCCTCATCGAAAACGGTTAATTGAACTGAACCGTATGCCCTGAATCGCACACGCAACTAAAATATGAACCATGTTTGATGCATCCGTCATCACAAACGTTTTGCACCTTTTTGACGGTTTTTTTAGACCACCGTTTGCGATTATGGCATCGCACACAGTTTCGTCGAAGGGTCTCTGATCGTAGTGTCGCGTTAGCAGCATCCTGCGGTAGTGCTTGCAAAGGTGGACCCGACACTCTTTAACCCAAAAGACATGCACACAAAGAAGTACATACCACATGGGGTGATGAATGAGGTCTTCTATTCGTATTCCTTGGACATGAAGATCTGATGATATCCAGAGTATGCATCTAGAAAAGAGAGAAAATCACAACCTGAAGTAGAATCCACAATCTGGTCGATGCGCGGCAGGGGAAATGGATCCTTTGGGCAAGCCTTGTTGAGATCTGTGAAATCTACGCAAAGCCTCCATTTTCCGTTGGCCTTACGCACAATCATCGGGTTTGCTAACCATGGTGGGTGCAATACTCCTCTGACTAGACCAGCTGCCTCTAGCTTCTTGATCTCCTCGGCAATGAATTGCTGCCGTTCCAAGGCCTGCTACCGTGCTTTCTGCTTGACGGGTCGGGCATGTGGGCAGACAGCAAGGTGGTGCTCGATTACCTCCCTAGGAACACCGGGGATATCATATGGTTGCCAGGAAAACACATCGATATTCGCCCGCAGGAAGGCAATGAATACGCTTTCATATTTGTCATCAAGGGTGGCGTGATGACCCACAAGTATATTATGGGATCAATTGTAGCCTTTTCGATAAGTAAGAGTGTCGAACCCAACGAGGAGCAGAAGAAAATGACAAGTTGTTTTCAGCAAGGTAATGTCTGCAAGTGCTGGAATTGTAAGTAACAAAGTAGTTTGATAGCAAGATAATTTGTAATGAGCAAGTAACGATAATAGTAACAAAAGTGCAGCAAGGTAGCCCAATCCTTTTGAGGCAAAGGATATGCCAAAACGGTCTCTTATAATAAGCAAAGCATTCTTGAGGGTACACGGGAATTTCATCTAGTCACTTTCATCATGTTGGTTCGATTCGTGTTCGCTACTTTGATAATTTGGTATGTGGGTGGATCAGTGCTTAGGTGTTGTTCTTACTTGAACAAACCTCCTACTTATGATTAACCCCCTCGCAAGCATCCGCAACTACGAGAAAAGTATTAAGAATAAATTCTAACCATAGCATTAAACTTCTGGATCCAATCGGTCCCTTACGGAATAGTGCATAAACTAGGGTTTAAGCTTCTGTCACTCTCGCAACCCATCATCTAATAACTACTCTACAATGCATTCCCTTAGGCCCAAATATGGTGAAGTGTCATGTAGTCGACGTTCACATGACACCAATAAGGGAATCACAACATACATACTATCAAAATATCGAACACATATCAAGTTCACATGATTACTTGCAACATGATTTCTCCCGTGACCTCAAGAACAAAAGTAACTACTCACAAGTGATAAACATGCTCAAGATCAAAGGGGTATTAAATAGCATATTGGATCTGAACATATAATCTTCCACCAAATAAACCATATAGTAATCAACTACAAGATGTAATCAACACTACTAGTCACCAACAAGCACCAATCTATAGTTCCGGTACAAAGATTGAACACAAGAGATGAACTAGGGTTTTAGAGGAGATGGTTCTGTTGAAGATGTTGATTGATATTTCCCTCCCCAAGATGGGAGAGTTTTTGGTGATGACGATGACAATGATTTCCCCCTCCGGGAGGGAAGTTCCCCCGGCGGAATCGCTTCATCGGAGGGCAAAAGTGCTCCTACCAAAGTTCTGCCTCGAGACGGTGGCGCTCCTTCCCGAAAATCCTCTCCTTCTTTTTTCTAGGTCAAAATTGTTGGATGTGGGGTTCCGGCAAACCCTTATGGTTCGAACACTGGGGTGCGTGCGAAGTCTTTCCCTCCTACCGATCTACGCCCTAGCTCGCTAAGATCTCGCGGACGAACTCGACGAACTCGCAACACAAAAAAACACGAGGTTTATACTGGTTCGGGCCATTGTTGTGGTGTAATACCCTACTCCAGTGTGGTGGTGGTGGTGGATTTCCTCTAGGGATGATGAAGAACAATACAAGGGAAGAACAACCTCCTGAGGTTGAGGTGTTCTTGTGGCTAGGGTAGGCACTCGGTCGGGTTGGATCAAGCTAAGATGAGATGAGATCTCAGATGCCTCTACTATGGTGGCTAGCTCTACTTATATAGGCCCTGTTCCTCTTCCCAAATATCGAGCGGGAAGGGAGCCAACAACGGCGGGAAAATTTGAAGGGGGACAGCTAGTACAAGCTATCCTGACAAAAGCGGTCTTCGCCTGCGAAAAGCTCTGGTGGTGACGCCGTCTTGGGCTCCACGATGACCTTCGTCTTGCCGTCCTCCTGGTCTTGGTCTGTTGCACCAATATGGCAACCTTTGCCTGATGCCTTGGTACTCTTCGCCTGCGCTGGCCTCCTTCGCACCAAAGAGGAAATAAGGACGCTGCACGCGCTAGCACCCGCCTGGCGCCCGCCTGGTGTCATCCGTCATGGCTCACGCCACGAGAGCCTCGTGAGGTTTGCCCCGCCTTGATATCTCAGCTTCTCGTGAGCTTTCCTGGCTAGGCCACTCCAGAGGAGGTCTTGCGTCGTCCGCCTCGCGAGGCTTGGACCCTCGCGAGGGTCTTGGATGCCTTGTTGATGAAGTTGGGCCGTACGGCCTGCTGGCTTAGCCATGCCTTGGGCCGCAGGCAGGCAAGTCTGGGGACCCCCGTTCCCAGAACACCAACAGTAGCCCCTGGGCCCAAGGTGCGCTCGGGCTTGGCTTCACGGTGAAGCCAAGGGTCAAGTTCGGAGCACCGCGGGACCCAAAAGCCTGCGGCCTCGGTTGACGCGTGGCAGTCGATTGGGCGTTGGCGTCTCCGCTTCCCCACGCTGCCTGGGCAACTGCACAACTTGACAAGTCTCTGCGACATGCAAGGAAAACCATCATTACCTGCGAGCGTGGGAGACGCCGGTTGGCCTTCTCTTGCTATAAATGGGGAGGGGGACGGAGCCCCCGTCGCCCATCTCTTCCTTGCTTGCTTGCTTCTTCCTCCCCACCCCACTGCTGACAACAATGGCGCCGATCAGAAGGTTTTCTACCGAAGAGAAAGGAAAGGCTCCCCGTGATGATCCGGGGCCACTTCCGCCGAAGAAGAGGTCGATCCATCGCCGTGAAGAAGCGGCGATGCAGGTGGTGTCGAGGCCTTGGTGCGAGCGGCCTCCTCCGGGGTACCCGCTACCCTTGTACGCACGAGCCGAGGGCTCAGGAGGACGGGGCGACGTGCAGAGCCGCCCGTGCCGTGCCCGGGGTCGCCGCGCCACGGCAACGCGCGCCGTCGCCCGCGGAATCCACGCCGCGGACTCCTCGCGCGAGGTGGTGCTATGGGCGTTGATGCCTCCAAGCTCCTGGATCCGCTTCCCGCGGTTCTTCTCTGATGTGATGCTGCCGAGGGGGCCTCTCAAGCTCTGGTTGCAGCGCTCCGGCGACCGGAGCGGAGATCGAAGCGGTTCCCACCGCCAAGATCTTCATGACCCGCGGCTGGGGGGAGATCGCACGGGTCTGCCGTGCGAGGGGCGCCCTCGAAATCCACTTCGAGTACGACAGCGCTTCCACGCTCTTCTTCAAGGTCTTCGACGCCGAGAGCCGCCGCCTGGAGTGCTGCTCCAGAGAGGAGCGCCAAACTGACGCGCGCTTCGCTCGCGGCCACTCCAGCAGCAGCATCCCTTGGGAGTCCAGCAGCTCTCCTGAGCTTTACGAGACTCCAGAGACGAGGGATGACAGCTACGTGCCCCCGAGCTCTCGCCGCGCTCGGAGTAGAGCTGCGGCATCCGGCCGTTGCCGCCGCTGATCTGGATGGGGTTGGCGCCGGCCTCCCCTCGCCAACTATTGAATATGGCGTCTGCCACGGAAGAGTGTAGATAGGATTCCCCTTAGTATTAGCTTTTGTTTCCTGCGAAGAATCATGAATCACCCCGTGGGGGCATGTAAGGATCTGCAATGTCTTTTGTACTTATCTTCCTTGTTATGAAAACTTAGCGAATGCGTGTCCCGTTAAGGCTCAGTCCCCCCTTCCCTTCCTCGCGATGGCTTGTTGCTCTGCGCTGACAGGTCCCGGTCCCCAGGCGGCTACAACCGTCGCTGGTATGCCAGGTCACGTGCCGTGGTCAAGGCAAGGAGGTGTGCGGCCCGAGGTCCAGTAAGAGCCCCGGAGGCGCGATGCTCAGGACGTCCCCCTTAGCGCTCTAGCAGCCATGGTAAGGCGAGAAAGGGAGTTAACGTGGCCGCAACTGTTGGGGATCGTTGCAGAAATTAAAATTTTCTACGCATCACCAAGATCAATCTATGGAGTTTACTAGCAATGAGAGGGGAGTGCATCTTCATACCTTTGAAGATCGCGATGCGGAAGCGTTGCAAGAACGCGGATGAGGGATTCGTACTCGTAGCGATTCAGATCGCGGTTGATTCTGATCCAAGCGCCGAACCACGGCGCCTCCGCGTTCAACACACGTGCAACCCGGTGACATCTCCCGCGCCTTGATCCAGCAAGGAGAGAGGGAGAGGTTGGGAAAGACTCCGTCCAGCAGCAGCACAACGGCGTGGTGATGGTGGAGGAGCGTGGCACTCTAGCAAGGCTTCGCCAAGCACTGCAAGAGACGAGGAGGGAGAGGGGTAGGGCTGGGCCAAGAGAGAGGAGACTCGTGTCTCTGGCAGCCCCAAAACCCCCACTATATATAGGGGGAGGGGAGGGGCTGCGCCCCCATCTAGGGGTCCCCCCCAGGGGTGGCGGCCAACCCTAGATGCATCTAGGGGGCGGCCAGAGGGGAGAGAGGGGGGGGCGCACCATAGGTGGGCCTTAGGCCCATCTGAGCCTAGGGTTTCCCCCTTCCGCCCTTCCCTGCGCCTTGGGCCTCTGTGGAGGGTGCACCAGCACACCTAGGGGCTGGTCCCTTACCACACTTGGCCCACGCAGGCCTCCGGGGCTGGTGGCCCCTCCCGATGGACCCCCGAACCCTTCCGGTGGTCCCGGTACGTTACTGATAACGCCCAGAACACTTCTGGTGTCAAAAACGGGACTTCCCATATATAATTTTTTACCTTCGGACCATTCCAGAACTCCTCGTGACATCCGGGATCTCAGCCGGGACTCCGAACAACATTCGGTAACCACGTACATCTATTCCCTATAACCCTAGCGTCATCGAACCTTAAGTGTGTAGACCCTACGGGTTCGGGAACTATGCAGACATGACCGAGACATCTCTCCGGCCAATAACCAACAGCGGGATCTGGATACCCATGTTGGCTCCCACATGTTCCACGATGATCTCATCTGACGAACCACGATGTCAAGGATTCAATCAGTCCCGTATACGATTCCCTTTGTCTACCGGTATAGCACTTGCCCGAGATTTGATCGTCGGTGTACCGATACCTTATTCAATCTTGTTACGACAAGTCTCTTTACTTGTTATGTAACACATCATCCCGTGACCAACCCGTTAGTCACATTGAGCTCATTACGATGATGTCTTACCGAGTGGGCCCAGAGATACCTCTTCGTCATACGGAGTGACAAATCCCAGTCTCGATTCGTGCCAACCCAACAGATACTTTCGGGGATACCCGTAGTGTACCTTTATAGCCACCCAATTACGTTGTGACGTTTGGCACACCCAAAGCATTCCTACAGTATCCAGGAGTTGCACAATCTCATGGTCTAAGGAAAAGATACTTGACATTAGAAAAGCTTTAGCAGACGAACTACACGATCTTGTGCTATGCTTAGGATTGGGTCTTGTCCATCACATCATTCTCCCAATGATGTGATCCCATTATCAATGACATCCAATGTCCATGGTCAGGAAAGCTTAACCATCTATTGATCAACGAGCTAGTCAACTAGAGGCTCACTAGGGACATGTTGTGGTCTATGTATTCACACATGTATTATGATTTCCGGATAACACAATTATAGCATGAACAATAGACAATTATCATGAACAAGGAAATATAATAATAATCATTTTATTATTGCCTCTAGGGCATATTTCCAACAATCTCCCACTTGCACTAGAGTCAATAATCTAGTTACATTGTGATGAATCGAACACCCATAGAGTTCTGGTGTTGATCATGTTTTGCTCGTGGAAGAGGTTTAGTCAACGGATCTGCGACATTCAGGTCCGTATGCACTTTACAAATATCTATGTCTCTATCTTCAACATTTTCACGAATGGAGTTGAAGCGACGCTTGATATTCCTGGTCTTCTTGTGAAACCTGGGCTCCTTGGCCAGGGCAATAGCTCCAGTGTTGTCACAGAAGAGAGCCATCGGGCCCGACGCATTGGGAATAACTCCTAGGTCGGTAATGAACTCCTTCATCCAGATTGCTTCATGTGCTGCCTCTGAGGCTGCCATGTACTCCGCTTCACATGTAGATCCCGCCACGATGCTTTGCTTGCAACTGCACCAGCTGACTGCCCCACCATTGAAAATATACACGTATCCGGTTTGTGACTTGGAGTCATCCAGATCTGTGTGGAAGCTAGCATCGATGTAACCCTTTACGACAAGCTCTTCGTCATCTCCGTAAACGAGAAACATATCCTTGGTCCTTTTCAGGTACTTCGGGATGTTCTTGACCGCTGTCCAGTGTTCCATGCTGGGATTACTTTGGTACCTTCCTACCAAACTTACGGCAAGGTTTACATCAGGTCTGGTACACAGCATGGCATACATAATAGACCCTATGGCCGAAGCATAGGAGATGACACTCATCTTTTCTCTATCTTCTGCTGTGGTCGGGCATTGAGTCGTGCTCAATCTCACACCTTGTAATACAGGCAAGAACCCCTTCTTGGAATGATCCATATTGAACTTCTTCAATATCTTGTCAAGGTATGTGCTTTGTGAAAGACCAATGAGGCATCTCGATCTATCTCTATAGATGCCCAATATATAAGCAGCTTCTCCAAGGTCCTTCATTGAAAAACACTTATTCAAGTAGGCCTTTATGCTTTCCAAGAATTCTATATCATTTCCCATCAATAGTATGTCATCCACATATAATATGAGAAATGCTACAGAGCTCCCACTCACTTTCTTGTAAACACAGGCTTCTCCATAAGTCTATGTAAACCTGAACGCTTTGATCATCTCATCAAAGCGAATGTTCCAACTCTGAGATGCTTGCACCAGCCCATAGATTGAGCGCTGGAGCTTGCATACCTTGTCAGCATTCTTAGGATTGACAAAACCTTCCGGCTGCATCATATACAATTCTTCCTTAAGGAAACCATTAAGGAATGCCGTTTTGACGTCCATTTGCCATATCTCATAATCATGAATGCGGCAATTGCTAACATGATTCTGACGGACTTCAGCTTCGCTACGGGTGAGAAGGTCTCATCGTAGTCAACCCCTTGAACTTGTCGATAACCCTTAGCGACAAGCCGAGCCTTATAGATGGTTACATTACCATCCGCGTCTGTCTTCTTCTTAAAGATCCATTTATTTTCTATGGCTCGCCGATCATCGGGAAAGTCAGTCAAAGTCCATACTTCGTTTTCATACATGGATCATATCTCAGATTTCATGGCTTCAAGCCATTTGTCAGAATCCGGGCCCGCCATCGCTTCTTCATAGTTCGAAGGTTCACCATTGTCTAACAACATGATTTCCAGGATAGGGTTGCCATACCACTCTGGTGCGGAACGTGTCCTTGTGGACCTATGAAGTTCAGTAGTAACTTGATCCGAAGTTCCTTGATCATCATCATTAACCTCCTATCTAGTCGGTGTAGGCACCACAGAAACATTTTCTCGAGCTGCTCTACTTTCTGGTTCAAGAGACAGTACTTCATCAAGTTCTACTTTCCTCCCACTTACTTCTTTCGAGAGAAACTCTTTCTCTAGAAAAGATCCATTCTTGGCAACAAAGATCTTGCCTTCGGATCTGAGGTAGAAGGTATACCCAATAGTTTCCTTAGGGTATCCTATGAAGACGCATTTTTCCGACTTGGGTTCGAGCTTTTAAGGTTGAAGTTTCTTGATATAAGCATCGCATCCCCAAACTTTTAGAAACGACAGCTTAGGTTTCTTCCCAAACCATAATTCATACGGTGTCGTCTCAACGGATTTCGACGGAGCCCTATTTAAAGTGAATGCGGCAGTCTCTAAAGCATAACCCCAAAATGATAGCGGTAGATCCGTAAGAGACATCATAGATCGCACCATATCCAATAGAGTGCGATTAGGACGTTCAGACACACCATTACGCTGAGGTGTTCCAAGCGGCGTGAGTTGTGAAACAATTCCACATTTCCTTAAGTGCGTGCCAAATTCGTGACTCAAATATTCTCCCCCATGATCTGATCATAAGAACATTATTTTCCTGTCACGTTGATTCTCAACCTCACTCTAAAATTCCTTGAACTTTTCAAAGGTCTCAGACTTGTGTTTCATTAAGTAGACATACCCATATCTACTTAAGTCATCAGTGAGGGTGAGAACATAACGATAACCACCACGAGCCTCAACGCTCAATAGACCGCACACATCAGTATGTATGATTTCCAATAAGTTGGTTGCTCGCTCCATTGTTCCGGAGAACGGAGTCTTGGTCGTTTTGCCCATGAGGCATGGTTCGCACGTGTCAAATGATTCATAATCAAGAGACTCCAAAAGTCCATCTGCATGGAGTTTCTTCATGCGTTTGACACCAATGTGACCAAGGCGGGAGTGCCACAAGTATGTGAGACTATCATTATCAACCTTACATCTTTTGGCATTCACACTATGAATATGTGTAACATCACGTTCGAGATTCAATAAGAATAAACCATTGACCAACGGGGCATGACCATAAAACATATCTCTCATATAAATAGAACAACCATTATTCTCAGATTTAAATGAGTAGCCATCTCGCATTAAACGAGATCCAAATACAATGTTCATGCTCAAAGCTGGCACTAAATAACAATTATTGAGGTTTAAAACTAATCCCGTAGGTAAATTTAGAGGTAGCATGCTGACGGCGATCACATCGACCTTGGAACCATTCCCGACGCGCATCGTCACCTCGTGCTTCGCCAGTCTCCGCTTATTCCGTAGCTCCTATTTTGAGTTACAAATATGAGCAGCCGCACCGGTATCAAATACCCAGGAGCTACTACGAGTGCTGGTTAGGTACACATCAATAACATGTATGTCACATATACCTTTGGTATTGCCGGCCTTCTTATCCGCTATGTACTTGGGGCAGTTCCGCTTCCAGGGACCGTTTCCCTTGCAATAAAAGCACTCAGGCCTCGTGCTTGGGTCCATGCTTTGGCTTCTTCCGGCAATCTGGCTTACGGGCGCGGCAACTCCCTTGCCGTCCTTCTTGAAGTTCTTCTTACCCTTGCCTTTCTTGAACTTAGTGGTTTTATTCACCATCAACACTTGATGTTCCTTTTTGATCTCCACCTCCACTGATTTCAGCATTGAATATACCTCAGGAATGGTCTTTTCCATCCCCTGCATATTGAAGTTCATCACAAAGCTCTTGTAGCTAGGTGGGAGCGACTGAAGGATTCTGTCAACGATCGCATCATCCGGGAGATTAACTCCCTGCTGAGATAAGCGGTTGTGCAACCCAGACATTTTGAATATGTGCTCGCTGACAGAACTATTCTCCTCCATCTTACAACTATAGAACTTGTCGGAGACTTCATATCTCTCGACCCGGGCATGAGCTTGGAAAACCATTTTCAGCTCTTGGAACATCTCATATGCTCCGTGCTGCTCAAAACACTTTGGAGCCCCGATTCTAAGCTGTAAAGCATGCCGCACTGAACCAGGGAGTAATCATCACTACGCGACTGCCAGGCGTTCATAACGTCTTGAGTTGCTGGGAAAACAGGTGCATCACCTAGCGGTGCTTCAAGGACATATGCTTTCTTGGCAGCCATGAGGATAATCCTCAGGTTACGGACCCAGTCCGTGTAGTTGCTACCATCGTCTTTCAGCTTGGTTTTCTCTAGGAACGCGTTGAAGTTGAGGACAACATTAGCGTGGGCCATTTGATCTACAAGACATATTGCAAAGATTTTTAGACTATGTTCATGATAATTAAGTTCATCTAATCAAACTATTTAATGAACTCCCACTCAGATTGACATCCCTCTAGTCATCTAAGTGATACATGATCCGAGTCAACTAGGCCGTGTCCGATCATCACGTGAGACGGACTAGTCATCATCGGTGAACATCTTCATGTTGATCGTATCTTCTATACGACTCATGTTCGACCTTTCAGTCTTTCGTGTTTCGAGGCCATGTCTGTACATGCTAGGCTCGTCAAGTCAACCTAAGTGTATTGCGTGTGTAAATCTGGCTTACACCCGTTGTATTCGAACGTTAGAATCTATCACACCCGATCATCACGTGGTACTTCGAAACAACGAACCTTCGCAACGGTGCACAGTTAGGGGGAACACTTTCTTGAAATTATTGCGTGGGATCATCTTATTTAAGCTACCTTTGTTCTAAGCAAATAAGCTGTAAAACATGATAAACATCACATGCAATCAAATAATGACATGATATGGCCAATATCATTTTGCTCCTTTTGATCTCCATCTTCGGGGCGCCATGATCATCATCGTCACCAGCATGACACCATGATGTCCATCATCATGATCTCCATCATCGTGTCTTCATGAAGTTGTCTCGCCAACTATTACTTCTACTACTATGGCTAACGGTTAGCAATGAAGTAAAGTAATTACATGACGTTTATGTTGACACACAGGTCATAAATAAATTAAGACAACTCCTATGGGTCCTGCGGTTGTCACACTCATCGACATGCAAGTCGTGATTCCTATTACAAGAACATGATCAATCTCATATATCACATATATCATTCATCACATCCTTTTGGCCATATCACATCACACGACATATGCTGCAAAAACAAGTTAGACGTCCTCTAATTGTTGTTGCAAATTTTACGTGGCTGCTATAGGTTTCTAGCAAGAATGTTTCTTACTTACGCCAAAACCACAACATGATATGCCAATTTCTATTTACCCTTCATAAGGACCCTTTTCATCGAATCCGATCTGACTAAAGTGGGACAGGCAGACACCCGCTAGCCACCTTATGCATCTAGTGCATGTCGACCGTTGGAACCCGTCTCGTAAGCGTCGTAAGGTCGGTCCGGGCCGCTTCATCCCATGATGCCGCCGAATCAAGATAAGACTAGTAACGGCAAGTAAATTAACAAAATCGACGCCCACAACAATTTGTGTTCTACTCGTGCATAGAAACTACGCATAGACCTAGCTCATGATGCCACTGGTGGGGATCGTTGCAGAAATTAAAATTTTCTACGCATCACCAAGATCAATCTATGGAGTTTACTAGCAACGAGAGGGGAGTGCATCTTCATAACTTTGAAGATCGCGATGCAGAAGCGTTGAAAGAACACAGATGAGGGAGTCGTACTCGTAGCGATTCAGATCGCGGTTGATTCCAATCCAAGCGCCGAACCACGGCGCCTCCGCGTTCAACACACGTGCAGCCCGGTGACGTCTCCCGCGCCTTGATCCAGCAAGGAGAGAGGGAGAGGTTGGGGAAGACTCCGTCCAGCAGCAGCACAACGGCGTGGTGATGGTGGAGGAGCGTGGCACTCCAGCAGGGCTTCGCCAAGCACTGCGAAAGACGAGGAGGGAGAGGGGTAGGGCTGCGCCAAGAGAGAGGGAGACTCGTGTCTCTGGCAGCCCAAAAAACCCCACTATATATAGGAGGAGGGGAGGGGCTGCGCCCCCATCTAGGGTTCCCCCCAGGGGTGGCGGCCAGCCCTAGATGCATCTAGGGGGCGGCCAGAGGGGAGAGAGGGGGGGCGCACCATAGGTGGGCCTTAGGCCCATCTGAGCCTAGGGTTTCACCTTTCCCCCTTCCCAGCGCCTTGGGCCTCTTGTGGGGGGCGCACCAGCCCACCTAGGGGCTGGTCCCTTCCCACACTTGGCCCACGCAAGCCTCCGGGGCTGGTGGCCCCTCCTGGTGGACCCCCGAACCCTTCCAGTGGTCCCGGTACGTTACTCATAACGCCCAGAACACTTCCGGTGTCCAAAACGGGACTTCCCATATATAAATCTTTACCTCCGGACCATTCCGGAACTCCTCGTGACGTCCGGGATCTCAGTCGGGACTCCAAAAAACATTCGGTAACCACGTACATCTATTCCCTATAACCCTAGCGTCATCGAACCTTAGTGTGTCGACCCTACGGGTTCGGGAACTATGCAGACATGACTGAGACATCTCTCCGGCCAATAACCAACAGCGGGATCTGGATACCCATGTTGGCTCCCACATGTTCCACGATGATCTCATCGGATGAACCACGATGTCAAGCATTCAATCAATCCCGTATACGATTCCCTTTGTCTACCGGTATAGCACTTGCCCGAGATTCGATCGTCGGTATACCGATACCTTGTTCAATCTCGTTACGGCAAGTCTCTTTACTCGTTCCTAACACATAATCCTGTGACCAACCCCTTAGTAACATTGAGCTCATTACGATGATGTCTTACCGAGTGGGCCCAGAGATACCTCTCCGTCATACGGAGTGACAAATCCCAGTCTCGATTCGTGCCAGCTCAACAGATACTTTCGGGGATACCCGTAGTGTACCTTTATAGCCACCCAGTTACGTTGTGCCGTTTGGCACACCCAAAGCATTCCTACAGTATCCGGGAGTTTCACAATCTCATGGTCCAAGGAAAAGATATTTGACATTAGAAAAGCTTTAGCAGACGAACTACATGATCTTGTGATATGCTTAGGATTGGGTCTTGTAAATCACATCATTCTCCCAATGATGTGATCCCGTTATCAATGACATCCAATGTCCATGGTCAGGAAACCGTAACCATCTATTGATCAACGAGCTAGTCAATTAGAGGCTCACTAGGGACATGTTGTGGTCTATGTATTCACACATGTATTACGATTTCCGGATAACACAATTATAGCATGAACAATAGACAATTATCATGAACAAGGAAATATAATAATAACCATTTTATTATTGCCTCTAGGGCATATTTCCAATAGCAACGGGGTCGTGGCAAGGCGAGGGTGACCATCAGGCCCCAACATTTAGTCGATCCGAGAGCGGGACTTATCTTGTCGACTTCGCGGCGATTCCTAACGGTGCGCTTGGCCTGGGCGCCAACCTGCGCGGCATAGCCAGGCCGGCCCACACGAGTTTCCTTATCCTCATGCTGTCCTTAGTGCTCTGCGTCCTTAGGTCCCGGCCCTCGAGCGAGATCAGCCGCCGCTGGTATGCCAGGTCGCGATGCCGTGGTCAAGGCCAGGGGGTGAGGGCTGGAGAGCCAGTAAGAGTTCCTGAGTCACGATGCTCAGGAGCCCCCTTTTAACGCACAAGCGAATTGCACAAGAGAAAAGGAGACTCGCGGTGCTGCCTGCTATCCTTCCCACGGGATCCCTGTGAACCGGCACAAGAAGAAACACGGTTTGCCATTACAGCTGTCAGCCTGCCGCTGGTTGCTCTGGATGAGGTGAAGGCACTAAGGGCCTGGTGAGGTGACGTGCGCGGGGCGTGCCGCGAGCCAGAGCTCGACCACTCAGGTTTGTCGACGTGACATGGATGGACCCATGCACCAGCGCCGTGCCTGTGTGGAGGCCCCGGGGGAGGCGATGATCAAGCAGGTGATAGCAGTGGGCAGGTTAAATATGGAAAGCACATCAGCTTAGGAAAATGCAGGAAAATACATGCCACTGGGTCCGGCCCAAGCGACATGGGGATGATGCAGCCCGAGGGGCACTCCCAGCAAGGTAAGCTAAAGACATAAACAAAAGGTATACATGCCACAGGGATGGACCCACGCAGCCTGGGAATAATGCAGCCCGAGGGGCGCTCCCAGCTAAACGAGCTTGGAAGATGTCACATGGTTCTGTAGACGAAGTAGAGTCGGTGTAGCTAAAGGCGTGCGTTGAAGAAATTACTCCTCATGAGCCGCCGGAGCCCTGAGCCTCGGGAGGCTCTGGGGGCTCGGGAGGTTCCCTGAAGACCATCTCCATCTCCTCCAGGATGGCGTGGTACCTGGCCTCCTAAGCCGCCAGGACACGCCGCATGTTGCACTAATAGGCCGACACCATGCTCGGCAAGCCTAAGGGCATGCGAACGTAGTTGTGTGGAGGGCCCTCGCAGCGGCCCACACGCGAAGGCCAGAAGCGCTCCTGAGACGCAGCCCTGTTGAGCCCTGGGACATCGATGCGCACATCGCAGCCCAAAGATCCTCGCCAGATGGGGGCTGCGCCTGAGCGGGCGGTCGCCGCGCATGGCTCTTGCGTCTTGCAGTTCCTGGGTGGTCTTGGTGATGAACTCCTGGGTGGTGGGCACTCCATGCCCCGTGCTCTCCTGAGGAACATGTGCCGCGAAGCACACTTCCAAGTGGTGCCCAAGCGCCTCCCTCGTGAGGTTGGCAAGGTCTGAGGCCCTCCAGAAGAGAGCCCCCGAGCCCTGCCTGAGGAGGGCACCGGGCGCGCCTTCCTATGCGACGGAGGGAGGCGCCCCTGGGACGAGCGCTGATCCTGATGAGGCTCCTGCCGCGAGGCCATCCTCCCGAGGTCCTGCGCGGCGCAACTGCTTCTTCTTGGGGATGGCCTCCGGAGGGCCCTCACTTCTGCTGTCGGGGTTGTCGATTGCTGCAGCTTGGAAGGCGCACTCGAGGGAGCACACCGCATCCCTCTCCTCACATGGGACCGTGATGATTCCTCCTCCTGGCATCTTGAGGACGTTGTAGCCGTGATGGGTGACCACCATGAACTTGGCCAGGGCTGGATACCCGAGGATGGCATTGTACGGCAGGCGGATGTGCACGACGTCGAAGTTGATGAGCTCGGTGCGGTAGTTCTTGCGCTCCCTGAAGGTGACAGGCAGGCGGACCTGCCCTATCGGTGTGGTGGAACCGTCGGTCACTCCTGAGAAGGGCTTGGTGGGCTGGAGCTTTTTATATGGCACTTGGAGTTTGTCGAACGTGTCGATGGACAGGACGTTGATTCCTACGCCGCTGTTGATGAGGGTCTTGGTAACCTGCACATTGCTGATGACTGGGGAACACAACATCGGGAGGGCACCGGCGGTGGCCGCACACTTGAGCTGATCTGCCGAGTTGAAAGTGATGGCGCATTGGGACCACTTGAGCGGGCGCGTGGCCTCGAGCTTGGGGAGCACCGCGTTCACCTCGCGAGCGAACTGTTTGAAAATGCGCTGAGAGGCTGGGGCCTGGGCACCGCCCAAGATGCAAGCGATTGCGCTGCTCTCGGAAGCCCCAGCCCCTCGCCCCGGTGGTGGTCGCTGCTCCTTCTGGTGGCGGCAGCGGGGGAAGACCGGCGTTGCCCTGAGGGCGATCCTCACGAGGCGGGTCTCTCCAGGCGCCCTCGCGAGGTTGGTCCTGCCAGCGGTCTTCGTGAGGCCTGTCGCGCCATTCCTGGCGCGGGCCACGGTTGTCCCAGCGTCTGCCTCCACGTCCTCCTCCGCGGTCGTAGCCCCGGTCACTGCGCTCGGGGCGTCGACCGAAGCATCCTTCTCGTATGGCTCTGAGCTCTTGACAGTCGCTGGTGTTGTGGGTGTTCAGGTTGTGGAAGGTGCAGAACGGTCAACTGTTCTTAGACGACTCGGGTAGATCTCTGCCCCGCTTGGTGTCAGGCTCTGCTGCGAGCACAACCGCCTCCTTGCGCTTCACGTCCTTGGCCTTGGCTTTCTTCTCTCTGCATCCGCAGCTGGCAGCTCAAGGAGAGAGAGGCGCCCCTCCTCAGCTCTTGCGCACTTGATCACCAGGTTGAACAGCTCCTGAGAGGTGCAGAGCTCCTCGTGGATGACGAGCTCTTCCTTCATCTTGACATCACGGACGCCGTCGGAGAACGCGGAGATGATGTCCGTGACCTTGGGGCTCTTGAGGCGGGTGTTGTTTAAGCACTGGATTTACTTCTGAAGGGTCTCTCCTGGTTGTTGCTTGATGCGGCGTAGATCACCCGCGGCTGGCGGGCGGTCGCGAGTGCCCTGGAAGTTGGCGACGAAGCGGTCGTGCATTTCGTCCCAAGAGGAGATCGAGTCGTGCTGCAGGTTCAGGAGCCAGGAGCAGGCTCCATCCTTGAGAGCCATGGGAAACCAGTTCGCCATGACTTTTTTGTTGCCGTTGGCTGCTTCGATGCTCAGCTCATAGAGCTGCAGGAACTCCGCGGGGTCGGCGGTGCCGTCATAGCGAGGAGGCAGATCCGGCTTGAACTTGCCTGGCCAGGCGACGCTACGCAGCTCGGGGGTGAAGGCGCGGCAGCCGGCCGTGGTTGCCGGGGCCTGCTTCGGAGGTGGAGCTTGGTCTTGACGAGGTCCGCGCTGCGCCGCCGCGGGTGGTGCAAGGTCTTGACAAGGCGGCGTGGGAAGCGCAGGTGCAGCTTCTCGCGGCCGAGGGATTTCTTGGCAGCTTCTCTCTTCACGTGCGGGCATCGGGTGCGGCGGATCACGCCGCGGAGCCGCGCGCCTTGGTGCCAAGGCGCCGTCTTGGGGAAGAGGTGGTGGAGGCACGCCATGAGCCTCGTCGCCCATGGCTGGTTGAGGGGGAGGTAGAGTGAGGGACGGCACCGGAGAGCCCCCTGCGGTGCGGACGAGCTCAGCGACACGGTCGAGCCACTCCTCATAGAGGTCGTCGACTGGGCGGTAGCGCAGGAGTTCGTTCGCCGCGAGGAGCACGGCCCGCGCCTCCATGGGAGCGCGGCGCGCGTGAGACGAAGAATGGCAGGGGTCAGCGATGTTGTGGCGGTGCGGCCGTCCTGCCACACCGAAGGGTGCAGCGAGGACGCCTGCTGCTCATTCCCCGCCGGGCCGGTGGCAGCGGGAAACGGAGAACGACGAGGTGGCCCGCCAACGGGAGCCGTCTGAGCGACGCGGGTGGTGAGGGCAGCCCGACGCTCAGTTCGAGCACGGCGAGCGTCCTCCATGGAGATGACGGAGCGACAGAGCGATGAACTGATGGAAGGGAAGCTACGGCGCACCCCTACCTGGCGCGCCAAATGTCGGATGCGGGGTTCCGACAAACCCTTAAGGTTCGAACACTGGGGTGCGCGCGAAGTCTTTCCCTCCTACCGATCTATGCCCTAGCTCGCTAAGATCTCGCGGACGAACTCGAACTCGCAACACAAAAAGACACGAGGTTTATACTGGTTCGGGCCAGCGTTGTGGTGTAATACCCTACTCCAGTGTGGTGGTGGTGGATTGTCTCTTGGGCTGATGAAGAACAATACAAGGGAAGAACAGCCTCCTGAGGTTGAGGTGTTCTTGTGGCTAGGGTAGGCTCTCGATCGGGTTGGATCAAGCTAAGATGAGATGATATCTCAGATGCCTCTACTATGGTGGCTAGCTCTACTTATATAGGCCCTGGTCCTCTTCCCAAATATTGAGCGGGAAGGGAGCCAACAACGGCAGGCAAATTTGAAGGGGGACAACTAGTACAAGCTATCCTGACAAAAGCGGTCTTCCCCTGGGAAAAGCTCTGGTGGTGACGCCATCTTGGGCTCCACGATGACCTCCGTCTTGCCGTCCTCTTGGTCTTAGCCTCGTTGCACCAATATAGCAAACTTTGCCTGATGCCTCGGTACTCTTCGCCTGCGCTTGCCTCCTTAGCACCAAAGAGGAAATAAGGATGCTGCGCGCGCTGGCGCCCGCCTGGTGTCGTTCGTCATGGCTCACTTCACGAGAGCCTCATGAGGTTTGCCCCGCCTTGATATCTCCGCTCCTCGTGAGCCTGCCTGGCTAGGCCACTCCAGGAGGTCTTGTGTCGTCCGCCTCGCGAGGCTTGGACCCTCGCGAGGGTCTTGGATGGCTTGTTGATGAAGATGGGTCGTACGGCCTGCTGGCTTAGCCACGCCTTGGGCCGTAGGCAGGCAAGTCTGGGGACCCCCGTTCCCAGAACGCCTACAAAAATGACTTATATACCAGAAGATGGGCACCGGAGGTGGGCCGAGGGGAGCACAACCCATCAGGGCGCGCCTGGGCTCCCTGGCGCGCCTAGGTGGGTTGTGCCCACCTGATGGGCCCCCTCTGGTACTTATTGGCTCCAATATTTCTCATTTATTCCATAAAAAATCCTCGTGAAGTTTCAGCTTATTTGGAGTTGTGCAGAATAGTTGGCCTGACGTAGCTTTTTCAGGTCCAGATTTCCAGCTACCAGAATTCTCCCTCTTTGTGTGTACCTTGCATATTACGAGAGAAAAGGCATTAGAATTACTCAAAAAGCATTATTATGCATTAAAACATCATAAATAACTGTGGGTAAACATGACGCAAAATGGACGTATCCTGGCGCTGATAGTGAAGGTACCATCAACGCCAGCCAGCCCTGTCGGGACCTTCTTAACTTGGGGTGCAGCAACCTTGGACCTCTTACTGTTGGAACTCTCCGGCAAGTCATCAACAGGCGCAGCGCACTCCGAAGGGGTACACTTCCCGGATTCCTTGCTGGTGTCCCTGCTATCCTTCTTATTTCCTCTGTTCTCCTTGGTGGGAACTATTGCTGTTGTGGCCTCTGCCATGACTGCATCCCAGTACATCTTGTCCATGCAAACGATTGCTTCTTTCTCATCTGATGGAATAGAAATGATTGCCACCGGCTCTGACATCTTGAAGGTGTTGTAGGCATAGTGGGATGCCACCACAAATTTTGCCAGAGCTGGGTGTCCGAGGATCCCATTGTACGGGGAGGTCGACCACATCAAACACAATCTTCTGAGTCCTGTAGTTCAACTCTCCTCCGAACGTCACTGGAAACGTGATCTTTCCCTTAGGATGACTCCTGCCGGGATTAACTCCTTGAAACGTGCCAGTGGCCTTAAGCTCTTCCTCTACTATCTAAAGCTTGCTGATAACCTTTGGGGAAATCAAATTCAACCCGGCCCCGCCATCAACTAGCATCTTTGTGACCTTGAGGTTGCGAATTGTTGGAGGAGACCAACAACGGCAAGCATCCTACCGCAGTGGTGCGGTCAGGATGGTCCTCTTCGTCAAAGATGATGGGCGTGCGTGACCATTTGAGCAGCTTCCGAGACTCTGCCGCTGGCTCCATGACATTGACTTCATGGGCCCACCGTTTAAGTTGGCGGTGAGAGGAGTGCAAAGATGCACCCCGTCAATGCATAGGGCATCAGTGGCCTTCTGGAATTCCTGCTCGCTAGTTTCCTCTTCATTCCCTCCATCACTCTCATCATTGCAAACTTCCTTTTCTTGGCCCCTAGTGGGCTTCCCTTGGTTCCGAAAAGCCTTGCCGGGGTGATTTTCTTCACCGCCTCGGCCCTTCCCGCCAGTGCCATTCTGACCTTTTTCCTTATCACGCTTCCCATATTCAGCTCTCTGCCTCTTGACAAGCTGCTCAACCTGATGACACTCTTGGAGATCATGACCCTTGGTCCGATGGATCTTGCAGTATGGTCCATCACCTTTCCCAGCCTTCTCGTCAGCCGTAGCCTCCCGACAGTCAGCGCACGCGGCAACTTCCTAGCCGGGGGCCTCGGCCTTTGCCTTCTTGCCAGTACTGGGTGTGTTTGATCCCTCAACGGTCAACACTGCTTAATCCTTGCGCCTCTTTTTGCGCTTCTTATTCTTCTTCCTCTGACTGGTGGACTCATCATCATCCTCTGAGTCGATGTCAACACAATCTTCCTCTCCAGGAAGTTTTCTTCCCTCCTCCACCCGAGCGCACTTGTCCACCAAAGTGTAAAGCTCCTTCACAGTGTTGGGCAACCGCACATTCATCTTGGAACGCACCCTGTGGTTGCGCACATTGGACTGGAAGGCAGCTATCACAGCTGTCGAGTGGATATTTGGGATATTTCCGTGAACTCTACTGAATCTCTGCAAATACTTGTGGAGAGTCTCTCCTTCCTACAGCTGAAGAAGCTGCAAGTCGCTCAGTCGCCCTGGCTCTTGGTGGCCGCCCGTGAAGGCGCCAATGAACTCATGGCACAAGTCAGCCCATGACGAAATAGAGTTCTCCGGCAGATGCATCAGCCAAGACCTCACGGTGCATTTGAGTGCCAAAGGGAAGTAGTTGGCAAATACCTTCTGATCTCTTCCCCCGGCAGCTTGAACAACGATGGCGTAGATGCTCAAGAACTCTGCCGGGTTTAGCCTCCCATCGTACTTCTCGAGTATCTCTGGCTTGAACGTGCGAGCGGATGGCCAACGGACTTGCCGTAGCTCATGAGTAAAAGCAGGGCACCCAAGCTCGAAAGGCAGGTACCCGCCGTCCTCAAGCGCAGGCTCATCGACGTCGAGGCCATCACACCCATCGGTCTGGCGGTGGTCATCGCGGCGTTGCTCGATGACAACGCGCGTGCCTCCCCTCCGCCTGTCCTCCGAGCCTCGCCGTTGGCTCGGACGTGCTCGAGGGTCAGAAGAGGCCATTGAGACGTTGTTGGGTTCTTCATTTCACGGCGCTCGCGCTGCCTGCCGTGGCGGAGATTGCATAGTGGGGGTAGCCCCTTCCGTATGGCCAGGGGCACAAGCTGCGGTCGTCGCTTGGGGAGGCCACGGTGGGCCAGCTTGCTGTGAGCCCTGCTACGTCTTGAGCTTGCGTTGGTTTTCCTCGAAGAGGAGAGGGTGATGCAGCAAGTGTAGCGTAAGTATTTCCCTCAGTTTTGAGAACCAAGGTATCAATCCAGTAGGAGGCTCCTCAAAAGTCCCACGCACCTACACAAACAAACTGAGAACTCGCAACCAACGCAATAAAGGGGCTGTCAATCCCTTCATGACCACTTGCAAAAGTGAGATCTAATAAAGATAGTATGATATATATTTTTGGTATTTTATAATATAGATGCAAAAAGTAAAGATGCAAATAAAAGTAGATTGGGAGAAAATATGATAAGAGATAGACCCGGGGGCCATAGGTTTCACTAGTGGCTTCTCTCAAGATAGCATAAGTATTACGATGGGTGAACAAATTACTTTCGAGCAATTGATAGAAAAGTGCATAGTTATGAGATTATCTAGGCATGATCATGTATATAGGCATCACGTCCATAACAAGTAGACCGACTCCTGCCTGCATCTACTACTATTACTCCACATATCGACCGCTATCTAGCATGCATCTAGAGTATTAAGTTCATAAGAACAGAGTAACACATTAAGCAAGATGACATGATGTAGAGGGATAAACTCATGCAATATGATATAAACCCCATCTTGTTATCCTCGATGGCAACAATACAATACATGCCTTGCAACCCTTTCTGTCACTGGGTAAGGACACCGCAAGATTGAACCCAAAGCTAAGCACTTCTCCCATGGCAAGAAAGACCAATCTAGTAGGCCAAACTAAACTAATAATTCGAAGAGACTTGCAAAGATAATTCAATCATACATAAAAGAATTCAGAGAAGATTCAAATATTATTCATAGATAAACTTGATCATAAACCCACAATTCATCGGATCTCGACAAACACACCGCAAAAAGAGATTACATCGAATAGATCTGCACAAGAGAGGGGAAGAACATTGTATTGAGATCCAAAAAGAGAGAAGAAGCCATCTAGCTAATAACTATGGACCCGTAGGTCTGTGGTAAACTACTCACAACTCATCAGAAGGGCAAGGATGTTGATGTAGAGGCCCTTCGTGGTTGATTCCCCCTCCGGCAGAGTGCCGGCGAAGGCTCCAAGATGGGATCTCGTGGATACAGAAGGTTACGGCGGTGGAAATTGTGTTTCGTGGTGCCCCTGGATGTTTTCGGGGTACGTAGGTATATATATAGGAGGAAGAAGTACGTCGGTGGCCGCCCGAGGGGCCCACGAGACAGGGGGCGCGCCCTTAGGGGGGGCGGCGCCCTCCTATCTCGTGGCTTCCTCGGAAGCTTCTTGACTTGCACTCCAAGTCCTCTGGATCACGTTTGTTCCAAAAATCACGCTCCCGAAGGTTTCATTCCGTTTGGACTCCATTTGATATTCCTTTTCTTCAAAATACTGAAATAGTAAAAAAAAACAGCAATATGGGCTGGGCCTCCGGTTAGTAGGTTAGTCCCAAAAATGATATAAATGTGTAAAATAAAGCCCATAAACATCCAAAAGGGGTAATATAATAGCATGGAACAATAAAAAATTATAGATACGTTAGAGACGTATCAAGCATCCCCAAGCTTAATTCCTACTCGTCCTCGAGTAGGTAAATGATAAAAAGAGAATTTTTGATGTGGAATGCTACCTAGCATAATTCATAATGTAATTTTCTTTATTGTGGCATGAATGTTCAGATCCAAATGAATACAAAATAAAAGGTCATATTGATAAAAGAAATAGTAATACTTCAAGCATACTAATCAAAGTAATCATGTCTTCTCAAAATAGCATGGCTAAAGAAAGTTCATCCCTACAAAATCATATAGTTAGGCTATGCTTCATTTTTGTCACACAAAGATGTTCCCAACTTCTATACCCCCGATGACAAGCCAAGCAATTGTTTCATACTTAAATAATCTTAAACTTTTTCAACCTTCACGCAATACATGAGCGTGAGCCATGGATATAGCACTATGGGTGGAATAGAATATGATGATGGGGATTGTGTGGAGAAGACAAAAAGAAAGAAAGTCTCACATTGATGAGGATAATCAACGGGCTATGGAGATGCCCATCAATTGATGTCAACATGAGGAGTAGGGATTACCATGCAACGGATGCACTAGAGCTATAAATGAATGCTCAACAAAAGAAAACTAGTGGGTGTGCATCCAACTTGCTTGCTCACGAAGACCTAGGGCATTTGAGGAAGCCCATCGTAGGAATATACAAGCCAATTTCTATAATGAAAAATTCCCACTAGTATGGAAAAGATAACTTATGAGACTCACTATATGAAAAACATGATGCTACTTTGAAGCACAATATATGAGACTCACTACATGAAGAACAAGGTGCTACTTTGAAGCACAAGTGTGGTAAGAGGATAGTAGCATTGTCCCTTCTCTCTTTTTCTCTCAATTTCTTTATTTGGGCCTTTTCTCTTTTTTTTATGGCCTCTTTTTTTTCGTCCGGAGTCTCATCCCGACTTGTGGGGGAATCATGGTCTCCATCATCCTTTCCTCACTTGGGATAATGCTCTAAAAATGATGATCATCACACTTTTATTTTCTTACAAATCAACAATTACAACTCGAAACTAGAACAAGATATGACTCTATATGAATGCCTCTGGCGGTGTACCGGGATGGTGCAATGAATCAAGAGTGACATGTATGAAAAACAATGCATGGTGGCTTTGCCACAAATACGATGTCAACTACATGATCATGCAATGGCAATATGACAAAAGTAAAGTATGTCATGATGATGAACGGAACGGTGGAAAGTTGCATGGCAATATATCTCGGAATGGCTATGGAAATGCCATAATAGGTAGGTATGGTGGCTGTTTTGAGGAAGATATAGGGAGCTTTATGTGTGATAGAGCGATCGTATCACGGGTTTGATGCACCCGAAGTTTGCACCAACTCTCAAGGTGAGAAAGGGCAATGCACTGCATCAAGAGGCTAGCAAAGGCGGAAATGTAAAAGTGCGTATAATCCATGGACTCAACATTAGTCAAAAGAACTCATATACTTATTGCAAAGATTTAGAAGTCACCAAAAATCAAGTACTACGCGCATGCTCCTAGGGGGATAGATTGGTAGGAAAAGACCATCGCTCGTCCCCGACCGCCACTCATAAGGATGCACAAGCCAGGTACACTTCATGTTTCAAATTTGTTACACAACTTTAACCATATGTGCATGCTACGGGACTTGCTAACTTCAACACAAGCATTCTTTAAATTCATAATCACCCAACTAGCATGACTTTAATATCACTACCTCCATATCTCAAAACAATTATCAAGTATCAAATTGATCATAGCATCCAATTCACTTCCTATGATAGTTTTTATTATACCAACTTGGATGCTCATCATTCTAGGACCAACTTTATGACCATAGCAAATACCATGCTGTTCTAAAATACTCTCAAAATAATATAAGTGAAGCATGATAGACTAGCAATTTCTTCAAAATTAAGACAGCACCGTGCTCTAAAAGATATAAGTGAAGCACTAGAGCAAAATCTATCAAGCTCAAAAGATATAAGTGAAGCACATAGAGTATTCTAGCAAATTCTAATCAAATAGGCTTCTCTCAAAAGGTGTGTACAGCAAGGATGATTGTGGTAAACTAAAAAGAAAAGACTAACATAATACACGACGCTCCAAGCAAAACACTTATCATGTGGTGAATAAAAATACAGCTACAAGTAAAGTTACCAATGAACGAAGACGAAAGAGGGGATGCCTTCCCGGGGCATCCCCAAGCTTAGGCTTTTGGCTATTCTTGAATATCTTGGGGTGCCTTGGGCATCCCCAAGATTAGGCTCTTGCCACTTCTTATTCCATAGTCCATAAAAGCTTTACCCAAAACTTGAAAACTTCACAACACAAAACTCAACCAAAATCTCATAAGCTCCGTTAGTGAAAGAAAACAAAACCACCACATAAGGTACTACAATGAACTCATTATTTATTTAATTTGGTGTTAAACCTACTGTATTCCAACTTCTCTATGGATTATAAACTAATTTATTGGCCATAGATTCATCAAAATAAGCAAACAACACACGAAAAACAGAATCTGTCAAAAACAGAACAGTCTGTAGTAATATGTAACTAACTTAAACTTCTGGAACTCAAAAACTTCATAAAAAATAAGAAGACCTAGGAAATTTGTTTATTGATCAGAAGCAATTGAAATCACTATTTTATCACGTTCTGGTGATTTTTAACAATTGTTTTCGTGAGCCGAAAGTTACTGGAAATTACAGCAAGATCAAATAACTATCATCCAAGAAGATCCTATAGGTTTAACTTGGCACAAACACTAAATAAAAGATAAAACCACATCTAAACAGAAGGTAGATGGATTATTTATTCCTAAACAGAAACAAAAACAAAAAAACACAAAGAAAATTGGGTTGCCTCCCAACTAGCGCTATCATTTAACGCCCCTAGCTAGGCATAAAAGCGAAGATAAATCTAAGTAGTGCCATCTTTGGTAGGCAATTTTTCAATGAGGCATCTACCTTCCTTAGAAATTTCTTTATTTCTAGTAATCAACAAATTTTTTGGCAAAAGATTGAAAAAATCATTCGTAGCAAATGGTTCCTTAATGATAACAAAATGATTGGGATGAATACTTATAGATTTAAGATCCGCGGTTTCCTTACTAGAGGATTCACCCTTATTCTTAGGAACATACATGAGCTTAGCAATTTTAGTAGGTGGACTTGGAGTATTTTTTACGGAAGAAAAAGCGGTTCCCAAGTTGGTAATGATACCCTCAAGTTTATCAATTCTAGAGGAATCTTGATTTATTTTCTCATTAACTATGGGTTCCTTCTCCTTAATATTTTTCAAAGTTACTCCTACCTTAGATCCATATTGGGTAATTTGATCGTGGATCTTTTTATCTAGATTTTTAATTAACTCAATGGAAGCAACTTTATTTTCAACAATTTCAAGTCTTTGTATTACATGATCCAAAGTTAACATAGTCCCATTAACCAAAAGAGGTGGAGAGCCAAATAAATCTATCATAGCATTATAAGAATCAAAAGTATGGCTACCCAAGAAATTCCCTCCGGTAATGGTACCGAGGATATATATATATATATACCAAGGATTAGCACCTACATAAAAATTGCGGAGAAGAACTGAGGTAGATTGCTTCCTGGTGGATCTATTTTGAGCATTGCAAATTCTATACCAAGCGTCTTTTAGATTTTCTCCCTCCCTTTGTTTAAAATTTAGAACTTCATTCTCGGGAGACAATGGAGAAGATATAAGACTAGCCATAACGACAAGCAAGCGAACTAACGCACGAGCAAACAGAAAAACGGCAAGCAAAAAGAGAGGAGGAGATTGGGAAAGAGAGGGCGAATAAAACGGCAAGGGTGAAGTGGGGGAGAGGAAAACGAGAGGCAAATAGCAAATAATGTAAATGCGAGGGAGATGGGTTTGTGATGTGTACTTGGGTCTTGACTTGAGCGAAGACCTCCCCGGCAACGGAGCCAGAAATCCTTCTTGCTACGTCTTGATCTTGCGTTGGTTTTCCTCGAAGAGGAGAGGGTGATGCAGCAAGTTTAGCGTAAGTATTTCCCTCAGTTTTGAGAACCAAGGTATCAATCCAGTAGGAGGCTCCTCAAAAGTCCCACGCACCTACACAAACAAACTGAGAACTCGCAACCAACGCAATAAAGGGGCTGTCAATCCCTTCACGGCCACTTGCGAAAGTGAGATCTAATAAAGATAGTATGATATATATTTTTGGTATTTTATAATATAGATGCAAAAAGTAAAGATGCAAATAAAGTAGATTGGGAGCAAATATGATAAGAGATAGACCCGGGGGCCATAGGTTTCAGTAGTGGCTTCTCTCAAGATAGCATAAGTATTACGGTGGGTGAACAAATTACTGTCGAGCAATTGATAGAAAGGCGCATAGTTATGATATTATCTAGGCATGATCATGTATATAGGCATCACGTCCATAACAAGTAGACCGACTCCTGCCTACATCTACTACTATTACTCCACACATCGACCGCTATCCAGCATGCATCTAGAGTATTAAGTTCATAAGAACAAAGTAACGCATTAAGCAAGATGACATGATGTAGAGGGATAAACTCATGCAATATGATATAAACCCCATCTTGTTATCCTCGATGGCAACAATACAATACGTGCCTAGCAACCCTTTCTGTCACTGGGTAAGGACACCGCAAGATTGAACCCAAAGCTAAGCACTTCTCCCATGGCAAGAAAGACCAATCTAGTAGGCCAAACTAAACTGATAATTCGAAGAGACTTGCAAAGATAACTCAATCATACATAAAAGAATTCAGAGAAGATTCAAATATTATTCATAGATAAACTTGATCATAAACCCACAATTCATCGGATCTCGACAAACACACCGCAAAAAGAGATTACATCGAATAGATCTCCACAAGAGAGGGGGAGAACATTCTATTGAGATCCAAAAAGAGAGAAGAAGCCATCTAGCTAATAACTATGGACCCGTGGGTCTGTGGTAAACTACTCACAACTCATCAGAAGGGCAAGGATGTTGATGTAGAGGCCCTCCATGGTTGATTCCCCCTCCGGCAGAGTGCCGGTGAAGGCTCCAAGATGGGATCTCGCGGATACAGAAGGTTACGGCGGTGGAAATTGTGTTTCGTGGTGCCCCTGGATGTTTTCGGGGTACGTAGGTATATATAGGAGGAAGAAGTACGTCGGTGGCAGCCCGAGGGGCCCACGGGACAGGGGGGCGCGCCCTGTGGGGGGGCACCCTCCTATCTCGCGGCTTCCTCGGAAGCTTCTTGACTTGCACTCCAAGTCCTGTGGATCACGTTTTTTCCAAAAATCACGCTCCCGAAGGTTTCATTCCGTTTGGACTCCATTTGATATTCCTTTTCTTCGAAATACTGAAATAGGCAAAAAAACAGCAATATGGGATGGGCCTCCGGTTAGTAGGTTAGTCCCATAAATGATATAAATGTGTAAAATAAAGCCCATAAACATCCAAAAGGGGTAATATAGTAGCATGGAACAATCAAAAATTATAGATACGTTGCAGACGTATCAAGCCCCCAGCCTTGGCGAAGCCAATCAGACTCTGAATGGTGGCTCTCCATTCATCCCTCTGATCGGCCGCCGGTGGGAACCTTAATAATAGCTGGCCCCATGCCATGGCCTCTGTAGCGGTGCTCGGCATCGGAGATGATGACGTGGATCGTACCGTCGCCCAGCTCCTAACGATGCCAGTGGCGACAGCGTCACGCCCTTGCTCTCGTGAGCTAGCCACTTGGATGGCGTGGTGACATGGTGAAGGCGCTTGAGGGCTAGTGGCTCCGTCGGGCATAGTGGCTAGTTTGGCCCGCTCCGGAGGAGGCGCACGCGCTGCGATCGCGCTTGTGGGGGGGGAGGCGGCCGGAGGGCGGAGATTCGCCCCAGAGCGGGCGCCACCACTGCGGGTGTGCCCTTCGGCGAGGGGGAGAGGTACAGATGGAATGAGGCCTCCGTCCGTACCTCGCAGAACATGACCACTTGGATGCTGTTGATGCTACTCTCCTCCGGTGCCTCCCGCTCCTGCTTCGGCCGTGGGGAGGTGGTGACAACGCCGCCTGCGCGGACCGCGTCCACCGCAACGCCCGCATTCTCGTGCGCCTCCGCATCCACCACGGCGTCGGCAGCCGCGGGAGGCGGAGCCTTCGAGGTGGACGGTTGAGCTACAGCATCGGGTTTCTTCTTGGGCGCATAGTCGATGGAGCTGCTAACGATGAAAATGTCGATGAAGATGACGCGCTGCTCATGCTTTTGGGTTCGTGCAAGTGCTCCCTCTACCTGGCGCGCCAAAGATGTCGTGGGAAACCATGACCACCTATGGGGCCATGAGCCCCTTTCTGGTTCGGCGGGGGGATGGCACGCTGCACAAAGAGCGGAGAAGCGTGAGACAGCACGGCAGAGATCACACGGGCGGTTTTACCCAGGTTCGGGCAGCCATGAGTTATAAAACCCTACTCCTACTTTGGTGGATTGATGGTGGATTGTGGTGGGAAATGCAGCGTTCTTGCCCGGCAGGGTCGCCTTGGGACGAGAACGGCTACACGCTTATGAGTGTACAAGGGTTCGGAGTCACTAACCCCTTGTCTGGTTGCCATAGTGTAGGATCGAAAGTATGTCTAGAGGGGGGGGGGTGATTAGACTACTTGACCAAATAAAAATCTAGCCTTTTCCCAATTTTAAGTCTTGGCAGATTTTAGCAACTTAGCACAAGTCAAGCAATCAACCTACACATGCAATTCTAAGAGTATAGCAGCGGAATGTAAAGCATTGCGTATGAAGGTAAAGGGGAGGAGTTTGGAGGGAGCAAACGCAATGTAGACACGAAGATTTTTGGCGTGGTTTTGATAGGTGGTGCTATCGTACATCCACGTTGATGGAGACTTCAACCCACGAAGGGTAACGGCTACACGAGTCCACAGAGGGCTCCACCCACGAAGGGTCCACGAAGAAGCAACCTTGTCTATCCCACCATGGCCATCGCCCACGAAGGACTTGCCTCACTTGGGTAGATCTTCACGAAGTAGGCGATCTCCTTGCCCTTACAAACTCCTTGGTTCAACTCCACAATCTTGACAGAGGCTCCCAAGTGACACCTAACCAATCTAGGAGACAACACTCTCCAAAAGGTAATAGATGGTGTGTTGATGATGAACTCCTTGCTCTTGTACTTCAAATGATAGTCTCCCCAACACTCAACTCTCTCTCACAGATTTGGATATGGTGGAAAGATGATTTGAGTGGAAAACAACTTGGGGAAGGCTAGAGATCAAGATTCATGTGGTTGGATTGGAATGTCTTGGTCTCAACATATGAGTAGGTGGTTCTCCCTCAGAAAATGAATGCTGGAAGTGTAGGCACGTTCTGATAGCTCTCTCCATGAATGGAGGATGGGTGGAGGGGTATATATAGCCTCCACATAGAATCTAACCATTACACATAATTTACCAAACTCGGTGGGACCGAATAGGGAAACTCAGTCAGACCGATATGGTTCAAAATGTGAACGTTAGGCTTTTCGGTGGGACCGACATGATCAACTCGGTGGGACCGATGCGTTAGGATTAGGGAATAACTTGATATCGGTGAGACCGATCACTTTATCTCGGTGAAAATGTTTTCAGTATAGGCAAACAGAGAGTTGGTCAGGCAAACTCAGTGGGACCAATAACTCATTTCGGTGAGACCAAACATTACGAAAAGGAAACAGAGAGTTTGCATGGCAAACTCGGTAGGACCGATCGCTCATCTCGGTTGGACTGAAACGTTACGAAGGGAAACAGAGAGTTTGCAATCCCATCTCGGCGAGACTGAGATCCCTATCGGTGAGACCGAATTGATTAGGGTTTCTGGCTATGGCTATGTCAAATGAACTCGCTGGCACCGGATAGATCAAATCGGTGGGGCTGAGTTTGACTTTGGGTTTAGGACATATGTGGAAATGAGAAAGTGGTTGAGGGCTTTTGGAGCATATCACTAAGCATTTTTAGCAAGCAAGCCATTAAGCAACACCTCATCCTCTTTTAATAGTATTGAATTTTCCTATGGACTCAATGTGATCTTGGATCACTAAAATGAAAATATAGAGTCTTGAGCTTTTGCCAATATGTGTCCTTAGCATTTTGAGGGGTCCACATATCTAGTCCATGCCATGCCAATCATTGAACTTTTTGAAAATATTATCTTGAATGGATATTAGTTCGATGAGCTATATGTTGTTAAGAATTACCAAAACCACCCAGGGATTAGTTGCACTTTCAATCTCCCCCTTTTTGGTAATTGATGACAACATACAGATCAACGCTTCGATAAATGACAATAAGAATGAAATACATCGTCACTTTGAGATGTATGTGATAAGCAAGAGCTCCCCCTAAATTTGTGCATTATTTCAAATTTTCTTTTGAATGCAAATGCACAATTTATTAGGATCATGGGTTACTCTTCCATGTCACATACATCTTGGTGGAGCGCTCAAAATGATAGAATATGAAACATGCACTCATCACCAAGACAAGGTGTGAATGATCATACATGAGAGATAGAGAATATCATCATTCAAGCACAAACATTAGAGTATGATATGACCAAGCACATCACCATACAAGTATCTCACACACACAAAATAGAGTATCAACCAAACAAGTAACCAAATAAGTAGCAAGAGATAGCAAAAATAAGCAAATCACTCTCTCTCTCTCTCTCTCTCTCTCTCTCTCTCGAAGCCTGTGATCTATACACTTTCTCCCCCTTTGGCAACAAGTTCCCAGAAAGCTTGAAAATGCATAGTGCTATGCGGCTCTCTAAGCTTGATCTTCGGGAGCGCCGGAGTGCGAAGGTGCCGTGGAGAGGAGTCCTGCAACAAATGTATCTGAAGAGGTTGTAGGTGCCGGTGGAGTTGCAACTGGAGGGGCAACTGAAGTTGTGGCTGCAGGAGCTGAAGTTGTAGCTCTAGTGTCTCTCACTGACACTGTTGCAGTTCTCTGCCTTCTGGGCACCCTTTGATATGCATCAGTGGTAGTCCTGTCACTCCTATCCTCAAGCTCTTCTTGGATCTTCTCCATAGAAGTCTGAATTTCAGTCACCTTGACATCTAGATCATGTATCTTCGTTAAGATGATCCTTTCAAGACTCTCTTGATTTTGAGTCAGGTTGGCCAAACCTTTCTCAATCCTCAAAGTAGCCTGAATGAGATAGCCAAGTTGATCTTGTTTGGACTTGAGAAATATCTGGGATGCCTCTTCAGCACTTGGCATCTTGGCTGCCTTCTCTGCTTTTTTACTTTTTCCCTCTTCTCCTGAGCCTCTACTAATGTAGGATGTGAAGCATCCATAACAACTATGTTATCCTCACAATCAGGCCTCAGGGGAAGGTGCTCTTTGTCTAGGAGATACATGCCTTTGCCCATCTTGGAGTTGATGAGCTTCTGAATTTGTGGAGCATACCCACATGATCTCTTTTGGACTGCTGCAGTTCTCTTGATGGTTTCAACAATCAAACTCATCACTTTAAATTTCTGTGGCACATCAAACATTTGAAGCAAGTTGATGGAGTGGCCTCTGATCATCCCGTGATCTCCTAATTTGGGCAGCAAGGTGTGCCTCAATATGGTGTTCATAGTGGCCAATCCAGACAACAGATAGTAGACTGAGCCTAGCTTGTGTGTCTCCAAGGCCTTGTCAGGAATTTTTGGCTTAAGTTTTCTCAGCACCTGGGCTTCTTCTTCTTCTTCCAACTCAGGCACTGGGGCCTTGTTCTTCTCAGCAGCTGGTATGTTTCTGGTGCTTCTCTTTGGTGCAGACTTAGTGGCTTGAGCAGCAGCTTTGGGGGCAGTCTTGGGCTTTGCTGGAGCGGCCCCAGACTTGATGGAATTCTCCATCAACTTATGTGTCTTTGATGCTAGTGCAGCATCCTATTCTTCCTCTTCTTCATCTGTCTGGATCATCATTGATGGCTTTCCAATAACTTTAGCCATGGTCTTTTTGACCCTTTCTTTCATTTTCTTGCCCTCACCAGCAGCCTCTTCTTCAGTTGATTTGGAGTGTTCAAGAGTTGAGGCTGTAGCCTTAGACATTGGCACTCTTTTGGCAGGAGCTTTCTTGTGCAGACCAGGCTTGGTTGAAGCTACAGTGCCAAATTCTTTCTTGACAACTTTCTTCTTGGAGCTGACCTCCTCCTCAACAGCAACATAATCCTCATCTTCAGAATCTAAGTTTCTCTTCTTCCTTGTCCTGGCTGCAGCTTTTGGCAAGTTGCTTGGGGTGCTTCTGCTACCCTCATCATAGCTGCTAGAGGGACTAGTGCCCTCACTCATGTTGACTTGTTCCTCAGACTTGTTCTAGCTGTCACTTTGATCTGACATAGCTGACACTGCAAACTGAAAGCTGACACTGTGAATAGATATAGTTGAGATAGAGTGGATGAGCATCACAAAGTACAGAGATTTTGCAAAACAATTGAGTCAAAAACTTAGTTTTAGTTTTCCACAGAAAGCATTTCGGAGCTACCGATTATTGAACTAGGTGACACCGAGGCAATATTAGAGTCTAAATTGGTGACATCGGTCAGACCGAGACACAGTTCGGTGACTCCGAGATTGCTAGGGTTTCACTCAGAATCGAACTCGAGCACACCAATTCGTAAGTTTCGGTTAGACCGAAAGTTACAAGTGCAATGGACTAGGCCAAATTGATGAGACCGGTTTCTACAACTCGGTCGGTCCAAGATGAGTTCAGCGAAAACCTAACCCTAATTTTTCGAATGAAATCTAATCTAAAAGAATTTTTTGCTGGATAGAACAATCTCATACGTAGCACGAATCATGGCATTGACCTAAGTGCAGGAACCAGAGGTTAAGATTGCACATAGGGGTCGAGTTCATACCCTAACTCGACGGTGAACTCTCTACGGCGGCGAAGACCGGTGGCAGGAGGTCGCTGGCAACGAGGAGACGATCCGGAGACCCGAGTCGGCAGAGCAGGATATGCGTGGGCGAAAGGTTTCAGAGGAATTTCCAAAATTTGACCCGTGGGTATATATATCCTGACCTTGTCGGTGTGACCGAGTGGAACGACTCGGTGGCACCGAGATGCAGAATTGCAAGCGGTTACTACAACTTGGTGTGACCGAACTGTTCAAATCGGTTGCACCGAAATTGAAAACCTAGATCTATTCAATGAACTCGGTATGACCGAAAGGAATGAATCGGTCAGACCGAAATACACAGAGAGGTTTTGGAAGTTTAAGTCTATGACGAATCGGTGGCTCCGAGTGCTCCTCACCCAGAGGGTTTGAATCTAACTTGATCAAACTTTGTGATGTAGGATGAGAAAATCATAGATAGCTAGAGGGAGTTCTTAGGCATTCTTGTCCATCCATTTGGCAAAAGAAAAAGGCCAAACAATCAAAGCAACAAATGGATGTCCTCGAATGAGAAAAATATGCAATCGACATGCTCATACAATAAGATGGCAAATGAAATATGTGGCAAAGCATGCACAAACACTCTAGCATCTGTCAAGCAATTGGCGATGACTAGGTCATCTATATATGAGTATATTGACTTAGGAGTCAAATGAGAACATTTGATCATAGGTCATACTCATTGTTTAAGCACAAGTGGGGTTATCACTTTTACATAAAGCATTGTTGTGTTCACACCATTAGAGTTGCTTTAGCTCAATTCTTAGAGTAAAGCTCCCCCTAGATGTGATATCCCCCCTAAAAGGGATGAACTAACCTCGGGTTTTGTCGATGATGACTTCATGTAGATGTTGAAGATGTCGATGCTCAAAGTTGATGTAGATCATTTGGAGCAATCCATTGGAGTGAGTTGCACTTTCAATACCTACATGGGTTAGTCCCATAAGGAACGAACAAGGATATCCATAGACATAGAGTGAAGTACACACAAGAAGATGTCCATGAAAGCATTAGGTTACCTTGTCCCTTGACTTACCAACAAGAGGGTTTATGACTCCTTGAACTGGTGCAAGATGTGGAAGTTGTTTGCACTTGTTCTTGCCAAAATGAATATGAGTTAAGTATGTTGGCGGAGTCACCGTCAAGAATTCTCTAGTTCTTCTTCTTTGGGATCCACATCATCTTGATGGGAATCCTTGGAGTTGTAGTCATACTTTATGAAGTAGAACTTGATGTAGTCTTGGGAACCCACTTGACCAAGGCCTTAGGAGCTTCTTCAAATGCATCAATCTCCTCTTGAAGCTTGTCCTTGCCTTTTAGCTTGTGGTCTTGTGGTGGAAGATCATCTTGAGCTTGTGTCCCCTTGAAGGAAGTAGGATCATACTTCTCTTGTTGAGGAACAAACTTCGCCTTGGGGTATTGATCTTCTTCCCACTCAGCTCCATTGGCATTGAACTTTTGTTCAAAACCAACACCTTGATTCTTCCGGTGCCTTCCTTGATTGCGTACAATTTCCTCAAATTGCTTACTTCCGGCAAGGCTCTTGTAAACACCTTTCTCTATAATTCCCTTCAATAAGCTATTTTCTTGCTCAAGTGTAACTTGGCTAAGAGAATCATTAGTGGAATCAAGAGAACTACTAGAAGCAACAACATTGGATTTAGCATGATCATTGTTACTACTAGAAGAAGAATCTTTCTTACTCTTGTTGCTAGATTTTACTTGTGGCATGTAAGTAGACAAGAGTAAAGGCTTGGCAATGTAAGAGGAACTTTTCTTCTGAAGATCATCATTGATGGCATTTAAAAACCCATGCTCTTGCTCTAGGTTGAGCTTCTTGAAGCGTAGCTTCTCATGAGTCTTTAAAAGTTCTCGATGATCTTCTAAAGTAGTTTCATGAGCTAACTTAAGAGTGTTTAGTTCTTTAGTTAGGCGCTCAATCTCCTTCTTATCATCATCATTCATTTTATCTTGATTAGCATGATTAATAGCAAGTTCATTATAGCTTTCATCACTAGAGTTGTCAACAGGTAAATCATCATCACCTAGCAAATCATCTTCATCACTATTGAAATCAACATACTCAGGGTGTGATACCTTTGGGCCTTTAGCCATGAAGCATCTTCCAGTTCCTTCATTTGGTGAGTCAAATATGTCATAGGAGTTGGTTGACACAAGTGCTAGACCGGCAACACCTTCATCTTGAGTATATTCGAAGTTGGAGTGATAAATTCTCTTGGAGTGGTGGTCAGAGTCGGAACCGGATACCCATTCATCAACATGAGCTTGATGTCTTTGTTTTGTATAGCTCCTTGATGACTTGTCCTTCCTTTCTGAATCCTTGCTTCTGCGAGAGGTTCTTCGTTCATAACGATCATCTCTACTCCTTCTCTCCCTTGGAGGTGATTCTTCTCTTTTGCTTATCCTTGTAGGTGAGTCTTCTCTTATTTTGTAGGGAGCCGTACACTCATTGGAGTAGTGTCTGGGTCTTCCACAATTGTAGCAATTACCCTCACGACTAGAAGATCTTTTGTCATTGTAGGACCTTGACTTGGAACTTCTTTCTTTGATTCTACTCTTGTAGAACTTGTTGAATTTCTTCACCATTAAGCTCAATTCTTCATTGAAAGCTTGTTTCTCACTTGATGATGTAGGAGCATCACATGAGGCTTTGTAAGCACCACTAGACTTGTTGTGAAGCTCTTCTTTATCCTTGAGTGACATCTCATGAGCAACAATTCTACCAATGACTTCCGTTGGCTAGAGATCTTTGTAATTGGGCATCATTCGGATCAATGTGCACACGGTATCATATTTTCCATCCAAGGCTCTTAGGATCTTCTTGATGATGAATCTACCAGTCATCTCTTCACTTCCTAAGCCGGTAATCTCATTTGTGATGGGAGCAAGCCTAGAGTACATTTCAGCGCACTACAAAAAAATACACTTCCGTGATGATACATGTTTGTCACAATAGGTCGCGTTTTTTGTCATGCATGTACATCCATGACGATTTTATGACAGAATCAAGATAGTCATACCCGTCTTTGTCAGAGAAGTGTTCCATGACATTACCAAAATTATCATCACGGAAGTGTCCACTTCCATGACAATAAATCGCGCGTCACAGAAGTGCTTTCGTCAAGGGTGACCGACACGTGGCATCCACGGTAACGGAACACCGTTAAGCTATCGGGTCGGGTTTTGGATCCGATAACCCGTTAACAGCCCCGACCAATGGGGATTTTCCACGTGTAAAATCATCATTGGCTGGAGGAAACACGTGTCGGCTCATCATTGGGACAGATGTCATCCACTCATTGGACAGAAGGCGCCTATGATAAGTCGACACGTGGCACGACCCATCAAGTTTTAATGGGCCGGCCCAACTAAAGGTCCACAAGATTTAGCGGACCATAATGGGCCGGCCCAGCTAAAGGCCCACGAGATTTTGCGGACCATAATGGGCTGGCCCAGCTAAAGACCCACATGATTTCGCGGGCCATAATAGGCCGACCCAGGTAAAGGCCCACAAGATTTTTGTGTGCCATAATGGGCCGGCCCAGGTAAAGGCCCACAAAATTCTTGCGGATCATAATGGGCCAGCCCAGCTAAAGGCCCGTGAGATTTCGCCGACATTAATGGGCCGGCCCAGCTATAGGCCCACAAGATTTTGAGGACCCTAGTAGGCTGGCCCATTAACTAGCTGCCATGTTTTGGGCAAAATGCCGGCCCATATTTGATCCGGTCCATTAATGGCCTGCCACGTTCCGGGCCTAATAATGGCCCATATAAGATCCGCCCATTAAAAGCCTCCCACTTTCGGGCCAAATCACGGCCAGATCAGTCCGCCCTTTAAGAGGCTTTGGGCTCAATTATGGCCCATATCGATTCGCCCGTTAATCGGCGCTATGCTTTTGGGCCCACTTGCTAAAGGCCCATTCAAGAATTCGCCCGATATTAGTTTCGCCTGTTAAGGGCCCGCTTAACATTTCGACCCTATATTAATTTCGCCCGTTAAAAGCCCGTCATATAGTTGGGCCTAACTACGACCGGTTTGCATCCGCCCGCCGCAATGATATCCGATTGGGCCAAACAAGGACCGAGACAACTTTGGCTCGTTAAAGCCCATGATTTGATTCGCACAATCATGGGTCGGGTCCATTTCGGCTGCTGCCGCCCGTGAGCTATTCGCACGCTTCGTGCCAAACCTACTTCTCACCCTCCTAAAGCCCATTGAGTTTTCTTGCGAAAAGAGGGTCGGGGTTACTCGCCTATTAAAGGCCCGAATCTACTAGTGGGCCAGTTTGACAGGGCCCATGATGCGGATCATACATCGTGATTGCATGACAGCCCGATTATGTACCGTAATTTTACGGTTTGGTCAGTTTACTGCGAAGACAGGATATATATACAGTAAAATAACTGCAGCATCGTGAATAAGAAAAAACCTAGACTATACAATAAAGAAATTACGGCATGTTACATCCACTGGGCATCAAAGTTCACCACTATGATAATAAAGCACAAGCAGACAAATAGATTACATACACTGGGCATCAAAGATCGCCACCAAAGGCAAATAAACACGCCGACAAAATAATATACAAAACCGACAACACTTCAATAGAGTTCAAGAAAGGTTAGCCTCTTTGGGAGCTGCAATGCAAGCAGCTGAGCAAGATGATGAGACTGCACTTGTTCAACACTTATATCTTCCTCACTCAAAGATAAGCGAGACGATGACGGGTTTTGCACATAAAAGTATCGATCTTTACAATTCATCACATTTCTTCTCGATTTAATAAAGTGACATAGTTTAAAATTGCATTAAGACAATATGGTATTGTTCAGGTCAAGACATGGCAGGAAATGACATTGTGAAGGAGTTGGCAGCTTCACGACACCACTGGATTACAGATCAAGAACTCATAAGTATCAATGGTTAGTGTGCTGTCAATTTATCCCATTTCAGATTGGCAAATAAAGAGACGGTTTAAATAATAGTATGACATTGTTCATAGTTAAGACATTGCAGAATATGACATTGTGTCAGTAGTGGGTAGGTTCACCACACCACCGGATTACGGATGAAGAATGAAGCATACATGCAAAGCAAAAGAAGATCACTTGCTCAGATAGTTTAATTAACATGGTATGAATAAGGAACTTGGTTGTACAACTGAAAACTTAAATTGAGAATGAAAAACTTTTGTTTATGAACTACATAATAAACTTTAAACATGCAGTTTGATGCAAACACCAAAAATAAACAGCTGTTGCAGCCATGCCTAACCAAATATACACAACAAAGTTTGAAGGCTTGAGAAGGACAAACTTACATTATCGGTGAAGACAGGCTCTATAAAGCCCTTGTCCATGCCGATGGGGGGGCAATTCAAGAAGTTTAGCACAGAATCTTCTTCATAAGCATTGCCTTTATTCTACATTTTGTTAAAAGTAAATATAAATGTGATAATATACGAAAAAATGGAGAATATTTAAGATAAGATGAAGAGTGATGCTACATAACCAAGTAGCTATAAATGTATGTGCAGCGATACAGAAAAAGGCACAGCCAAGAGCAATTCACAGCTAAACTTCTTGAGATTAACCTTATGGTAAGAGTAAAATAGATCGATGTGTAGAAAATGGAGGCAAAGGAAAATAAGCTGCAGAGTGATGGTACATGAACAACTACTCACAATATAAGTACATCGATAAAGGACAACATGTACTTACAAGAACAATGCAGAGCTAAAAAATTCATTGGCATTGATATATTCTACACTAATGTAACCATTCATACAGATCGATAATTTGGGCTAACAATTGATAAGCAAGCTATCATGCATACTGCTGTCACATAATGAACCAGATATGTATGCAAATACAAAGATACAGACAACAGTACTAACAAGAGGAAAGCAATGGGCAGCATATTTGCGATATCCTATCGTTCTTTTCAAACCGAAATTCTTCTTGAGCAGATTTCCGCAAAATGATCCGTAAGGCACATGCGGAAAAGTAGAAGTTCAAATTTTCATGTGATTTCATAGACAAGACCTCATCCCGAACGAGACCAAAGGCCTAACAAGGTTTTTCCATTCAATGTCTTCTAAATTTAGCACAGGAGACTTCACCGAAATTCGCTTATAGACTTGCCATCAAAGTGTGATTTCCTCACGTAACAATCGATATTGCTGCAATGCTTCCTTAAAAGCACAAGCAAGCTTTGCTCGTCATGACTATCCAGATTGACCTCGCCTAGTTACAACAATGTAATGTAAATCATTGATGTGTTCGATCAGCAGAAAATAGGAAAATAATAACCATGAATAATAGCACTTACACGTAAGTTGGACAGGAAGATGTGAAAATGGTGTTTGCCTTCACTATAATCTTCCCATGGTGGGAATATATGCACGTAGTCCCTAACAACATTGAAAGCATTGTCTTTAAACTGGGAATAAATGGAATGGGGTTCCAATCTGCAGGAATTGGCCGTCTCTCGCAATTGGGATAGGTCTTCGACCGGTGGACTTGCTGTACTTTTTGGTCGGAGTGGGATTTTTTCTGGTACGGCTGGTGCTATGGCAAATGAAATCGGTATACCTTTTGCTGGAGTGCAGGTCCTTTGTGGTGGGGCTAGTGGTGTGGCCAAGAAGTATGGGTACAGTCGCTAGAGTCGGTCCTATGTTTTGTGTCACCGGTTGTACAACAATATAAGTGGGCGTCAGATGATTTCTCCGGCACCACCATGTTTTTCAAGGACTTTGCTTTGGTGCTCCTTCAGTTCGCAATCACCCTCTTCCTTTTTGATGTCCGATGCACAAGAACAGCATTTGAGTGGAAAAACATGGTATGATGACAGATGGAATATGTATTGATAATGGATGGGCATGGCATCTCGAGTTATATGATGAGTAAACTAAGCAGATGGCGGTGCAACAAAGTAGAAGAAATGCAAGATAACATATGCAAGATACACGCAATCAATAAATCCTTGCCAAATTAGAACAGGCACCTTGATGGGTGAACAGGACATGCCATCTGCCTTTGACTCCTCGAGGTTAGAATAGTCATTAGGATGATATTCTGAACAAGAATCAACAGGTGGGGAGCGTACGAGTTTCATTGCTTCCAGAATGGCACTCAATGCCTTGGTGCCAATTTTGTAAGTCATTGCAGTGTTCCACAATATTCTTCTGATGCGCGATTCTGGTATTCACTGTAATTGCGTATTATACCTGAGAACCATGAAAACATAAATAGTTGTGAGATTATCTTTGTAATGCGATGATATTCTAATATAGGGCGCCTCAGAAACACTTATGTGCTATCACTTGGATTACGATGAGAGAGCTCATGTGTGCTGTAATATGGTGCGTGCATTTATATAATCCGCACAAGTACACAAAAAATAGGCTCCGTAAGTAAGGATAGCTGGCGGATGATAGGTTCATAATAGACTGTATAGAGAGTTTATTGCCAAACCATGATAACAAGAGCACACAACAACTAGGCAGATCATAGTGTACATAATGTGGGTACACCATAACCACGATATATAAATCGGAAAGTGGAACGGCTTGAAAATACGGTGTTGTATTGCCGCTAGTAATTGAAAGCCTATCGATCACGTCTGAGCCAGCTCTATCGAACATGGTAAAGAAGAGCAAGTAGATTTTGGATAATAAAATGTTGGTTGCGCAGTGCCCACATGATGAACCAGAGCGCATTAAGAATGCAACTCCCAGTGTCTCGACCATTTCAAAGCGGTTGGATGAAGATCCTCGCCTCCTAACCCTTCTTCTTCCTCGCTCTCGATTCTTCCCATACAGAACACCAGACGGGCACGGGCCGACCACCGCCCCCACCGCCTGTGTTCCTCCGCCACCGCCACCCCCACCCGCGCCCAACCCCCACCCGCCGAGTTTTTCTTCGTTCGGCGAGGCCCCACAACCACCCGAGCCCCTTCGATCGCACCGGCGAACTCCGCGAGCTCAAAAATTGACCAACCCAATTTTGAAATTTAGTCTCATCGTGATTTAACTAGTGTGGAATATAAAGGGAAAACCATAATCATTGGGAGTATAGTGTTGAGCGTGCCATGGCGGATCTGAAGGTGCAAACTGGACAAAGGCAACTTCACAACCAAGACAAGAAATCAGAGTAAAGCAATGGCGATCTATTTTCTTGCTGCAATAAATAAGTTGAGCAGATACGAAAGAGTACCGCCTGCAGTGCGGCGCTGCACGATCTCTTTGAGAATTTGACGGTGCATGCAGTAGCGATGGCTGTCGGTGTGGAAGCAGATCTAGGAGGGTAGACGGTGGCAGCGGGCGCTGTGGACTAGACGTCAGAGGAGCAGCGCCGGCAAGGTGGACGACGGCGGACGGAGGAGGGTGGGGTGGAGAGGGTGTTTTGGCGCCCACGGAGTACGAATGGGGAAAAGGGAGGTAGAGAGGAATGGGGGAACCATGTATTCAGGGCGCGCTTGTCTCAAATGCGAGGAAATTTACAAACTTAGCCCCCATTTCAAATTTCTACTACATCACAACAACATTAGTCGGTTGGGGATAGGACGGTAATCTCGCATACACCGAATATTTGCCGATTTAGAGTTTGTTTTGGCGCCCACCGTATGAATATGAATCGGGAGGAGTCGATTTGGGCGAGGACACACTGTATTTTGGCGCCCACCGTATGAATCCGGGTGAGAGGCGGTTACGCCACGCTTGGGTGAAATTACAAACCTATCACTATCGAAACCTATAGAAATCCAGCAGATAGGCTTTGCGTGGCGGATAGGCGTAGTGATTTCCATCTCGCAGATTTTGGTTTCGGGCGGTTACTGCGACTTTCCCTACTTCGTTCAAATTTTGCAGAGTGCACGTTTACCGTGCCAACTCAATTCAAATCCCGTTTGTATTCTATTTTTTTCGGGCGGTGTCGTGGGTTTGTCACGGCAGATGTCCTCGTGAAAGGACTTAGTCGTGGAGCCATCGCTACGGGTTAACTTGAAGGGGTTAAAGCAAACACAAGGACACGAGAGTTATACTAGTTCGGCCCCTTCAATGAAGGTAAAAGCCTACGTCTAGTTGTGATTGAATTGATGGTGTTTCGATGACTAGGGAGCAAACAAGCTTCGCATAGGCCTCGAGTTGTCGTTGTTTGTCCCAAACCGCCGCCGGGTTGTCCCCTTATATACACGAGTGATGCCCGTCGGTTTACAGAGTCCCGACGCAGGTTCATAGACGTATCCGGCTCGGTCTCTACTATTCCTAACTTACAACACAAGATACATACTGGCGCCGGTTTACAACTACTGGCATAAACCGGCTATGGGCCTTAAGCCCTCTGCTACCTAATTGGGCTTTAACATGTTCAACTGCTGGTGAAGTTAACCCGGCCTGTTCTGGCCGGTTTACCCCTAGTGGTAATATCCCCAACATTAGACCCCAGCTTGATTTGAACAGGTTCATGTCAATCCTTAGTAAAAAACGTCATCTTCTGCATCTTGGTATTATCTGGTAAACCGCCGTGATGTCATCTTCTCTGATCCTCGTGAACCGGCATGACGTCACCTGTCATAAAGTTATCCAAAGTATCTTTTGTTAATAGATCTACGAGAATCGAGGCGGCAGCTCCGCTTCCAAGCCCCAGGGCTCCTCGATTTTCGCGCCTAACACATGTTCCTTGCCTTATAAATAGGCCCGAGGGGTCATTTCTTTTTCCCCTTCATTCCCTTCTTCTTCGTCTTCCTTGCGCCGCCCTGCTTCAGAGCTCCGCCGCTACCGTCGACCTCAGCACCGTCCTTGGCCGCTGCATCAACCTGCGTGTATCAGAATACTGCGGTGACCTTCCTTTTCTTCCTCACCTCCGGTAAGTCTTCTTTCCTTCCCCCCGTAGATCTGTTCTAGGGTTCTTGTGTTCTTCAGCATTCGTCAGATGCTTCTTGTTCGTATAGCAGTCTTCAGATAAAACTGCAAATCTTGGTCCCATGTAATGACAACTTCTATCATCCGTTTGACCTCACGCCTCTCAGGGCTATAGATCAATCTGTATCTTTGCTCATAGATTCAGCATCTGCTCTTTTTCAAATCTTGAATATTCACTTCTTTTTCTGAACATGCTCCAGATCCGATAACTGTTAAGCAATACTGTGAAACCTGTTTTCACCGCAGTTCTCACTCTGCATCATTTTCAGACCGGGCGGTTTAGCTTTGTAGAAAAAATTGATAACTCGGCATATACCATTAGTCCCCTTACTGAACCGCCAACGATCTTAACTAAATAGTGCCGCTTTGCAAAACTCCGGTTTATAAATAACTTATTCCGGTTTAATACTGAATGCATTGGTATATATCTTTCCAACATATCTTTGAACCGGTATTAATATTCTGCAGACTGTACCATGGCCAAGCAAGTATATGAGTGCAACTGGGTCGCTTCTCGAGTGACCGAGACGCAGCTGGAGAACTTAGTCAAAATTGGCACTTTGGGCAAAAAGGATGTCATTCACTGGAGGGTCCCTGGCCCGGAAAGTGTTCCGGAACCCAAGGATGGAGAAGTTGTTGTTTTTGCTTGACCATATGGCCTGTGGCTTCATCCACCCGGTTCAAAGTTTTATCGATGTCTTGGCCAACTTCCAGCTTGCATCCACAAGATATTGGCCCTAACTCCAGAATCAATATCTGCTACTTCCAAAGGCTTTGTGAGGTGTTCTTTCAAGAGGAGCCCTCGCTTGAACTATTCGAGATTGTTTCCATCTAAACCGCCGCACCGAATTTTCAGACGGCCCCAACACAGAACTAGGCGGCATGGCGATTCAAAAGAGAAAAGAAGTTACTTATCCTCACGCCAAACTGCACAGCCATCCCAAAGAATGGAATGCGACATGGTTCTACTGCAAAGATACTTCACCTGATGGAGAAAATCCCTTGCCGGGTTACCGTCCGGAACGGTTAAGCAATATACATCCCTTCCCTCAAAGACTTACTGCGAGGGAGAGAAGCAAATATGCTCCTCAATTATCCAAGCTCCGGGCCTTCATGGCTAATGGGTTGACCGGAGTTGATCTTGCCCGCTGCTGGATATCTTGGAGCGTACTACCCTTAAGCCAGCGCTCCGGTTTGATGTGCGAATACACAGAAGACTTAAAAGATCCTCTACGGCACATTGAAGTCCAGCTGTCAGACGATGAAGTCACTGAGGCTGTTAAAAAGATGTTGAATGAACTCGAACTCGCTCAAGCTCCAAACCGCCTACTTCCTTTTTCTCGCCAAGAACAAACCGCCACCGTAAGCCTCATATCATATACCTTTATGAAATCTAGCCATGCTTTAAATACCCTCTGTTAACTTTAACGCCTTTCAAACAGGGTGATGATCCATTTTGGAGCAAAAAGACTCCTCAGGAGAAACTGGAGAAAACCATCCGACCCAAGAGCCGAGTTGTGAATAAACCGGCCCACCGAAAGAGAACCACTGCCTCCTCCGATCCTCCAGCTGATGACGATGTGGGTAACCCGGACCTTGAGGTAGAACTTGACTCACTTGGTTTACTTTTCACACGCCTTATTGATAATGATCATTGTCAGGATGAAGCTGAGGTCAGTCATGCGGACGCTGTAGAGGTAATCACTCTTTCTTCCGATTCAAATCCTTTACCTTCATTGAAAATCCGTCGGGCAAACCGGAAAGTTAAATTCTCTCATCCCTTGCTTACTTGGACCGAAACTTTCTTATGAAGACACAACAAAGACGAAGCTCGCCGCACAACCCGCACAACGGTCGTAGTTACCTCCGCGGTTTACCAACAGTCCGGTTCGAAACGCCGCTCGAGGTCTCTAACTATTTCATCAATGCTTATCCTAAAGCGGGTTGTATTCGCAACCTCTTAATCCTCCGACCATTATCGTGGCACGCCCGATTCTTCTTCCCATGAAGTTCGCCACCCAGCTCCCACCACTCAAGATTGTGCTTGGGTGAGCCGCTTTCTTCGATAATTCTGCTTGATATAGTACTTTCCATATTTATCGGATTCATCTATCTTTTCTCTTTCAGGACCAAGCCTAGGCCCAGCAAAAAGCTCGTCTGGACAAAGCGGCGGAAGAAGATGACATTCCTGAACCGGCCAGAACGATAGATCCGAAAGAACCTATCCATGATGATGTAATGGATGACCCACCACCGCAAGACCATGATGTTGCTGCCAAGAGGCGCATGTTGATGCCTCAGCCCCGTTAATCAACCCACGAGCCCCGTCCAAACCGACCGCACAATGAGCCCTTCCAAGCACACCAACAATCCATGAATTCAATGCTAACCGGCGAAGCCAAGGATGATGATGTCATTATTATCGCTTCGGTCATTCGATCCGCAATCCTGCTGCTTTGTCCAAGCACACCGCAAAAGATGAGTTTGCAGCCTTTGGTAAAGGCAAATGGAACAATCGATTTAGCCACTTTTGCTACTCGATCCTCGTGAACTTTATTCCGCTATCTGAATCGGCTATATACCAGCCGTGATTGTGAAGCTGGTTTGGTAAAATGATGAAGGATAAATATGACGAAATTTCATACGATTCTCCTTATATTTCAATCATTAACTCCAATAGCCCCCAAGTGACGGTTTGAAGATAGTAACTTAAACCGGGACTTTCCGACTTGAACCTTTTTTGAGTGAAGCTTTACTTTGAGGCTGTAGCCCACAAGGGCCGGTTTAACTTAAGTAAGCTAAACCGGGACTTTGTACAATAAGATTTCCAGTGCCACCAGAAGATAGAGCAAATACCCATTAGCCCCCAAGTGCCAAGTTGAATACTTGTATTGATCTTGGGACTTATATGAATTTTGTAGGATAAAAAGCAAATATGCATTAGCCCCCAAGTACCAAGGGCATAACTTGTTATGTGGTTGGTACTTCAATTCTGCATCATAATCTTTAATCGATGACCAGATGCGAGGGTGATCTCGAGCAAGAAAGAAAGCCAAGTTGCTTGATCTTCAAGAAAACCTGAAATCTCAACAGATCAAACCTCGAAAGCAAAAGACGAATTAACCAGCGCTTTAAGCGCCATGGAAAAGCTTAAAGAGGATTTCAACAAGGAACGGCAGATTGGGCCACCGAAAAGCCGCTTTACTTCAAAGGGCGTAAAAGGCTGAAGTTGCACTCAAACCGTGGTAGATGAGTCACCAGCGAAAGCGCCAAGTGCATGCTACGCACCGCTGCCGCTTTTGGTAAGCATTTTATGTTCTACAAGAACGATGTCTCCTCATATTGTAGCCGTTTACCAACCCTTTGAATGATTCAGGACACGACATTGGCCACTTGGGACCAGACGTGCGGAAGAAATCGAAAGCCGCAGATACATTGATAGAACAACTATATACAAAGCGTAACGGATCATCAAGATCGCTTCACAACAACCCGCCCCGACCTTGATTCAGACACCATCAAGAGGTTGTCATTGCTTCCCGCCCGGATTGAAGAATTGAAGAAATCTGCTGCTAGAACCGGCGCTTTAAACGCCTTTAATCCGCAAAAGCATGGGTTCCAGATTTTGATCCTGCTGAAGCAGCCCAAGGCTTCCCAAGCGTGAAGGAGGACGTGATGTAATTCAGTGAAGAGGATCTCCGAGCTATAAACCGAAGTGCGCCCTCGGCTTGTCAATTGGTCAAGAGGCAAATTTGTCCCACTATCAAGCTCAATATGATGGTCAAAATAAACGAGTGGCTGCACCAGCCTCAAGGCAGAATCTTATCCTCCAATCCGTAAGCATACTTACGCCCCGACATTGAACCGCCCTTGCTGATCAACGATGAAGCTGTATTTCAAGCATTAATGGGAATCGATCGACAACTGTTGATTTCCAATTACCGGGTAGAGAAGCAAAGTCTGAGCGGCGCAGAATGGTCCGCAACCATCGTGAGCAAGATGGCGATTGCCGTAAACCGAAACCGTTTATATTTGCTGTTTCGCTATGATATGATGAAAAACAATTATCTCATCTGGGCGCCATATTGCCATGTAATAGACTAGCCGCCACACTTGGTGCTGATATGCCTTCGTGCATACGTATTGCAACTTATGCTTCCTTTGAATCATCAATGTTAAACCGTTATCTGCAAAAAAGGTCTTAAAACGCCGCTGTGGTTGTACCACCAGACGGGTCATAATATCGATTGTATATGAAATCAAAGATAACTTCTTAGATTTAAACATATGATCAAATATAACGATATATGATACCTGCCATCATAGGCCATGAAGTTGGCTGTGCCAATCGAAAACCGGAGCATTTTAAGTAAACCATTATCGCAGGAGAACAGCTCCTGTGAATATAAGGTCGGGTTACCGAGTAACCGTTCCGGTTTATAGAAAAGACTAGTATTACCCCAAAATAGGAGGTTAGCAGAAAATCAAACCGGGTAAGATGTCTCCGGATAAAGAATAGTCCATGTTCATCAATTGACAATGAACCGCTTAGCGATCGTTGGTATAAGAACACAACAAAACATATGCAAATAAGAGAAATATATCTCAAGCAAAGACAAATGAATCATTTGCAAAAAGAGGCTATCTGAGCCGATCAAGTGGCATTGCCGTGGTCGACACGCACCAAGCCCCGACAGCGTAGCTATGGTTCAAGTCAGCCAAGGTCCCCAAATGATGCAAAGGCATGACGCCGATCAAGAGGTGTAGCGATGGTTTGGGTTCGACCAAGCCCCAAGTGATTCTGTGGCCTTAGGCCGATCAAGAGGCGGATCTGGTTCGTACATGACCAAGTACCCAAGTGATCTTGTGGCTTTCGCGGTCTAAAGGTGTTGCATTGGTTCGGATACCACCAAGCCCCTAGAGACATGATACAAAGATTGCTTGAAAAAGCTAACTCAAGGGGTAAACCGAGGTCGCTTAAGATAAAAACTCCGTGTAACCACACACGATATAAAAAGAACAGAGACCCCGCTTTAGCTAAGGCTCCGGTTTATTATATTGATCATAATATATACATTGTCGTAATATGTACATAAGCAGATCCTATGGCTCAAGTATAGTAAGGCCGAAGATGAGCTATGTTCCAGGGCCTGTTGGTCTCCTCTTCTGACGTGCGTGAGTCTTTATGCTCTCGAACATCGATCGATAGTACGACCACAGTGATTCTGCGACCATGAAAGGTCCCTCCCAAGGTGGGGATAAGTTGTGCATATCACCTGGTCTTGATGAGTCAAGCACCAGATCTCCTTCTTGAATAGTTCTGTTCTAACTCGGCGATCGTGATATCGACGAAGATCCTGCCGTAAATCGCCGAACGGCGGCGGCAACGCCACGCCCTCGTCCAACAGGTCCAAAGCGCCTTGCCGTGCTTCCTCGTTGTCCGCTTCAACATACGCCGCTACACGAGGTGAATCGTGACGGATATCATTGGGGAGGACCGCCCCGCTCCGTAGACCATGAAGAACGGTGTGTATCCCGTCGATTGTTGGGCGTGGTGTTGATGCTCCATAATACGATGGTAACTCCTCAACCCAACATCCCGCATTCGCTAAAGGAACCATAAGCCGGGCTTGATGCCTCGTGAAGATCTCTTGGTTAGCCCTCTCGCTGGCCATTGACCGTGGGTGAGCTATCGATGACACGCTGTCGGATGTGCTCACGCCACAAAACTCCTTCAGTGGCGCCTTTGGACAAGTTGGTACCATTATCGAAATGATACTGTGGAAAGACAAACCGAAAAATCACCTTTTTAATGAATTGAACCACCGTGGCTGCATCACACTTGCTAACGGGCTCCGCTTCAACCCACTTTGTAAACTTGTCCACTGCCACCAAAAGGTGGGTCTTCTTGTCCTTGGACCTTTTGAAGGGTCCAACCATATCCAGCCCCCAAGTCGCAAATGGCCAAGTAATTGGAATCATTCTCAACTCTTGAGTCGGCACATGAGCGCGCCTTGAGAATTTCTGACAGCCATCGCATCGTCTCACTAGGTCCTCCGTGACGGCATGGGCAACAACCAGAGAAACCGTGACGAAACGCCTTAGCTACCGTAGATTTTGAACTGGCATGGTGACCACAATCCCTTCATGGATTTCACGCAAAATTTCACAGCCTTCCTCGGGGACACACAACGCCGAACGCCTCGACACGCTGCAATGATGCAACTCGCCATTGATAATGGTCATGGACTTGATCGCGGACTATCTCGCTCGCCGATTCCCCGCCCTCCGTAACTCGCCCGGTTCATGTACGCAAGATAAGGAACTGTCCAATCCGGTATGACATGTAGGGCTGCCACCAACCGAGCCTCCGGATCGAATAGCCAAATCCTCTTCACCAGGGAGCTTGACGGACGGGTTATGCGTAACATCTAAAAAGACGTTAGGCGGACCGGTTTACGCCGAGAGCCCAAATGCTTAAGGCATCCGCCGCTTCGCTCTTCCGCTTGTCCACATGATCCACCCGTAACCCTTAAAGTGGCTCGCAACCATATCCACCTCACGACGATAGGCTGCCATGAGTGGATCCTTGAATCCCAAGTGCCGTAAACTTGTTGAGCCACCAGTCCGAAGTCATCAAGCATTTAACCCGGCTGAGATTCATCTCCTTTGCCATCCAAGACCATGGAGCAAAGCTTCATACTCAGCTGCATTGTTAGTACAAGGAACATTGCGGAGAACGAATGCACCTTATCACCTTGCGGGAAGTTAATACGACTCTAGCCCCGAGCCTCCAATTGCCTCGGACCCATCAAAATGGATAGTCCAATAAGTGTGATCCGACTTCTCTTGTGCTTGTAGCTCCGGCCCAATCATTGATGAAATCAACAAGTGCTTGAGATTTGACCACCGTCCGAGGTACATATTGCAAACCGTATGACCCACGCCTATAGCCCACTTGGCAATCCGCCGCCGCCTCCTCGCTCAATTATATCTCCCAAAGGAGCAGAGCTGACCACCGTGATAGGATGTCCCTAGAAGTATTGTTTAAGCTTCCGCTCGCCATGAAAACTCCATACACTAGTTTCGCCAATGCGGTACCTTTGCTTGGACTCAATAAGTACCTCGCTGATATAGTAAATCGGACGCTGAACCGGATACTCCTTGCCTCGCCTCTTTGCGCCCACCACAATAGCCACGCCGATCGCACAAGCATTAGCCGCTACATATAGTAGTAATGGTTCATTGTCAATCGGAGCTGCAAGAACGGGTGGATTGGCTAATTGCCGCTTAAGTCCTCAAATGCTTCATTAGCAGCCAACTCCGTAAGAATTGATCCGCTTCTTCAAAGATTCGGTACAAGGATCGCTTTCTCACCGAGGCGGCCGATAAACCGCTTAGCGCGGCAATCCGTCCCCGCCAAGCGCTGAACGCTATTGATACACTTCGTTTAGCCAGGAGGTGATAGCTGTAATCTTCTCCGGATTAGCTTCAATTCCCCTGTTGGACACAAGAAAACCCAATAACTTGCCTGTCGGTACACCAAAAATGCATTTGGCCGGGTTGAGCATCATCTTGTAAGTCCGTAGGTTATCAAAGGTTTATTTCAAATCGTCAATCAGCGTCTCCTTCTCCCTTGACTTGACCACAATATCATCCACATAGGCATGCACATTACGGCCGATCTGTTTATGAAGGCAATTCTGTAAACACCGTTGATAAGTTGCCTGGGCGCTCTTGAGCCCAAAAGGCATAGATACATAGCAGAAGGCACCAAAGGGAGTTATGAATGCCGTCTTCTCTTGGTCCTTAACTGCCATCTTGATCTGATGATAACCAGAATATGCATCCAGAAAACTCAAATGCTCACATCCCGCGGTGGCATCGATAATCTGGTCAATGCGGGGGAGGGCAAACGGTCTCTGGGGATGGCTTTGTTAAGGTCCGTAATCCACACACAGCGCCGAGTGCCATTTTTCTTAAGAACCAGCACCGGATTAGCAAGCCATTCTGGATGGAAGACTTCAACAATGAAACCGGCCGCTAAGAGCCTGGTCACCTCCTCTCCAATAGCTTTGCGCCATTCCTCGTTAAACCGGCGGAGAAACTGCTTCACCGGTTTGTACTTAGGATCAATATTAAGGGTGTGCTTAGCCGTTCCTCGACACCCGGCATGTCAAGGCTTCCATGCAAAATGTCCCGATTCTCACGGATGAACTCGATGAGCGCTTTCCTATTTCGGGTCCAAATTGGCACCGATAGTGAATCGCTTGGACGAATCGCCAGCACGAAGTCAACAAGCTTAGTCTCACCACCGATTTGAACTTTAAATCCGGATAATGCTCTGTAGTTGGCTTCTTCAACGGGGTCATGTCTGCCGGATCAACATTGTCCTTGTAATATTTTAACTCCTCCGTAGCACAAACCGACTTTGCATAGGCCGCATCACCTTCCTCGCATTCCAAAGCAATCTTGCGGCTTCCATGAACCGTTATTGTGCCCTTGTGACCCGGCATCTTGAGCTGTAAATAGATATAACAAGGACGTGCCATGAACTTGGCATAAGCCGGCCGCCCAAATAGCGCATGATAATGGCTCCGGATTTTCACCACTTCAAAAGTCAGCGTCTCGGATCGGGAATCATGATCGTCCCCAAAGGCCACCTCCAGAGCTATCTTGCCAACAGGATATGCTGACTTGCCAGGTACCACACCATGGAATACTGTGTTGGACGGTTTAAGATTTTTATCTGTCAAATTATACGGCGGAAGGTCTCATAATATAAGATGTTAATGCTGCTCCTCCATCCATGAGCACTTTGGTGAATTTATAACCTCCCACCGAGGGGCTACCACCAATGCTAGCTGACCCGGATTGTCAACCCGAGAGGGTGATCCTCTCGCCCATACGATTGGCTGTTCCGACCAGCGAATAACGTGGTACGACCGGTTCAACAGAATTCACCGCTCGCTTATGGAGTTTCCGGTCTCGGTTATCCAAGCTAGTCGTGAAGACATGATATTGCCCACTATTCAACTGCTTTGGATGGCTCGATAACCCGATCGCTGCTGGCTGTAACCACCTTGGTTATTCTGACTATTCTGATTGTTATGTCCACCCTGATTGCCATTGAAGCCTGAACCGGAAGCTCCTCCATCGTGACCCGGCCCATGGAAACCGGATCCTGAACCGCCACCTGATCCATGATCATAATGAAAAGCATTAGAATTCTTGAACTCCTGCATAATGTAACAATCCTTCCAAAGGTGGTTGGCCGGCATCTCCTTCGTCCCGTGCTTTGGACAGGGCTGGTTCAACAAATAGTTTAGGCGATCCGGGTTAGGATTCGGAGCTCCACCGTGATTCACCGCTTTACCCTTGCGTCGCTAACCCTTGTCCTGTGCGTTAGTATTAGCCACAAAATCTACGCTGCCATCCGCTTTACGTTTGCCTCCGTTCCCATGACCTGCCGTGTTGTGTTGCTGCACCTTGGAGTTGTTGTTCTTTTTCCCTTCCATGCCTTGTCATCCTCGCACTCGGATCCTTGGTACTATCGTAATCAGCATACTTCACTAAAGCACCCATGAGGGTGCCCATGTCGTTACAAAACCGCTTCATTCGCCCCAATTTTAACTTCAGAGGCTTAAACCGGCAGTTGCCTTCCAGAGTTATAATCGCAGAATCAGCGTTGATACGGTCTGACGAGTGCAAAATTTCCGAGACACGGCGCACCCAATGGGTTGTTGACTCTCCATCCTCCTGGACACAGGCCGCTAAGTCCACTATTGACACGGGCTGTTTACAGGTATCCTTAAAATTCTGGATAAACCGGGCTCGCAACTGGGCCCATGAGCTGATAGAATTGGGCGGCAAGCCTTTTAACCAAGTACGGGCCGTCCCTTCAAGCATCATGGTAAAGTACTTTGCACACGCGGCCTCATCCACATCTAGCATCTCCATGGCCATCTCGTAACTCTCCACCCATGCTTCTGGAGACAAATCGGCAGTGTAATTTGGTACCTTGCGCGGACCCTTGAAGTCTTTAGGTAAGCGCACTTTGCGTAGAGCGGGGACGAGAAAGGGCACCCCCAAGGAACTAGAAGTGACCCCTGGCTCGACTGAGATAGTGGGACGAACCGGCGTAAGTTGACGTGCCTCGTTTTGTGCTGCTAACTTGGCCTCCCTGCGTGCCCGGGCCCGGTCTACCACTTCCTGAGCATCACGAAGATCGCCTGCTGGGTTATTGCCATGAGCCGCTTCACGGTTCCGTGCATTGCTTGATACGGCCGGCTCCTCCACACGCCTGTTGTAGCTCCGGCTCGGATGAGGGGTGGAATGAATCCGGTCACGGCTGTATGAGTATGCCTCCTGTTGAATCAAAGCGGTCCGGAGGAGCTCCTTGACCCGGCGCATCTCCACCGCCTGCGAAGAATCACCTTCGATCGGGATTGCTTCCAATCGTGAAGCGGCAGCGACAAGATTGTCCATAGGATTGGAATAATGACCAGATGTGTCCGCCCGCCGAGGTAATCTGATATTGTTCTCGCCGAGGAGGTTCCATTAGGCGAGGTTGGACGGCGCGCTGGTTCAGCGCCCGCCGGTTTAACTCGCGGATTACTGTTCTGCTCCCGGGTGTGAAAGAGGTTTCGCGAAAACCGAAGGCAAGCGGGACTGTGCTTCCGCTTCAAGACCTCATGTGATGCGTTACGATCCAAAGATAAGCTTATAGGCCTGGCGTCTAAAGCGGCCCGCTTTGCGGCCATCCTGCTGTTCTCACCGCCGTGTCGGCCTTGACCGAGTGATCTGCTCTCTCACCTTCGCAATTTATGCGTTGTGGGCATCCTGATCCGCCGGGTTGGCCTCTGCATGAGCACAGCTAGCGCATCAAACAGATCAGATAAAACTTGAGCCGGCGGGCGCACAGGACCTCCTGCCCTGGCTGCCGCCGCCGCTGACGATCTGGAGAACATTGCTGCTACGGTCGAAGAGTGGATCGCCGCTTGTGTACCGGCCATGAATATTCCAACCCGGTTGGGCAGATCGGAAGGGTCCGGAATACTGTCGCCATCGGAACAGCCCCCAATCCGGTCGTCTTGCAACTGATACAGCGATTCGGTTTCTCCGGTTGAGGACTCGTCGCCGGAATAGACGACGGTCTCGCTACCATATCCCGATCCGTCCTCATACTCTCCTCCGTGGATGACCCCCACGAAGGCACGCTTCACGGCTGGCTTAACCTGGGCAGATCTCGCACGCTGAGCCGTCTCGACGAGGTCGATGCAGATGTCCGGCTCAGGACCCGGTTCACCGATCTTCCCGATGAAGACGTGTATGCCCCCAAAGGGGACCCGGTACCCGTACGCAATTGAGCCGGCCTCGGGGCCCCATCCTGCGTCGTCGATGTAGAGCTTGCCGCGACGACTCTTGGTCATCCGACCCACAGCATAGCCCTTGAGTCCTTTGAACTTGCCCTCCAAGAACGTTAAACCATCGTGCGATAGCCCCACGGTGGGCGCCAACTGTCGTGGGTTTGTCAGGGCAGATGTCCTCGTGAAAGGACTTAGTCGTGGAGCCATCGCTATGGGTTAACTTGAAGGGGTTAAAGCGAACACAAGGACACAAGAGTTATACTAGTTCGGCCCCTTCAATGAAGGTAAAAGCCTACGTCTAGTTGTGATGGAATTGATGGTGTTTCGATGACTAGGGAGCAAACAAGCTTCGCCTAGGCCTCGAGTTGTCGTTCTTTGTCCCAAACCGCCGCCAGGTCGTCCCCTTATATACACGAGTGACGCCCGTCGGTTTACAGAGTCCCGACGCCGGTTCATAGACGTATCCGGCTCGGTCTCTACTATTCCTAACTTACAACACAAGATACATACTGACGCCGGTTTACATCTACTGGCATAAACCGGCTATGGGCCTTAAGCCCTCCGCTACCTACTTGGGCTTTAACATGTTCAACTGCTGGTGAAGTTAACCCGGCCTGTTCTGGCCGGTTTACCCCTAGTGGTAATATCCCCAACAGGCGGGATCCATTTTCAATTGGAATTACATTCTATATACATCATTTTTTTTATATACTTTCAAAAGCACAACACCATTCATACATAAATATGGTTTACAAATGGCATGATCTCAGATTCATAAGGTTGTATCCATCAATTTGGATTTTCAAATATTTGAAACCACTTTATGTTGAAATCCAATGTATGCATTCCTCGCTAACTGTCTCCAATTAATGTGTGTTTCACGTGGTTTTTTTAACTTCTCAAACATGTATAATGTGTTTCACACATGCAACATATAGTGTAATCCCGTTTAGACATTAATTGCATATAAACCATGCATTGTTTGTAATTGAAGAATCTATGGATCACCAATATTGATAAACTATATAACATTACACGTGTGCCCAAATTCAAATGAATATGCATGTTTTATACACCAATTTGCGTTATGATATTATCGATTCGTGATCTCCAGTTTAAATATTTGAATCCCCTTTAATCCAGATATTCGTCTCATATAGCTATCACTCATGCTTATATAGGACTATCTCTCTGGACCTATACGCGTTAATCGTCTCTCAGGTATCTCTCATGCTACCTGTATGTCGACAATGATCTTTTATCTTCGTAACACACTGACGTACTCTCTCCCTCGACCTTCATCACTCTATCTCTCTCTAAGTATATTTCGCTCCCTACTATGTGTCTCTAACTATGATTCTCCATATGGAATCTCTCTCTCACACAAACACAAAACTTTGTCTCTCGGGGTCTCATTTCTCTCTACTATTCCCATGTGTGCCACTCGCACACCCCTCATACAGAGATGTCTTTCGCTCCTTAGATATGAGAACCTACGACTCTTCCTCTTCAATATCTCTTCTCACACACAAACACAAACTCTGTCTCCTGTGGTCTCATATTTCTCCATTGTTCTCTTGTATGTCGCTCACACACACCCTCTCTCCCTAGAGATATCTTATGTTCCCTCATATGTCTCTCTAGCTATCACTTGTTGTGAAATATCTTTCTCTCTCAGACACAAAACTCCGCCTCTCTGGATCTCATTTCTCTCTGATATCTGTTTGTATGTGACTCACATGCACCCTCTCTCTATCTCTCTCACACCCACACACATAACCTAGCCTTCTGATCCACTGGACTCCTATCTCTAACGCACACTAGCTAGCATCTTTATCTTTCTATTTATCTGTTTCTCCATCAACCTTCTTTCTCGCCCTCACTCTTGATTCCTATCACGCACACTACATATGTTTCTCTCTACATGCAGTCAAGGGCCCTCGCACAGACATATATAACTTCACCCTTTGAACCACCCGACGGTCATCTCCAACACCCAAACTAGCGGATGTCCCTCTAGCTAGCATCTCCATCTCTGTATCTATCTATAGTTTCTCCGTCAACATATGATCTCGCACGGAGTCTTGATTCCTATCACCCACACTATATATGTCTCTCCATACATATGCATTTATAGGTTGATCTCTTTGCACAATCGCTATGCCTCACTCCCTCTGCTCGCCATAGATGCATGCTCCAGCCCACGCCAGTATCTCTTAAAGACAAAAACACATGCTCAATTGTCGGGCCTTCTTCCCTGCATTCTCACATGCATGCATATTGTCATACCGATCCGTCTCTCCCATGTCGTTTATCTTATGACTTATATCTTCTTTCTTTTATCTCGATCATGCGCGCGCACACACACACACACATCCCACGTATACATGTATACCTCTCACACATGCATGTTCAAGGTCTCTATGTCTCCATACATAGTTAATTACCCTCAATCCTAATGCCACATCGAATCGTTCTCCTCTTTTGTGCACATAACTTCCGCCTGGATGGTTAAACCACACACTCACACTTAACAATCTCCTTCTAGCTACCCCCCGCGCCTCTCACTCTTCCCCTATATCCCCGAAACCAATAAGACCATCCCTTTGTTTAATTCCCGCCTACATGCACCATCAATATATAGTAATCTTCATCGGTGTCTCTCGAACAAACACGTTCTCTCGAGTCGACTCCTCTCACGCGGACACACCTTCTCTTCCCTCTCTACGGGTATTTTCTCTCTCGCACCCCCTCGTTGGTGGCCTCTGCCATACACATCACCTCTCTATGTGTAGCGACCAGACCTCAAACAGTCTGATCTCTGTGCTCAGTGTCATCCCTGGATCAGTAATGCTGACACCACACAGTACTCGAAGGATTTATAACAGAGTAGCAATCACACACTTATTGCAATCGAATGTCTCAAGAGAGAACTTAAATAAATAAATATGGCTTAAGGCCATCTAATAACGATAACAGCGGAAGGCTTAGAAGAATAAGCGAGTCCATCAACTCCAACGGCATCACTGAGTATAGAACCACGACCTATGCACCTTACTCGTCGTCTGAAAAGTCTGCAACATGAAACGTTGCAGCCAAAACGGGTCAAGACATGGAATATCTTGCAAAGTAACACATAGAGAATAATGGAATAACAAGCCTATACTACATGCATATATGGCCGGTGGAAAGCTCTATGGTTACAGTTTTTGCGTAAAGCCAATTTTTCCCTACTGCAAAGGAATAAATTTATTTAACTATCATGGTGGTTGTGAAACATTGAGAATGGTTGACAGCATTCTCAATCCCAATTAAAAGTACTCATTAATAACCCAACAATATTAATTAGAAGTAACATGATGAGATTCATATGATATCCAAGTACAAGATACTCAAGATATCCATAACCGGGGACATGGCTAACCATGATTAGTTTATACACTCTGCAGAGGTTTGCGCACTTTTCCCAACAATACTCGATCGCCTCCGTTGGATTTCTCGCACTACATGATGTTTGAGAAACGGATGACCGAGACATAGTCTTTCAGAAGCACTAGCACCTTACTTGTGGGTAGACCGGTACACCTACTTTCCCCTACATCTGCTAGTCTTCCCGTAAGAGTTCACACAACTTAATCAACTATGCCAGAGCCCATAATGGCTTGTGGCTGCACACGGAAGTTTCTAGTTTGAATAATCTCATGATCCCTTTGAGCCCGGGTGGCGGTCCAAGAAATACAGCAAGTCTGATAGAAACCAGGTGCCTCAATCCACCCAGATGTGTGTTTAAGTTGCCACCTTAAATAAACCATTAAATAAAAATCTCACATCTGTCATGGATACACTCACCCAATCCACATCTACTAGCATAGCATGGCATAATAAGCAAATGTAGAAGTAACTCCCAAGGGTTTGATAATAAAACAGGTAATAGGTACTACCTCATCTACTTCCCAAAACCCACAATTTAATTAGATCCTAATCATGCAATGTTTGAGGATAGATCTAATGCATAAAAACTGGGTATGAGAAGAGGTATGATCAAAGTGTTACTTGCCTTGCTGATGATCCACGAAACCTAGAGACTCGAAGTAACAGGCGGCGCACTCCGGGTATTCTATCGCAGACAAACAAACAAGCGTACAATAAGTACTCATCTAATGCACAGGTAAAACTCAAATAGATTTAACCAGATAGTTCAACTTAAGAACTCCGGTTTGCAAAAAGAATCAAATCAAACGAAGCAACGAAAGTCAAAGGGCGGAAGAAAACAACTTCGTTTTACTAATCCGGATCTAGGTCAAATTTTACAGAAGCAAAAACTTGTTTAAGTTGGTTATTCGGAAAGAGGGTTTTGAGACGAAACTCTAGGCGCTTGAATCGCCTGGTTCCGATAAACGAGCGAAAAGTTATACTAAAACGAAAATCGGATCTGGAATAGCGATCAGAAAAATCGCGGATTAAATCCGAGAAAAAGAAAAACGACGAACGGGTTAACGAACGGACGTTCGTTAACTAAACTAATCTGACGAACACGTTCGTTTAAACGAACTAACGGACGAACGTTCGCTAATTAGCCTAAACCAAAAAAAACCGAAACTAATAAAAAAACGAAAATAATAAAAACCGAAGCGGCGGTTGGGCTCATGGGCGCGGGGCGGGCTGGCGGGGCTGGGCGGTTGGGGCTGGGGCGCCCGGGCGCTATTTAAAGGCGCCCCAAGCGAGTCCCGCTCGGGCACGGCCCAAAGGCGGTTCGTTTTTTTAAATAGTTACGTGCAGAAAAAAATAAAAAGAAATACTAAACGGACTCCAAAAAATCCCGAAATAAATTTTCCCCGGCTTCTAAAATCAAGCCGGACAAGATGAACTTTTATTTGGGGCCTAAATGCAATTTTGAAAAATGCGCATTTTTCCTAAATTCAAATAAAAAGGCGAAAACGCCAAAATAAAAATCTTATTTAATTTTATTATTAAATCTTAATTATTTCTTTATTTTGGGAAAGTCATTTTATTCCCTCTCTCATATTTTGATAGTAGAAATAATTGAAGATAAAATAATTAAAATCAAATGATCCTATTTTCAAAATTTGAGAAAACTCAAATATGAAAATAACGAAATCCCCAACTCTCTCCGTGGGTCCTTGAGTTGTGTAGAATTTCTAGGATCGAGCAAAAATGCAACGAAAAATATGATATGCAATGATGCTCTATGTATAACATTCCAAATTGAAAATTTGGGATGTTACAAACCTACCCCCTTAAGATGAATCTCGCCCTCGAGATTCGGGTTGGCTAGAAAATAGGTGAGGGTGGTCCTTAAGCAAATCCTCCTCTCGCTCCCAGGTGGCTTCATCCTCAGTGTGGTGGCTCCAATCGAACCTTGCAAAACTTAATGACCTTGTCATGGGTGACTCTCTTGCATACTCCAAAATCTTAACCGCTTTCTCCTCATAGGTCAAATCATCATTCAACTGAATCTCTTCGGTGTACAGATCTCTCAATGGTATATCGCCATCTCTGCGTGACACTTCTTCAATCGAGAAACATGAAACACATCATGGACTCGACAATCCTTCGGGTAATTCCAACTTGTACGCAACTTCTCCCATGCGTTCCAAAACTCGATAAGGTCCTACAAATCGGGGTGCTAACTTTCCCTTAACTCCAAAACGCTTAACTCCTCGAAGCGGCGATACTCGAAGATAAAATCAGTCTCCGACTTCGTATTTTGTCTCCTTGCATTTTGAATCCGCATAACTTTTCTGTCTCGACTGGGCTACCTTGAGCCTATCGCGAATCAACTTTACTTTCTGTTCGCACTCCTTAATCAAATCCGTCCAAACAACTGGTGGTCTCCAACTTCATCCCACAACAACGGGTCCTGCACCTCCTTCCGCACAAAGGCTTCGAAGGGGCCATCTTCAAACTGGATTGATAATCGTTGTTGTAAGAAAACTCCGATATGGCAAGTTGTCATCCCAACTTGATCCATAATCCAAAGCACAAGCTCTAAGCATATCCTCCAAAATCTGGTTGACTCTCTCGGTTTGTCCATCATGCGTGGATGAAAAGTTGTGCTAAACTCCAGCCTGGTTCCTAAAGTTTCGTGCAACTGCTTCCAGAACTTTGAGGTAAATTGGGTTCCTCTATCTGATACGATACTCCTCGGAACTCCATGCAAATATACAATCCTTGTCATGTATATCTTAGCCAATTTGGCACTGCTGTAGGTAGTCTTTACTGGAATGAAATGAGCTACCTTCGTCAAACAATCAACTACAACCCAAATCGAGTCATAGCCTGAACGGGTCCTGGGCAATCCCATGATGAAATCCATACCTAGTTTATCCCACTTCCATTCGGGTATAGGCAATGGCTGTAACAATCCTGCTGGCTTCTGATGTTCTGCCTTCACCCTCTGACATACATCACAAACTGCTACGTACTCTGCAATATCCTTCTTCATTCTGGTCCACCAGAAAGTATTCTTCAAATCCAAATACATCTTGGTATTTCCTGGGTGAATCAAATATGGTGAATCATGTGCCTCTTGTAGAATCAACTTCCTGATCTCCGGGTCATTGGGCACATAAAGACGGTCTTCAAACCATAAGGTATCGTGCTCATCCTCACAAAATCCCTTAGCCTTTCCTTCGCTCATTTTCTCCTTTATAGAGGCAATCTCTTTATCGGTCTTCTGGGCTTCCCTGATCTTGTCCATCAAAGTTGACTGAATCTCCAATGCTGCTACATAGCCTCTCGGAACTATTTCCAAACATAGCTCTCGAAGATCTTCGGCTAACTCCTTTGTTATTTTTCCCGTCATTAATGTGTTGACGTGACTCTTGCGGCTCAACGCGTCTGCTACCACGTTAGCCTTTCCGGGGTGATAATGCAATCTCATATCATAGTCCTTAATGAGCTCCAACCATCTCCTCTGCCTGAGATTTAACTCCTTCTACGTGAAGATGTACTTCAAACTCTTGTGATCCGTATACACCTCACAATGATTTCCAATGAGGAAATGTCTCCATGTCTTCAACACATGCACTACGGCTGCTAACTCCAAATCATGCGTCAGATAATTTAGCTCATGAGGCTTAAGCCGTCGTGAAGCATACTGAAACAACTCTTCCCTCCTGCATAAGCACTTGCTCCAAGTCCTCGACGTGAAGCATCGCAATACACCTCATAATCCTTGGTCCGATCCGCAGAATTAACACCGGCGAGGTAACCAAACGTTTCTTCAACTCTTGGAAACTAGCTTCACACTCCTCGGTCCAAACGAACTTGGTATCCTTCTTCAACAATTCATCATAGGCTTTGCAATCCTTGAGAAATTCTCAATGAATCTCCGTAGTATCCTGCGAGTCCAAGAAAACTCCGGATCTCTCCAACTGTTGTTGGCGCTTCCCGATTTATACAAAGGACAACTTTAGTGGGGTCTCTGCTATACCTTCTCCGGATATAACATGTCCAAGAAATCCAACTTCCTTCAACCAAAACTCACATTTGCTGAACTTGGCATACAACTGGTGTTCTCTGAGCTTCTCGAGTACCAAACGCAAATGCTCCTTATGTTCCTCTTCATTCTTCGAGTAAACCAAAATATCATCAATGAACACCACGACGAACTTATCCAAAAACTCCATAAACACTTTGTTCATCATGTTCATAAAATAGGCAGGTGCGTTAGTCAGACCAAATGACATAACGGTATACTCATACAACCCGTGCACTGTGGTAAAAGCCGTCTTAGGTATATCCTGCTCTCGAATCTTCAACTGATGGTACCCTGATCGCAAATCGATCTTGGAAAACACCTTAGCTCCTTGCAATTGGTCAAACAAGTCATTGATCATCGGCAGCGGGTATTTGTTCTTAATGGTCACTTCATTCAATCCACGATAATCAACCACCATTCTTAATGATCCATCCTTCTTCTCCACTAGAAGTACTGGTGATCCCCAAGGCGAAGAACTTGGGCGAATAAAACATTTATCCAAAGAACTCCTTAATCGCTTCTTAATTTCCTCCAAATCTTGGGCTGGCATCCTATACGGTCTCTTAGATATCGCCCAAAGCTTCGGCAAGAGTTCAATCGAAACTCAATGTCCCTATCCGTGGCATGCCCGCAACTCTTCCGAAACACGTCGGGAAATCCCTTACCACCGGTACTTCCTCCTGCACAACTCCCGATAAGGAATTACATGTCCTTCTCGGCTCATGCCGTGATACATACTTGATTCTCCTTCCTTCGGTGTCGTAAGCAAAATTGTCTTACTGGCGCAATCGATGTTTCCTCCATACATCGACAACCAATCCATACCAAGAATTACACCCAAAACCTTGGGATTCCAATATAATTAAATCCGTTGGGAAAACATGCCTCCCTATACTTAATGGCACTTGAAAACATCCTTGACTGGCCATATACTCCGCTCCCTGTGAGCTTACTAGCATGGGTGTCTTAAGAGTTATAGTGGTCAGGCTAAAATTATCCACAAATCCCCTTGATATGTATGAATGTGATGCACCAGTATCAAAAAGAACAACTGCAGTAAATGACTTAACCAAAAACTTACCTATTCGCATCTGGCTGAGCTTCGACCTCCTCCACGGTGACGTGGTTCACTTGTCCTCTGTTGAAAGGATTCGGCTTCTTTCCTGAGCTTCCATTGCCATTTCCATTCTGGCCTTCTGGACAATCATTTGCATAATGCCCAGTCTTGCGGCATTTAAAGCAAGTGATGTGGCTCAGGTCTACCTTGGATGGTGTTGACGGGTTGGTGCGGTTCTGTCCATTGCTTCCTCCATTCCCGTTCCCATTCTTGGTGCCATTATGATTGTGCGAGCTACCTCCTCCATGGGTATGCTGAAATTGTCCTCCTGGCTTCGGGGTAAAGCGAAGTTTCTGCTGAGCTCCAGAGTTATTCTTCCCCTGTCCATACTTCCTCTTGCGATTGTCAATCTGCTGCTGCTTCCCTTCAATCATGAGAGCACGATCTACTAACTCCTGGTAGTTATTGAAGGTGTCTACCATCAACTGCATGCTCAGCTCATCATTCAGTCCTTCTAGAAACTTCTCCTGCTTAGCTGCATCCGTTGCAACGTCATCTGGGGCATAACGTGCTAAATTACTGAAATCATCCACATACTGGCCAACTGTCCGTCCTCCTTGGCGTAAGTTGCGAAACTCACGCTTCTTCATGGCCATGGCTCCTGCTGAATCATGGGCGACGGAAAGCTTGTTGGCCCGATCCCATGTGACGGTGTCTCAGGGGTAAGTGGTGTAAAATTCTCCCACCATGCTGCTGCGGGTCCTTCAAGGTGATGTGCGGCAAACTTCACCCTTTCTCCATCTGTACATCCTGCAGTGGTCAACTCCCTCCCTATCTTACAGAGCCAATCATCTGCTACAATCGGCTCGGTGCTACTGGAAAACAACGGCGGATTCAGCCTTAAGAAACGGGTCAAATGGTCAACAGGTGGTGGTGGTGGTGGGTTGTTGTTGTTGTTGTTGCCTTGGTTCTGTACCAATGTTTGAATCAAGGCATTCTGCTGCTGAATCAACTGATTTATCTCCGGCAGGAAAACAAATCCGGGGTCGCTTCTCGGAGGCATCTGAGGGTTTTAAGAAAAGGCGAGAGTTAAGAATAGAATGAGGTCTAGAGAGAAACACTACCCATATGCACATGAGACAAATCACACAATATCACTCCAATCAATTCAAACAAGGGCATACAACGGTCTATCTATCGTTACAAAGTGCTGGAACTAAAACTAATATAAAATGGGGGAAATCTACTACTGTTATGGTGGTCAACTAGAAAAACTGCTCCGATGAAGACTCCATGATATCTGCTCCAGCTTCGTCTTTGAAATCATCATCACTAGGATCGGAATCGGTGTCGTCGATGATGATGTAGTTCTATGGATAGGTGCTATCTTCATCTTCTCCTCCGGGTGCTGAATTTCCCATGAGTTCTTCAATCTTCTCCTTAAGATCGCCGTTTTGTCCCACTAGAGCTACAATCTCCTCCATGTAGTCTTTGCGAGTGGCTTTCAGTTCTCCTTCTAGTTCGATAATCTTGGCTTTTGCTGTCTTCAACTCCATCTTGTCTGCGCACATCTGGTTCTCCTGACGTCGAATGTGCTGGTTTAACTCCTGGATGAAAGCTGCTATGGATCTATCCTTCTTAGTGCCAACTATCTCCCATTGTTCATCTCGGCGCCCACAAATCTGGTAGATAGTATCCTTGAGGTCTTCTTTGTAAACTTCCCCAATGTGCCCCATGGTTATGTGAGCTGCCATGCTCTTTCCCAGACTCCAGGTTGGTGCATTGAAAACACACTCTATGGGCTCCGTGATTGGCGCAAATGTCCTTCCGGGAACTTGAGCTTGAATCTTCCAGCGCTCTTCTTCAGGTAAAGTGGAATTGTAGGTCCCGGTGAACCTTGCTATTCCTATGTTAAGGTACTTAGTGACTTCCTTCAGGTGTCGTCCGAAGGGTGTATCTTCATCCGGCTGGGTGAACTTGATCCTCGCTTCCGTCATCCTAAAAGAGTAGAAAAGATGAGGAGTTAGAAATGAGAAGAGAGAGTAGTGATCTAGGGTTTTAGCTTAATGGTCGTGTCCTACAGTCGCGTTGCTCGATACCATCTTTGTAGCGACTGACCTCAAATAGTCTCGATCTCTATGCTCGATGTCATCCTGGATCAGTAATGCTGACACCACACAATACTCGAAGGATTTATAACAGAGTAGCAATCACACACTTATTACAATCGAATGTCTCAAGAGAGAACTTAATAAAATAAATATGGCTTAAGGCCATCTAATAACGATAACATCGGAAGGCTTAGAAGAATAAGCGAGTCCATCAACTCCAACGGCATCACTGAGTATAGAACCACGACCTATGCACCTTACTCGTCGTCTGAAAAGTCTGCAACATGAAACGTTGCAGCCCGAAAACGGGTCAGCACATGGAATATGCTGGCAAAGTAACGCATAGAGAATAATGGAATAACAAGCCTATACTACATGCATATATGGCTGGTGGAAAGCTCTATGGTTACAGTTTTTGCGTAAAGCCAATTTTTCCCTACTGCAAAGGAATAAATTTATTTAACTATCATGGTGGTTGTGAAACATTGAGAATGGTTGACAACATTATCAATCCCAATTAAACGTACTCATTAATAACCCAACAATATTAATTAGAAGTAACATGATGAGATTCACATGATATCCAAGTACTAGATACTCAAGATGTCCATAACCGGGGACACGGCTAACCATGATTAGTTTATACACTCTGCAGAGGTTTATGACTTTTCCCCACAAGACTCGATTGCCTCCGTTGGATTTCTCGCACTACATGATGTTTGAGAAACGGATGACCGAGACATAGTCTTTCAGAAGCACTAGCACCTTACTTGTGGGTAGACCGGTACACCTACTTTCCCCTACATCTGCTAGTCTACCCGTAAGAGTTCACACAACTTAATCAACTATGCCAGAGCCCATAATGGCTTGTGGCTGCACACGGAAGTTTCTAGTTTGAATAATCTCATGATCCCTTTGAGCCTGGGTGGCGGTCCGAAGAAATACAGGCAAGTCCTGATAGAAACCAGGTGCCTCAATCCACCCAGATGTGTGTTTAAGTTGCCACCTTAAATAAACCATTAAATAACAATCTCACATCTGTCATGGATACACTCACCCAATCCACGTCTACTAGCATAGCATGGCATAATAAGCAAACGTAGAAGTAACTCCCAAGGGTTTGATAATAAAACAGGTAATAGGTACTACCTCATCTACTTTCCAAAACCCACAATTTAATTAGATCCTAATCATGCAATGTTTGAGGATAGATCTAATGCATAAAAACTGGGTATGAGAAGAGGTATGATCAAAGTGTTACTTGCCTTGCTGATGATCCGCGAAACCTAGAGACTCGAAGTAACAAAGCGGCGCACTCCGGGTATTCTATCGCAGACAAACAAACAAGCGTACAATAAGTACTCATCTAATGCACAGGTAAAACTCAAATAGATCTAACCAGATAGTTCAACTTAAGAACTCTGGTTTGCAAAAAGAATCAAATCAAACGAAGCAACAAAAGTCAAACGGCGGAAGAAAACAGCTTCGTTTTACTAATCTGGATCTAGGTCAAATTTTAGAAAAGCAAAAACTTGTTTAAGTTGGTTATTCGGAAAGAGGGTTTCGAGACGAAACTCTAGGCGCTTGAATCGCCTGGTTCCGATAAGCGAGCGAAAAGTTATACTAAAACGAAAATCGGATCTGGAATCGCGATCAGAATAATCGCGGATTAAATCCGAGAAAAAGAAAAACGACGAACGGGTTAACGAATGGACGTTCGTTAACTAAACTAATCTGACGAACGCGTTCGTTTAAACGAACTAACGGACGAACGTCCGCTAATTAGCCTAAACCGAAAAAACCGAAACTAATAAAAAAATGAAAATAAAAAATAAAAAAAAGGAAAAAAACCACCCAGTTTTTTTTAAAAAAAACTGGCGGCACGCCGATCGAGGCGGTGGCGAAGTCCGCGGGTCGGGCGGGCGGCGGGGGTCCAGTGCGGCGAATCCGCATGCGAAGGGCGGCGGCAGCAGCGGCGGCGCGGCGCGGCCTAGGGTTAGGTTTGGGGCTTGGGCGGCGGCGGGCGGCTGGGCTCAAGCGGGCGGCGGTCAAGGGGGCGGGCGGCTGGGCACGGGGCACCGGGCGGCGCTATTTAAAGGCGCCCGAGCGAGTCCCGCTCGGGCACGGCCCAAAGGCGGTTCGTTTTTTTAAATAATTACACGCAGAAAAAAATAAAAAGAAATACTAAACGAACTCCAAAAAATCCCGAAATAAAATTTCCCCGGCTTGTAAAATCAAGCCGGACAAGATGAACTTTTATTTGGTGCCTAAATGCAATTTTGAAAAACGCGCATTTTTCCTAAATTCAAATAAAAAGGCGAAAACGCCAAAATAAAAATCTTATTTTATTTTATTATTAAATCTTATTTATTTCTTTATTTTGGGAAAGTCATTTTATTCCCTATCTCATATTTTGATAGTAGAAATAATTGAAGATAAAATAATTAAAATCAAATGATCCTATTTTCAAAATTTGAGAAAACTCAAATATGAAAATAACGAAATCCCCAACTCTCTCCGTGGGTCCTTGAGTTGTGTAGAATTTCTAGGATCGAGCAAAAATGCAATGAAAAATATGAAATGCAATGATGCTCTATGTATAACATTCCAAATTGAAAATTTGGGATGTTACACTATGATGAAGCCATGCACACTTAAATTATATTCGCCACAGAGGACCCCGCGACACACACACACACACGCACGCACACCCCCCCCCACACACACACACTTAGACTCCATCTCTCTCTCACAGACACACACACACTCACACACAAACTAAGACTCCATCTCTCTCTCTTCTCTCTCTCTCTCTCACACACACACACTAAGACTCCATCTCACACACTCATGCTCTAGGCGGAGCATTTGTTCCTACCACCCTTCATCCAACCTTACCCGTATGATAAACAATCACCTTTATTTACTTGCATAACATGGAAAAATTCCACTTTACTTTAGTAGTCAGCAAACTTATCATCTGTACCCTTATAAAAAAACGAGTTGGCAATGATGGTGTGCCTGCCATCTTGTAATGAGACCATATGATCTATATCGATTTGATAGAAAGCAAACTATGATAATTTTATAAAAGATACCCGCACTCTCTCCACATCATTATCTCCATAACCTCATTGCTCAGCAACTAAAAAGGAATAAGTCTCGAACAATCTAGCATGCATGGTGGCCGCCGCCGCCAGGCCCATCCCCATGCCTCGCCCATTCCACCACCACCACCACCACGCCCCTCCTCCTCGCCTTATCTCTCATCTTTCATTTTTTGATGACATTCTCGAGATACCAGTTTTTCGATAAAATTCTCGAGATATCATTAGTTTTACACATGGGATTACTCCCGCATGGGTCAATCACAACAGTGTTTTGTAAAAATGCATATTGATGTTCCGCTCAATGCACGAGAATCTTGCTTGTAATTATATAACACAAATCACGAGCAGGAAGTGACATTTTTTTGACACAACCACATTAACATGGCCACGTAAATCACTAGCTAAAGTAAATACCATTATACTTATATCCCGATGCAAAAGGTTGAGTACATGTCCGAAGAGTAGAGTCGCACACACGCACTCTATCTCTCGTAATCTCTCTCTCACACACACACACCGATTCGTGACGCCCACTTAAGCGGAACCGTATGTTACAATTTGTGCACCCGCTGGTACACGTGATGCTGCGATTTATTTAAGCCGAAGTCGAACCCAAACAAGTAGCTGCATTCATTCCCTCCCGCCGCCTCTTCTCTGGTCGCCGTTGCCCGAGCCATGGGCCGTCAAGGTAACAACATACGCCATACTCCTTGAGCGGGCGCTTTAATATGGAAATTTTAGTGGTCATGCATGCATCTTTTTGTGCTAGCACTCCTATATAAGGGTTGACCGGTCGCTTCCCACGGACGTGCACGGGCGGTGGAAGAGGAAGGAGAAGGGAAGCGGGCTGTGGAGTAACCTTTTTTTCCACAATTTCTTAGGAAATTGAGTGCAATAATTGAGTAGTTTTGCAAACTACCAGTACTACACATGAAACGGTTCAAAACATATACTCCCTTGCCAGCGCGCGCTTCCACGTGAAACGGTCAGCGTCACCCCAGAGCGTCCGTGCCGCATTAATGCCCGGCCAGAGCGGAGGCGACCTCTCACTGGCGCCGGCTTTGAAATGGCGCGCCGGCCGAGAGAGCGCCGCTTCCCGGTGCACGCGATCGCTCCGCCGAGATCGGCCATAGGCCTTGTTTGGATCCATGGGTTAGAGTTAGTTTGAGCTAGTTGGGGCTCAAATAGCCCTAAAGTATCCAATCATGAGGGTTTAAATTGGAGCAAGTTGCACCGAACCCACCAAAAAACCTATCCCACCCAAGAGGTGCTAATCGAGATAGTTCTCATTGGGACCACTGAAAATCACTTTTCTCTCTCCATGAAGTGCATTTATTGTCAATCTAACCTGTCACCCAAACACCTCTTTGGCTACAGCTTAGTTCAGGGTTAGTCATGAGTTAGTCTAACCTCTAGCTAAGTTAGAGTATCAAACAGAGCAGATAGGACATGCAAGTTGCTCAAAGAATACGAGCAAATTAAACGTGAAAGTATTTTTTCTTTTTGAAAACGGAACGTGAAAGGAATTTTTTAGAATGCTCTTGGCATGTCGCTAACATGTGATAGTTAACCGACCTCAATAGACGGTAGAAACGCCAGCCCGCCGCACTTTGATAGAGACGAGGAGGAGAAGCGTCTGAGTCTGCTGGATTACTAGAGATAGGTGTCACACGGAAGCCAAGAAATATGGTGATAGCGTGTGTTACCCATGTACTAGTATGATCTAACTACACTGGGCTGCCGTGTTTCGTATTCTTCCAGTCCACTGTGGAGATGATTGGTTAATTTTATATCGCTGAATAATATTAAATATTATGAGTGCAGATGCTCCACCACGAGGTTCCTTGCTCCTTCTCGGTCGTCCGGAATCTATGTTCTTCCACTCTATTTTTTTTACGTGAGCTTTGTTCATCCTTTTGCCAACATGCGAGACATCTAGCATCAAGGTGCATGTGTTATGCAAGGATCGTTCCATCTAGATGAAGAACACGTGGGACTGGAACTACGAGATGGACATGTACCCAGGAGTGGACGTACGAACCTGAGTAATGTAGCACAATAGGTGAAGTAGAAAGGCACACATGGTATGAACATGCGTGGCATATAGGGTGTGTTTGGTTGTGTTCTCGCCTCAAAGATAGTTGTTCCTCTTCATGCATGCTCAACTCAACACCCTCTTCATGCATGCTCTCTTCATGCATGCTTCTAGTGTATTTGTGCTAAACTAGTGTGGACTCATGCACCCTCCATACACTCTACCAAACACCCAAAAGTAGGTCGAGAAGGGAACTCTTGGGCGGCATTTGTCTCTTAATACGTACTACCACTAAATGTTGTACATGCAATGCATGGTGATGTTATGAAGTACGTGCCTAAGTACTCTACTACTACTATATTAGTTGGAGGCACATATTAACTTTTATATTTGCTTACGTGTATGCCCCGAGACCTTCCAACTAGACGTGTCTTTCTCTCCAGGTTGCACTTTGTATCGTTCATACCACTAAGTACTACTATGTGTAGTCTCCGACCCAGAAGTGGAAGAAGTAGAGACGCTCTACCACGCTGTTTTTTTCGCTGGGCTCTACCATGATGTTCATGTCCCACTCTTTCACGACGTGTGGGACATCCAAACGACGTCTTGTGTTTGGCACCCTTCGTCGTAAGAGTTGAAACGCTAGCATTCATCGTAAATAAAAACTATTATAAATCGGCAAAGATACTATTTTTTTTATGCGAACCAATCAGCAGTGATACTATACCAAGCGGTTTCCTTGCTCCTCGATATCGGAAAGAATACTTCCATTCGCCAACATGTGGGACGTCGACCATCCCGTCCACTTGCCATGCACACGTAACTCAAGGAGAGTCACCCGTCGTCGCGCCCGCGATAACAATGACTAATGAGCCGTCAAATCACAGGCCCACTTCCCACTTTGAAGTTGCTCGGACGAAGGAACCATCATGACTTCGTTGAATTCCGCTTCTTGAAGAAAACTACTGCACCAGCGATGCCGCTAGCTACATGATTTACTCCAACATAGGCCTCCTTTCGCTCATAGGATAGGAATATGAAAATCATAGGAAGTGAGATGACATGCATCTCAATTCCTATAGAGAAAGAGATGCCATTTGATGCTTAGGATAGGAATTTTTCCATTAAGTCAAGGCTAATATACTGGTAATTTGCTATAAAACTACAGTAGTAACTAGTAGTCTTGGTACATGCTCGCACTCGCATACGCATACACACACTAACTACTAGTACTACTACTTCTCACATGCTGGCAGACGCTGTCGTTCTCCTTCCGGCTTTATCGGCGACACCCCACCGTGCTTGGATCTCCGCCGACCTCTCCATGAGCAGCGCGGCGTCCTTTTCTTTCTTGCGGCGGTGGGCCTCTCTTTTCTTGAGTGCTTTCGACTTTTTCGCTCCCTCTCAGGCGGCTTTGGCGCCTCTTGCTCTACCGCCCATTCGGCCTTGGCATCTTCAAATTCCTCCCACATGGTTGTGAGGTCGCGAGCGGCGATGAACTCAAGACGGCGGATGCCATCGCTTCCCTACCATTTTGTGTGCGGTCGTGGGTGGCGAGGAACTTCGGCGGGCGGGATGCCATCGCTGCCTTACCGTTAGTGTCTTGCGCGGTGGCATGGACGACGCTTGGTGAGAGCTCTGGGTGGAGTGGCGGACAACCGTATAGTGCATTGGTTTGTCAAGAGCTCAAGGACAGAAGATGAAGCAAATTTGGATTCCCCTTCAATCCTGGTCATTTATTACCGAGTAAAATGCATTGGCGGTCATCGAACTTGTCTTGATAGCTCACTTTGATCATTGTATACGAGATATGGTGATTATATGGTCACTGGCTCAGCGTATAGCCGGATTGTAGATCTTTTGTCGTGGCGGACCTTTTCGCTTCAACCTCTGAACCCAATAGTCCGGAGTGTGTCCAAATACCCTCGCGGTTATAAAAACCGGGGCAAGCGTGGAGACCAAGCGTAGGGGTCATTAGTGCTTTATCAGACAAGTGCCCAACTAGTTATGTTATATTACATGGTTAGTAAGAAACATCTTCCAGGGAGAATAGTTCTGTTAGGGGTTCCTTTCTCGGGGCATGCCCTAAAGTGCATGTCCGGACTGCGAAAAAGAGCAGAAAACATCAGGGGCAGGTAAATAAATAGGTAAGAAATCATCTTTTAGTTCACCGACCGAGTATTCCCTTAAGAACGCTAGCTTTGGCTTCACCCACCGAGGTACACATCCGCTGACCCGGCAAGAATAATCGCAGAGGTGCTCCTTTACCACCTAGCCGAACAATCGGGAACGTAGGGGTAAGCACAGGAGCCAGAAACCCATCTTGGCCAAAACTTAAGTCATATCGATGCATATAATGGTGAATAAAATGTACATGCGGAAGTGTGACACATGTGTTGGGCATAAAGCCCGTATTAATAAGCTTCATAAAGAAGCCCCAGTATAATGAGCGCGGTAGCGCGTCAAGTGTAAAAGCTTGAACAAAGTTTGGACAAAGAAAAATTTTACAAGCAACTTTTTCCCAAAAAAGTATAATGCTTGGTCGAACCGAACACAAGTTAGAAATTTAAAACTTTGAGCATGAAGGCAACTTACCTGGTTAATGTGTTCGGTATTGACGACGCGGTCCGAGCTTGATGCGGGACAAGGTTCCATCCCCCAAGTCAGTCCCGAGGTGGTGGAGCAAAGAGCTCGGCACTCCGAAGTGGTGACATAGAACAAGCAATGCAGGACGGCAGAGTGATGCCGAAGTCCCTGGCATGGGGTAATGAAGTGTTGACGAAGCCCCCCGTCCAGCCGAGGTGACGTCAAAGGATATAGTCCGGCTAGATCATTTTCATGTGCACAAAAAATAGTGCAAACCAGAGATAATAGTAATAATAAAAAAATCATTGCATAACAAATAATTTACGCAAAGTGAGTAATAAAAGAAATATGGCCTGGCGCCGAAGTCAATGTCGATGCAGGGCGGCGGCGTGGTGCGGTAAGGGCAAGGCAAGGCCTAAATTCACAGGTCGGTTCGAGTTCCGGATGCGGCGTTCGCTGGACTATGTACGGAAACTGACCGAACCACCATGCATCCGCCGTTAATGCGGCCACCATTTGATAGACCTGCATACATATGATTGACAAACCAGAGTAATAATTCGTTGGAAAAAATGAACCCAAACAAGCAAAAAATACTAGGATTAATAGCACCTGGTTTATTTGTTGTAGCAATCTGAAGAAAGGTGATTCCCAGAATTGGGACTCGATCCGCGCACCCATTGCCTGATGGGCGATAAAATGACGACATGGTAATGCTGGCAAAGGTTGGCTCGCCGAGGCAAAGCCCTCGGCCCAGCTAACGTGACGGAGCCGGTCGGCTAGTGACGCCGAAGTGTCTGGAGTAGGTTTATGAAGAGATGATGAAGCCCCCGGTCCAGCCGAGATGTCGAAGTAGGTCAGCGTGATGGACACCAGCTTGAAGAAGCAATAGTGCGGCCCTGCCGATGCAGGTCGTGGCGTGGTCGATGCCGGCTTGATGAAGCGACCGTGCGGTGATGCGGTATGCCCTCCGTGTAATCCGTGGGGCGCGATGTTGGTGATAATTTATCCTTCGGATGCGGACTCTTGTTTGGCTTGCCGAGATGATGATCCAAGAAGTTGAGCTCGGCTTAACAAATTGACGACGTGTTTAGCGCAGGTCGGCAGCCGTGGAGCAATATTGCGGACTGGTTTGACACCAAAGATGATGTTGAAGATCATGTTCAAAAGATTTTAAAGTTAGTGGGATGTGTTCGGGAACAAAACACAATACCCCATACAAAAATTCCTTCAAAAAGGATGTCCGAAATCCCGTTCGTAAAAAGGATGAACTCGGGTCGGACTCGTTTTCGCGCAGAAAACAGATCCGAAAAGTGATGTACTAATCGGAAGGTTCCCGGAGTTTGGACGGTCGGATCGAGCTGAAATTTGGAGGGGTGGTAGATACAGGAATTCCGCAGCCGATCAACTGTTGGATCTTCCAAAGGACGTCTGAGCTAGAAGTTGGACACCACGCCCTAAACTCGTCCAGATTCTCGTCCAGATTTGACAGGGCTCCGGTATATCGTGGATTGCCAGAGATTCCTCCATCGAAACTCGACGAAATTTTCCAGGGTTGTTGTAGACTCAATTCCGCACTGTTTCATCGAAGCAATCGTCGAACCGACGCTCGAGGAGGTGGTGACGGCGGGTACAAGTTTGCTGTCCAGGAAAACAGCACGGTCGCCCGAGGGAATTGTTGACATTGAGCCCCCGGGCTCACTGGATGATTCCTCCATGATCTTAATAGAGATCGGAGCTGATGTTGATGAAGGCCCTCATTCGAACATGATGATCGGAGATAGGGCGCAGTCCTTGGTCAAACCAAGGTGACCAGTCGAGCTGGTGACGAATATGCCGAAGTTGTAGTTGATCTGCGGGCGAGCCATCGACCTTTTGCCGAACACACAGAGGAACTCTCAATGAAAGCACCAATGTCGGTGTCAAAACCGGCGGATCTCGGTTAGGGGGTCCCGAACTGTGTGTCTAGGCGGATGGTAACAGGAGACAAGGGACACGATGTTTTTACCTAGGTTTGGGCCCTCTCGATGGAGGTAATACCCTACTCCTGCTTGATTAATATTGATGATATGGGTAGTACAAGAGTAGATCTACCACGAGATCAAGGAGGCTAAACCCTAGAAGCTAGCCTATGGTATGATTGTTGTATATTGTATATGTGTCGACTAGCCTGGCCCTGGTTTATATAATGCACGAGAGGCCTAGGATAACAAGAGTCCTAGCCGAATACGCCGGTGGGGGAGAAGTCCTTGTCTTGATCACCAAGTCTTGTAGAATCTTCCTTGTATGCGGCACCTGTCCGGACTGGCCCATGAGTATGCGGCCCTGGGGGTCCTCGGCCCAATCTAACCGATTGGGGGACGACGTGGTGAGTACCCCCTAGTCCAGGACACCGTCACCCCTCCCGATCAACAGGACCCCCGTTTCGACCGTAGGAGGTCCGTTTCCTCCGTTTTGCGGTACGCCACACCCCTCCCGATCAACAGAACCCCGTTCCGAACATGGCCGGTCGAACACAAGGTCGTTTCCTCCGTTGTGCGGTACGCCAGGCCTCATTTCCATCGCCTGTTCCGTCCAAGCCCTCCCGATGAACACGACCACGCATTCCGTTCCGGCCCAGTCGGTTGGCTCCCACGCGTTCCGTTGCCTCCCGATGAACACGACACATTCCGTTGCCTCCCCATGAACACGACGCATTTCGTTGCCTCCCCATGAACACGACGACGATGTTGTTTCTCCGTTCCGACCCAGCCATGTACGTATGCGCGAGTAGGCGTTCGAGACCCTGCCCGTATGTATGTACGTGGCCGTATTTTCTTTCTTGCACCCTCGCTGATGTACGTACGTGGCCGTATTTTCTTTCTTGCACCCTCGCTGATGTACATACGTGTACATGCTACGTGTGCACCTCTACTATGACACGTGCGCGCCTCTACATCCACCAGTATATATATACGCATACGTTCACGACCGAATGACAAAGCTACGTGCGCTTGACCAGGTGGGTCCCGACCGCCGTGCACTTCCTTGCTCACTGCGAAGATGTAGCTGGTTGGTCCCAGCAATGTCGGGCGAATCGCTTTTTTTTTGCCCGGTCGCACTTCCTTGCGTGCGAAGATGTAGTTGTGGGTCCCAGCAGTCAGGGGGCGAATCATTTTTTTTTGCCCGGACGCACTTCCTTGCGTGCGAAGGTGTAGCTGGTGGGTCCCAGCAGTCAGGGGGGAAACGTTTTTTTTGCGAAATACGGTGGCCCGTCCGGTGGGTCCCCGCTGTCAGGTGGAGGAATAATTATTTTCTGCGTAATAAGGAGGCACTTACTTGCTGCGGCCGTGGGCCCAGCTGTCAGCCTCTCCACATACAGTCCATGTCCGATGGAAGTCATTCCTTGACCATGTTGACCACGCCGCGCCGAGAGCACCAGGGCGATGGACGACGGCGAGGCTTAGGAAGGGGACGACGGGGTGCCGGGGAAGACGCGGCAGTGGAAGCCCACGCCGAGAGGAATACGAGGGTTCACTAGTTCGGCTGCGGTGTGAGGCTGCCGTCACCGCAGGGCCTGGCCAGCGGTGGGAATAGTAGGGGGCGGTGAGGCCTCCGCGGCAGCATATCCGGCCACGGGAGGCAGGAGCATGCGGCACGACCGGCGCTGCTTTGGGCGGCTGGAGCAAGAAGACCAGAGGTTGAAGAAGCACTACGACCGTTGGATGGACATCGTACGGTCACTGGAGCTAGAATCGTTCATATATTGACTAAAGTTGACAAAGGCCTCTGTCCCAGTCAACTTAGTAGGCCCACAAGTCAGCCTCCCACCGACGTTGGTCCCAGCTAGCAGGGGGTATTCATTTTTTTGTGCATAATAAGGAGGCACTTCCGGTGGGTCCGAGCTGACAGCGGGGGGAACGGTTTTTTCGCAAAATACGGTGGCCCGACCTATGGGTCCCAGCAGTCAGGGGGAAACATTTTTTTCGCGAAATACTGGTGGCCAGTCCAGTGGGTCCCAGCTGTCAGGTGGAGGAATAATTATTTTCCGCGTAATAAGGAGGCACTTCCTTGCGGCTATCGTGGACCCAGCTGCCAGCCTCTTCACGTACAGTACTCTTCCGATGGAAGTCGGTCGTTGACCACATTGACCACGCCGCGCCGAGAGCACCACAGCGGTGGACGACGGCGAAGCCTAGTAAGGGGACGACGCGGAGCCGGGGAAGACGCGGCAGTGGAAGCCCGCGCGGAGAGGAGTGCGAGGGTTCACCGTTTGATTCGTGTGAGGCTGCCGTCGCCAGAATAACGAGGGTGTGGGTGAGTAGAGGATGTCGGACAGCGGTGGGAGTAGTAGGGGCGCCGAGGCCTCCGCGCAGATCGCAGCCGCCACGGGAGGCGAAGCACGAGGCACGACCGGCGCTGGTTTGGGCGGCCGGAGCAAGAAGACCAGAGGTTGAAGAAGCACTATGGCCGTTGGATGGACATCGTACGGTCACTAGAGCTAGAATCGTGCATATTGACTAAGTTGACAAAGCCCTCCGTCCCTGTCAACTTACTAGGCCCACAAGTCAGCCTGCCACTATACTGGGTCCCTGCTAACAGGCGGAGTATTCATTTTTTGTGCGTAATAAGGAGGCACTTCCTTGCATGCGAAGATATAGCTGGTGGGTCCGAGCTGTCAGCGGCGATAACATTTTTTCACGAAATACCGAGGCCCTTTCGATGGGTCCCTGATGTTAGGTGGAGGAATCATTATTTTACGCGTAATAAGGAGGCATTTCCTTGCGTGCAGCCGTGGACCCAGCTGTCGGCCTCTCCACGTACAGTCCACTTCAGATGCATGTCGGTCGTTGAGCACGTTGACCAGGCCGCGCCGAGAGCACCAGGGCGGTGGACGACGGCGAGGCCTAGGAAGGGAACGACACGGAGGCAGGGAAGACTCAGCAGTTGTTTCCCACGCGGAGGGGAGTACGACTGAACGAGGGTCTACTAGTTCGTCTGCCGTCGCCGGAGAATAACAGCAGGTGTGGGTGAGTAGAGGGATGGCTAGGCCAGCGATGGGAGTACGGTGGGCGGTGAGGCCTCAAGGCAAGACAGCTGGCATGGGGAGGAGGGAGTAGGCAGTCCCGCGGCGCTTGTTTGAGCGGCCGAGCAGAAGAGCAGAGATTGAAGAAGACGACGGCCGTTGGATGGCCATCCAACATCACTTCTTATCGTCAACCTTTTTAGGAAAGCCTCAAATCTGTGGAAAACAACATACTGCCCATCTGCCATTATTTCTAATAATTTACAGCCCATTTGCTAATTCTTAAGGTTTTTTGGAGCCCATATTCTTTTGTTAGCATTACAGCCCATATCTGTGGCCACGGTTAAAAATTATATGAAATTTTCCATATTTCAAAAGCGGTCCGAACTGTTTTTAATCCCAAAATTCGACTCACATTCAAACTGATTTTAAAAATAAATGTATATCAATATAAAATCCAACAAATTCTCCACGCATAAAAATAAATGTAATTTAAAATCTCGAAATAAAAAAAAAGATATTTGAAACTAATTGCCGGTTTGATGTGTTTTAAAAATGTACAATCCATTTCTCATTACTGATGGGCCATTTTCTCGGCCAGCCGAATGAAAGCTCTCCTCGTCTTGAAAGATTTGCAGCCCAACAGGTCTGACAAAGCGACTTACTTGGCAAATAACAAAAAAAACTTGGCAAATAACAAAAAAACTGGGTTGTGGCCGTGGACCCAGCTGTCAGCCTCTCCACGTATAGTAATCTTCCGATGGAAGTCGTTCCTTGACCACGTTGACCACGCCGCGCGGAGAGCACCACGGCGGTGAACGACGGCGAGGCCTAGGAAGGGGACGACGCGGAGCCGGGGAAGAGGCGGCAGTGGAAGCCCGCGCGGAGAGGAGTACGAGGGTTCACTAGTTCGGCTGTGGTGTGAGGCTGTCGTCGCCGCAGGGCCTGGCCAGCGGTGGGAATAGTAGGGGTGGTGAGGCCTCCGTGATAGCACAACCGGCCACGGGAGGCAGGAGCATGAGGCACGACCGACGCTGGTTTGGGCGGCTGGAGCAAGAAGACCATAGGTTGAAGAAGCACTACGGCCGTTGGATGGACATCGTACGGTCACTAGAGCTAGAATCGTTCATATTGACTAAGTTGACAAAGCCCTTCGTCCCCGTCAACTTAGTAGGCCCACAAGTCAGCCTCCCACCAAGGTGGGTCGCAGCTAGCAGGGGGAGTATTCATTTTTTTGTGCGTAATAAGGAGGCACTTCCGGTGGGTCCGAGCTGACAGCGGGGGGACTTTTTTTTCACAAAATACGGTGGCCCGTCAGGTGGGTCCCAGCAGTCAGGGGGCAAATGTTTTTTTCGCAAAATACGGTGGCCCGTCCAGTGGGTCCTTGCTGTCAGTCGGAGGAATCATTATTTTCTGCATAATAAGGAGGCACTTACTTGCTGCGGCCCTGGACCCAGCTGAGACTCTCCACGTACAGTATACTTCTGATGGAAGTCATTCCTTGACCACATTGACCTCGCCGCATTCCGTTGCATGCATGCGTCCATGGGCGTGGTGCGTCCCCACTATCAGCCTCTCACGTACAGTCATCTTCCGATGACTCTCGGTTGTTGACCACGTTGACCACACCATGCCAAGCGCACCCAGACTGGAACGACCCGGAGATGGGGAAGACGGGGCAGTGGAGTCGCAGATGGAGAGGAGGGAAACTTGATCGGTTCGTCTTGGCAAAGACAGCCATGGTGCACGGGAGACAGGAGCAAGAACAGAGGTTGAAGAAGGAGCACGGCTGTTGGATTAACATCCAACGGTCTAGCTGCTAGAATCATTTTTTGATTAAGTTGACAAAGCTGTGCGTACAAGTCCGCTTAGCAGGCCCACAAGTCAGTCACCAAATCTGACGGGTCCCAGCTATCAACGGGATGAATAATTTTTTTCGCAAAACAAGGAGGCACTTCCTTCAGTGCGAAGATATAGTCGGTGGGTCCCAGCTGTCAGGTGGAGGAAACATTTTTTTCAGCTTAATAAGGAGGAACTTTCCTTGCGTGCGACCATGGACCTCGTGGGTCCCAAACCGTCGAGCCCTCCACGTCTGATCCTCTTCCGATGACTCTCGTTTGTTGACCACGCCAGATCGAACACAGCGAGGCGCTGGACGACGGCGAGGCCGGGACGGAACGACTCGAGAGATGGGAAAATGCGACGATGGAGTCGCAGATTGAGAGGAGGAGAAGGGTTATAACTGGTTACATTGCGGCGTGGGGCTGTAGTCCGTGGAGAATAACAGGAGGTGTCGAGGGTGGAGGGATAGCCTGGCGGCGGTGGGGTAGCGCTTAGCAGCGATGCGTGCTAAGCGAGCCGCTTAGTCGCCGGAGGCGGACCAAAGCGGTCCCGCGACGCTGGAGGAAGAAGACGAGAGATTGAAGGTGCATGCCGGCCGTTGGATATAAATGCAATGGTTGTGGATGACACAATCATTTGTTGACCAAGTTGACAACGCCTCGTGAGGCTTCGACCTATTGGCCCACATGTCACCTGCAAAAATGTGGCATATATTTAACCCATGTTTTCTAGAATGTACAGTCCATTTGCTGGGCTGGGTGAACAAATAATTTCGTCAATCAGGCCCATTTATATTTTCTAAGAAATCCCAGCCCATTTGCACTTCCTTGAAATACACGTATTAGGTGGGCTCGTTATATATATAATGTTATGTTAGAAGGAGCAATTAATATCAAAGAATAAACCGGAGAGGCACATTATATATATATATATAATTAAGAAATTAGCGAGTTATTGCTCAAAATAAAAATGAGCGTGTTATTATTAAATTGGTCCTTAAAATCTTCGCAAGCTTTTGTACGCAATCACCAGGATTTTCCGTTAAACATTTACATTTATAAGTTAATGACACGTGGGATGTTTTTATAATGTATATATAAGTCTCTATAAAATATACGATAATAGTAATAATATAAATATATAATGTGGTTAGAAGGTAAAACATAAATTGGACACAACATTACTTTTATAAGAGACCTGCGTTTTACACCCGACAGTAGGCATACTAACAAGTTCACACACAAATACAACAGAAAAGGTAAACATTCATATCAAACTCAGGTTCACGGGACACGCTCATATTCATAGCCAACATTCACTATCAACAACTCAAAAGATTCATATATACACAAGCTCAGATATCTATGCATCCAAATGATTGATAGATCACACGACAATATTCATACATAATTCACAAAAACATTCAGATATACACATGTTCAAGATGTTTATCCATCCAAATGATTGAGATCACAGCCAATATGATCCATGGACTAACTTTAATCACCTAGGGTACAGACTGGTAAATGGTGTTCAATCGGAGGTACTTCTTGCTAAAATTAGTTCTTATACGAGTAAACTTTCGAGTACATAAGAGGCAAGACGCATAGTCTGAACTTTGCTTGTAGGTTTATCCTCAAATAGTGGCCTCGTGCGAGGGAGGTTTGAGCAACTTGGCCACTACTTTCATCCAACTAGTTTATCGCTCATCTTGGTCCCAGATCTCGCCAAAATTCTACATTGCGCATTTGAGAAAGGAGGCGGTTGAGAAAATAAACCACCCAAATTTTTTGTGCAGTTCAAATGAAATGGAGCATCCTCGGCGTGCGAGATCTGATTAAGTGCCGATGAATATACGCGTCAACCAACTTGTCCGGAATCTTTAGACTCCATGCCATATAGTTCATACCATATGTGCCGATAACCAACCGCACAAGTTGGGACCAAAGATCGACTGCATTTTTCTGGGCTATGCACCAAGCAATATTTTTGGCGTTCACTCTCCTAATACTTGGAGTTTGACAATTGGTTGACGCCGGTTGATACTTGAATGAATATAGGCACTTCTTGTCAACGTCGATGCTTGTCTGAGTGAACTTTGGAGTACATAACAGCAGCATAAGTACCTGTCCATCTGAGCATTTTGTGCAGTTCTACTAAAATCACTCGATGTAATGATTTGCCTGCGAGTTCATGTTGGAAATATACCCTAGAGGCAATAATAAATTAGTTATTATTATATTTCCTTGTTCATGATAATCGTTTATTATTCATGCTATAATTGTATTGATAGGAAACTCAGATACATGTGTGGATGCATAGACAACACCATGTCCCTAGTAAGCCTCTAGTTGACTAGCTCGTTGATCAATAGATGGTTACGGTTTCCTGACCATGGACATTGGATGTCATTGATAACGGGATCACATCATTAGTAGAATGATGTGATGGACAAGACCCAATACTAAGCCTAGCACAAAGATCGTAGTTCATATGCTAAAGCTTTTCTAATGTCAAGTATCATTTCCTTAGACCATGAGATTGTGCAACTCCCGGATACCGTAGGAATGCTTTGGGTGTACCAAACGTCACAACGTAACTAGGTGGCTATAAAGGTTCATTACAGGTATCTCCGAAAGTATCTGTTGGGTTGGCACAAATCGAGACTGGGATTTGTCACTCCGGTTGACGGAGAGGTATCTCTGGGCCCACTCGGTAGGACATCATCATAATGTGCACAATGTGACCAAGGGGTTGATCACGGATGATGTGTTACGGAACGAGTAAAGAGACTTGCCATGAACGAGATTGAACAAGGTATCGGCATACCGACGATCGAATCTCGGGCAAGTACAATACCGCTAGACAAAGGGAATTGAATACGGATTGATTGAATCCTCGACATCGTGGTTCATCCGATGAGATCATTGTGGAACATGTAGGAGCCAACATGGGTATCCAGATCCCGCTGTTGGTTATTGACCGAGAACGTCTCGGTCATGTCGCATGGTTCCCGAACCCGTAGGGTCTACACACTAAGGTTCGATGATGCTAGGGTTATAAAGGAAGTTTGTATGTGGTTACGAATGTTGTTGAGTCCGGATGAGATCCCGGACGTCACGAGGAGTTCGGAATGGTCCGGAGGTAAAGATTTATATATGGAAAGTTGTTGTTGGGTTCCGAAAAAGTTCGGTTTTTTCGGTATTGTACCGGAAGCTTCGAAGGTTCCGGAGGATTCGGAGGGTCCGGAGGTCCGGAAATAGTTCCACCACGTCCAATACAGTAGCATGGGCTGCAGGGGACGCCCTAGCCTTAATGGGCCAGGGGCACCAGCCCCCAAGGCACATGCGCATGGGAAGGGAAAACCCTAAAGGGAGGGCCTCCACTTGACTTGGGAGGCACTCCCCCCTGGCCGCCCCCTAGATGGGATCTAGGGCTGGCCGCACCCTTGGGGTGGGAAAACCCTAAAGGGGCGCAGCCCCTTCCCCTATATATACTTGAGGTTTTGGGCTGCCATACACATGAGAACCTCTCCCTCTTGGCGCAGCCCTACCTCTCTCCTTCTCCTCTCTTGCGGTGCTTGGCGAAGCCTGCTGGATGCCACGCCCTCCATCACCACCACGCCGTTGTGCTGCTGCTGGATGGAGTCTTCCTCAACCTCTCCTCTCTCCTTGCTGGATCAAGGCATGGGAGACGTCCCGGCTGTACGTGTGTTGAACGCGGAGGTGCCGTCCGTTCGGCACTAGGATCTCCGGTGATTTGGATCACGACAGTCGACTCCTTCAACCCCGTTCTCTTGAACGCTTCCGCTTAGCGATCTACAAGGGTATGTAGATGCACTCTCCTTCCCTCGTTGCTGGTTTCTCCATAAATAGATCTTGGTGACACGAGGGAAAATTTTGAATTTCTGCTATGTTCCCCAACAAAGGGTATCGAGCTAGGTCTATTGCGTAGATTCTTTGCACGAGTAGAACACAAAGTAGTTGTGGGCGTTGATTTTGTTCAATATGCTTACCGTTACTAGTCCAATCTTGTTTCGACGGTATTGTGGGATGAAGCGGCCGGACCGACCTTACACGCATTTCGTGAGACAGGTTCCACCGATGACATGCACTTGGTGCATAAGGTGGCTAGCGGTGCCGCTCTCCCACTTTAGTCGGAACGGATTCGATGAAAAGGGTCCTTATGAAGGGTAAATAGCAATTGACATATCACGTTGTGGTTTTGCGTGGGTAAGAAACGTTCTTGCTAGAAACCCATAGCAGCCACGTAAAACATGCAAACAACAATTAGAGGACGTCTAACTTGTTTTTGCAGGGTATGCTATGTGATGTGATATGGCCAAGAAGAATGTGATGAATGATATATGATGTATGAGATTGATCATGTTCTTGTAATAGGAATCACGACTTGCATGTCGATGAGTATGACAACCGCAGGAGCCATAGGAGTTGTCTTAATTTATTGTATGACCTGCGTGTCATTGAACAACGCCATGTAATTACTTTACTTTATTGCTAACCGTAGCCATAGTAGTAGAAGTAATAAGTTGGCGAGACAACTTCATGGAGACACGATGATGGAGATCATGATGATGGAGATCATGGTGTCATGCCGGTGACGATGATGATCATGGAGCCCCGAAGATGGAGATCAAAAGGAGCAAAATAATATTGGCCATATCATGTCACTATTTGATTGCATGTGATGTTTATCATGTTTTTGCATCTTGTTTACTTAAGAACGACGGTAGTAAATAAGATGATCCCTTACAACAATTTCAAGAAGTGTTCTCCCCTAACTGTACACCGTTGCTAAAGTTCGTCGCTTCTAAGCACCACGTGATGATCGGGTGTGATGGATTCTTACGTTCACATACAATGGGTGTAAGACAGATTTACACACGCGAAACACTTAGGGTTAACTTGACGGGCCTAGCATGTACGCACATGGCCTCGAACACGAGAGACCGAAAGGTCGAGCATGAGTCGATAGTAGATACGATCAACATGAAGATGTTCACCGATGATGACTAGTCCGTCTCACGTGATGATCGGACACGGCCTAGTTGACTCGGATCATGTAATCACTTAGATGACTAGAGGATGTCTATCGAGTGGGAGTTCATAAGATGAACTTAATTATCCCGAACATAGTCAAAAGACCCTTTGCAAATTATGTCGAAACTCGAGCTTTAGTTCCACCGATTAGATATGTTCCTAAAGAAAATATAGTTGAAAGATGACGATGGCGATTATGCGGACGGTAGAAAGCTTATGTCCTTAATGCACCGCTCGGTGTCTGAACCCCAAATGTCGTTTGTGGATGTTGCGAACATCGACATACACGTTTGATAACTACGTGATAGTTCAGTTAAACGGTTTGGAGTTGAGGCACCAAAGACGTTTTTTCGAAACGTCGCGGAACATATGAGATGTTTCGAGGGATGAAATTGGGATTTCAGGCTCGTGCCCACGTCAAGAGGTATAAGACCTCCGACGATTTTCTTAGCCTGCAAACTCAGGGAGAAAAGCTCAATCGTTGAGCTTGTGCTCAGATTGTCTGAGTACAACAATCACTTGAATAGAGTGGGAGTTGATCTTCCAGATGAGATAGTGATGTTTCTCCAAAGTCATTGCCACCAAGCTGCTAGAGCTTCGTGATGAACTATAACATATCGAGGATAGATATGATGATCCTTGAGGCATTCACGATGTTTGACACCGCGAAAGTAGAAATCAAGAAGGAGCATCAATTGTTGATGGTTGGTGAAACCACTAGTTTCAAGAAGGGCAAGGGCAAGAAGGGATACTTCATGAAACGGCAAATCAGCTGCTGCTCTAGTGAAGAAACCCAAGGTTGAACCCAAACCGAGAGACTAAGTGCTTCGTAATGAGAGGAACGGACACGGAAGCGGAACCACCCTAGATACTTGGTAGATGAGAAGGCTGGCAAGGTCGATAGAAGTATATTGGATATACATTATGTTAATGTGTACTTTACTAGTACTCCTAGTAGCACCAGGGTATTAGATACCGGTTCGGTTGCTAAGTGTTAGTAACTCGAAATAAAAGCTACGGAATAAACAGAGACTAGCTAAAGGTGAGCTGACGATATGTGTTGGAAGTGTTTCCAAGGTTGATGTGATCAAGCATCGCACGCTCCCTCTACCATCAAGATTAGTATTAAACCTGAATAATTGTCATTTGGTGATTGCGTTGAGCATAGACATGATTGGATTATGTCTATCGTCTGATTTATTCATTTAAGGAGAATAATGGTTACTCTATTTATTTGAATAATACCTTCAATGGTCTTGCACCTAAAGGAATGGTTTATTGAATCTCGATCGTAGTGATACACATTTTCATGCCAAAAGATATAAGATAGTAATGATAGTAACACTTACTTGTGGCAATCGCCATGTAAGTCATATTGGTGTAAAACGCATGAAGAAGCTCCATGTTGATGGATCTTTGGACTCACTCGCTTTTGAAAAGTTTGAGACATGCGAACCATTTCTATTGGTGTATACGCATGAAGAAACTCCATGCAGATGGATCGTTTGGACTCACTTGATTTTGAATCACTTGAGATATGCAAATCATACCACATGGGCAAGATGACCAAAAGCCTCGTTTTGATAAGATTGAACAAGATAGCAACTTGTTGGAAGTAACACATTTTGATGTGTGCAGTCCAATGAGTGCCGAGGCATCAATGAATATCGCTATGTTCTTACTTCACAGATGATTCGAGTAGATGTTGAGTATATTTACTTGATGAAACACAAATCTGAATTATTGAATGGTTCAAGTAATTTCAGAGTGAAGTTAAAGATCATCGTGACAAGAGGATAAAATGTCTATGATATGATCATAGAGATGAGTATCTGAGTTCTGAGCTTTGGCACGCAATTAAGACATTGTGGAAATTGTTTCACAATAAATACCTTTGGAACACCATAGTGTGATGGTGTGTCCGAACATCATAGTTGCACCCTATTAGATATGGTGCGTACCATGATGTCTCTTATCGAATTACCACTATCGTTCATGGGTTAGGCATTAGAGACAACCGCACTCACTTTAATAGGGCACCACGTAATTCCGTTGAGACGACCCTGTTTGAACTATGGTTTGGAGAAACCTAAGTTGTCGTTTCTTAAAAGTTTGGGGTTGCGCGCTTATGTGAAAAATTTTCAGGTTGATAAGCTCGAACCCAAAGCGGATAAAATGCATCTTCATAGGACACCCAAAACAGTTGGGTATACCTCCTAATTCAGATCCGAAAGCAATAGGGATTGTTTCTTGAATCAGGTCCTTTCTCGAGGAAAAGTTTGTCTCAAAAAGTTGAGTGGGAGGATGGTGGAGACTTGATATGGTTATTGAACCGTCACTACAACTAGTGTGTAGCAGGGCACAAGAAGTTGTTCCTGTGGCACCTACACCAATTGAAGTAGAAGCTTATGATAGTGATCATGAAACTTCAGATCAAGTCACTACTGTACCTCGTGGGGGTGACAAGGATGCGTCTTCGCTTGAGTGGTACAGAATCCTGTCTTGAAGGTCATGTTGCTAGACAACAATGAACCTCGAGCTATGGAGAAGCGATGGTGGGCCCATATTCCGACAAATGGTTAGAAGCCATGAAATCCGAGATAGGATCCATGTATCGAACAAAGCATGGACTTTGGTGGACTTGCCCGATAGGCAAGCCATTGAGATAAATGGATCTTTAAGAAGAAGACGGACGTGGGCGGTAATGTCACCGTCTATGAAGCTCGACTTGTGGCGAAGAGTTTTCACAAGTTCAAGGAGTTGACTACGATGAGATTTTCTCATCCGTAGCGATGCTTAAGTCCGTCGGAATCATGTTAGCATTAGCTGCATTTATGGAATTTGGCGGATGGATGTCAAAACGAGTTTCCTTACCGGTCTTCATAAGGAAAGGTTGTATGTGATACAATCGAAAGTTTTGTCGATCCTAAGGATGCTAAAAGGTATGCTTGGCTCCAAATGATCCTTCTAAGGACCGGAGTAAGCATCTCGAGTTGGAATGTGCGCTTTGATGAGATGATCAAAGATTTTGGGTTTATACAAAGTATATGAGAAACTTGTATTTCCAAAGAAGTGAGTGGGAGCACTATAGAATTTCGATGAGTATATGTTGTTGACATATTGATTATCGAAATGATGTAGAATTTCTCAGAAAGCATATAGGGTTATTTGAAAAGTGTTTTCAAGTGAAAACCTGGATTAAGCTACTTGAACATTGAGCATCAAGATCTATGAGAACAGATCAAAACGCTAAATGATACTTTCAAATGAGCACATACCTTGACATGATCTTGAAGGTGTTCAAGATGGATCATCAAAGAAGGAGTTCTTGCCTCGAGATGTAAGGTATGAAGTTAAGACATAAAGCTCGACCACGGCGAGAAAAGAGAGAAAGGATTAAGGTCGTCCCTATGCCTTAGACATAGGCTCTATAGTATGCTATGCTTGTGTACCGCACCTGATGTGTGCCTTGCTACATATCTGGCAAGAGGGTACAAAGGTGATCAAGGAGTGGATCACCAGATAGCGGTCAAAATTATCCTTAGAGGAATAAGGATATGTTTCTCGATTATGGAGGTGATAAAGAGTTCGACGTAAAGGGTTACATCGATGCAAGCTTTAACACCTATCCGAATGACTCTGAGTAGCAAACCGGATACGTATAGTGGAGCAACCATTTGGAATAGCTCCAAGTGGAGCGTGGAAGCAGCATTTACAATATGACCTAGAGATTTGCGAAGTACCTACGGATCTGAATGTTGCAGACCCGTTGACTAAAACCTCTCTTACAAGCAAAACATGATCAAACCCCAGAACTTATTGAGTCTTAATCACATGATGATGTGAACTAGTTTAATGACACTAGTAAACTCTTTGGATGTTGGTCACATGGTGATGTGACCTATCAGTGTTGATCACATGGCGATGTGAACTAGATTATTGACTCTAGTGCAAGTGGGAGACTGTTGGAAATATACCCTAGAGGCAATAATAAATTAGTTATTATTATATTTCCTTATTCATGGTAATCATTTATTATCCATGCTATAATTGTATTGATAGGAAACTCAGATACATGTGTGGATACATAGACAACACCATGTCCCTAGTAAGCCTCTAGTTGACTAGCTCGTTGATCAATAGATGGTTACGGTTTCCTGACCATGGACATTGGATGTCATTGATAACGGGATCACATCATTAGTAGAATGATGTGATGGACAAGACCCAATACTAAGCCTAGCACAAAGATCGTAGTTCATATGCTAAAGCTTTTCTAATGTCAAGTATCATTTCCTTAGACCATGAGATTGTGCAACTCCCGGATACCGTAGGAATGCTTTGGGTGTACCAAACGTCACAACGAATCGGGTGGCTATAAAGGTTCATTACAGGTATCTCCGAAAGTATCTATTGGGTTGGCACGAATCGAGATAGGATTTGTCACTCCGGTTGACGGAGAGGTATCTCTGGGCCCACTCGGTAGGACATCATCATAATGTGCACAATGTGACCAAGGGGTTGATCACGGGATGATGTGTTACGGAACGAGTAAAGAGACTTGCCAATGCGAGATTGAACAAGGTATCGGCATACCGACGATCGAATCTCGGGCAAGTACAATACCGCTAGACAAAGGGAATTGAATACGGATTGATTGAATCCTCGACATCGTGGTTCATCCGATGAGATCATCGTGGAACATGTGGGAGCCAACATGGGTATCCAGATCCGCTGTTGGTTATTGACCGGAGAACGCCTCGGTCATGTGCGCATGGTTCCCGAACCCGTAGGGTCTACACACTAAGGTTCGATGGCGCTAGGGTTATAAAGGAAGTTTGTATGTGGTTACCGAATGTTGTTGAGTCCGGATGAGATCCCGGACGTCACGAGGAGTTCGGAATGGTCCGGAGGTAAAGATTTATATATGGAAAGTTGTTGTTCGGTTCAAAAAAGTTCGGGTTTTTCGGTATTGTACCGGAAGCTTCGGAAGGTTCCGGAGGATTCGGAGGGGTCCGGAGGTCCGGAAATAGTTCCACCACGTCCAATACAGTAGCATGGGCTGTAGGGGGACACCCTAGCCTTAATGGGCCAGGGGCACCAGCCCCCCCAAGGCCCATGCGCATGGGAAGGGGAAAACCCTAAAGGGGAGGGCCTCCACTTGACTTGGGAGGCACTCCTCCCCCCCTTGGCCGCCCCCCTAGATGGGATCTAGGGCTGGCCGCACCCCTTGGGGTGGGAAAACCCTAAAGGGGGCGCAGCCCCCTTTCCCCCTATATATACTTGAGGTTTTGGGGCTGCCATACACATGAGAACCTCTCCCTCTTGGCGCAGCCCTACCTCTCTCCCTTCTCCTCTCTTGCGGTGCTTGGCGAAGCCCTGCAGGATTGCCACGCTCCTCCATCACCACCACGCCGTTGTGCTGCTGCTGGATGGAGTCTTCCTCAACCTCTCCCTCTCTCCTTGCTAGATCAAGGCATGGGAGACGTCCCCGGGCTGTACGTGTGTTGAACGCGGAGGTGCCGTCCGTTCGGCACTAGGATCTCCGGTGATTTGGATCACGACGAGTACGAATCCTTCAATCCCGTTCTCTTGAACGCTTCCGCTTAGCAATCTACAAGGGTATGTAGATGCACTCTCCTTCCCCTCGTTGCTGGTTTCTCCATAGATAGATCTTGGTGACACGTAGGAAATTTTTTGAATTTCTGCTACGTTCCCCAACAGTTCAGGCTCCAAATTACTCCTTTATGAAATCGGCAAACAGTAGCACAATACCAAATTACCAATACATATGACAGGCACAATAATCAGGATAAAGACCAGCACCAACCTGTGTGAGGTAGCATATCAATTACTATTTCCTTTGACTGGAAGCCGAGATAAGCCAAGCGACTGACAGCAAAGGAAGAAAGCAAGCGGAGATTAGCGACTGACAGGAAAGGACGGAAGCTGTCGAGGCAATGAAGCACCCAAAGTTTTTGTGCAGTTCCTCCAAAATCGAGCATCCCTGTTGGCACATATATTGAGTGAGATTACTGTAGTAGTGGGACTAGTTGATGAAACATACACTAACAAATAGAAGCACCCTCATTATCTTAATGGGTAAAGTTAACAACATAGTAGTCTTGCTTAAAGAGAGGTATTAGTTTATTTAATCAGTGCCAATTAGCTCAACTCAACACTCAAAGCATCGCCATTTATCATAGGTTGCAAAACTTAAAAGTGCAAAGATAAAGGAATTTCTCATGACAGTAGCACGATACAAATAGAGATGACAGCAAACTAATATGGATGAAGGCCTTAGGCCCGTACCAACCTGAGAAAAAAAGCTTATTCATGTAGTCCCATAAGAGATGATAAAGCACTCACTGGAATCACACAATAGTATATATTTTTGTGCACTTTAAATGTATGGTTGAAATCACTCTTGTTTACCAGTGTTGAGATTATATCGAAAGATTATCAAGAACTTCCAGCAGAGTTAAAGCACTGGCTGGGATACAATTCATTGTATTGTCTTGTGTAGCTCCACTAAAATGTATGATTGGCACAACATGATCCCTGTTTGCACAAGTAGGAACAAGGTGAAACCTTCATTAGCTTAGTGAGAAAGGATAGGAAGACATTAGCATACTACTCAAACAGTAGCATCAAATTCATGATGGACAATACGCAAAACATTGCCTCATTGAACCAATGGCAATAAATTGACATGCAAAACAATAGCACTATTATGTCATGACACTAATAATATTCCCTCCCTGCTCCACCACATGATTCACCTCCATAGACAAACATTCACACGTACATAATTCAGCATAGGGTCCTACTAAAGATTTGTTTAACTCCAACAGAAAATTAGGCAAGAATAAATTAGTGGTACTTAAGTACTCCTAATTAATTAAGTGAGACAGCAGAAGTGGAAGGGCTCCTGGAGGATCGTCTCACATGTAAGGTAGTCGTTGCGGAGCCCTTGAATAGCCTCGATCGAGGCCTCCGCTTCAAAGAAGATCGCCTTAGCAATCGCTTTATTCTTCTTCTTCTTCCTCTTCATGCTCTGCTTCTCTTTCTCCTCACCAGTTGGTGAAACCAAGTACATGATTGGCCTTCTAATTCAGAATTGGTTTTGTCGGTGAGGAGTACAAGTGTACTAGTAAAAACAGCATTATTTTCTCATGGCAATCGGAAAATAGAGATGAACACATGCATTAAATATCATTCTTACCTAAAGGAAGGTTATGGCGCCAATATGGATGATGAGGATTGGAACAGAGATCTCCCTTTGTGCAGTTCCACCAAAATGAACCAACTGTTCCATTCGACATTCCAGCTTAAACAGCACAAAAGTCACTTCTTTTAAGAAGAGTTTTGTGCAATGGCACCAAAGGTCACAACAAAGAACTGTGTGAATTGGATATCCTGTTTGCACAAAAAGGCACTGAGAGAAACAAGTCGAGTCTCGAACAATTACAGGCAAAAACATTTGGCTAAACTTGTCAGAGTCTCAAACAATTACAGGCAAAAACAATGGCATGGCTTCATTTTTACCAGGGACATTATATTAAGAACAGCTAAGGTTGCGTTCGGTTCACATGTTTGGTGCAGGATTTTAGTAGGAACACAATTCCTACGGTATTCATTCCCTTCCAACCGTTCGGAACACGGGAAAGGTGATTAGTATTTCATAGGAAAGCTGGTCTGGTAGTACTGGTTCCATCGGATTAGAAACATCCACGCTGCTGCTCCACTGGCTGGGGCGCCACGCCATGTTAGACAAGTTCTTGTTGGCGGCGCCGCTGCCATCGTTAGACAGGTTGGTGTGTTGTGTTTGCCCGAATAAAAAATCAACCTATGTGTGGTACGTGAGGTGAGGACAAGAGTAGTCACTTGTGCAGCTGAATTAACAAATAGCATCTCATCTTGCCAAGCATGCTACTCTAAAAAACAAATCTGTACATTTCAGTAGTCCATCCGAACACATTCTCTTGAGAGTTTCCTCCGTTCGCTGTTCCATAGTTTTATACCTACATTCCTTTCATATTCGGTCCTCTTTTCTGCCCTTTATTCCGACCGAGCCTAAGTATTTGGTATAAGGGCATGGGACGGTGGGTGCACCAAAGAAGATCTGACACCATGTACGTAAACAGGGGTATAAAGTGGTGATTCATAGGTTGTTGCCCCGAGAAACAAACATCCAAGAAACATATCTGGGTTGGTCCCATTTTTGTTCACTCTAGCCACCTACTCCTATGTGTGGATATCAAATCTAGTCCTGGTCATACCACTGTGTACAGCGTTACCCCTATATTTCCCTTTTCGACCAAGAGACCAGTTGGATGACTAGTCTGTACTACATTCATCCCCTTTCCTTCATGTTTGTACCAAGTCCGATGTACATACTACATTCCCCCACCCCCACTTTATTTCAATGACAAGTATTTTCGGACGGAGGGAGTACAAGATTCGACTCCATTAAGTAGCTTTACCTCTAACAATAGAAAAAAAAGGTGACGTTGGACCATCCGATCGAGAGGGGCTGAGAGGTAGAAAATGATGCACATGAAGCGACGTAGCAAGCTGGGGAAGTAGAGCTAAGGCGGTTTTGAACGAAGATATACCTGAAGGTCGTCCGGATGTGGATAGGTGGGCGGCGGAGGCGGATCCGCCCACAGCAACGCATTTAAGGATCGGAGGACCTCCGTGCGGCGCTCGGCCAGAGATAACGGTGCGGCCGGCAGTGGGTCTCCTCCCTCGCTGTAGACGACGGCCTAAACGCTGCCCCTCCTCCCCTTCACCGGCGGAGGGGGATACGTCCGGATCTGTAACAAACGGTGAGGATAGAAAGCCAGTGTTTTTTGAAGGGAGAAAGACAGTGTTACTACCCCTATCTTGTTTAGATCTGGAGAGGATGAGAGTGTGTGAATAGAGCAGCCCTAGCAAGCAAGCGAGGAGGCTCCGGCCTATATATAAGTAGTGGGGTAGTTTTCCTTTTTCACTCCATCAAAACAATCTTTTAAAATTGTGTACTACTCCTACATGCGAGGTCGCGGTTTTTTTTAGTTGTTGATTGCTTTTTGAGATAGCTACCCGCTTGTTCCAAGTGGTGTTACGGTGTGCCAGATCACACTTTGTATCGTTCAAGTTTGGTACTACAAGTCCCTCCATTAAATGAACAACCACCCCCTCGTAAAAATTGTGAACAAGCCCACGGCTAAAATTAGCGGAAACGTGGGTTGCCCCAACATGCATTATTATTTATATTTTCTACTCCTCCGTTCCTAAATATAAGTCTTTTTATTAGCCACACCTAAGACAAGAATTTTTTATTAGCAGTGAACCCCACATGTCATAGACACAAAAATTGTGGCAAGATTTCCTTAGGCAAGCCAAAGTGTGTCTAACAATTTGAGCAACTCGGGTTAGGCAAGTGTGGCAAGTGTGGGAAAAATAATGTGGCAACATAAGACAAACATAGTCACAATCCAAACAGCCCGTAATTTTTGTGACATGCATGAAAATTTGGTTAGTTAAATTTATAGTCAAAATTTGGCAAGGTGCATCAAATCAACACATGCAAGTATCAAAAGGAAAGTCACGGCATGCATGCATGCATTGTACTCCTCCGCTTCCAAATATAAGTCTTTTAGAGATTGCAACAAGTGACTACATACTGGCAGAATATGTCTACTCCTACATAGTACGAAGTAGCCCATTTGAAATGTGTAAAAGACTTTTATCGGGTGCGATGGTTTGATGTGTCGCGTCAACTCGCACAAGACCAAGAAATTTGATTACTCGACGCCTCTCCCTCACGGACGAGCTCCGGTGCCTTAATCGCACTCGCTTTGGCTGCATGATGTGGGCCAACCACCTGTTGGGCCCACTGTCATAGACGCAAAGGCGGGAGAAGTAGAAGCTTCGCTACATGCTATCTCTCCCGCACGATGTGGACGGACATGCAGCAAAGGATTCGATCTCGTAGAAGTAGGAGTAACATCATTGTCCGTCTTCTCGAGAGGCGAAGAGCCAGCGCAAACCGAACGTGGCGATTCTGAACGCCGCGTGGTGTGGTTCCTTGGAGTACTAGCCAGGCTCTTGCATGAGACAAAATTGCTACTCCCTCCGTTCCTAAATAATTGTCTTTCTAGAGATTTCAACAAGTGACTACATACGGAGCAAAATGAATGAATCTACACTTTAAAACATGTCTACATACATCTGTATGTTGTAGTCCATTTGAGATGGCTAGAAAGACAATTATTTGGGAACGGAGGGAGTATTGTTTAACAATTAAACTCCATTATCCATTGGTTGGTACTCATTCTGCATAGGTCCACGCGCTTAGCACCGTTTCCTCTTGGGGTCACCAATGTTTATTTGCTAATTAATAGCATTCCATGCAATGAACTAGCCATTGCAAGTCATTAAAAGCATGCACACCTCTCATCTCTTATTGGTTGATACGTATGTCAAGAAACAATAAACAAGGTAGAAATTAATGCACCGCGCCTAAGTGTTTTGGGACTATTTGGTTTTCGTAAGATGACTTTCTAGAGAGGGAGTAGTATAGACCTGTAAACTGGAAAGGAGTATTTGCCTTTCCAGATATTTCAACAAGTGACTAGACTACACCGTGTGCAGACTCTCCCTTCCGGGTTTATAGGGCTCAAATCTCAAATCTCATGAACCAAGGCATTTTGCGATTGGAGGAATGTATCAGATCTCAGACTTTACCAAACTACCCTAATTAAACTCATGCATTAATTACGTAGTTCTCTCGTTTTCCTCTCCGCTTTGGTCGCGGTGCACAATATTGAGCACTCCTATATGACTAGCTGCTCTATCTACATGCAGGACATTTCAAAGCATCCGAGCCCGCGTGCATCCACCAAATCACAGCGAGGTGCTACAATGAGACTCACTGTCACCCGGTGTGGCCGTCATGACCAATCATATCACAAAACCCACACCTTCAAAGCGGTGGTAAGGTGGCCTCCAAGTTGGACCGGGCGAAGCAACCATCATTTCATTGGGCGCTCGCTCAAGCCCTTTCTTCCCTTTCTTGAAGAAAACCTCACTCCGGGCTACTCACTTCGCCATTTTCTTCTCGCATCGACGAAGGAAAGGTGGGCTAATCAGTTATGCTACTATATTTTCATTCCAATAATCTTCTTTTTGAAGCAATCAACCGATTCTCACATCCTATTCTTTTCCCGTTTTCATTGCGACTGTGGTTTCCTTTCGATTGCTTTTTTTTGTCAGTTCATTGATGGATCCTGGAGCACTAGGCAAAGAGTTGCCAGCGGACAAGCCACTGGAGACAGAGATCTCCAGGAAGTGAGCACCGACCAACGAGTTGACCATGTTGGCGGGCCAACCCATGGAGACGAAGAACTCCAAGAAACAAGCACTAGCCAAAGAGTTGAGGACGTTGGCGGACGAACACCTCAAAGAAAGTTGGAAGAACAGCAAATGCCCCACCGTGCCTACCCCAGGAACTCTGATTGCCACCTATGTGAGGCTCAAGACCGGGTTTGAGGAGATAGTCGCCGTTGAGAAGCAGTATTCCCTTGGCAAGGTGATGGCCCCCATCGAGGACGAGGAGATGGCCCCCGGAGGGATGAGATCCCCTGGTGAGCTGCACAAGGTAAAAAATAATGGCTTATTACCATAGTTGTGGTTTTTGATTATTTGCAATGTGCTTGCTTTTTGATTATTTGCAATGTGCTTGCTAATATGTTAGGGTTGTGCAGGAGCTGGTGGTTGTCCTTGATGATTCCCATGTCGTGGCCCGTCCTGTTGGCATCGCCCCGGAGATCGATTCCGATGCTGCTGTCCATCATGTGGACATCGCCCCAGAGATCGATTCGATGTCGCGGTCATCCCGGGACATCGCCCAAATCGATTCCCATGCCGCTGTCCGTCTGTGTGGTCATTGCCCGAGAGATCGATGACAAGAAATAGTTGATCACGCTAATCCTTGAGGTAGTTTGCATTGCCACATGTTTAATTACCGTAACGATGCGTGTTATCAAACCATCTTAGGGCTAGTGCAATGCCTTGTGTGGGCGGATCTTGCTACTTTTGTTTGATAGTGAATCACGCGAACCCTCTCCGAGTTATGGAAACAGATGTATCCTCACCAGCTTTTGATGTAATATATGGCATGCTTAGATGTAATTTTGAACTGTTTATCATATCAGCATGGCTTGTTTGATGATTCTTGGTGTTAGTAGGCTAGCTATTGTGCGAGCTATAGTACTTGCAAAACACTCACCGAAGAGAAATGTTGGGGCTGATGAGCTCGTGGTACGCTTATACTTATCCCTCGTCGATCGACCAATAGCCCTAGCTCCTAAAATTGTAGGCTTAGTGATCGATCAGACAATAGTCGACATACATTCAGGCCTCATTTCGTTCATAGGTTAGGAAAATCGTAGCAAAAGTACAGAGAACGTGCAACACAAAATCTTTGCAAAGTCTGACGTACTCCCTCCGTTCCAAAATAGATGACCTAGGAGGGCTAGTTTGGCCTAGTGGGTTTCGGTGATATGGCGTGGTACAGCGTTGTCCGGTCTTCGGCGTGTGGTAGAAGTATTATGGTACAGAAGTTTTCTTGAATAAGCGGAATTCAACAAAGTCATGATGGTTCCTTCGTCCAACAACTTACGATTGGGAAAGCTTGGGCTGCGATAGGACCGGGTAGACCAGGATAATTTTGTGCATGGCAGGTGGACCAGGGATGGTCGACGCCCCACATGTCGGCGAATGAAAGTATTCTTTCCGATATAGAGGACGAGCAACGAGTATTCATTGTTTATTTTTTATGAAAGCTATTGTCTCCACTGTTACTCCTTGACTTTGTCAATGCCTCTCTCTCCTCCACATAAGCGGGGACTACTCCCTCCGTTCCTAAATATTTGTCTTTCTAGCCATCTCAAATGGACTACAACATACGGATGTATGTAGACATGTTTTAAATTGTAGATTCACTCATTTTGCTCCGTATGTAGTCATTTGTTGAAATCTCTAGAAAGACAATTATCTAGGAACGGAGGGAGTACTTGCTATGCATGCAGCGGGCAGTCAAGGTCTTGAGGGGCTGAGGTGGTGAGAGCGGGCTCGAAGCGGTCCGACTCGGCAGATGGCCCACCTCACATTATCACCGATATTTCTTGGAGTCCGTCTTGGCGGGCGGCGATCTCTTCTCCTCCCCGTTTCTCTCTTCTCACCGACGCCTTGAGAGCGATTAGATTTCGCCTATCGACGGCTTATTCAATTACGGTCCCACATGTCGCTGAAATTGCAAGACAACGCGTGTCCCCTCCGGTGGCGGCGTGTGAGCCGGACTGTCGGGGTTGCGACGCGTCGAGTCGTAAGTGTGCCACCTTTTCCTTTAGAACTTGGCGGCGTAACATTTTCGCCGATCGATCGATAGAAATCCGAACAAAATGACGAGGCGGTGCTTTCCCGCTCGTTAGGCGGGCTAGTTCGAGTGATATGACGGGCTCTGATGCCGCCCACTTGCTCCATTTTTATGTAAGCAAGAGTTTACACTCTTACGCGGGAGGAGTGTGAAACACCGCGGATCTAATTTTGATCGAGGGATAACTGTTCCCTGCCAAATAATGGAGGATTGTTAGTGATTATAGCATGATAGTTAGGGCATATCCGGCGCTTGCCCACAAATTTACACCGGCATCTGTCCGAGGACACTGATGGATGACATCCGATGTTGCCCGCATACCTTTCGACAACTATATGAACTAACCGGACGAAATTCATGCAAACAAAGCAAATTTCAAATTGACCAGATGAAATTCATTACATTTCAAGAACTTTTCCTATAAACTGGATGAAATTCATTACATATTTTGCACAAACCGTACTAAAACCTACTGTAAACCTAATCTAAACGACCGCTGGGCCCCGACCACCATGTCCGGCCATGAACCCGAGAAAGCAGGCCATTGCCTTTGCCTCCTCCTTATCCGCCTCGATAACCTCCTCCTCCGGAGCACAAGGTTATGAAGATTTCCGCCTCCACGTCTCCATCAAGTGGCTAATCGGCCGCCGATTTTTATCCCACCAAGCTTGGCATCGACTGAGTGGAGGAGCGGTGGCCTTCCTAGGACCAGCGCGGTGGCGACCTACAGTGTACTACTCTTCCTCGCTGCCGGCTGCGCCCGTGCATGCGCGCCGACTTCGTGGTCGTGGCGGCGGAGGGCGGCCGGGGGGGAGCCGGCAATCTCCTTTGTTTGCTCCCACGACAGTACGTCGAAGAGAGCTTTGGAGCGCGCCCGGAGCGGAGCCGCCGATGTCCCTCGTCTGCTCCTGCGATAGTACGTCCAAGAGAGCTTTGGCGCCGAGGATGCCATGGTTGAAGTGGTGCCGAGCGTAAGGAAGGACCGAGAGGAGAATAAGTGTGGGTCTTTGGCTATGGCTGGGAGCTGGGGCTCAAGTTAATATAGCGGGCGAATGGCAATGAGCCGCGCGACGGATGGACAACTAGCGTGAAGTAGGTTCGTCGGGCGTGAATGGGGCGTTGCTTCATGACTTAACTGCAGATGCGTTTGGAGTTCTTGACATGTGGGCGAGCGGGCGTCGGCCCGCATGTCGATGATGCACCAATTGCACCTGCAGTTAAGTCCGTGAATGTGGCATTGACATTACGGAGAGGCGGTGACCGTTTCAGCGGAAGCGCGCTAGCGATGGAAGGGGTTTCGGTGTGCAGTGGCACTAAGATCGGTCGCTCACGATAGTACATACTACGTACCATACTACCATAGTACCCTCTCTAGCTTAGGCTGTTTTATAGATTGTTGTTGTGATGGACGATATACATGAGCAAGGCGGTCCGAGTATGACCGTTGGTGTTGAGCCACGTGAATACATGCTCGGCGTTCGCGTAGGCCTCCATCAAACATCTAAACAGTAATGTCAGGCAACGCTGGGGCGCGCACGTGATGGGCTCGCCGTTTGCGTTGCGCCATGAGCAGGACTTTGATTTAGAGGGCGACGTGCATGCATTAGCATGCTTTGATAGCGTGAGCATGAGTGTCTGACGCGAAGTATTTCATTTTCATTTGTCTGACGAGGGTGCGTTGCAGCGACGAGTCAGTGGTTTGATTCCCCACATACGCATAATTTTGGTTTTTACAGCATTTCTTTCTCCATTCACAGGTAGGCCCGCGTAGATAGATAAAGAACACGAGCTGATGAGGTGCATGCGGACTGTTTGAATGGTCAACCATAAAAATACGGAGCTATACGCTGAGTCAGTGACCGTATAATCACCATATCTCGTATACAATGATCAAAGTGAGCTATCAAGACAAGTTCGATGACCGCCAATGCATTTTACTCGGTAATAAATGACCAGGATTGAAGGGGAATCCTAATTTGCTTCATCTTCTGTCCTTGAGCTCTTGACAAACCAATGCACTATACGGTTGTCCGGCCACTCCACCCTAGAGCTCTCACCAAGCGTCGTTCATGCCACCGCGCCGCACACTAACTGGTAAGGCAGCGATGGCATCCCGCCGCGCCGAGTTCCTCGCCGCCCATGAATGCACACAAAATGGTAGGGAAGCGATGGCATCCCGTCGTGCCGAGTTCATCGCCGCTCACGACCTCACAACTATGTGGGAGGAATTTGAAGATGCCAAGTCCAAATGGGCGGTAGAGCAAGAGGCGGCCAAAGCCGCACAGAGGGAGTGGAAAAGTCAGAAAGAACTCAAGAAAAGAGAGGCCCGCCGCTGCAAGAAAGAAGAGGACGCACGTGCTGCTGCGGAGAGGTCGGCGGAGATCCAAGCACGGTGGGGTGTCGCCGACAAAGCCGGGAAGGATAACGACGGCGTCTGGCCAGCATGTGAGAAGTAGTAGTACTAGTAGTAGTTAGTGTGTGTGTCTGTGTCTGAGCACGAGCATGTATCAGTACTACTAGTTACTACTGTAGTTTCTACAGCAAATTACCAGTACATTAGCCTAGACTAAATGGAAACATTCCTATCCTATGCATCAAATGACATCTCTTTCTCTATAGGAATTGGGATGCATGTCATCTCACTTCCTATGATTTTCATATTCCTATCCTATGAACGAAAGGAGGCCTCTGTTGGAGTAAATCTGTAGCTAGCAAGATCTTCTTTGGTGCAGTAATTTTCTTCAAGAAGCAGAATTCCACGAAGTCATGATGCTTCCTTCGTCCGAGCAACTTCAAAGTGGGAAGTGGGTGATTTGACGGCTCATTAGTCATTGTTACTTGTGGTAGCGACGACTGGGTGACTCTCCTTGGAGTTCTCGCATGCATGGCAAGTGGACCAGGATGGTCGACGTCCCACATGTTGGCGAACGGAAGTATTCTTTCCGATATCGAGGAGCAAGGAAACCGCGTGGTATAGTATCACTTTGCTGATTGGTTCGCAAAAAAATAGTATCACTTTGCTGATTCATAATTATTTTTATTTCGATGAATGCTAGCGTTTCAACTCTTACGACGAAGGGTGCCAAACACGACGCGTCTTTGGATGTCCCACACGCGGTGAAAGGAGTGGGACATGAACAGCGTGGTAGAGCCGAGCGTAAAAAAACAGCGTGGTAGAGCGTCTCCACTTCTTCCACTTCTGGGTCAGAGACCACACGTAGTAGTAGTAGTAGTACTTAGTGGTATGAATGATACAAAGTGCGACCTGGAGAGAAAGACACGTCTAGTTGGAAGGTCTCGGGGCATACACGTAAACAAATATAAAAGTTAATATGTGCCTCCAACTAATATAGTAGTAGTAGAGTACTTAGGCACGTACTCCATAACATCACCGTGCATTGCACGTACAACATTTAGTGGTAGTACGTAGTAAGAGACAAATGCCGCCCAAGAGTTCCCTTCTCGACCTACTTTTGGGTGTTTGGTAGAGTGTATGGAGGGTGCATGAGTCCACACTAGTTTAGCACAAATACACTAGAAGCATACATGAAGAGGGTGTTGAGTTGAGCATGCATGAAGAGGAACAACTATGCTTTGAGACGAGAACGCAACCAAACACACCTCATATGCCACGCATGTTCATACCATTTGTGCCTTTCTACTTCACTTCATCGCACTACATTACTCAGGTTCAATCGTCCACTCCTCGGGTACATGTCCGTCTCGTAGTTCCAGGTCCACGTGTTCTTCATATAGATGGAATGATCGTTGCATAACACGTGCACCTTGATGCTAGATGTCTTGCGTGTTGGCAAAAGGATGAACAAAGCTCACGTTAAAAAATAGAGTGGAAGAACAATAGATTCGGACGTCCGAGAAGGGCAAGGAACCTCGTGGTGGGCGTCGCACTCATAATATTTAATATTATTCAGCGATATAAAATTAACCAATCATCTCCATAGTGGATTTGGAAGAGTACGAAACACGGCAGCCCAGTGTAGTTACATCATACTACTACATGGCTAACCCACGCTATCACCATATTTCTTGGCTTCCGTGCGACACCTATCTCTAGTAATCCAAAGAACTTTGTATCGCTTCTCCTCCTCGTCTCTATCAAAGTGCGGCGGGCTGGCGTTTCTGCCGTCTATTGAGGTCGATTAACTATCACATGTTAGCGACATGCCAAGAGCATTCTAAAAAATTTCCTTTCACGTTCCGTTTCAAAAAGAAAAAATCCTTTCACGTGCATTTAATTTGCTGTATGCTTTGAGCAACTTGCATGTCCTATCTGCTCTGTTTGATACTCTAACTTAGCTAGAGGTTAGACTAACTCATGACTAACCCTGAACTAATCTGTAGCCAAAGAGGTGTTTGGGTGACAGGTTAGATTGACAATAAATGCACTTCATGGAGAGAGAAAAGTGATTTTTCAAAGGTCCCAATGAGAACTATCTCCGCTAGCACCTCTTGGGTGGGATAGTTTTTTGGTGGGTTCGGTGCAACTTGCTCCAATTTAAACCCTCATGCTTGGATACTTTAGGGCTATTTGAGCCCCAACTAGCTCAAACTAACTCTAACCCATGGATCCAAACAGGGCCTATGGCCGATCTCGACGCTGAGCGATCGCGTGCCGGAAGCGGCGCTCTCTCGGCCGTCGCGCCACTTCAAAGCCGGGCGCCAGGTGAGAGGTCGCCTCCGCTCTGGCGGGCATTAATGCGCCATCGACGCTCGTAGGCGGCGCTGACCCTTTAACATGGGAAGCGCACCGGCAAGGGAGTATAGGTTTTGAACCGTTTGGTGTAGTAGTAATGGTAGTTTGCAAAACTACTAAATTATTGCACCTCGCTTCCTAAGAAATTGTGGTAAAAAGTTACTCCACAGCCCGCTTCCTTCTCCTTCCTGCTCGTGATTTACGTGGCCATGTTAACGTGGTTGTGTCAAAAAATGTCACTTCCTGCTCGTGATTTGCATTATATAATTACAAGCAAGATTCTCGTGCATTGCACGGAACATCAATATGCATTCTTTTACAAAACACTGTTGTGATTGACCCATGCAGGAGTAATCCCATGTGTAAAACTAATGATATCTCGAGAATTTTATCGGAAAACTGGTATCTCGAGAATGTCATCGAAAAAATGAAAGATGAGAGATAAGGCGAGGAGGAGTGGGCGTGGTGGTGGTGGTGGTCGGAATGGGCGGAGGCATGGGGATGGGCCAGGCGCCGGCGGCAAGGCAGCCACCATGCATGCTAGATTGTTCGAGACTTATTCCTTTTTTAATTGCTGAGCAATGAGGTTGCGGGAGATAATGATGTGGAGAGAGGTGCGGGTATCTTTTGTAAAATTAGCATAGTTTGCTTTCTATTCGTTAGATATAGATCATACGGTCTGTATTACAAGATGGCAGGCACACCATCATCGCCAACTCGTTTTTTTTATAAGGGTACAGATGATAAGTTTGCTGACTACTAAAGTAAAGTGGAATCTGTCCATGTTATGCAAGTAAATAAAGGTGATTGTTTATCATACGGGTAAGGTTGGATGAAGGGTGGTAGGAACAAATGCTCCGCCTAGAGCATGTGTGTGTGAGATGGAGTCTTTGTGTGTGGGTGTGTGTGTGTGTGTGTGTGTGTGTGTGTGTGTGTGTGTGAGAGAGAGAGAGAGAGGAGAGAGAGAGATGGAATCTTAGTTTGTGTGTGTGTGTGAGAGAGAGAGAGAGATGGAGTCTAAGTGTGTGTGGGGGGAGGGGTGCGTGCGTGTGTGTGTGTGTGTGTGTGTGAGAGAGAGAGAGAGATGGATTCTTAGTGTGTGTGTGTGGGGGGCGTGAGTGCGTGCGTGTGTGTGTGTGTGTGTGTGTGTGTGTGTGTGTGTGTGTGTGTGTGTGTGTGGGTCCTCTGTGGCGGATGTAATTTAAGTGTGCATGGCTTCATCATAGAGAGGTGATGTGTATGGCAGAGGCCACCAGCGATGGGGTGAGAGAGAAATGCCCGTGAGAGGGAAGAGAAGGTGCGTCTGGCGTGAGAGGAGTCGACATCGAGAGAACGTGTTTGTTCGAGAGACACCGAGGAAGACTACTATATATCGATGGTGCATGTAGGCGGAATTAAACAAAGGGATGGTCTTATTGGTTTCGGGGATATAGGGAAGAGTGAGAGGCGGCGGGAGAGGGGGGGGGAAGTTATGTGCACAAAAGAGGAGAACGATTCGATGTGGCGTTAGGATTGAGGGTAATTAACTACATATGGAGACATAGAGACCTTGAGCGTGCATGTGTGAGAGGTATACATGTATCGTGGGATGTGTGTGTGTGTGCAGCATGATCGAGATAAAAGAAAGAAGACATAAGTCATAAGATCAACGACATGAGAGAGACGGGTCGGTATGACAATATGCATGCATGTGAGAATGCAGGAAGAAGGCCCGACAATTGAGCATGTGTTTTGTCTTTAAGAGATAGTGGCGTGGGCTGGAGCATGCATCTATGGCGAGCAGAGGGGGTGAGGCGCAACGATTGTGCAAAAGAGATCAACCTATAAATGCATATGTATGGAGAGACATATATAGTGTGGGTGATAGGAAGCAAGACTCCATGCGAGAAAGAAATGTTGACGGAGAAACTACAGATAGATACAGAGATGGAGATGCTAGCTAGACGGACATCCGTTAATTTGGGTGTTGGAGATGACCGTCGGGTGGTTCAAAGGGTGAAGTTATATATGTGTGTGAGAGGGCACTTGACTGCATGTAGAGAGAAACATATGTAGTGTGCGTGATAGGAATCAAGAGTGAGGGCGAGAAAGAAGGTTGATGGAGAAACAGATAAATAGAAAGATAAAGATGCTAGCTAGTGTGCGTTAGAGATAGGAGTCGAGTGGATCGAAGGCTGGGTTATGTGTGTGGGTGTGAGAGAGATAGAGAGGGTGCATGTGAGTCACATACAAACAGATATCGAGAGAAATGAGATCCAAAGAGACGGAGTTTTGTGTCTCATGAGAGAGAAAGATATTTCTAGCGAGAGTGATAGCTAGAGAGACATATGAGGGAACACAAGATATCTCTAGGGAGAGAGGTGTGTTTGAGCGACATACAAGAGAACAATGGAGAAATATGAGACCCTGGGAGACAAAGTTTGTGTTTGTGTGTGAGAACGAGATATTGAAGAGGAAGATTCGTAGGTTCTCATATCTAAGGAGCGAAAGACATCTCTGTATGAGGGGTGTGTGAGTGGCACACATGGGAATAGTTGAGAGAAATGAGACCCCAGGAGACAAAGGTTTGTGTTTGTGTGAGAGAAAGAGATTCCACATGGAGAATCATAGCTAGAGATACATAGCAGGGAGCGAGATATACTTAGGGAGAGATAGAGTTATGAAGGTCAAGGGAGGGAGTACCGTCAGTGTGTTACGAAGATAAAAGATCATTGTTGACATACAGGTAGCACGAGAGATGCGTGAGAGACGATGAACATGTATAGGTCCAGAGAGATAGTCCTATATAAGCATGAGTGATAGCTATATGAGACGAATATCTGGATTAAAGGGGATTCAAATATTTAAACTGGAGATCAAGACATCGATAATATCATAACGCAAATTGGTGTATCAAACATGCATATTCATTTGAATTTGGGCACACGTGTAATGTTATATAGTTTATCAATATTGGTGATCCATAGATTCTTCAATTACAAACAATGCATGGTTTATATGCAATTAATGTCTAAACAGGATTAAACTATATGTTGCGTGTGTGAAATACATTATACATGTTTGAGAAGTTAAAAAAACCGCATGAAACACACATTGATTGGAGACAGTTAGCGAGGAATGCATACATTGGATTTCAACATAAAGTGGTTTCAAATATTTGAAAATCCAAATTGATGGATACAACCTTATGAATCTGAGATCATGCCATTTGTAAACCATATTTATGTATAAATTGTGTTGTGCTTTTGAAAGTACATATAAAAAGTGATGTATATAGAATGTAATTCCAATTGAAAATGGATCCCTTGGGAAAAAATAGTAGAATACAAGCGGGATTGAATTGAGTTGGCACGATAAACGTGCACTATGCAAAATTTGAACGAAGCGGGGAAAGTCGCGATAACCCGCCAAACCAAAATCTGCGAGATGGAAATCACTACGCCTATCCTGCCACGCAAAGCCTATCTGCTGGATTTCTATAGGTTTCGATAGGGTAGGTTTTAATTTCACCCAAACGTGGCGTAACCGCCTCTCACCCGGATTCATACGGTGGGCGCCAAAACACAAGTGCCCTCGGCGAAATCGACTCCTCCCGATTCATATTCATACACGGTGGGCGCCAAAAACAAACTCTCGTCGGCAAATATTGATGTATGCGAGATTACGGTCCTATCCCCAACCGACTAATGTTGTTGTGATGTAGTAGAAATTTGAAGCGGGGCTAAGTTTGTAATTTTCCTCGCATTTGAGACAAGCGCGCCCTGAATACATGGTTCCCCCTTCCTCTCTACCTCCCTTTTCCCCATCCGTACTCCTTGGGCGCCAAAACACCCTCTCCACCCCACCCTCCTCCGTCCGCCGCCGTCCGCCACCCCATCCACCGCCGTCCTCCTCCACCATGCCGGAGCTGATACCCCGACGTCGCCGTCCATTACAAGAGATCGACCTCTCTCATCCACGCCTTCGGACCGGGATCCTTGCATCCCGTCCTTTCGCTTCATCCCCGCCGTCGTCCACCTTGCCGACGCTGCTCCTATGATCGTCTCGTCCACCGCGCCCTGCCGCCACCGTCTACCCTCCTAGATCTGCTTCCACCCGCCGACAGCCATCGCTACCGCAGACCACAAATTCTCGCAGATCAGACACGGCGCCGCACTAGAGGCGGTACTCTTTCGTATCTACTCAACTTATTTATTGCAGCAAGAAAATAGATCGTCACCGCTTTACTCGATTTCTTGTCTTGGTTGCGAAGTTGCCTTTGTCCGGTTTGCACCTTCAGATCCGCCATGGCACGCTCAACACTATACTCCCAATGCTTATGGTTTTCCCTTTTATATTCCACACTAGTTAAATCACAGAGACTAAATTTCAAAATTGGGCGGTCGATTTTTCAAAGCTCGCGGAGTTCGCGGTGCGATCCAAGGGCTCGGGTGGTTGTGGGGCCTCGCCGAACAAAGAAAACTCGACGCTGGTGGGGGTGGGGTGGCGGAGGAACACAGGCGGTGGGGGCGGTGGTCCGACCGGCGGCCCGTCAAGGTGTTCTCATATGGGAAGAATTAAGAGACGAGGAAGAAGAAGGGTTAGGAGGCGTGGATCTTCATCCAACCGCCTGAAATGGTCGAGAGACAGTGGGAGTTGCATTCTTAATGCGCTCTGGTTCATCTTGTGTGGGCACTGCGCAACCAACATTTTATTATCCAAAATCTGCTTGCTCTTCTTTACCATGTTCGATAGTGTTGGCTCAGACGTGATCGATAGGCTTTCAATTACTAGCGGCAATACAACACCGTATTTTCAAGCCGTTCCACTTTCCCAATTTATATATCGTGGTTATGGTGTACCCGTTATGTACACTATGATCTGCCTAGTTCTTGTGTGCTCTTGTTATCATGGTTTGGCAATAAACTCAGTATACAGATATATTATGAACCTATCATCTGCCAGCTATCCTTACTTTTGGAGCCTATTTTTTGTGTACTTGTGCGGATTATATAAATGCACGCACGATATTACAGCACACATGAGCTCTCTCATCGTAATCCAAAGATAGCACATAATTGTTTACAGGGCGCCCTATATTAGAATATCATCTGCATTACAAAGATAATCTCACAACTATTTATGTTTTCATGGTTCTCGATATTATACGCAATTACGGTGAATATCGAATCCGCAAGATCGAAGAATATTGTGGAACACTGCAATGACTTACAAAATTGGCACCAAGGCATTGAGTGCCATTCTGGAAGCAATGAAACTCGTACGCTCCCCACTTGTTGATTCTTGTTCAGAATATCATCCTAATGACTATTCTAACCTCGAGGAGTCAAAGGCAGATGGTCTGTCCTGTTCACCCATCAAGGTGCCTGTTCTAATTTGGCAAGGTTTTATTGATTGTGCGTATCTTGCATATGGTGTCTTGCATTTCTTCTACTTTGTTGCACCGCCATCTGCTTAGTTTACTCATCATATAACTCGAGATGCCATGCCCATCCATTATCAATACATATTCCATCTGTCGCCATACCATGTTTCTCCACTCAAATGTTGTTCTTGTGCATCGACATCAAAAGTAAGAGGGTGATTGCGAACTGAAGGAGCACCAAAAGTCCTTGAAAAAGCGTGGTGGTGCCGAAAAATCGACAGCGCCCACTTATATTGGCTGTACAACCAAGTGACACAAAACATAGGACCGACTCAAAGCAGACTGTACCCATACTTCACTAGCCACACCACTAGCCCCACCACACAGGACCTGCACTCCAGAAAAGGTATACCGATTTCATTTGCCATAGCACCAGCCGTACCACGAAAAAATCCCACTCCAACAAAAAAGTACAGCAAGTCCACCGGCGAAGACCTATCCCAAGCTGAGAGACGGCCAATTCCTGCAGATTGGAACCCCATTCCATTTATTCCCGTTTAAAAGACAATGCTTTCAATGTTGTTAGGGACTACGTGCATATATTCCCATCATGGGAAGATTATAGTGAAGACAAACACCATTTTCACATCTTCTGTCCAACTTACGTGTAAGTGCTATTATTCATGGTTATTATTTTCCTGTTTTACGCTGATCGAACACATCAATGATTTACATTACATTGTTGTAACTAGGTGAGGTCAATCTGGATAGTCATGACGAGCAAAGCTTGCTTGTGCTTTTCAAGGAAGCATTGCAGCGATGATCGGTGTTACCCGAGGAAATCACACTTTGATGGCAAGTCTATAAACGAATTTCGGTGAAGTCTCCTGTGCTAAATTTAGAAGACATTGAATGGAAAAACCTTGTTATGCAATCGGTCTCGTTCGGGATGAGGTAACGCCTATGAAATCACATGACAATTTGAACTTCTACTTTTCCGCATGTGCCTTACGGATCTTTTTGCAGGAAATCTGCTCAAGAAGAATTCGGTTTGAAAAGAACGACGGATATCACAAATATGCTGCTCGCTGCTTTGCTCTTGTTAGTACCGTGTTGTCTGTATCACTGTACTTGCATACATACCTGGTTCATTATGTGACAGCAGTATGCATGATAGCTTGCTTATCAATTGTTCGCCCAAATTATCTGATCTATATGAATGGTTACATTAGTGTAGAATATATCCAATGCCAATGAATTTTTTAGCTCTGCATTGTTCTTGTAAGTACGTGTTGTCCTTTATCGATGTACTTATATTGACAGTAGTTGTTCATGTACCATCACTCTGCAGCTTATTTTCCTTTGCCTCCATTTTCTACACATCGATCTATATTTACTCTTACCATAAGGTTGGTATCAAGAAGTTTAGCTGTGCATTGCTCTTGGCTGTGCCTTTTGCCCGTATCCTGCACATACATTTATAGCTACTTGGTTATGTAGCATCACTCTTCATCTTATCTTAAATATTCTCCATTTTTTCGTATATTATCAAATCTATATTTACTCTTAACAAAATGTAGAATAAAGGAATGCTTATGAAGAACATTCTGTGGTAAACTTCTTGAATTGCCCCCCCCCCATCAAGATGGACAAGGGCTTTATAGAGCTGTCTTCACCAAGAATGTAAGTTTGTCCTTCTCAAGCCTTCAAACTTTGTTGTGTATATTTTGTTAGGCATGACTGCAACAGCTGTTTATTTTGGTGTTTGCATCAAATTGCATGTTTAAAGTTTACTATGTAGTTCATAAACAAAAGTTTGTCCTTCTCAATTTAAGTTTTCAGTTGTACAACCAAGTTCCTTCTTCATACCATGTAAATTAAACTATCTGAGCAAGTGATCTTCTTTTGCACCGCATGTATGCTTCATTCTTCATCCGTAATCCAAAGGGTGTGGTGAACCTACCCACTACAAAGACAATGTCATATTCTGCAATGTCTTAACTATGAACAATGTCATATCACCCGCAAAAAAATGCTACTACTCCTCCGTCAAAAAATACTTGTCATTGAAATGGATGTATCTAGATGTATTTTAGTTATAGACACATCCATTTTGATGACAAGTAATCGACGGAGGAGTATTATTTAAACCGTCTCTTTATTTGCCAATCTGAAATGGGATAAATTGACAAAGACACTAACCATTGATACTTATGAGTTCTTGATCGTAATCCGGTGGTGTCGTGAAGCTGCCAACTCCTTCACAATGTCATTTCCTGCCATGTCTTGACCTGAACAATACCATATTGTGTTAATGCAATTTTAAACGGTGTCACTTTATTAAATCAAGAAGAAATGTGATGAATTGTCAAGATTGATACTTTTATGTGCAAAACCTATCATCATGTCTCGCTTGTTTATCTTTCAGAGTGAGGAAGATATAAGTGTTGAACAAGCGCAATCTCATCATCTTGCTCACCGCTTGTCTGCAGCTCCCAAATAGGCTAACCATTCTTGAACTCTATTGAAGTCTTTGTCGGTTTTGTATATTAGTTTGTCGGCGTGTTTATTTGCAATCGGTGGCGATCTTTGATGCCCAAAGTATGTAATCTGTTGTCTGCTTGTGCTTTATTATCATAGTGGCGAACTTTGATGCCCAATGGATGTAATATGCCGTAATTTCTTTATTGTATAGTCTAGGTTTTTCTTATTCACGATGCTGCAATTATTTTATCAGTATATATATCCTGTCTTCGCAATAAAACCGCCAAACCGTAAAATTACAGTGACGGGCCGTCATGCAATCACGATGTATGATCCGCATCATGGGCCAGTCAAACCGCCCACTAGTAGATTCGGACCTTTAATAGGCGAGTAACCCCGCCCTCTTTTCGCAAGAAAACTCAATGGGCTTTAGGAGGTGAGAAGTAGGTCGGACTCAAACGTGCGAATAGCTCACGAGCCGGCAGGAGCCGAAATGGACCCCGCCCATGATTGTGCGAATCAATTCACGGGCTTTTAACAGCCAAAGTTGTCTCGGTCCTTGTTTGGCCCAATCGATATCGGTCATGCGGCGGTCGGATGCAAACCGGCCGTAGTTAGGCCCAACTATATGACGGGCTTTTAACAGCCAAAATTAATATAGGGCGAAATGTTAAATGGGCCCTTAACAGGCGAAACTAATATCGGGCGAATTACTAAATGGGCCTTTAGCAAGTGGGCCCAAAAGCATAGCGTCCAATAACGGGCGAATCGATATGGGCCATAATTGAGCCCAAAGCCTCTTAAAGCGCCGGACTTGATCTGGCCGTGATTTGGCCCGTAAAGTGGGAGGCTTTAACGGGCGGATCTTATATGGGCCATTATTAGGCCGAAACGCGTGGCAGCCATTAATGGACGGATCAAATATGGGCGACATTTGGCCCAAAACATGGCAGCCAGTTAATGGGTCGGCCTACTAGGGTCCTCAAAATCTTGTGGGCCTACAGCTGGGCCGACCTATTAATGTCGGCGAAATCTCGTGGTCCTTTAGCTGGGCCGGCCCATTATGATCCGTAAGAATTTTGTGGGCCTTTACCTGGGCCGGCCCATTATGGCACACAAAAATCTTGTGGGCCTTTTTGGGCGGGCCGCCAAATATGGCTCGCAAAATCTTGTGGGCCTTTAGCTGGGCCAGCCCATTATAGTCTGCAAAATCTCGTGGGCCTTTAACTGGGTCGGCCCATTATGGTCCGCAAAATCTTGTGGGCCTTTAGTTGGGCCAGCCCATTTAAACTTGATGGGCCGTGCCACGTGTCGACGTATCATAGGCGCCTTCTGTCCAATTAGTGGATGACATCTGTCCCAACGACGAGCCGACACGTGTTTCCTCCAGCCAATGATGATTTTACACGTGGAAATTTCCCATTGGTCGGGGCTGTTAACGGGTTATCGGATCCAAAATCCGACCCGATAGCTTAACGGCGTTCCGTTATGGTGGATGCCACGTGTCGGTCACCCTTGACGAAAGCACTTCGGTGTCGCGCGATTTATCGTCATGGAAGTGGACACTTCCGTGATGATAATTTTGGTAATGTCATGGGACACTTCTACGACAGCACATATATGACTATCTTGATTCTGTCATAAATTTGTCATGGATGTACATGAATGACAAAAAACGCGACCTACTGTGACAAACACGTATCATCATGGAAGTATTTTTTTGTAGTGTATTATTGCCTAATGTAAGGGTACGGTGTGTTGCATCTTATCTAAGTTATTATGTGTATTAAAAAATGTCCGTGCCCAAACATATCATTTCTTCCCTAAACCAAGTCACGAAGTTCGAGAACTTGTGGTTTTTCATTAATGAAAATTGGAGGGGGTGAGAAGCCCTTTCTTTCATTCAAAAAAAACCAAGTCATGAACTAACATGTAAATTTATTCCCTTTAAATCCTAAACCAAGTGCCACTCTAACCAAAATCATGTGGCAGTGCAAACATACGTTTCCAACCCTCCAAAATTTCAGTGCAAAACAAAGGAAAACCACTCTCACGCGTGTGCAAACATTCACGGTCTCACTATGTATACCTTCCTTCCCTACCCATGTAAAAGTCTTTCCATCTGTCCTAGCGGTTACCAGCGCGGGCCTAAACGCCACAAACCCACGTGGTCCTGGGTTCGAATCCCCAGCCGCACCAATTTTTTGTGCATTTTCCACCCTTCATTTTTTAGACAAATTATTTTTTCTCAATGTAATGCCTTTAAAAATGTTCATTTATTGTGGCACCAGGTGTAAACCTCTACCAGAGCTGAGGCACATTTTCCATGACAATTTGGTCTTTGATTTAAATCATGGTGTATTTGAATTGGAGTAATTAAATTGCTATTAAATATTTACCAGCTCCAAAAAAAATTCTAAACTTAATTGTTTGGCTCTTGAATAATTCAATTAGCTTCCCCAAAAAGTTTCAGCATTATGATTTACTATCTAAATTAAATCAGAACAGAAAATAGAAAAACACGCAAGAGAACCCCCGAATGGGCCTAATTGGATGCAGTTGGCCCATTAGTCTAGCCTGCACTTGGCTCTACGCTCTGAACTTGGCCCACAGAGGAACCTTTTTTTTGACAGAAAGGCAGAGCAGAGAGCTGCATTTCATTGATCAAAAGTTTATGAATTCCTCATTTCTTCTCCCTTTTTTCAACATATTTAACTGTTGGTCACTTATTCTCTTTTTTTCAACATTTAAATAACTTTGACCAACATTTAAACTAGGTGAATTTCTCATACAATTTCAAGCTTACAAATTCCTCCATAATTCATGCCTTTCCATACATTTTCAACATTACAACCAGTGCGATTACCATACCTACAAATGCCCAAAAGTAATTGCAAATGGGTATTGGTATTTGTGCTTGATCTTCAAACTTCCTAACCTTCTTCTTCAACATCTTAACCTCAATAGCTAGCTCTCTGTCAGTGCGTGCTTCGCCCTCCATCTCTTCTTCCGGAGCTCGTGCTGCGGCCACTACCGTTCGTGGCAGCATGCGCAACCATTCTTCATGCTCTTCTTGCAGTTCATTCATCAGAGTCTTGGCCAAAGAAAGAAGCATGTCACCTGCATGAACACCAAATAGATCAACCCATTGCTCAAAGATCCCGACCACGAAAATGGTGCAATTGCCCCGATTCTTACCCCATTATCGCTACACGCGTAGAACGGATGATTCTGGACAGACGAAGACAAGCATGTCCACACGCGCCCGGCTTTGCATCCGCGAGGTGGCGCGGGAGCTTGAGGAAGACATGGAGCTCAGAGCCGAATGGGATCTCAACGCCGCCGCGCCCTCCACAGCTAGCTTCCCACCGCCGTGCTCTCTCTCTCTCTCTCGCTGTGGTCACCGCCGTGCTCTCTGTCGTCGTGGTCACCGCCGTTGTTGCCCGCTTATATGGCACACCCACAACGGCTCTCTACTCAACGACTCTCTGCTGGGTCCCACAAGCCATGTGTGCAACGGTCTGAATAGAATTGGCCGTCTCTACCGCCTGGTCCTGTTGGGGAACGTAGTAATTTAAAAAAATCCTACGAACACGCAAGATCATGGTGATGCATAGCAACGAGAGGGGAGAGTGTGTCCACGTACCCTCGTAGACCGAAAACGGAAGCGTTAGAACAATGCGGTTGATGTAGTCGTACGTCTTCATGATCCGACCGATCCAAGTACCTGACGTCCCACGAACTCCGATCCAGCAGAGCTTCGAGGGAGAGTTCCGTCAGCATGATGGCGTGATGACGGTGATGATGATGCTACCGACGCAGGGCCTCGCTTAAGCACCGCTTCGATATGACCGAGGTGGATTATGGTGGGGGGGCACCGCACACGGCTAAAAGATCAATGATCAATTGTTGTGTCTATGGGGTGCCCCCTGGCCACGTATATAAAGGATGGAGGGAGAAGGAGGCCGGCCCTCATAGGGTGCGCCCAAGTGTGGAGTCCTACTAGGACTCCCTAGTCCTAGTAGGATTCCACCTCCCACATGGAATAGGAAAAAGGGAAGGGAGACGGAGAAGGAAGGAAGGGGCGCCCCCCTCCCTAGTCCAATTCAGACCAGTCCATGGGGAGGGGTGCGGCCACCCTTTGGGGCCTTTCTCTTCTTTCCCGTATGGCCCATTAAGGCCCAATACGAATTCCCGTAACTCTCGGTACTCCAAAAAAACCCGAATCACTCGGAACCTTTCCGATGTCCGAATATAGTCGTCCAATATATCGATCTTTACGTCTCAACCATTTAGAGACTCATCATGTCCCCGATCTCATCCGGGACTCCTAAATACCTTCGGTACATCAAAACACATAAACTCATAATACAAATCGTCACCAAAGGTTAAGCGTGCAGACCCTACGGGTTTGAGAACTATGTAGACATGACCGAGACACGTCTCCGGTCAATAACCAATAGCAAAACCTGGATGCTCATATTGGTTCCTACATATTCTACGAAGATCTTTATCGGTCAAACCGCATAACAACATACGTTGTTCCCTTTGTCATCGGTATGTTACTTGCCCGAGATTCGATCGTCGGTATCTCAATACCTAGTTCAATCTCATTACCGGCAAGTCTCTTTACTCGCTCCGTAATACATCATCCCGCAACTAACTCATTAGTTACAATGCTTGCAAGGCTTATAGTGATGTGCATTACCGAGAGGGCCCAGAGATACCTCTCCGACAATCGGAGTGACAAATCCTAATCTCGATCTATGCCCACTCAACAACTACCATCGGAGACACCTGTAGAGCACCTTTATAATCACCAAGTTACGTTGTGACGTTTGGTAGCACACAAAGTGTTCCTCCGGTATTCGGGAGTTGCATAATCTCATAGTCATAGGAACATGTATAAGTCATGAAGAAAGCAATAGCAATATACTAAACGATCAAATGCTAAGCTAATGGAATGGGTCAAGTCAATCACATCATTCTCTAATGATGTGATCCCGTTAATCAAATGAAAACTCATGTCTATGGCTAGGAAACTTAACCATCTTTGATTCAACGAGCTAGTCAAGTAGAGGCATACTAGTGACAATCTGTTTGTATATGTATTCACACATGTACTAAGTTTCCGGTTAATACAATTCTAGCATGAATAATAAACATTTATCATGAAATAAGGAAATAAATAATAACTTTATTATTGCCTCTAGGGCATATTTCCTTCAGTCTCCCACTTGCACTAGATTCAATAATCTAGTTCACATCGCCATGTGATTTAACACCAATAGTTGACATCACCATGCGATTAACACCCATAGTTCACATTGTCATGTGATCAACACCCAAAGGGTTTACTAGAGTCAATAATCTAGTTCACATCACTATGTGATTAACACCCAAAGAGTACTAAGGTGTGATCATGTTTTGCTTGTGAGAGAAGTTTAGTCAACAGGTATGCCATATTCAGATCCGTATGTATTTTGCAAATTTCTATGTCAACAATGCTCTGTACGGAGCTACTCTAGCTAATTGCCCCCACTTTCAATATGTATCCAGATTGAGACTTAGAATCATCTGGATCAGTGTCAAAACTTGCATCGACGTAACCCTTTACGACGAACCTTTTGTCACCTCCATAATCGAGAAACATATCCTTATTCCACTAAGAATAATTTTGACATTGTCGAAAGATCTACTCCTAGATCACTATTGTACTTCCTTGCTAAACTCAGTGTAGGGTATACAATAGATCTGGTACACAGCATGCCATACTTTATAGAACCTATGACTGAGGCATAGGGAATGACTTTCATTCTCTTTCTATCTTCTGTCGTGGTCGGGTTTTGAGTCTTACTCAATTTCACACCTTGTAACACAGGCAAGAACTCTTTCTTTGACTGTTCCATTTTGAATTACTTCAAAATCTTGTCAAGGTATGTACAAAAAACTTATCAAGCGTCTTGATCTATCTCTATAGATCTTGATGCTCAATATGTAAGCAGCTTCACCGAGGTCTTTCTTTGAAAAAACTCCTTTCAAATATTCCTTTATGCTTTCCAGAAAATTCTACATTATTTTTGATCAACAATATGTCATTCACATATACTTATCAGAAATGTTGTAGTGCTCCCACTCACTTTCTTGTAAATACAGGCTTCATCGCAAGCCTGTATAAAACTATATGCTTTGATCAACTCATCAAAGCGTATATTCCAACTTTGAGATGCTTGCACCAGTCCATAGATGGATTGCTGGAGCTTGCACATTTTGTTAGCACCTTTAGGATCGACAAAACCTTCTAGTTGTATTATATACAACTCTTCTTTAAGAAATCCATTAAGGAATGCAGTTTTGACATCCATTTGCCAGATTTAATAAAATGCAAAAACTACTAACATGATTCGGACAGAATTTTAAGCATCGATACGAGTGAGAAAATCTCATCGTACTCAACACCTTGAAATTGTCGAAAACATTTTGCGACAATTCGAGCTTTGTAGATAGTAACACTACTATCAGCGTCCATCTTCCTCTTGTAGATCCTTTTATTCTCAATGGCTTGCCGATCATCGGGCAAGTCAACCAAAGTCCATACTTTGTTCTCATACATGGATCCCATCTCAGATTTCATGGCCTTAAACCATTTTGCGGAATCTGGGCTCATCATCGCTTCCTCATAGTTCGTAGGTTCATCATGGTCAAGTAACATGACCTCCAGAACAGGATTACTGTACCACTCTGGTGCGGACCGTACTCTGGTTGACCTATGAGGTTTGGTAGTAACTTGATCTGAAGTTTCATGATCATCATCATTAATCTTCCTCACTAATTGGTGTAGGCATCACTGGAACTGATTTCTTTGATGAACTATTTTCCAATTCGGTAGAAGGTACAATTACCTCATCAAGTTCTACTTTCCTCCCACTCTTCTTTCGAGAGAAACTCCTTCTCTAGAAAGGATCCATTCTTAGCAACGAATATTTTGCCTTTGGATCTGTGATTAGAAGGTGTACCCACCAGTCTCCTTTGGGTATCCTATGAAGACACATTTCTCCGATTTGGGTTTGAGCTTATCAGGTTGAAACCTTTTCACATAAGCATTGCAACTCCAAACTTTAAGAAATGACAACTTTGGTTTCTTGCCAAACCGCAGTTCATATAGTGTCGTCTCAACGGATTTAGATGGTGCCCCATTTACCGTGAATGCAGCTGTCTCTAATGCATAACTCCAAAATGATAGTGGTAAATCGGTAAGAGACATCATAGATTACACCATATCTAATAAAGTACGGTTACGATGTTCGGACACGGCATTATGATGTGGTGTTCCAGGTGGCGTGAGTTGCGAAACTATTCTGCATTGTTTCAAATGAAGACCAAACTCGTAACTCAAATATTCTCCTCCACGATCAGATCGTAGAAACTTTATTTTCTTGTTACGATGATTTTCTACTTCACTCTGAAATTATTTGAACTTTTCAAATGTTTCAGATTTATGTTTCATCAAGTAGATGTACCCATATCTGCTCAAATCATCTGTGAAGGTGAGAAAATAACGATACCCGCCGCGAGACTCAGTATTCATCGGACCACATACATTAGTATGTATGATTTCCAAAAAAACCGTTGCTCGCTCCATTGTTCTGGAGAACGGCATTTTAGTCATATTGCCCATGAGGCATGGTTCGCAAGTACCAAGTGATTCATAATCAAGTGATTCCAGAAGTCCATCAGTATGGAGTTTCTTCATGCGCTTTACATCAATATGACCCTAACGGCAGTGCCACAAATAAGTTGCACTATCATTATCAACTCTGCATCTTTTGGCTTCTACATTATGAATATGTGTATCACTGCAATCGAGATCCAACAAACCATTTTCATTGGGTGTATGACCATAAAAGGTTTTATTCATGTAAACAGAACAACAATTATTCTCTAACTTAAATGAATAACCGTATTGCAATAAACATGATCAAATCATATTCATGCTCAACGCAAACACCAAATAACATTTATTTAGGTTCAACACTAATCCCGAAAGTATAGGGAGTGTGCGATGATGATCATATCAATCTTGGAATTACTTCCAACACACATCGTCACTTCACCCTTAATTAGTTTCTGTTCATTTTGCAACTCCTGTTTCGAGTTACTACTTTTAGCAACTGAACCGGTATCAAATACCGAGGGGTTGCTATAAACACTAGTAAAGTACACATCAATAACATGTATATCAAATATACCTATGTTCACTTTGCCATCCTTCTTATCCGCCAATTACTTGGGGTAGTTCCGCTTCCAAGGACCAGTCCCTTTGCGGAGAAGCACTTAGTCTCGTGCTTAGGTCCAGACTTGGGCTTCTTCACTCGAGCAGCAACTTGCTTGCCGTTCTTCTTGAAGTTCCCCTTCTTCCCTTTGCCCCTTTTCTTGAAACTAGTGGTCTTGTCAACCATCAACAATTGATGTTTTTCTTGATTTCTACCTTCGCCGATTTTAGCACCGCGAAGAGCTTGGGAATTGTTTTCGTCATCCCTTGCATATTATAGTTCATCACGAAGTTCGATCAACTTGGTGATAGTGACTAGAGAACTTTGTCAATTACTATCTTATCTAGAAGATTAACTCCCACTTGATTCAAGCAATTGTAGTACCCAGACAATCTGAGCACATGCTCACTGGTTGAGCTATTCTCCTCCATCTTTTAGCTATAGGACTTGTTGGAGATTTCATATCTCTCAACTCGGGTATTTGCTTGAAATATTAACTTCAACTCCTGGAACATCTCATATGGTCCATGACGTTCAAAACGTCTTTAAAGTTCCGATTCTAAGCCGTTAAGCATGATGCACTAAACTATCAAGTAGTCATCATATCGAGCTTGCCAAACGTTCATAACGTCCGCATTTGCTCCTGCAATCGGTTTGTCACCTAGCGGTGCATCAAGGACATAATTCTTCTATGCAGCAATGAGGATAATCCTCAGATCACGGATCCAATCCGCATTATTGCTAAAAACATCTTTCAACTTAGTTTTCTCTGGGAACATATCAAAATAAAACAGGGGAGCTAAACACGAGCTATTGATCTACAACATAGATATGCTAATACTACTAGAACTAAGTTCATGATAAATTAAAGTTCAATTAATCATATTACTTAAGAACTCCCACTTAGATAGACATCCCTCTAGTCATCTAAATGATCACATGATCCATATCAACTAAACCATGTCCGATCATCACGTGAGATGGAGTAGTTTTCAATGGTGAACATCATTATGTTGATCATATCTACTATATGATTCACGCTCGACCTTTGGTCTCCGTGTTCCGAGGCCATATCTGCATATGCTAGGCTCGTCAAGTTTAACCTGAGTATTCTGCGTGTGCAAAACTGGCTTGCACCCGTTGTATGTGAACGTAGAGCTTATCACACCCGATCATCCGTGGTGTCTCAAAGACGAAGAACTGCCGCAATAAAGGCATACTCGGGAGAACACTTATACCTTGAAATTTTAGTAAGGATCATCTTATAAAGCTACCGCCGAACTAAGCAAAATAAGATGTATAAAAGATAAACATCACATGCAATAAAAATATGTGACATGATATGGCCATCATCATCTTGTGCTTTTGATCTCCATCTCCAAAGTACTGTCATGATCTCCATTATTACCGGCATGACACCATGATCTCCATCATCTTTATCTTTTATCAACGTGTCATCACATGGTCGTCTCACCAGCTATTGCTTTTGCAACTATTGCTATCGCATAGCGACAAAGCAAAGCAATTACATGGCACTTGCATCTTATGCAATAAAGAGACAACCATATGGCTCCTGCCAGTTGCCGATAACTCCGTTATAAAACATGATCATCTCATACAATAAAATATAGTATCATGTCTTGACCATATCACATCACAACATGCCCTGCAAAAACAAGTTAGACGTCCTCTACTTTGTTGTTGCAAGTTTTACGTGGCTGCTACGGGCTGAGCAAAAACCGTTCTTACCTACGCATCAAAACCACAACGATAGTTCGTCAAGTTAGTGTTGTTTTAACCTTCTCAAGGACCGGGCGTAGCCACACTCGGTTCAACTAAAGTTGGAGAAACTGACACCCGCCAGCCACCTGTGTGCAAAGCTCGTCGGTAAAACCAGTCTCGCGTAAGCGTACGCGTAATGTCGGTCCGGGCCGCTTCATTCAACAATACCACAAAAAGTTTCAGCATTATGATTTACTATCTAAATTAAATCAGAACGGAAAACAGAAAAACACGCAAGAGAACCCCCGAATGGGCCTAATTGGATGCAGTTGGCCCATTAGTCTAGCCTGCACTTGGCTCTACGCTCTGAATTTGGCCCACAGAGGAACTTTTTTTTGACAGAAAGGCAGAGCAGAGAGCTGCATTTCATTGATCAAAAGTTTCTGAATTCTTCATTTCTTCTCCCTTTTTTCAACATATTTAAATGTTGGTCACTTATTCTCTCTTTTTTCAACATTTAAACAACTTTGACCAACATTTAAACTAGGTGAATTTCTCATACAATTTCAAGCTTACAAATTCCTCCATAATTCATGCCTTTCCATACATTTTCAACATTACAACCAGTGCGATTACCATACCTACAAATGCCCAAAAGTAATTGCAAATGGGTATTGGTATTTGTGCTTGATCTTCAAGCTTCCTAACCTTCTTCTTCAACATCTTAAGCTCAATAGCCAGCTCTCTGTAAGTGCGTGCTTCGCCCTCCATCTCTTCTCCCGGAGCTCGTGCTGCAGCCACTGCCGTTCGTGGCAGCATGCGCAACCATTCTTCACGCTCTTCTTGCAGTTCATTCATCAGAGTCTTGGCCAGAGCATCGACCCAAAGAAAGAAGCATGTCACCTGCATGAACACCAAATAGATCAACCCATTGCTCAAAGATCCCGACCACGAAAATGGTGCAATTGCCCCGATTCTAACCCCATTCTCGCTGCACACGCAGAACGGACGATTCTGGTTCCTCGGTGTGTGAGAAACCCTCCGATCAACGCCCGCCTGGCACCGCAGACAGACGAAGACAGGCATGTCCACACGCGCCCGGCTCTGCATCCGCGAGGTGGCGCAGGATCTTGAGGAAGACATGGAGCTCGGAGCCGAAGGGGATCTCAACGCCGCCGCGCCCTCCACAGCTAGCTTCCCACCGTCGTGCTCTCTCTCTCGCCGTGGTCACCGCCGTGCTCTCTGTCATCGTGGTCACCGCCGCTGTCGCCCGCTTATATAGCACACCCACAACGGCTCTCTACTCAACGGCTCTCTGCTGGGTCCCACAAGCCACGCGTGCAACGGTTTGAATAGAATTGGCCGTCTATGCCGCCTGGTCCTGTTGTGGAACGTAGTAATTTCAAAAAACATCCTACGAACACGCAAGATCATGGTGATGCATAGCAACGAGAGGGGAGAGTGTGTCCACATACCCTCGTAGAATGAAAGCGGAAGCGTTAGAACAACGCGATTGATGTAGTCGTACGTCTTCATGATCCGACCGATCCAAGTACCGAACGCACGGCACCTCCGAGTTCTGCACATGTTCAGCTCGATGACGTCCCACGAACTCCGATCCAGCAGAGCTTCGAGGGAGAGTTCCGTCAGCATGACGGCGTGATGACGGTGATGATGATGCTACCGACGCAGGGCTTCGCCTAAGCACCGCTACGATATGACCGAGGTGGATTATGGTGGAGGGGGGCACCGCACACGGCTAAAAGATCAATGATCAGTTGTTGTGTCTATGGGGTGACCCCTCGCCACGTATATAAAGGATGGAGGGAGGAGGAGGCCGGCCCTCATAGGGCGCGCCCAAGTGTGGAGTCCTACTAGGACTCCCTAGTCCTAGTAAGATTCCACCTCCCACATGGAATAGGAAAAAGGGAAGGGAAAAGGAGAAGGAAGGAAGGGGGCGCCCCCCCCCCCCTCCCTAGTCCAATTCGGACCAGTCCATGGGGAGGGGTGCGGCCACCCTTTGGGGCCTTTCTCTTCTTTCCCGTATGGCCCATTAAGGCCCAATACGAATTTCCGTAACTCTCCGGTACTCCGAAAAATACCCAAATCACTCGGAACCTTTCCGATGTCCGAATATAGTCATCCAATATATCGATCTTTACGTCTCGACCATTTCGAGACTCCTCATCATGTCCCCGATCTCACCCGGGACTCCGAACTACCTTCGGTACATCAAAACACATAAACTCATAATACGAATCGTCACCGAAGGTTAAGCGTGCGGACCCTACGGGTTCGAGAACTATGTAGACATGACCGAGACACGTCTCCGGTCAATAACCAATAGCGGAACCTGGATGCTCATATTGGTTCCTACATATTCTACGAAGATCTTTATCGGTTAAATCGCATAACAACATACGTTGTTTCCTTTGTCATCGGTATGTTACTTGCCCGAGATTCGATCGTCGGTATCTCAATACCTAGTTCAATCTCCTTACCAGCAAGTCTCTTTACTCGTTCCGTAATACATCATCCCGCAACTAACTCATTAGTTACAATGCTTGCAAGGCTTATAGTGATGTGCATTACCGAGAGGGCCCAGAGATACCTCTCCGACAATCGGAGTGACAAATCCTAATCTCGATCTACGCCAACTCAACAAGTACCATCGGAGACACATGTAGAGCACCTTTATAATCACTCAGTTACATTGTGACGTTTGGTAGCACACAAAGTGTTCCTTCGGTATTCGAGAGTTGCATAATCTCATAGTCGTAGGAACATGTATAAGTCATGAAGAAAGCAATAGCAATATACTAAACGATCAAATGCTAAGCTAACGGAATGGGTCAAGTCAATCACATCATTCTCTAATGATGTGATCCCGTTAATCAAATGACAACTCATGTCTATGGCTAGGAAACTTAACCAACTTTGATTCAACGAGCTAGTCAAGTAGAGGCATACTAGTGACACTCTGTTTGTCTATGTATTCACACATGTACTAAGTTTCCGGTTAATACAATTCTAGCATGAATAATAAACATTTATCATGAAATAAGGAAATAAATAATAACTGTATTATTGCCTCTAGGGCATATTTTCTTCAGGTCCCACCTCTAAGGGCCGAGTCAAAAGGTTGACCTGACGGAGACAACGGAGTTCATGGAACAAGTCAGTGCGCACGGACTAGGGGCAAAACTGAGCACAATTCACATCTGAGGGCAAAACTGAGTACATGGACACCACTTAGGGCAAAAGGATAATTAACCCAAATGTTTATGTGAAGATAGTGCTAGTGTTGTACGTACAGTGAATTGTTCATGTATGCGAAGATAGTGTTATTCGAGTTTCCTTCTGTTCTATGTTCCATTGGTAGTGATGCTTAATCGGCAACATGTAGTTTAGCTGACTGACACACTTGTTGGCCATCTTTCTTCAGACGTTTGTTGCTTTGAATTATTCCTTCATGTGTTTGTTATAGTATCAAGTATTAAGTTGTATCTTCCTTGCAAACATCCCCATGGATATGCCTACAGTCCGACTTTTTGGCAATCACCCATCTACCTTCTACCTTCTGATGAACTGTGAAGTGCTGAATATTTGTTTAGCATTTTTCATCTAATGAGATGTAACTGACATGCCTCGATATTTTTAGACTGCACTTATGTGCCATTTGCAGTACATATTTCTTGCGGGATGACTTGATCCTTAAGGTTGTGAAATGCTCATGACAGATAGTGTTGTCTGGCGTCGTGGTGACGTCGACGGCAGATGGGACTGGCAAGATATACGCAATGATCCCTCCTAAAGATGGGGTGAAGGAAGATGGCGGCGGCGGATCCTAGAGCGTGCGCATGTGGTGCGTGTTGTGGGCCGCCTAGACCGGTTGGTACTCTCAGATTGCCAGCCGGACGGCTTCTTGAGGCCACTGGATTAGATGGTGTCTGTTGATGCGGTTAGGGTACATATTTATATTTATAGTTGTGTAGCGAATATGTTCATCTCGAAGGTGGCTTTGGTTGATCTTTGTATTCATTTTATCATACTTTGATAAAAAAAATAAAGATGGTTATATGCTTCATTTTGATGTAGATAACGGGAGTAATCCTTCTTTTAAGAAAAACTTATAAGATAAACTAGCGCAAAGTGTAAAAGCGAAACTAGAAGAGAGTAACTCTTTGCAAGAAATGAAGAAGAAAGCTGGAAGGTAAAATTGCAAACAAAGAGCTCCCGCGAACAAACTTCACGGGAGGCCGCTGATCCTAGTAAATGGAAGCTTCTCCCGTTCATTAACTGACGTCGACGCTGCATAAATTACTCCACTTGGCACGTCCAGCTGCGGGTTGATACACACGAGTCGTTCATGAAGTACTAGGAGCAATGTTCTGCGCTTGCTGGTGCGTAGTGCGGTAAATAGGAGTACTTCACATCGAGCCACTAGGAATGTTTGTATGTTATGTACTCCCTTTACAAACTAATATAAAAATGTTTAGATCATTATTATTTTAGTGATCTAAATGTTTTTATATTAATTTACGGAGGGAGTACTTATAATCGGAGCAGATTGTATCGAATGTACTCAAGCAGCGAGCAGCTCCTCCAAATCCATGTTGCACGTACTCATTTGCTATGTTGTTGTTGTTGTTGTTTTTTTTTTTTTTTTTTTTTTGCGGGTGGCTCATCTGCTATGCTACCCCTGCATTGACCTCGACCCCTCAAGGCCTGAATGCTTCTTGTTAGTTTGACAGTTTTACCATTCGATTTATAAACCACACTGTGCTGTCGTTGACCGAAGGTGTAGCGTGACCTGGATAATCAGTGAGCACAACATGTGGAGCTGAGGCTCATATTTGACTTTCATTATGCCAAACACAAACATACTAGTCAATTTTGCTGGTTAGGAATTTAAATACCGACACACACTTTTTTTATAGTTTAGGAGTACATATTTGACCACATAGTAAATGTGCAAGAGCAACTCCAATGGGGCGACCCATTACGTCCGCCGCCGTCCGTTTGAATCAGCGCGGACAAAAGAGAAGGCCCAACATGGCGATCCAAACCCAAATGGAGCCCGCTTCACGTCCGCGCCGACGCATTTACGCCACAAATGCGTCAGTGCGGACGCGAAACGGACGCCACGCGCGCCTTCTCGGTGTCCACCGCGGCCCCACCTGGCGGTCGTCCAACCGCCCGCCACCTACCTGGTCAGCTTAATTTATGACCTGGGGCCTACACGTCAGCGACGACGGTCGCCTTTTTTTAAGTCGACCGTGCGGCGGGGCCGTCCTCATCCAGCCAGCCCCCGTCCCCATCTAGCCACGCTCGCTCCCCCGTCGCCGGCAAACCCTAGCCACCCCAGCCGTGGCAAATGGGGCTTTCTGATCTGGCGGCGGCTTGGAAGGCCAAGGCAAGTCGTCCGCCATCCCTTTCGCCGGAGTTTCTCCCCTCCCACGGGCGCCACCGCGGTCGAGGTATCGCGTCAACGTCGCGGTGCACCAGCGGAGTGGCACTGGCGAGATTGTGTGCCTCTCCGTACCCTTCGACGCCACCTGTCAGACGACCGCACCTAGATCCGGAGAGGATCTCGGTGCCGCGCGCCCCTGATCGGCCAGGCGCACGCGAGGAGGCGCGGCGCCGCTGGCGCTCTCGACGCCGAGTAGCGCCGCGACACCGCCTACGCCTTCGACTCGCCCAACTGGGCACGCCGATTCGCCTTCGAGCACGAGAAGGTGAGGCGACGCGGCGTCTGCGAGGTTGACCGCACCGTGCCACCGCCCCCGCTCATCGTCCGCGAGGAGGACCAGGCGGCGGAGGCGGCCTACCAGGCTGCCCTTGCCGCGGTCTACCGGGAGAGCGAGGAGGACGAGAAGCGCAGGGCGGCGGCGGCAGAGAAAGAGGAGGCGGCATACGAGGCGGCCATGGCCCTCTCCGCAGCGGGCGACTGCGTCCTGCCGTCGGTGGCCTCGCCGTCCCTGCCGTCCTATGTGAAAGCCGAGCCGGAGCCGGAGCCCATCGAGCGCTACTCCTGGACGGGAGTAGTGCGCGAGTGGGTCCGCGCGCCGCCGGTCTGGGTTGGGGCGACGCCGGCGCAGGAGGCGGCGTACCTCGAGCACTGGCGCCACATCCGGCTGGGGCCGAGGAGCCGCGGACAGCAAGTACCTCGAGATGCTCGAGCGCGACGTCGAGGAGGAAGCACGCCAGGCCGCGGCGGCACAGGCGGCGGCAGAGCCCGCGCCCGACATGAACGCCCTCAGGAACTCGGTGTTCTCCTGGGCTGGCCATGCGCCGGCGCTCATCGACCTGACGGACCCCGAGGACGACGACGCCGCCGCCTAGGGCAGCGCGCCGCCTCATAGTTTAGTTTATTTTTAGTTTTTATTAATGCTAATGTGGACGCATGGACTCTCGCCGGCCTTCGTGGCCGGCTTTAATGTATAATTGTTGCATGTTTTTTTTCTCGCACCGTAAAAATGGACGGGCCAGGCGTTGGGCGACTTTTCATGCCCAAACGCTGAAGCGACGTTAAATGTCCGTCTCTACCGACCCAAACAAATAAAAAACGGACAAACACGTCGTCTCTTTCGGTCGGTCCATTGAAGTTGCTGTAAGTATTCAAAATTTAGGAAGCACCCGATAAAAGAAAAAGGTCATGGAACCACCCACTATGACCAGTGATCCACCTCAACAATCAACGCTCCAATTTTGACCAGACCCCCACCATCCCACGACACGATCGAGGACCCCCTTTAGCCATCGTTAACCGACTGACAGCTGGGCCCGGCGACAAGCAGATCTCGTCGTGCGACCCCATAACCCCGACACGTCGCCTCTATCCCAGCAAACCCGCCGCCGACTTTTCCAGACTCACCGCCCGATTTTCACCCTCTCCTACCCCGCCCCGCGCCCACCCGCACCCAGCCACCCACTGGCAACTGGGCCCTCTCGCCCGCCGGTCCCATGAGGGATATATCTCGTGACGGCCAGGCCCCAGGCATTTACCCGCCCAGCGATTCGAAAAACGGGAAGGGAAATCAAAACAGCGCAGGCGAAGAGGGGGGACGAGAAAAAAATACTAACCGCGACGAGCACAGCACACGCACCCGTCTCTCTCGCTTCTTCCTCCCCCGCCCCGGTCGCGGTCTCGCACGCCTCATCGCCGCAAGCAAAGGCCAAGGTGGCAGGAGCTCCTCGCGGCTCTCTCGGAGCGGCGGCGTCGGCGTGAGGGGAGCGGGATCCGGATCCCGCGCGGCGGAGCGATCCCCGGCCGCCTCGCCGGATCGCCGGAGACAGTGTAAGTAGCTGGTGGTTACCGCTGCTTTGATTGAGTCCGGCCGCACGCGTTTGAGTTTATGAGTGATTTTTTCTACCCTCTGTGCTTGCAGTTGCTGGTCTCCATATAGTTGGGGATTTTTCGGAGTCTGAGACGGGATTCAGAGATGGAGGAGCTGCTGGGCACGGAGATCGGGAAGCACGACTACGACTGGTGATGCTCTAGACCAATCATTGCTCCCGTTTGGCGGTGATCTGATTCACTAAAATCTGTGTGCGGGTTCATGTTTTTTCCCCTTTGCAATCGGACGGCGAATCCTCGGTCCAAGCTTAGTGTAATGGCTGCGATGCTGTGTTTTCAGACGTTTTTGAATCTGTGGTACTGCCCCAATCATATGGTGGGGTATTGTCGGTCGTGTCAGGTGCGATTGTTTCTGGTTAAGATTGCATGATACCGAATAGCTGAAGCTGTTTGGCTTAGTTAGGATTAGCTGCAACCGGATGGTTGGTCGGTGGGGCTCCTTAGTAGAGCAAAGCATGGGTCATAACACGTAGTACTGTATATCACTTTTATTATTACTCATCTAAACATGGGAGTATCTTGGAAAGGCAAAATAGATAAATGCCACAGCAATTAGGCAGGCCGGTAGCATTGCCAACTTTAGGATATCCTAAATTGGATACTGTAATGATACTCCAGTTGCACTGCCACAGAGTTATTGCACTGTCAAAACCATTTAGGAATAACTCAAGGTTGGCCCGGCAGCATCTGGCGATCCATAAATACAGCGGATAAATTTCCAATCTTAGTCTGGTTGAGTTCGTCATTTTGTGTATAATTACTGCAGTGTTTCAGTTGCAATTATGTAGTGGCCTATAAAACCCGGTGCCACATCTTATACTGGGGTGAGATGATTAAATGACCATCAAGATGTAGCTAAAGTTTATTTGGATGTCATTCGCATGAGCAGTGCTTGCCAAAATATGTGGTGTTTTGCCGTTGGATGAGATATATGCTTCTCATGCTCAAGTGTTTTGTGATTTGGCTTTTTATTGATAAAACTTTTATGATTTACCTAACATGTGATTGCATTCCTCAGGCTTCTTACTCCCCCAGGAACACCCCGTGCTCCTGCACTGGAGGTTGCTGAGAAAGCCCCACCATCAAATGTGCCTAAACGGACCGTCACTAGATCATCCTCAACCACCAGAGCATCAAGGGTTGGTACTATTTGCTTCAGATATGTTTGCATTCTGGTGGTTCAGCTTTCATTATTAACTTGTTGGTTAAAGGAAGTATATCTTGCTTTATTGGCCTGTTACATGCCTGTCATTGTTCCTCTATGCACATGTTACGGGTTGTACAGGTAGGACTAGGAATGCACTGGGTCCAGATTTCAAACCTAAATAGGTTCAAGACTCAAGACTAGGTTGTACAAAACTACTGTCACACATGCACGCGGCATTGGTGCCTGTTTTGATACTGCATGCCCGAATTGAAGATGTTGTTTATGAACAACTTACCGTACTTAACTAACCTATAGTAGTTAATAGTTGAAGTAAATCAGTAGAGTCATTCAAACCCTGCCTACTGAATGCACCATATCATCTGTGGCTATTCACTGCTGCGTATTGTTGCTAAGGTGTTAGTTTTCCTCTCTAGTTTTTCTTCACTGGGCATAGTTCAAAAGGGGTTTGCATGAGGCTACAAGCCCAAGGGATTTCGCTAAGTTCTTTTATTTAGTATGATACCGTGGACAACAATGTAAAATCATGTTTTGAAGGATTCTATGTAACTTGAATAGTTGTTCAGGCCTGTTACTTCTGACCTGCAACTGCAATCTCACTGTAGTAAAAATGCACGGTCTCTCTATGGCATTTTGGCTGACAACTCTCGCGTGAAATCCCGCCCAGCCTCCACAGTCCCCACTTTTTTCCTTTTGTCGAAAAAGCCTCCACAGTCAGTGGCTAGCTTCACTGACTGATGGTTTTTGGTCATCCATGCCGTCCCAGCAGCATTGCGCAAGGGCACTTCATCCCTCATCCAGTTCACTATTTGGGAGATCTGGAGGCACCACAACATGCAGGTCTTCAACAGCGTGCCCCCTGATGTGCACTGCCTGCTCACAAGCTACTGCATGGGCAGAACCGGGGCGTCAGGCCTCAGGGAGATTATTCTGGCTGCCCATGCCGTGTTGTAGTCTTTTTTGGTGTTCTAATGGCTGTAACAAGTGGCAGCCTAAGCCTCGGGCTTGTAACACACACTCCTTTCTAATTCATGCATCGGCACGCAAAGCTTCTGTGTTTTCTCAAAAAGAAAACTGATTGCTGATCTTACAAAGGCAGATAAAGGTGTGAAAGAAAAGTTCTATACATCCTGGGAAATTCATAGGATATTGTAACACATCTTAATTTCAGGCTTCGTAGGTATAAATTTCACTTTTATGGACCATAATATCTTGGTAAAGTTGCAACGAACTCTATGGAAGTGAAAATGAATATTGTTAATTTGGGCAAACCTCTTGTTCTTTTATTTAGGCTATGCTATGAAGATCAACAGAATACCATTCAGGTGTTTGGTTGGACTTCTATTAAGTAATTTTGGAATGTTTTGCAATGATACACATGTGCTCTCATGTTCATATGCTAAACCTTTCTTTTCTGTACAATCTACGGCAACTATTGTCCAGTCAAAGCAACTGAGTCCAATGTAGTTTGGAATGGGGCAATCACATACTTGGTTTGTATTGCACAATTTCTCATCTAACCAACCATGGGAACATACTTATCTGTACAACTTTTCCTTGACACCTATTATTTCTTAGTTGGCTATATGGTGCTGATCAAAACTAACATAAATGCATCACGTTTTTATTTCAGCTTTCTGTTCATGAAACAGAGAATGGACATTCAGCAGCTCCCAATAGACCAGTGCGAAGCATGTCCCGACCTTCAAACAGGTCATCAGTGCTCACTCCAAGCATTTCTTCTGTCAGTTCGAGACCTACTACCCCGACCAAGAGGACTAGCACTCTTCCCTCTTCAAGGCCATCAGCTCCAGCTTCACGTCCAGTGGCAGCACGATCATCTACTCCAGTCAAAACCCGTCCACCTACTCCGGTCAAAACTCGTCCATCTACTCCAGTCAAAAACTGTCCTTATGGTTCCGGCTCCATGGCCAACTCAACCTCTGTGAAGACCACGTCTGCGCAGAACTCAAGGTCATCAACTCCTACCTCTCGGCCCCGAAGCGTTTCCAGCTCATCATCAAGCACAGCTCCTTCAGTGAGTCGTCCCAGCTCATCCTCTGGTAGAATTCCTGCAATTGTTCGTACCAGCTCTTCCTCAAGTACAGCTTCAGTGACCCGTTCTAGCTCTCGGTCGTCCACACCTACACGCCAGCCTGTCATGCGTCCATCAGCTCCATCCATAGCTCGCTCACCTTCAGTTGGGAGGATTTCTGGTAGCAATAACTTAACATCTAGTGGACGATCGGCAGCCAGCCGTGGTCGAATGTCAGCACCTTCCTCCGCACCATCATCCCGTCCAAGTTCCCCAAATACACGTCCGCGAGCTCCAGTTAGGCCGCTAGATATTCCAGATTTTCCAAGTGATACTCCTCCTAACCTAAGGACAAAGGTACCAGAAAGGCCACTTTCTGCTGGTAGAGCACGGCCAGGAATTGGTTTGGGAACCAGGTCAACCCTGAATGCTGAACCAGTTACCTCAGCTCCTGTGAAGAAGATATCTGTGCCTGCTATTACTCGAAATAAGTTTTCTGATGCACCGTCCAAGACACCTTCTCTTACCAATGGACACCAGAATCGACAAACTGAAAGATCTGTTATGGACAGTCAGCCTGCTAGACCCTCTCGGTCGGCCACAAGTGAAGAAAATGGATTTGGCAGGACAATATCAAGGAAGTCACTTGACATGGCAATCAGGCACATGGTATGTTCAGCCCTCATACTTACATTATCTGCGGCAATGCTATTAGAAGTTGACAACCTTTCTTTTCGCTTATGTGATGCTTTCAACAAATTATTGTGTTCACTGCATGGAGTCATCTCTAGATTAATGACTGGGATGCTCTAGAAGAAATTTAGGATGGTTTGTGAGCAGTAATATAGCCTAGAACCTAGTGCACTATTAATTTGATGCAGTTTACTAGCTAGTGTATAATACTTGGGGGTATTATTTAGAAGAAACTGAATTGCACTTATTTATGACAGGACATTCGACATAACCTGGGTGGCATCCGGGGTGCATCTCTATTTCCTCATAGCATCCGGTCTTCTGCTCCCAAGGGCCGTTCAGCTCGGATGTCCGATCCTGGCCATCACACCTCAAATGGCGAGCAAGACGCATACACCGACAGTGGCAGCATCAATGGGCACTTCTCCGGTGATTCCATTGGAGCCCTTTCACACTATGGTGGGAGCTCAACTGACTCCCCAGACAGAGAAAGCATGGGAACTAAAGAGACGCTGAGCGAACTGGATATGTATGGCAGTTCAAGGTACGAGGAGATGCTACTAAGGGAGGACACGAAGAACACGGACTGGCTGCACAGCGTCGACGACAAGTCAGACCAGAGCCCCGTGTTTGATCACGGGTTCGAGCCGCTCCCAGAGCCGTTTGGTCCGCTGTGATGGTTACCGTCTGTAAAGGTTTCGTCCGTCCGGTGGTTTGTTTTGTTCTTTGCATGCAGTTGCGAGGCTGTATGTATTCTGCTCTCTTTAGATGAAGGAAGGAAGAACTTTATTGCTTGACGGCCTTTTTATTGATAGATGCACAGACACACCCACGCAGAGTTGTATGTATGTTGTTATCTCATTCGGTCTGGTCTTCCATTTCCCCCATCTTTTCATGTATCTGCTGGAAGATGGCAAGATTGTGGGGTTTTTACAATATACCTCTAGTATCTGGAGATTGGAGGCTCAAAGTGCGGGAACACCACCTGTTTATGTTTATATAAATTTTCTCCTACGAAAATACCGTCACCTCGTTCCTGGTCTGTCACAGTGGTTTGCAAGTTGAAAGGAAGAGTATCCAGTGGTGTTGCACTCACATGTTTAAGCTTCAGAGTCAACCATGATGGCCACGCAGTCGCTGTGATGTAGTACGTCGTGATAATTGTTTGATGAGTTGTACAAAAGCTTCCTAAATTTACCCTTCTTTTGTCTGCCCAAGGAGTTCCGTTTCGCAAGGAGGTCTTCTCGTTGGAGTTTACTTGGCTGTCTTTTGCTGTTAACTTCATAGAAAAACTGTGATATTCGCATGGCCATGTTACCTGCTTGCTGCCCTGCCTGCGTAGGCCTTGTCCGACGTGCTGTCAGTTTGGCCCCTCCGTGAACCGATTCTAGGTACGGGGTTGGCGGGCCTATTGATTATGCAAAAATGCCAGTTTTGCAACGACAAGCGGCGGCAGAGACGCATAAATCCCATCCATTGTCAGCCTGTCGCCGGGTGACAAACCGAGAAATCGCGGCGGGTGCGTGGATTCAAAAGCTCGAGGAGTGTCTGTATTTGGGCAAGTATAAATATGATAGCGCAGTGTTTTTTACTTGGCACAAAGCACTCGTGGTCCTTTTGTTCCCAGGTGCTCGAGAAGGCCTTTCGATAACAGGGTGATTACCTTTTCAATCCTACCACATCCTAGTGTTAAAGCGATACTTTGCAAGCTGCAATGGTCAATACAATAGTTTTATGCTTTCTGGGTCCTAGGCTTCTGCTAGCCATGTTGTAGGAGATAGAAAAAAAATGACACAATACTAGTCTAGGGAGCACGAGATACTGCAGCACAACCCTCGCTTCGTTGGCATAATAATCCGGGGATCGTAGGCCAAACGACCTGTGATCTACGGTAGCTCGGCGTACAGCAGCAAATTATCTGAACATCTTTTGTGTAGATTCTCTGAACTGTTACGGTTCGCCATTCGAGACGGGACCTCCTCGACAGTCATCCATTCCAGTCGCTGCTGTGCTGGGCCTCTGAACGCTGGCGGAGATCTCACAGTCACAGAGACGTCAGCGACGAATATTTTCGTGCCGCGTCCGCGTCGGTCTCATCTCCACCCCCACGGCTTTCACATTCGCCAACCACCGTGGTACGATCACAACCACAACAACTACTACCTGTAACATGAATCGATCAATCAATGCATGCTACTGCCACAACACCGGCCAAGGCTCACGGCGATCGTGCAGGCGCTGCTCCCCTCCCTCCGTCGGGCCACCCATCGGTGGGGGTGGGAACGAGCCGCCGCTCGCGTTACGCCGGTCGGTCAAAACCGACCTGTATGTACGTATGTACGCGTGAATGGCGTACCGGTTGGCGTCGATCGTACTCCTAGCTGTGCCAGCAATGCTGGAACGTGTAGCGTGGAGTAACTGTTGTTGTTACGTACTCCTACTAGCCCTACCAGTAGTCGGCTAGCAGTAGGCCTGTAATGTAAATGCAGGCATTCAGGAGAGCGAGCGAGGGAGGGAGGCAGCGACGATGCTTTGGCATTGTCCTTCCTTCCGGTACGCGAAACCCACGATCGGTGCGGGGAAGAAGAAGCCCATGTGGTTCCTGCTGCCGCTGGCCTGGCCTACTACACGTTCAGTGCTCTGCAGTAGTATGAACCGGCAACTTTGAATGGAAATTTGAACGGGATTAAACGACGGAGGCGTGGCACGGAGTTATTACTCCGTGTCTGCCCGTGCTCGGTGCACATTTGTGGTAGAGCAGGGCAGCAGGGGTCATTGCTCGGTGCCCAGTAGGCCACCATGCCAACTCATGGCTTCAGGGCTCCTCCCGGGCAGCTGTACGCAGGGTTTGGATCTCGGTACCGGCCCGGCCGGAACGCTGCGAGATGGCCGTGCAGCACGGCGGGCCTATCCCTGTACCGCCGTGTCCCCCTCCCCTCGCTCACTCTCCCGATCTCCAAACCGTGGCCCGGAGGCCGTAAGCAAGGCTACACTGGGCATGCTGCCGCGCACACGTCGGTGCACCGTTAGGTCACCGGACTCGTCCCCAAATTTAACTTTGGTCACTGGATTTAGAAATACCCGAAATACGGTCATGAAAATCATATCAGCGGTCACCGACGGTCATCGTGTACGCTTTGGCCTCATGTTTTTTTTTTTTTTGAAAGGAACAAACATGTATTCCATAACCTACTACTTGCCGGCAGTATCACCAGCTACGAGGTTTGTTACAAATTCAGGAAAATGGCCAACCCAAATGTTGAAATTGTCATTCCCTAATTCAGTTCCTAGCGCAGCCAAAGTGTGCGCAGCTACGTTACATGTTCTTGAACAAACATTCAACTTTGCATCATCAAAAGCAACTCTTAACTGGTGCATTATTTCCTGAAAAAGAGCTCCCAGTTCAGCTAGATTATAAGCTTCAGTTGAAACTGCTTGCTTCAGCGCCACAGAATCAGTCTCCAGGATGATCCGGCTGCATCCAATTCTAGATGCAGTGTTAACAGCATATAGCATAGCTAGTGCTTCGGCATGCAGAGCATTTGATAAGTGCTCCAAGCTTCCTGACCCTGCAGCAATCAAATCGCCCAAATCATTTCTGATTACGGAACCCCATCCGCCTGTACTTGTTACATCATGAAAAGATCCATCGGTGTTAATTTTCATAAACTCACTGGGAAGGAGACCACCCATGATTAACATGTTGCTTCTTGGCCTGCATGGTACTGTTTGATCCTTTGACCGCCCACGTATGTGCCAGAATGAAGATCCATCAGCGATCATTGGGCTTGTCCTCAAAATTCACTTTATCATCAGCATATTGTTTGATCGATTGATCACGGGGAGGCGACTTGGGAGGTGGTCGACGGACGATGGAGACAGGGGGCTAGGGTTTTGGGGGAGGAAAATCTCCACGTCATCATGTACTACACGACCTTTTTTTTCTTCTGCAAAAAAAAGAACCACATGCAAGTGGCCCATGCGCCCTTGATTTACTCTTGAATACTGTCAGAAGGGAGAGAGGGATTGATGGAATAGTTTAATGTATTGGTTGAGCCTCGTGGACATATATATAGGAGTACAATGATCAACTTAGAGTACAAGACAAGCCAGAACAAATCCTAGTCTATCTCGTCTTTCTTAATAATCAATATACTCAACATCCCCCCGCAGTCACAACGGTAACGACGCAGACGGTGAGACTGGAGAAGAATCCGACAGACACCCTGTTGGGGAACGTAGCAGAAATTCAAAATTTTCCTACCTGTCACCAAGATCTATCTATGGAGAAACTAGCAACGAGGGAAGGTGAGTGCATCTACATACCCTTGTAGATCGTTAAGCGGAAGCGTTTAAGAGAACGGGGTTGAAGGAGTCGTACTCGTCGTGATTCAAATCACCGGAGATCCTAGTGCCGAACGGACGACACCTCCGCGCTCAACACACGTCAGCCGGTGGCCTCCCACGCCTTGATCCAAAGAAGGAGAGAGGAGAGGTTGAGGAAGACTCCATCCAACAGCAGACAACGGCGTGGTGGTGATGGAGGAGCGTGGCAATCCCGCAGGCTTCGCCAAGCACCAAGGGAGAGGAGGAGGAGGAGAGGCAGGCTGCGCTGGAGAGGAGGCTCTCGTGTGTTATGGGCAGCCCCTGTGGCCTCATATATATAGGGAAGGGAGGCTGCGCCCCGTCTAGGGTTTCCACCCCTAGGGGTGGCGGCCAGCCCTAGATGGGTTTGGGGGCGGCCAAGAGAGGAGGAGAGGGAGGCGCCACTAGATGGGCCTTAGGGCCCATCTGGACTAGGGTTTGCCCTCCCACCCATCCTGCGCTTGGGCCCCTTGTGGGGCGCACCAGCCCTCCTAGGGGCTGGTCCCTCCCACACTTGGCCCACGCAGCCTTCAGGGCAGGTGGCCCCACTTGGTGGACCCCGGACCCTCCGGTGGTCCCAGACATTACCGATATCGCCCAAACTTTTCCTGGTTACCAAAACAGACTTCCCATATATAAATCTTTACCTCCGGACCATTCCGGAACTCCTCGTGACGTCCGGGATCTCATCCGGACTCAACAACATTCGGTAACCACATACAAGCTTCCTATATAACCCTAGCGCCACCGAACCTTAAGTGTGTAGACCCTACGGGTTCGGAGACATGCGAACATGACCGAGACGTTCTCCGGTCAATAACCAACAGCGGATCTGGATACCCATGTTGGCTCCTACATGTTCCACGATGATCTCATCGGATGAACCACGATGTCAAGGACTCAATCGATCCCGTATACAATTCCCTTTGTCTAGCGCTATTGTACTTGCCCGAGATTCGATCGTCGGTATACCGATACCTTGTTCAATCTCGTTACGGCAAGTCTCTTTACTCGTTCCGTAACACATCATCCCGTGATCAACCCTTGGTCACATTGTGCACATTATGATGATGTCCTACCGAGTGGGCCCAGATACCTCTCCGCTCTCCGGAGTGACAAATCCCATCTCGATCCGTGTCAACCCAATGGTCACTTTCGGAGATACCGTAGTGCACCTTTATAGTCACCCGATTCGTTGTGACGTTTGATACACCCAAAGCACTCCTACGGTATCCGGGAATTGCACGATCTCATGGTCTAAGGAAGAGATACTTGACATTGGAAAAACTCTAGCATACGAACTACACGATCTTTGTGCTAGGCTTAGGATTGGGTCTTGTCCATCACATCATTCTCCTAATGATGTGATCCCGTTATCAATGACATCCAATGTCCATGTTAGGAAACCGTAACCATCTATTGATCAACGAGCTAGTCAACTAGAGGCTTACTAGGGACATGGTGTTGTCTATGTATCCACACATGTATTGTTTGTTTCCTATCAATACAATTATAGCATGAATAATAAACGATTATCATGAACAAGGAAATATAATAATAACTAATTTATTATTGCCTCTAGGGCATATTTCCAACAGTCTCCCACTTGCACTAGAGTCAATAATCTAGTTCACATCGCCATGTGATTAACATCGATAGGTCACATCGCCATGTGACCAACATCCAAAGAGTTTACTAGTGTCTTAAACTAGTTCACATCACCATGTGATTAAGTCTCAATGAGTTCGGGGTTTGATCATGTTTTGCTTGTGAGAGAGGTTTTAGTCAATGGGTCCGAACCTTTCAGATCCGTGTGTTCTCAAATTCTCTATGTCATATTGTAAATGCTGCTTTCACGCTCCGCTTGGAGCTATTCCAAATGGTTGCTCCACTATACGATCCGGTTTGCTACTCGAGTCACTCGGATAGGTGTTAAAGCTTGCATCGACGTAACCCTTTACACGAACTCTTTATCACCTCCATAATCGAGAAACATGTCCTTATTTACTCCAAGGACAATTTTGACCGCTTTCAACGATCCATTCTGGATCATTCTTGTACCCTTGACCGACTCATGGCAAGGCACACTTCCGGTCGCGGTACACAAAGATAGCATACTTTAGAGCCTACGTCTAAGGCATAGGGGCGACCTTCGTCCTTTCTCTCTCTTTCGCCGTGGTCGAGCTTTAAGTCTTAACTTCATACCTTACATCTCGTGCAAGAACTCCTTCTTTGACTGATCCATCTTGAACACTTTCAAGATCATGTCAAGGTATATGCTCATTTGAAAGTACCATTAAGCATTTTGATCTATCACTATAGATCTTGATGCTCAAAGTTCAAGTAGCTTAATACAGGTTTTCACTTGAAAACCACTTTTCAAATAACCCTATATGCTTTCCAGAAATTCTACATCATTTCTGATCAACAATATGTCAACAACATATACTCATCAAAATTCTATAGTGCTCCCACTCACTTCTTTGGAAATACAAGTTTCTCATAAACTTTGTATACACCCAAAATCTTTGATCATCTCATCAAAGCGCACATTCCAACTCCGAGATGCTTACTCCGGTCCTTAGAAAGGATCATTGGAGCCAAGATACCTTTTAGCATCCTTAGGATCGACAAAACTTTTCTGATTGTATCACATACAACCTTTCCTTACGTAAACTGGTAAGGAAACTCGTCTTGACATCCATCTACCAGATTTCATAAATGCAGCTAATGCTAACATGATTCCGACGGACTTAAGCATCGCTACGGATGATAAAATCTCATCGTAGTCAACTCCTTGAACTTGTGAAAAACTCTTTGCCACAATTCGAGCTTCATAGAAGGTGACATTACCGTCCATGTCCGTCTTCTTCTTAAAGACCCATTTATTTCAATGGCTTGCCGATCATCGGGCAAGTCCACCAAAGTCCATGCTTTGTTATGATACATGGATCCTACCTCGGATTTCATGGTTTCTAACCATTTGTCGGAATTTGGGCCCACCATCGCTTCTCCATAGCTCGTGGGTTCATTGTTGTCTAGCAACATGACCTTCAAGACAGATTGCTGTACCACTCGTAAGTAGTACGCATCCTTGTCACCCCACGAGGTACGGTAGTGACTTGATCCAAACTTCATGATCACTATCATAAGCTTTTACTTCAATTGGTGTAGGTGCCACGGGAACAACTTCCTGTGCCCTGCTACACACTAGTTGAAGTGATGGTTCAATAACCTCATCAAGTCTCCACCATCCTCCCACTCAACTTTTCGAGACGAACTTTTCCTCGAGAAAGGACCCGATTCAAGAAACAATCCCTATTGCTTCCGGATCTGAATTAGGAGGTATACCCAACCGTTTTGGGTGTCCTATGAAGATGCATTTGATCCGCTTTGGGTTCGAGCTTATCAACCTGAAACTTTTCCACATAAGCGTCGCAGCCCCAAACTTTTAAGAAACGACAACTTAGGTTTCTCCAAACGGTGTCGTCTCAACGGAATTACGTGGTGCCCTATTTAAGTGAGTGTGGTTGTCTCTAATGCCTAACCTTTGAACGATAGTGGTAATTCGATAAGAGACATCATGGTACGCACCATATCCAATAGAGTGCAACTATGATGTTCGGACACACCATCACACTATGGTGTTCCAGGCGGTATTAATTGTGAAACAATTTGCACAATGTCTTAATTGTGTGCCAAAACTCGAACTCAGATATTCATCTCTATGATCATATCATAGACATTCTATCCTCTTGTCACGAAGATCTTAAACTTCACTCTGAAATTACTTGAACCATTCAATAATTCAGACTTGTGTTTCATCAAGTAAATATACTCAACATCTACTCGAATCATCTGTGAAGTAAGAACATAACGATATTCATCTGATGCCTCATCACTCATTGGACTGCACACATCAAAATGTGTTACTTCCAACAAGTTGCTATCTTGTTCCATCTTACCAAAACCGAGGCTTTTCACCATCTTGTCCATGTGGTATGATTTGCATATCTCATGTGATTCAAAATCAAGTGAGTCTAAACGATCCATCTGCATGGAGTTTCTTCATGCGTATGCACCAATAGACATGGTTCGCATGTCTCAAACTTTTCAAAACGAGTGAGTCCAAAGGTCCATCAACATGGAGCTTCTTCATGCTTTTACACCAATATGACTTACATGGCGTGCCACAAGTAAGTGGTACTATCATTACTATCTTATACTTTTGGCATGAAAATGTGTATCACTACGATCGAGATTCAATAAACCATTTTTTAGGTGCAAGACCATCAAGGTATTATTCAAATAAATAGAGTAACCATTATTCTCCTTAAATGAATAACAGTATTATGATAGACATAATCCAATCATGTCTATGCTCAACGCAAACACCAAATGATAATTATTCTGGTTTAATACTAATCTTGATGGTAGAGGGAGCGTGCGATGTTTGATCATATCAACCTTGGAAACAATTCCAACACATATCGTCACTCACCTTTAGCTAGTCTCCTTTTATTCTGTAGCTTTTATTTCGAGTTACTAACATTTAGCAACCGAACCGGTATCTAATACCACGGTGCTACTAGGAGTACTAGTAAAGTACACATTAACATAATGTATATCAAATATACTTCTATCGACCTTGCCCGCCTTCTTATCTACCATGAATCTAGGGTAATTCTGCTCCAAAGGCTGTTCCCTTATGATGTAGCACTTAGTCTCGGGTTTGGGTTTAACCTTGGGTTTCTTCACCGGAGCAACAATCGATTTGCCGTTTCATGAAGTGTCCTTCTTGCCCTTGCCCTTCTTGAAACTAGTGGTTTCACCAACCATCAACAATTGATGCTCCTTCTTGATTTCTACATTCGCGGTGTCGAACATTGCGAATGGCTCAAGGATCATCATATCTATCCCTGATATGTTATAGTTCATCACGAAGCTTCTAGCAGCTTGGTGGCAATGACTTTTGGAGAAACACCACTATCTCATCTGGAAGATCAACTCCCACTCGATTCAAGTGATTGTTGTACTCAAACAATCTGAGCACAAGCTCAATGATTGAGCTTTTCTCCCTTAGTTTGGAGGCTAAGAAAATCGTCGGAGGTTTTATACCTCTTGACGTGAGCACGAGCCTGAAATCCCAATTTCAGCCCTCGAAACATCTTATATGTTCCGCGACGTTTCAAAACGCCTTTGGTGCCTCAACTCTAAACCGCTTAAGCGAACTATCACGTAGTTATCAAAACGTGTATGTCCGATGTTCGCAACATCCACAAACGACGTTTGGGGTTCAAAGACGCTGAGCGTGCATTAAGGACATAAGCTTTCTCGTCCGCATAATCGCTACTTACAACTTTCAACTATTTTCTCTAGGAACATATCTAAATAATGGAACTAAAGCGCGAGCTTTTACATAATTTGCAAAAGGTCTTTTGACTATGTTCAGATAATTAAGTTCATCTTATGAACTCCCACTCGAGATAGACATCCCTCTGGTCATCTAAGTGATTACATGATCCGAATCAACTAGGCCGTGTCCGATCAACACGTGAGACGGACTAGTCATCATCGGTGAACATCTTCATGTTGATCGTATCTACTATACGACTCATGCTCGACCTTTCGGTCTCCGTGTTCCGAGGCCATGTCTTCACATGCTAGGCTCGTCAAGTTAACCCTAAGTGTATTGCGTGTGTAAATCTTTCTTACACCCGTTGTATGTGAACGTAAGAATCCATCACACCCGATTAACACGTGGTGCTTAGAAGCTTACTTAACTGTAGCAACGGTGCACGCTTAGGGAGAACACTTCTTGAAATTTGTGTAAAGGATCATCTTATTTACTACCGTCGTTCTAAGTAAACAAGATGCATAAACATAATAAACATCACATGCAATTATATAGTAGTGACATGATATGGCCAATATCATATTGCTCCTTTTGATCTCCATCTTCGGGGCTCCATGATCATCATTGTCACCGGCATGACACCATGATCTCCATCATCATGATCTCCATCATCGTGTCTCCATGAAGTTGTCTCGCCAACTTATTACTTCTACTACTATGGCTACCGGTTAGCAATAAAGTAAAGTAATTACATGACGTCGTTTAATGACACGCAGGTCATACAATAAATAAAGACAACTCCTATGGCTCCTGCCGGTTGTCATACTCATCGACATGCAAGTCGTGAATCCTATTACAAGAACATGATCAATCTCATACATCACATATCATTCATCACATTCTTCTTGGCCATATCACATCACATAGCATACCCTGCAAAAACAAGTTAGACGTCCTCTAATTGTTGTTTGCATGTTTTACGTGGCTGCTATGGGTTCTAGCAAGAACGCTTTCTTACCTACGCAAAACCACAACGTGATATGCCAATTGCTATTTACCCTTCATAAGGACCCTTTTCATCGAATCCGTTCCGACTAAAGTGGGAGAGATCGGCACCGCTAGCCACCTTATGCACCAAGTGCATGTCACCGGTGGAACACGCCTCACGAAGAGTACGTAAGGTCGGTCCGGCCGCTTCATCCCACAATACCGTCGAAACAAGATTGGACTAGTAACGGTAAGCATATTGAACAAAATCAACGCCCACAACTACTTTGTGTTCTACTCGTGCAAAGAATCTACGCAATAGACCTAGCTCATGATGCCACTGTTGGGGAACGAGCGAAATTCAAAATTTTCCTCGTGTCACCAAGATCTATCTATGGAGAAACTAGCAACGAGGGAAGGTGAGTGCATCTACATACCCTTGTAGATCGTTAAGCGAAGCGCTCAAGAGAACGGGGTTGAAGGAGTCGACTGTCGTGATTCAAATCACCGGAGATCCTAGTGCCGAACGGACGGCACCTCCGCGCTCAACACACGTCAGCCCGGTGACGCCTCCCACGCCTTGATCCAGCAAGGAGAGAGGAGAGGTTGAGGAAGACTCCATCCAACAGCAGCACAACGGCGTGGTGGTGATGGAGGAGCGTGGCATCCCGCAGGCTTCGCCAAGCACCAAGGGAGGAGGAGGAGGAGGAGGCAGGCTGCGCTGGAGAGGGAGGCTCTCGTGTGTTATGGGCAGCCCCTGTGGCCTCATATATATAGGGAAAGGGAGGGCTGCGCCCATCTAGGGTTTCCACCCCTAGGGGTGGCGGCCAGCCCTAGATGGGTTTGGGGGCGGCCAAGAGAGGAGGAGAGGAGGCGCCACTAGATGGGCCTTAGGGCCCATCTCGACTAGGGTTTGCCCTCCCACCCATCCTTGCGCCTTGGGCCCCTTGGGGGCGCACCAGCCTCCTAGGGGCTGGTCCCTCCCACACTTGGCCCACGCAGCCTTCAGGGCAGGTGGCCCCACTTGGTGGACCCCGGACCCTCCCGGTGGTCCCAGACATTACCGATATCGCTCAAACTTTTCCTGCTACCAAAACAGACTTCCCATATATAAATCTTTACCTCCGGACCATTCCGGACTCCTCGTGACGTCCGGGATCTCATCCGGACTCAACAACATTCGGTAACCACATACAAGCTTCCTATATAACCCTAGCGCCACCGAACCTTAAGTGTAGACCCTACGGGTTCGGAGACATGCGATATGACCGAGACGTTCTCCGGTCAATAACCAACAGCGGGATCTGGATACCCATGTTGGCTCCCACATGTTCCACGATGATCTCATCGGATGAACCACGATGTCAAGCTCTCAATCGATCCCGTATACAATTCCCTTTGTCTAGCGCTATTGTACTTGCCCGAGATTCGATCGTCGGTATACCGATACCTTGTTCAATCTCGTTACCGGCAATTCTCTTTACTCGTTCCGTAACACATCATCCCGTGATCAACCCCTTGGTCACATTGTGCACATTATGATGATGTCCTACCGAGTGGGCCCAGAGATACCTCTCCGCTCTACCGGAGTGACAAATCCAGCCTCGATCCGTGTCAACCCAATGGTCACTTTCGGAGATACCGTAGTGCACCTTTATAGTCACCCATTCGTTGTGACGTTTGATACACCCAAAGCACTCCTACGGTATCCGGAATTGCACGATCTCATGGTCTAAGGAAGAGATACTTGACATTGGAAAAACTCTAGCATACGAACTACACGATCTTTGTGCTAGGCTTAGGATTGTTCTTGTCCATCACATCATTCTCCTAATGATGTGATCCCGTTATCAATGACATCCAATGTCCATGGTCAGGAAACCGTAACCATCTATTGATCAACGAGCTAGTCAACTAGAGGCTTACTAGGGACATGGTGTTGTCTATGTATCCACACATGTATTGCTGTTTCCGGTCAATACAATTATAGCATGAATAATAAACGATTATCATGAACAAGGAAATATAATAATAACTAATTTATTATTGCCTCTAGGGCATATTTCCAACACACCCCCCCACAGTCGTAACAGTCGACGCATCGCGCAGTCGTGGCTGGAGCGAAAACCAACGAGGTTGCTCAAGCAGGCGGTAGCCCTTTGTGCCGTTAGTCGATGCAGCCGAGAGCGTGGGTGGTGGAGCCGTGGTCGATGTCGAGTCGGGGTGGCTGGTGTCGAGGAAGTTGCCGTGGAGCCGCGGGCGCAAGAGGGCGCCGAGTTAGCATGGGCGCAGTGGTGTCGAAGTAGGGGTGCGCCGGAAAAATGTTGTTGACGACGCGTCGCGGCGGGTTTGCCAAGCACGGGACACATCGGATTTAAGGCACGCACCGGTGTTGCCAAGACCGGGCATGCGAGAACGGACGAAGACGAAGTTGACGGCGCCCACCAGGCTTGCGGGCCCGGGACACGTCGTGGATGAAGGCACGCGTCGGTGTTGCCAAGACGGGCATGCGTGAGCGAGGGACCTACACGAGCTGACGCCATGCCCGGAGAAGTCGGAGGGGCCAGCAGAGAAGAACTCGACGACGATTGCGACATCCATCGGCGCGGGGCCGATGTCACCAACGGTGGTCGGAGTAGACGAAGTGGTCGGGGTAGACGACGGCGACGCTGGCGACGGGCTGGTGCTTGGACGAAGACGAAGGGGGTGGACGGGCGGCGGCGCGGCGGCCAAAGAAGAGTGGCGGCGGCTAGGTTAGGAGTGCGGCGGCGGTGCTCGAAGTAGGCGAAGAACCCTGACAGCGTGATGAAGACCGGCGCGGACGGTGGCGTTCCCGCGCCAAGGGAGACGGCGCGGCGCATACCACGGGAGGTCGACGCGCGGTGACGGCGGATTGGACCCCGGGACGCGGCGCTACGGCCCAAAGGGGCGACGCAGCGGCAGCGGGCAGGTCGGGACAACGGCAGGAAAACCTCGGGCGGCGGGGGGACCGCGGGCGCGCGCTCCGCCCAAGAGGCGGTGCAGCGGCAGATCGCGGGTCGGTGCAACCGCGGATGGCCTCGGGCGGCGCTGGACCGCGCATCGCGCACTACGGCCAGAAGCGGCGCGAGCAGCGACGACGACGAGTCGATCGCGTACCGCGAGGAGAACCACGGGCGGCAGGCTGCGGCCCGACAGGCGACGCAGCGGCAGCCGATGCTCGACGACGGAGAGGCGCGCGGTACTGGGGCGATCTTCACAAGACTCGCGGAGGCGCGCGGCCACCAACGGGCAGGTCGGTCGCGTGGCGTGAGAGGCGGATCGCGGCGGCGAAGGGTGATCGCCGATCGCGCGAGGTCGGGGACGCCGCTCGGTGAGGAGTGGTGGCGGCGGAGTCCGGGATGAGGCCGGCGACGACGGATGGCGTGGGACGTCGTGCGGACGAGCTTGTCAAGACCGCACCCGAAAGTTGCCAGCGATCACCGGCGCCCGGGCAGCGAGGCCCGAGCGACCAATGTAGCAGCAGCGCCCAAGCTGAGGTAGCCGACAAGTCTAACGCAGTCAGCCCGACGCAGTCGAGGACGAGGCTGATGAGGTAGATCACGGGCCGCCGTGCGCGCGGTTTCGACGGAGGCGGGTGACGTGGATCGATGGGCGGCGGCAGCGGCGACGACTATGATTAGCCGTCGCATGGCGCGAGGTCAGCGGGTCGAGCGACGCAGATGTCCTGGTCGGAGGAGGGCGGTGATAGCGGCGTAGGGCGACGAGCGGACCTCTGCGCGACGATGGCTGGCCATGACGGGCCGCCTCGGCGCGCGTGGCCGCCGGATCGGAGGAGAGGCCGACTGGTCGCGCCGGGGTTGGAGTTGAGGCGCACGGGGGTCGATGGCGGCGGCGGGCGACGCAAACCGATGTAGAATAGATCGGAAGAGCAAAAGAAAACGCCGATCAAAACGATCGACGAGAGCTAAAAACCGGAGCAAGAGCTCGAAAAAGACTCTCTAGGGCAGCCGCCAACACGGTGGCGACGAACCCTAGGTACGGCGGCGCGGCCCGGCGTGGCGGTCATGGAGGCCGACCGCCGGGCGGCGCACGAGTCTTGCGGCGGTTGCTAGGGTTTAAATCGTGATTAGGCTGATACCATGTTAAAAGAGGAGATGGATTGATGGAATAGTTTAATGTATTGTTTGAGCCTCGTGGGCATATATATATATATATATATATATATATATATATATATATATATATAGAGTACAATGATTTATTTTGAGTACAAGACAAGTCAGAACAAATCTTAGTCTATTTCATTTTTTTTAATAATCAATATACTCAACAAATACAGTAATCAAAATGAACTTCAAGGACAAGTTCAATGACCGCCCATAAATTTCACTCTGCTATTGTCCTGTTGGCACATACATGGAGAGTCAACAGCAGAGTGAAATTCATATACACTTAAGTAGGCAGTATACGGGGCCAAAGCGTACATGGTGACCGTCGGTGCTTACTGATGTGACTTTTGTTCCCGTATTTCGGGTATTCCTATATCCAGTGACCGAAGTAAAACTTGGGAACGAGTCGAGTGACCTCCGGTGAATTTGAATATGTTGGCCCAAAGTTTGGTGTAAAGAAAAAGGGCATGCCCGCAAGATAAAATTAAAATGGGCATCCAGAATGTTTTTTTGACCTATTCTAAAATAATTCTTTTACCAGCATTACGATCAGCATTTTCTTGTTTGCAAAAAAGAAAATGCATGAAGGCTGAAATATCATACTGTATGAGCTTACACACATACCCTGCAGGTATACCAGGCAAATTCCAGATGTCTGTCAACCCTCCCTCAGGGGCAGATCCGTCACTCTAACAAACCCCAAGACTTAATTTTACTCCCAGTAACTGACGCTTCTCTTAAATGCACGCCAAATTTGCACACGCAGTTTCCACCGACCCGCAGTGCCGCACAGCACAGGCACAGCGCCATCGCTACCGCGTCCGTCATCCCCACACACACATGTAGCCCGACACTCTCCACCCGCACACACACAGAGACAGTACACAGCTCAGTCGCGGGCGCGCAGCGAGATCGCCACGCTCTCCTCCACTCTCCAGCGAGCGCGGAGCCGGACTCCAAGGCGGCCGGCGGTCCGGCGCTCCTGCTCCCCGCGCCGCCTCCCCGCAATGCCGGCCGCTTCCGGCGCAGATCGGGCCGACTCCTCACCCCGCTCCTGCCGGCCGCGGCTCTCGATCGGCGCGTGACTTCTGGTTGGAGAAGGACGGCTGGATCTTGCGGCGGACGGCGCAGGGAGGGAGGGACGGACGCGCTCCGCCGTCTCCCGATTTCCGCCTGCCAAGAGAGGTTTGCGGCCTTCTCTCCTCCTCGCGTGGCCCCTTCCGTTTCTCCGTCTTGTTTTCTTGGATTCAGCGAGCGACGCCTTCGGATGCCTCCAAACCTCTCCTGCCGAGATTGGAACCTGCGCTCGATCCCTCCCCCCCTCCCCACCCCCGCCCCGGGTTTTAGGAGCGCAATAGATTAGCGCAATGCAGTTTGTTGGCCGTTGTTTGGTTTGCGCTTGATAAGTGGTCTGTTGTCGCTAGTAAAGCTTTATTTGTTTCTGAAATACGGAGAAGATTATTTTTAATGCCAAAGAGTTGGGTAGTACTACTCCACACGCATCATACGGAGTAGTAATTACTTTTCTAGATGATGAGTTGGTGATTTTCTTTCCAACATACTGGTAAATCTCCACTGCTGTAATTCTGTCTACAGAAAATTATCGACTGTCTGCACTCCACTCGGCTCACAGTCAGGGGTATGATGCGTGTAGGCCGTGCCAGCGTCGGTAGCCCATGCAGCCATGAACACTTACATTGATTTTTCCCAGCCGGCCAGCCCCCACCTCCCCTTCCAAAAAGATTAAAAGACCCTGCTTTCCTTCCTCTCCTTTTTCTCACTTTCTCTCATCCATCGGAGAGCTTTACCCCTAGCTCTAAGTCCTGCCTTTTAGTACCTGTGCTGTCACTTTATTAAGCATCTACTAGTAATTGAGAACACAACGGTAACATGAATTCAGGTGTGGATCATGTAAGGTTAGGTGCGTACGCTGGTACTGGTGGTAGTGTGGTGTGGTACACTTAAGGGGATCATCTATCTCCACAAAAAGGGAATCTAGCAAAGTTTCCTCTGGGAGCCTCGTTGAAACAAGTTCTTGGCATCATTTGTCCACTGTTTTTTAATGATTATTAGCTAGTCCTAAGCTAATGTGCGTAAATTGGGTTGTGCTTTTTAAAAAGGAGGCCAATGAGTGGTATGAGATGGGCAGTATGCTGTTGTCACATGCTCATCATCTCAACTGCCCCCCGTTGAAAACCAATAAGAACCACCAGAGCAGTCAGCTTGATGGTGGGTCTTATGGCTGAGAGTCTGAGACTAGAGGAAGAGACAAATGGAGCCTATGAGAGGGGAGCCTACTATGTGGTAGTTGGCAAATATGAGGTGTCTTGCATAGAATGCCTCACCATGGAAGCATTTCTCTCCTGGATCATTCTATTGGATTATTCTATTAATGAAGTATGCGATCGCACCAGTTTCTGTTCTGATCATTGCAATTCCAGTTGCACTGCAAAGTGGACAATTTCTGGTTATGCCTAATGATAGCTAAGATAGGTACAAATGGGAGAGTTCTTAAATGCTGCCCCAGAACTCTCAAGAACATTATCGTGTTGGAGGAGGTATGCTATTGTTTGGCCAAATACAGAGCCGGTATGCAAGTTTGGTCTGTCAAAGCCCTGTATATGTATACTATTTGTTATCTGGCCGATGAACCCGTCTTTGGATGATCTAAAATGGCATTGATTTTAAAGCCATGAACATGCAGATGACAGTATGCAACCCATATACTGTTAATCGAAGGGAACATTTCAGTATCTCGCTTATCTAACTCGAAGTTCTTCTGAAAACAAGCTACCATGATAGATTGTTTTCTGCAACTCGTTAGGATAGAGTAGGGGAGAAAATCCACTATTAGTCCTTCCATGTTTCTATTTTTGCATGTCTCTTGAGCATATTTTCTAGTTCTTAGGCAGTTAGTGCCAAAAGTATATTTAGGTGCAAAGTTTATGCTTCATGTTTTATATTCTGAATTCTTTCCTTCACTGCTTTTTAGGGATCTTCCTTTTACATGTACTATCTATTATTGCCTCGACGTTTTGTCGGCCACTTTCACTTACCTTTTCTTTTTCTCTCATGCTAGGAGAGTGAAGAGCTGATGAGAAAGCTTGGGCTACAGAGTTGAAATCTATTGGTTTCCAGCAAGTCTGAACAATGCAGCATCTTACACTTGCAGCATCTCTGTCTGCTGCTGTTCTCTTTGCATGCATCCTGTATGCTGGAAGTGCCGATCTGAACTCCGACAAGCAGGCTCTTCTTGCATTTGCTGCATCCCTGCCCCATGGCAGGAAGCTCAACTGGAGCTCCACAACACCTGTCTGCACTTCTTGGGTTGGAGTGACATGCACACCGGACAATAGCCGTGTACACACACTACGGTTACCTGCAGTAGGACTCTTTGGCCCAATACCCTCGGATACGCTTGGCAAGCTTGATGCCCTGGAGGTGTTGAGCCTCAGGTCTAATCGCCTTACTGTTGACCTCCCTCCTGATGTAGGATCTATTCCTTCTCTTCATTCCCTCTACCTGCAGCATAATAATCTGTCTGGAATCATACCAACTACACTTTCATCCAGCCTAACATTCCTAGATCTGTCCTACAACACTTTTGATGGGGAAATCCCATTGAGAGTACAGAATCTCACTGGACTTACTGCAATCCTTCTCCAGAACAACTCTCTTTCTGGACCCATCCCTGACTTGCGTCTCCCCAAATTGAGGCATTTGAATATGAGCAACAACAACCTCAGTGGTCCAATACCACCTTCCTTGCAGAAATTCCCAGCCAGTTCCTTCTTTGGGAACGCTTTCCTGTGTGGGTTACCATTGGAACCATGTCCTGGAACTGCGCCTTCTCCTTCACCTACACCACCACCATCAGTGCCCAGCAAACCCAAGAAGAGCTTCTGGAAAAGGATCAGGACAGGTGTTCTAATTGCAATTGCTGCTGCAGGAGGGGTATTGTTGCTTCTCTTGATTCTTGTACTCTGTATATGCATTTGCAAGAGAAAGAAACGCGCAGAACCAACCGCAGCTTCGTCATCCAAAGGAAAAGCTGTTGCAGGTGGAAGGGCAGACACCCCTAAGGAAGATTACAGCAGTAGTGTTCAGGAAGCAGAGAGAAATAAACTGGTTTTCTTCGAGGGTTCTTCGTATAACTTTGACCTGGAGGATTTGCTGAGAGCCTCGGCTGAAGTACTTGGAAAAGGAAGCTTTGGAACTACCTACAAGGCTGTTCTTGAGGATAGCACCACAGTTGTGGTCAAGAGATTAAAGGAGATGGTGGTGGGGAAGAAAGACTTTGAACAGCAGATGGAGATAGTTGGCAGGATTGGCCAGCATCAGAATATTGTTCCGCTGCGTGCTTATTATTACTCCAAAGATGAGAAGCTACTGGTGTATGACTACGTCCCAGCTGGTAGCCTTGCTGCTGTTTTGCATGGTATGTTCTTTGTTTCACCTTATGAACTTCTAGTGGTCTAGCCTATTCAAAATGTTTCTCCGCATTGAAGCGAGGATTGGTAACTCAGACTTAACTGTTGGCACTAGTCGGCTACAAGCATTTCCAAAACTTGGTTGGAATTCATACTGTATACACTTCGAAAGTCACACAGCGATTTGGAATGCTATTAGTGGGGGGTGGCATAATGCTAGTTAGTATGCTGAATCCTTGTGCTTTTTCCTTTTCTCTAAAATTTCTGTTATAATTCTGGTCACTCTCTCTTAAGATGAATCCTCCAATTTCTGTAAATAAACTGATAGCCATTAACCTTCTAGATATATGAATTTATTTTGCCTTTACCATTGTTGTTAAGCATTTGCAGACTGCAGTCAGATTGTGGAACTTCCTCCTGTTTCTCCTAGTTAGTGTTCACTGTGGCACTCAACTCAACTGAGATTTAATAGTCTACTTTCACCCACAGTAGCTTATGCCAGCGGCAGAAATCCTGGTTGATAAGATTTAGTGTCCATGGTGTCTGTTGACTGTTGAAATGAATGACATTTGCTGCGGTTGACTTTCAGGGAACAAAGCCACTGGAAGAGCTGCACTGGACTGGGAGACGAGAGTGAAGATCTCTCTTGGTGTGGCCCGTGGACTTGCTCATCTTCACGCCGAGGGAAGCGGGAAGTTCATCCATGGCAACCTCAAGTCGTCGAACATCCTTCTGTCACAGAACCTCGATGGCTGTGTCTCAGAGTTCGGCCTGGCGCAGCTCATGACCACTCTGCCCGCCCCCGCCCGGCTCATCGGGTACCGCGCGCCGGAGGTCCTGGAGACCAAGAAGCCGACCCAGAAGTCGGATGTCTACAGCTTCGGCGTCCTGCTCCTGGAAATGCTGACCGGAAAGGCGCCCCTGAGGTCCCCCGGGCGCGAGGACTCCGTCGAGCACCTGCCGCGGTGGGTGCAGTCCGTGGTCCGGGAGGAGTGGACGGCGGAGGTCTTCGACGTGGACCTGCTGCGGCACCCCAACATCGAGGACGAGATGGTGCAGCTGCTCCAGGTGGCCATGGCGTGCGTCGCCGTCGCGCCGGACCAGCGGCCGAAGATGGACGAGGTGATCAGGCGGATCGCCGAGATTCGGAACTCGTACTCGGGGCCAGCGACGCCGCCGGAGGAGACCGGCGCCCAGGCGCCATGAGGGCGTGGAGATAAAAAAGAGTCCCATTGTGTTTAGCATGCAGAGGTAGCTAGCTAAGCTAAGCTAGGTTGCATAGTTACTTGGTGGTTATATAGAAAGCTTTGAGCGAAAGTTGATAGCCGCTTGCTTGGTTGATTAGTGTGGGCCGAGGTTTCTGTTGATCTCTGATTTATTCCTTTTTTGTTTCGGGTAATTTTTCTGTGCCGTTCTGGGAGTAGTGAGGCTACTGATCTGAATATCTGATGGTACTGCTGGTGTTTGTGTTGCCCTGTAATTTGGCATGCTTTTTCTCCCAGAGTGTGATTAATGGGATTCATCGAGTTGATCTTTCCCCCTGTTTGTCACCTGTCAGTTTTTTGAGTTAGGCGTTGGTACAAGTTTTGATTTCTTTCGTGTGGTGCAGCTGCTGCCTTCGGTATGGGCAGGCAGTAACGATGTCGACGGCCTTGGTGGCTCAAGCTGGTTTTCTGCCGTCGGCTCGCTCTGAAGCACGCGGGGACGGCGCGCCCTCCGTCGTCGTCGTCGTCGCCACCCAGCTCGGCACGCGCCTTTTCCAGTCTGGAGCACGCGGATCGGGGCGGAGGACACCGCGCTCTTCAGCCCCCGTTCCTCCGTCGGCGTGAATCTGGCCGGTGTGTGCGGTGCGGCACGTGGAGCGCAGGCACGTCGCGCTGGCGAATGCCAGCCACTCTTGGGTTCGGTCGGACGGACGGACGGACCGTGCCCTCGCCGCGCGGCAATCAAGGCTCTTCTCTTCTCCCCAGAGTACGGGACCAGCTACCGCTATCTCCGGCGGGCCCACGGCTTGCAAATGCGACGGGGATGGACTCCGCTCCGCTGTCCACTCCACGGGCCACGGCCGCCGGCCGCGCGTCTCAGCCAGATAATAACATGGGGGATGATGATGGATGATGGATGATGGCCACGGCCTTCATTCGCCGGGACCGGGGAGGTCGTGTTGGCGATTTCACGTCGCGGTGTCTGTTGCGGTTGGGTGCGGTGGACAGCCTGGCCAAGGGCGACCGACACGGGGTGTTCCTGCATACGCCCTTCTAGTTGACCGGTGCATGGGAAAAATATCTGGTGCACCGGAGTTTGTGGTGCTACCGGTGCACTGAACTCATATTGTGATTTCAAAATATTTAAAATATTTTTTAAAAAAATTAGCACACTCAAACAACATCATTGTAGGTTGTCACATAACTTCAAGTCAAAATTCAAAACATAATTTAAAAAACAAAAATGACAAATTCAACACTAAATAGTCCATAACATAACTTAGGCTTTAGATTTGGCTCATTATCACACTGATGTCAAATTTGTTATTTTTGTATCTCAAAAAATATTTTAAATTTTTATATGAAATTTTATGACATCATGCAGTGATGTTGTGTTAACATGCTATAATTTTTTTTTTCATATTTTTCAAAATATTCTATGGCATCCGGTGCACCGGTAGCACCACAAGTGCGGGTGCACCGGATACATTCCCGCACCGCCTGCACGCCGACGCAATTTGTAGCGAAACAACCAAATTAGGTCTTTATAAGGGGGGGGGGGGACCCAAATTAGGTCAGTCTTTGTTTACCAAACGAATGTATTGAGTAGACCTCTATTGTATCCGGTGATTTATCCGAGCACCGTCAAGTTATAAAGCTTTGCTTTACCCTAAAAATAATTTGTCAAGTTATGAGCTTAAAATAATTTGTAGTGAAACAGGTTGAATTAGAGGAACTCTAGCAAAGTTGTCATGTTTTGACCAAATTGACATAATAATTCTCAGTATGACGATTTTGAACAAAAAGTGCACCCTAGCAGAGTCCTGGTATGCCTCCGGATCGTCATAATGTATGAAGTGCCTTTCATACCCGACCTCTCAGCATCCATGATAGTTGCATGTGAGGTGAAGAAAATTTCAAGTGATTCCCACCTCACATGGGATGGTATAGAGATTAGAAAAGAAAGATGTCCTACCAACGAGTAGGTCTCATGATTATGAATAGGGACTCAAAGTTTACGCATCACCTGAGAACCTTCATAATGTATATGGAGCGCTGCCACTGAAACTTGTGAACCTTCATAATGCATATGGAGTGCTGCCATTGACACTTGTGAAAGTGCAAGTTATCGACCAAGAGGGGGTGAATGCACGATTTTAACAAATTCTTCAAATAAGCGAGTTTTCTAAAGAATAACAGTGCGGCGAATGACTTAAAAGAGGAGTCACTACACTAAGCATGCAAATCAGAGTAGTTGCAAAGTCGTCATGACGAAATAGAACATGCATAAAGAGTAGCATAACATGTAAACATACAACACAAAGATGAATGAGCTAAGTACAATAAGACTGAAGGTAAACAGAGTGCAATGCAAGATGATGAAATTGCGAAAGTCTTCAAGAGGAGGGATGTAACGCCCCGAGACCGATGCTTCAGTTGCCTTCCATATATTCCGGGTTTCGCCGTGTGTTTCTTTTGTGCCTGCTATTTTATTTTTGCATTGCATCATGTCATCTCTCGCATTGCATCACGTCATCATGCCATCATGCCATTTAATTTTTTATAACTCAACTAAATAAATTGCATGGATCTTCGGTCCATTTAAATCGAGGGATATTCACAGTGGTGACTTCTCTTTATAACATATCCTCCCAATATTTAGGGAGCTATATTAAACCATTCCATAACACATTTGCGCGGTTCTTCAAATTTCCTTTTTATCCAACTCAACTTCTTTTCTTCCTTTGGTGCCTTTTTAGTAAAATTGAGTTGCAATTTTACTTTATCCACAAATGTTCCAAATCAGCCCATAAATCACATCTAATGTGTAGGGCCATCTCCTATAATTTCAACCCATTTGGAGTTCATTCAAATGGGTTTCGAAATTCAAACATGTCGAGTTAAATTCAACATGTGTGGATTTTACATTCTCTAAAAATCCTCGGGCCATTTTTGTTAAATTCCTCATATTTTTGAGAGTCCGGGAAAATTGTCCTCGTTCCCAAATTCTTTCCCTAACCCTCTCTTTCTTTTTGTCTCTCTTTAATTGTTTTTCGCTAAGAAAATATATAAGAGAGAGGAAGAGAGAGCCCAGCCATGCCTCCTGGGCCTCCCAACCTCCCGCTGCGGCCCAAGGCCAAGGCCCACCAACCTACCTAACCCTAGGCCCCTAGCCCAGCCTCCCTCGATCCATCCTCTCCTCTCGGTCCCTCGCCACCCTTTTCACTTGCAGCCTGAGGAGGCCTTTCGACCCCGCTCTCCTCCTTTCTCCTCGATCTCCTCCTCTCCCTCTCGTCCTCCCTCCGCTAAGCTCTGTCGCCATGCCCGGCCTCGATCTCCTCCTGCGCCCGATCCCTCTGTTCCTCTGCTTCCATGCCGCGCACCACCCAAGCCATGGCGCTCTGCCGCCCGTCTCGCTGCCATGGCGACCACTGCAGTCGCTGCTCCGCGCCATCTCTGTCTTCCTCCTCGCCCGTGCTCCTGCCCTTTTTTCCCTGCTGCCTCTCTGCTCCGTCGCGGACTGCTGCCCTCCGTCGCGCCCATCCATCCTTCCATCTCCTGTGCGCGCGCCTCGGCGGCATGGAGGCCCGAGCCGGATGGCGGCAGCCGCAGCTACGTGGCGCCCACCTCCTAACGGTCGCGATCGATGGCCATGTCTCCGCCGCCTCGCCTAGTCCGCATCCCGTCGCTCCTTCGTGTCCTTACGCCGAGCTCCTCCTCTGCCGTCCACGCCATTTAGCGCGCCCTCGTCCCGTCCCTCGCAACTCCTCCTCCGCCTCGTCCTCACGTCCGGCCTCGTCCGTGATCCGGCGCCTCCACCTCCTCGCCGCCCTTGGTGCGCGCCACAGACCTCCCGTCGCCACAGCCAGCCGGTGCCTACAAGCGAGGGCTGCAGCTCACGCAGAGAGCTCATGCTCGACCCGCAACCCTCTGTCGCCCGCTGCCTTCTCTTGTCGCGACCAGATTCCCCTCCTCGCACATCCGGTGACCTCCGGGCGGGGCCTTGGCAAGTCCCTTGATGCCCTTGATTCATCAAGACCGGCAAGCTTGAACTTCGGCGCCAAGTTCGTCTTCAGATCGGTTCAACTACCTCCGATGTGGTTTTCGGCAAGTACTTGGAGGCAACAATGACGCCAAGTACCACGACGACCGTCGAGACCGCCAAGTTCCACTACCGATGAGCGTTTTGGACCGCCAAGTTCGCTACGATCCTCGAGACCATCGTGTTGCACGCCAACATGAGTACGACCACGGACGGCTACTGCGGATGGATTTCGTCAAGTTCAGCGGCGACCCGTGAAGCACATGGGAACATCAAGTTCCTCTTGAGCGTGTCGACTACCATCGCCGAGATCGCAAGTACCACGACAACCCGAAGGATTCGGACCGTCAAGTACCTCTTGAAAACGAGCGTGTACCCTACTTCTCTTACCGTCGCGAGCGTCTACTTCCCTCTCTTAAACGCGTTCCGCTCCGAAAATGCACGCGTCGAAGGTATAACTCGAGATGGCGACCGCCGTGAGCGAATGCATATGTTGTATGAGATGCCCGTTTGCACCGTGTCGAAATTGTCGCTCGCTTGTTCCTCCTCGTTGCCATGCCACCGTCCCGTGGGAACCCGGTAACCGGGAACACCCCACCATCTTGCTCAGCTCGCTTCCGTCACATTTTCTTTTGCACCGAAATCTCAATCGAGTTATCGGAACCGGAATGTTGCCGTGGCACCATTTTCGTTGTCGTTGCCGTGGCGCCATTTTCGTTTCGCCGCCGTGGCACCCTTTCGTTCCGCCATGGTGACCAAATGCTTCATAATGCTCTTGTCAACTTTTATTAAAAATTGCATAAAACTTGCACATGTCATCCGCATCATGATAATAACATTTAAACGTTTATAATTGTTGTTTGCATTAGTTTGCTTAAATGCCATGCTAAAATGATTTATTTCACATCTAAATAACCGTAGCCCTGATTTAAATAAATTATATATGTAAATGGGGTAGAAAAATGCCTAGTTTAACATGGTGTACTTGCTTTGCATGTTTAACAACTCAAAAATTGTGTTCAGGGCAGATCAGTTCCAAATCTAAAATATGCATATGGGGTTTTACCGGAATTGTTGTTTGTTGTTCCGGCCTCATTTAAACTTGCCTAAATAGTTTGTTTTATTATGCTTCACCTCTTGCCATGTTTAACAACATTTAATATTGTTGGGTACATAACCGAGAGAGAACTAAATAAGTGTTGTGGTGTTTTGTCAATATGCAACCCGTTGCATATTGAGCTCCACTTAACTTGTAGTGTTGTTTGTGCATATTGCCATGCCATGCCTCATTAAACCGGACATGCATCATACTTGCTTGTGCATCATGACATGTTTAGGTGATGGTTGTTTACTATGTTGTTTGCTTCTTTCCGGGTTGCTTCCCTCGTTAGCTTCGGTTTCGTTTCGGAGTGGTGAGGATTCGTTCGACTTCATCCGTTTGTCTTCTTCATGGACTCGTTCTTCTTCCTTGCGGGATTTCAGGCAAGATGACCACACCCTCGAAATCACTTCTATCTTTGCTTGCTAGATGCTCGCTCTTTTGCTATGCCTATGCTGCGATGCCTATCACTTGCTTATCATGCCTCCTATGTTGCCATGTCAAGCCCTAACCATCCTTTCCTAGCAAACCGTTGTTTGGCTATGTTACCGCTTTGCTCAGCCCCTCTTATAGCGTTGTTAGTTGCGGTGAAGATGAAGTTTGTTCCTTGTTGGAACATGGAGATGTTGTTCCTTGTTGGAACATGTTTATTTGTTGGGATATCACAATATATCTTATTTAATTAATGCATCTATATACTTGGTAAAGGGTGGAAGGCTCGGCCTTATGCAGTGTTTTGTTCCACTCTTGCCGCCCTAGTTTCCGTCATACGGTGTTATGTTCCCGGATTTTGCGTTCCTTACGGTTGGGTGATTTATGGGACCCCTTGACAGTTCGCTTTGAATAAGACTCCTCCAAAGAAGGCCCAACATTGGTTTTACCATTTGCCACCTAAGCCTTTTTCCCTTGGGTTCTGCAGACTCAAGGGTCATCTTTATTTTAAACCCCGGGCGGTGCTCCTCTGAGTGTTGGTCCAAACTAGAGCACCGTCTTGGGACCATTCCTTGGCAACTTGGATTACGTCGGTACACAGACGCTTCGCTTATCCGGTGTGCCACGAGAACGAGATATGTGCAGCTCCTATCAGGATTTGTCGGCACATTCGGGCGGCTTTGCTGGTCTTGTTTTATTCTGTCGAAATGTCTTGTAGTCCGGGATTCCGAGATGATCGGGTCTTCGGTAGAAGGAATATCCTTCGTTGACCGTGAGAGCTTATAATGGGCTAAGTTGGGACACCCTGCAGGTATCATCTTTCAAAGCCGTGCCCGCGGTTATGAGGCAGATGGGAATTTGTTAATGTCGGTTGTAGAAAACCCGAAGTTGATCTTAATTAAAATACACATCAACCGCGTGTGTATCCGTGATGGTCTCTTCTCGGTGGTCCGGAAGTGAACACGATGTTGGAGTTATGCTTGGCGTAAGTAGTTTCAGGATCACTTCTTGATCATAGTTGTTCGACCGTGCTTTTCTTCTCTTCTCGCTCTCTTTTGCGTATGTTAGCCACCATATATGCTAGTCGCTTGCTGCAGCTCCACCTCACTACCCTGTCCTACCTTTAAGCTTAAATAGTCTTGATCTCGCGGGTGTGAGATTGCTGAGTCCCGTGACTCATAGATACTTCAAAACCAGTTTGCGGTGCCGATGAAACCGTGCAGGTGGCCTTTTAGAGCTCAAGGAGGAGCTCGATGAAGATCTTGTTCTTTGTGTTGTTTCGTTTCAGTTGATCGAGAGTGGAGCCAGTTGGGACGATCGGGGATCATGTAGCATTTGGGGTAGTCTTCTTTTATTTTGGTTCCGTAGTCGGACCTTGATTGTGTCTGTATGATGTAATGTTTTACTCATGTATTGTGTGAAGTGGCGATTGTAAGCCAACTATGTATCTCTTTCCTTATGTATTACATGGGTTGTGTGAAGATTACCTCACTTGCGACATTGCTTTCAATGCGGTTATGCCTCTAAGTCGTGCTTCGACACGTGGGAGATATAGCCGCATCGAGGGCGCTACAAGTTGGTAATCGAGCCATCCCGACTTAGGAGCCCCTACTTGATTGTTTCTTTGGCGTTGTTGAGTCTAGAACGGAAAATGTTTTGAGTCTTAGGATTATATATATCGGAGAGTAGGATTCTTTTACTCCTCGGTCCTTAAATCGCTCTGGTGAGGTATCCCGACGTAGAGTTTTGACTCTTCTCTCCTCAAATTTCACTAAAAAATTTTAGGATCACGCTGGTATCTTGGAATCGTTCGATGTTTTTGTGGCGAGAACATTGTTCTTGGTGCCTCGACATTTAGGGGTTGTGGCGGTGTCCCGGGAGTTGAGCTCCGAGGTGTTGTCGTCATAATTTTATCGTTGCGATTCGGAATACGAGTTTTGCCGACATCGAAAATCTCTTTTATGCAGTTGTTGGTGAGATAACCTCGATAACCCGATCTTTGAGGCGAGCTCGAGAGTATTGCCATGACTCGTATAACGAATGCTTTTCGAAGGTCGAGGTACACGATTTCCGAAGGTTTCTTGGTTATGTGTTGAAGGATGGATACAGCTGGATCTAGGTATTGTTAGTTTGGGTGATATATTTTGTGTCCCCTGTATCCCCAACACCAGATTGCATAACCAGAAAGTTTCGGGAGTTTATAAGTGGGAATTCAAGTAGCTCCTAGATTATCTTTCCAACACACACATGATACGATATGGGATCTATCATATGTTTGTTTCCGGCTTATTCCGCAAGCCAAATCTTTTGTTTTTGTTTTGAGTTGTGGTATTCGAGTTGCTTCGAAGCCAAGTGTTGATTCCATACCTTTCCTAAACGGTGTTATCATATTGCTATGTGAATACTAATCCTTCTTGATCACTGAGCTTGTCATGTCAATTCTTTTCTCAACCGGCGTGCTTCTCTTCAAGTAAATCCGATCATTGCAACATTCGCAAGATCAATTCTAAGCTTTTTCTCAACGGTGTTCGTTTCATCCGACCCAAGTTGTTTTGTTTTCCCACCCTCCCACCCTTTTCTTCAAGGACTCAGATTTCTTAATCAAGTATCCATTTTATTGAGTGAAGTTTCTTCATTCTTTTCCTTTATTGTTTTATCCGGTGATTTCTCATGAAGACGCTAAGGAAGCTTCAACCTTATCATTGTTCCATTCAAATTTTCGTCTCCGGTGGATTTAGTTCAAGATTTCGGTGTTGATCTTATCCCTTTTCCTCTTTTCACAATGCTTTCTCATGCCGGTGCACCTCTTAATTTTTCACTTCTTGTTATTCATTTGTTTCCGGAGTGCTAAAGATATCTCTGAAGATTCAAGTTTCCATTCTCAATTCACTCAAGTTCTTTTGAGGATGCTATCTCATTCAAGCCATTTAATTCAACCGGCGCAATCTATCTTTTAAATCGTTCAACGGTGTTTCTTTTGAGTGGGCCCTAACCCACAGGTCTTTTTCCAGGATCTTACCTGACTCTTTTAATTTTCTTGGAGCGATTCTCAAATTCTTTCAAAGTTTGACGTAAGAATGAGTTATCATCAGTCAAATGTCTTTCTCCAAGATCTTTCAAATTCTTTTCATCATTGATTCAACCTTTCTATTTTTCATTCCGGAGTGCCTCAACAATTCATGGTGATGTTTCTCATCGTCATTCTCAACATTTGAAGACCAAAGAAGAGTTTCTCTTTAATCTTGCTCCATTCTCTTCAAGATTCATGGTTCTAGCTTCGTGCCATCCTCTCATAATTGTTTTGATTGTAAGAATTCTTTTCACCCATCCGGAGCAATTCAGGAGTCTTTTCAGTTTGATTCTTCGGAGCCCATCATCTCAGAATTATCCATTCCAGCTTTCAGCTCTTGTTCCCCAAATCTTACCGGTGCATCATTCAAGTATTCACTAATCAGTTCATGATCTCTCCGTTCTCATGTATCTAAATTCTCTCAAGTATCTTCGTTCATTTCTAATTCCTTACGGCGATTCGTTCTTTTTCTTCGTTCGTTTTCAATTCTTACTGTGGTTTGTTCAAGATTTCATTTCCTTCATTATCATATCAATTCATTTGTTGTTTCCAAATCCCACCGGTGGTTCCATCAATACCTTCCCAAGTTTGCGCCATATCTCTCTTAATCCTTTCTACGGGAATAAGTAGCATGCCAAATCCACTGCTTGTCATCAATTTAATTTGATGAAGGATAAGCATACAATAAATCTTATTCTTATTTCCTCGAGTTGATTAATTCTTTTCTTCCGGAGATTGTTCATGATGAAGTAATTCTAGTTAAGTGTTTTCATCTTTTCTTTTCCGGAGTTCCAAGTCCTCTCGGTTATATAATCGCGAAGCTCCATCTAAATCATTGCAAGGTTTCACCTTGTATTTGCAACTTCTCTTTCTTTTATCATCCTTTTCTTACCGGAGTTCTTCATGGAGGCTCTACATGGTGGTTCATCAAGGATTCTTTTCATTCTTCAATTGTTCTTCAAGATTTCTCTCGGAGTTAAGATCCGCCAAGCTATACTCTAAAATAAGCATGGTGTTCAACACATGTTTTGTTTTGAGGAGTTCAAGTATTCTTCATCTTGCATTCCGAAGTGCAATTCTTTCTACCTTATCTCTTGAGATGGTGTTATGTCACTCTTGGCAATTTCTCTTTGTGTTTCATGATTCACATGTTGTCAAGAATGAGATATTTTAAATCCACCAATCTCTTCGTTGGAGTCATCTTGTGTCATGTTTTCACCTAAAGCTTCCCCTAAGGATTGTTGCTATTATGGTGCTTATCAATGATCCAAGTTTTCTCCTATCCTCTTGGTGAAAGAAGTTTTCATCGCCTTGGTGCTCTCACTCAAATCAATAGCTTTCTTTAGTGGCCGTTTGTCACCTCATAATGTTGAGATGTTTCCATAAGCCCACTACAAGGTTATTCTTTTCGTTGTTGGTTTTCCAACAACTCCGTTATATCCTTAATTTTTAAGGGTGCTTTCCAAACTCATTTGTGGTAGAAGTTGTCATTTTCTTCTCCGTCCCTTTATCCCAACAATCTAGATTCCATTCTTTCGTTTCGAAGGCATTGTGATGTTGCTCTCTTCGACCCATCATCTTCTTTTGTCAAGACCATGTCCTTTTTCCTTGCTTATCGATTTAACCGGAGTGTTGTGTCTATCGTTCCTCTTTTAACCAGAGTCTCATCCAGGTGCTTTCATTTTGTCAAGATCATGTTCAATTCCTTCCATTTTCAGTCGGAGTGCTGTCCAAATTATATCATCCTTACTCCTTCTCTATCTTGTTTTAACCGGAGTGGCTTCAAAATCTATCTTGTCCCCTAAGCTCTTGGGTCTCATCATGTTCTTTGTTCTTCTCTGCTAACAAAGTGTTCATAATCTCGTTCATCTCCATTGTATTCTTCTTTCAATTTTTTCAACCTCTCAAGGTTCATGGTTTCGCTCGTTCGTCAAAGAAGCAACTTAGTTTTACCTATTTCTTCTTCCGTTTTTCTATCCGGTGCCATCCTAGATCTCGGGACGAGATCCTCTCGTAGTGGTGGAGTGTTGTAACGCCCCGAGACCGATGCTTCAGTTGCCTTCCATATATTCCGGGTTTCGCCGTGTGTTTCTTTTGTGCCTGCTATTTTATTTTTGCATTGCATCATGTCATCTCTCGCATTGCATCACGTCATCATGCCATCATGCCATTTAATTTTTTATAACTCAACTAAATAAATTGCATGGATATTCGGTCCATTTAAATCGAGGGATATTCACAGTGGTGACTTCTCTTTATAACATATCCTCCCAATATTTAGGGAGCTATATTAAACCATTCCATAACACATTTGCGCGGTTCTTCAAATTTCCTTTTTATCCAACTCAACTTCTTTTCTTCCTTTGGTGCCTTTTTAGTAAAATTGAGTTGCAATTTTACTTTATCCACAAATTTTCCAAATCAGCCCATAAATCACATCTAATGTGTAGGGCCATCTCCTATAATTTCAACCCATTTGGAGTTCATTCAAATGGGTTTCGAAATTCAAACATGTCGAGTTAAATTCAACATGTGTGGATTTTACATTCTCTAAAAATCCTCGGGCCATTTTTGTTAAATTCCTCATATTTTTGCGAGTCCGGAAAATTGTCCTCGTTCCCAAATTCTTTCCCTAACCCTCTCTTTCTTTTTGTCTCTCTTTAATTGTTTTTCTGCTAAGAAAATATATAAGAGAGAGGGAAGAGAGAGAGCCCAGCCATGCCTCCTGGGCCTCCCAACCTCCCGCGCCGGCCCAAGGCCAAGGCCCACCAACCTACCTAACCCTAGGCCCCTAGCCCAGCCTCCCCTCGATCCATCCTCTCCCTCTCGGTCCCTGCCACACAAGACACCAGCTGTGCTGAGGAGGCCTTCGACCCGCTCTCCTCCTTTCTCCTCGATCTCCTCCTCTCCTCTCGTCCTCCCTCCGCTAAGCTCTGCGCACCGGCCTCGATCTCCTCCTGCGCCCGATCCCTCTGTTCCTCTGCTTCCATGCGCAGACCACCCAAGCCATGGCGCTCTGCCGCTTCGTCTCGCCCATGGCGACCACTGCAGTCGCTGCTCCGCGCCATCTCTGTCTTCCTCCTCGCCTGGTGCTCCTGCCCCTTTTTCCCTGCTGCGGCTCTGCTCCGCCGCCGGACTGCTGCCCTCCGTCGCGCCCATCCATCCTTCCATCTCCCTGTGCCGCGCCTCGACGGCATGGAGGCCCGAGCTTCGGATGGCAGCAGCCGCAGCTACGTGGCGCCCCACCTCCTAACGGTCGCGCATCGATGGCCATGTCTCCGCCGCCTCCTGCCTAGTCCGCATCCCCGTCGCTCCTTCATGTCCTTCTGCCCGAGCTCCTCCTCTGCCGTCCACGCCATTTAGCCGCGCCCTCGTCCCGTCCCCTGCAACTCCTCCTCCGCCTCGTCCTCACGTCCGGCCTCGTCCGTGATCCGGCGCCTCCACCTCCTCGCCTCCCTTGGTGCCGCGCCACAGGACCTCCCCGTCGCCCTGGCCAGCCGGTGCCTACAAGCGAGGGCTGCAGCTCACGCAGGAGAGCTCATGCTCGACCCCGCAACCCTCTGTCGCCCCGCTGCCTTCTCTTGTCGCGACCAGGATTCCCCTCCTCGCACATCCGGTGACCTCCCGAGGCAGGGCCTTGGCAAGTCCCTTGATGCCCTTGATTCATCAAGACCGCAAGCTTGAACTTCGCGCCAAGTTCGTCTTCAGATCGGTTCGACTACCTCCGATGTGGTTTTCGCAAGTACTTGAGGCAACAATGGCGCCAAGTACCACGACGACCGTCGAGACCGCCAAGTTCCACTACCGATGAGCGTTTTGGACCGCCAAGTTCGACTCGATCCTCGAGACCATCGTGTTGCACGCCAACATGAGTACGACCACGGACGGCTACCTGCGGATGGATTTCGTCAAGTTCAACGACGACCCGTGAAGCACATGGGAACATCAAGTTCCTCTCCGAACGTGTACGACTACCATCGCCGAGATCGCAAGTACCACGACAACCCCGAAGGGATTCGGACCCGTCAAGTACCTCTTCGAAAACGAACGTGTACCCCTACTTCTCTTACCGTCGCGAGAACGTCTACTTCCCTCTACGAAACGCGTTCCGCTCCGAAAATGCACGCGTCGAAGGTATAACTCGAGATGACGACCGCCGTGAACGAATGCATATGTTGTATGAGATGCCCGTTTGCACCGTGTCCGAAATTGTCGCTCGCTTGTTCCTCCTCGTTGCCATGCCACCGTCCCGTGGGAACCCGGTAACCGGGAACACCCCACCATCTTGCTCAGCTCGCTTCCGTCACATTTTCTTTTGCACCGAAATCTCAATCGAGTTATCGGAACCGGAATGTTGCCGTGGCACCATTTTCGTTGTCGTTGCCGTGGCGCCATTTTCGTTTCGCCGCCGTGGCACCCTTTCGTTCCGCCATGGTGACCAAATGCTTCATAATGCTCTTGTCAACTTTTATTAAAAATTGCATAAAACTTGCACATGTCATCCGCATCATGATAATAACATTTAAACGTTTATAATTGTTGTTTGCATTAGTTTGCTTAAATGCCATGCTAAAATGATTTATTTCACATCTAAATAACCGTAGCCCTGATTTAAATAAATTATATATGTAAATGGGGTAGAAAAATGCCTAGTTTAACATGGTGTACTTGCTTTGCATGTTTAACAACTCAAAAATTGTGTTCAGGGCAGATCAGTTCCAAATCTAAAATATGCATATGGGGTTTTACCGGAATTGTTGTTTGTTGTTCCGGCCTCATTTAAACTTGCCTAAATAGTTTGTTTTATTATGCTTCACCTCTTGCCATGTTTAACAACATTTAATATTGTTGGGTACATAACCGAGAGAGAACTAAATAAGCAACTTGTGGTGTTTTGTCAATATGCAACCCGTTGCATATTGAGCTCCACTTAACTTGTAGTGTTGTTTGTGCATATTGCCATGCCATGCCTCATTAAATCGGACATGCATCATACTTGCTTGTGCATCATGACATGTTTAGGTGATGGTTGTTTACTATGTTGTTTGCTTCTTTCCGGGTTGCTTCCCTCGTTAGCTTTGGTTTTGTTTCGGAGTGGTGAGGATTCGTTCGACTTCATCCGTTTGTCTTCTTCATGGACTCGTTCTTCTTCCTTGCGGGATTTCAGGCAAGATGACCACACCCTCGAAATCACTTCTATCTTTGCTTGCTAGATGCTCGCTCTTTTGCTATGCCTATGCTGCGATGCCTATCACTTGCTTATCATGCCTCCTATGTTGCCATGTCAAGCCCCTAACCATCCTTTCCTAGCAAACCGTTGTTTGGCTATGTTACCGCTTTGCTCAGCCCCTCTTATAGCGTTGTTAGTTGCAGGTGAAGATGAAGTTTGTTCCTTGTTGGAACATGGAGATGTTGTTCCTTGTTGGAACATGTTTATTTGTTGGGATATCACAATATATCTTATTTAATTAATGCATCTATATACTTGGTAAAGGGTGGAAGGCTCGGCCTTATGCCTGGTGTTTTGTTCCACTCTTGCCGCCCTAGTTTCCGTCATACCGGTGTTATGTTCCCGGATTTTGCGTTCCTTACACGGTTGGGTGATTTATGGGACCCCCTTGACAGTTCGCTTTGAATAAGACTCCTCCAGCAAGGCCCAACATTGGTTTTACCATTTGCCACCTAAGCCTTTTTCCCTTGGGTTCTGCAGACTCAAGGGTCATCTTTATTTTAAACCCCGGGCCAGTGCTCCTCTGAGTGTTGGTCCAAACTAGAGCACCGTGCGGGACCATTCCTTGGCAACTTGGATTACGTCGGTACCTGTACGCTTCGATTATCCGGTGTGCCCTAAGAACGAGATATGTGCAGCTCCTATCAGGATTTGTCGGCACATTCGGGCGGCTTTGCTGGTCTTGTTTTATTGCTGTCGAAAATGTCTTGTAGTCCGGGATTCCGAGACTGATCGGGTCTTCCCGGTAGAAGGAATATCCTTCGTTGACCGTGAGAGCTTATAATGGGCTAAGTTGGGACACCCCTGCAGGGTATTATCTTTCGAAAGCCGTGCCCGCGGTTATGAGGCAGATGGGAATTTGTTAATGTCCGGTTGTAGAAAACCCGAAGTTGATCTTAATTAAAATACACATCAACCGCGTGTGTAACCGTGATGGTCTCTTCTCGGCGGAGTCCGGGAAGTGAACACGGTGTTGGAGTTATGCTTGACGTAAGTAGTTTCAGGATCACTTCTTGATCATAGTTGTTCGACCGTGCTTTTCTTCTCTTCTCGCTCTCTTTTGCGTATGTTAGCCACCATATATGCTAGTCGCTTGCTGCAGCTCCACCTCACTACCCTGTCCTACCTTTAAGCTTAAATAGTCTTGATCCATGGTGTGAGATTGCTGAGTCCCGTGACTCACAGATACTTCAAAACCAGTTTGCGGTGCCGATGAAACCGTGCGGTGGCGACCCGAGCTCAAGGAGGAGGTCGATGAAGATCTTGTTCTTTGTGTTGTTTCGTTTGATTGATCGATAGTGGAGCCAGTTGGGACGATCGGGGATCTGCGTAGCATTTGGGGTAGTCTTCTTTTATTTTGGTTCCGTAGTCGGACCTTGATTGTATCTGTATGATGTAATGTTTTACTCATGTATTGTGTGAAGTGGAGATTGTAAGCCAACTATGTATCTCTTTCCCTTATGTATTACATGGGTTGTGTGAAGATTACCTCACTTGCGACATTGCTTTCAATGCGGTTATGCCTCTAAGTCGTGCTTCGACACGTGGGAGATATAGCCGCATCGAGGGCGTTACAAGGGAGACAAATTCTTCACAACACAGATACGGAAATAAAGGAGTTGAAGAAATAAAACCGGGTTGCTCGATGAGGACAATGGATTTATTTGACTAGTTTCAGTTGCTGTGACAACTGTACGTCTGGTTAGGGAGGCTTGATATTTCACTCAACGGGCACTTAGTCTTCTCCTTATTCCCTTTGAGCTAAGGTCACTTAAACATCGCCCAATCACTCGTAGTAAGTCTTCAAGGTAGACTTCTAAAACCTTCATAGACTAGTGTTCTATTGGCACTCCACAATTTCTTCTTGGGTGCTCAGAACATGACGCCTACCGTCTGGAAGATCACAGTCTTCAAAGAGGAATAAGCATCAAAGCACACAAGACAATCTCTTCAGTGATGCTCAATCACTCTGGCTCTAGTTGTTTGGGTTTTTCCCCACTTAGGATACTCTCAAATTCGTCGGAGGATGGGTTGCTCTAGTTGACATTGGTTAATCAATCACCCGAGGCAACCAACCAACAAATGGTTGTGGGGGTGGCTACTTATAGTCAAGGGCAATCCGACATGATAAGACCATCATGCCCTTTGGACACGACCGTTGTCAGGATAAGGATCCACTCGGCAGCTAGCACTTGCGTAGCAACGGTCGAAAATTGAACTCCCAAATTCCTCACTTTAGGAGAGTCGCACTGGCGGAATCCTAACTCTTCAGTCAAACAAATTTCGTTGGCGACTAGAAGAACTTCGTCTCTGCCGCTGAAGAACTCATTTGCATTGCAAGAGATTTCCAAAGTCTTCACTCGAAGAAAAAGGTAAGTTTGGGTTTGAGCATCACTTCGAAAATACACCTATGTATCACCTAGACCCCCTTTAACAGTGTGATGTTTCCTATGACTCAAATAAAGAAGAAAGAAACTATGAAAACAAAGTCTTTAAGATTTGTAACGCCCCGGATACAACTTTCTATATCGGTAACTCCAACTCTTGCCTTTTCCGGAGATGTGTTATTTTATTTTCTCCGTGGTTGGGGTTTTGTCTTTTGTTTTGCTTTTTGCTCATGTCTTGCATTTCATCTCATAGCATCATGCGCATTGCATCTGCATGTTTTCATAAAACTTGCATCCGCTCGTAGTTGCCGCTCCTCGCTTCTCTCTGTTGCGTTCGGTGGCCGTCCCGACACCAACCGTGTTTTCGTTTCCCTCTTGTCCGACCACCTAACCTCTCTTGCCAGCTCGCAGCCCACTCAGCCGCGTGTCCGAAAACTTGCCCCGAACCCGACCCGCTCAATTATCACCGTTGAATTCAGTTCATCCCCTAACGTCTATAAAACATCTCCGTTTTCTTTATTGGACTTCCCTAGCCATATTTTCGTCCGCCCGATCCCGATCCGATGATCCAAATCCTCCCTCCTAGTTTTACCTACCTGCTATATAAGCAGATGAACCCTAGATTCTAGGGAGGTTGTCCCATCTGTCCCGTCCCAGCCGCCGCCTCCGTTCTCCATCCCATCACCCAGATCCGTCGCCACCCACCTCCTCGTTTTCCTCTCCTTCCCAATCCACCACCGACCAGCCTCCACCTTCATCGGGATCCATTCCCCAACTAGCTAACCAGCGGTGATCTCCTCGATCCACTGCCCGATCCCATCCATTCCCCCGACCACCTCCCTTGTTCTTCGCGCCTCCTCCTTCCAGATGCGCACAGCTCTCGCAAGAAGGCCCGAGCGCCTCGTCCCCTCCTCCTGCGCTTCGATCCAGGACAGATTAGAAGCAGCGCCCGACGCCTCCTCAGCCTCCTCCCGAATCTCGTCGGAGCAAGCCGGCCTCCTCCTCGGCTCCATCCCCGCTGCTGCGCCTCCTCCCGAGCTCCTCCCGAAGGCCAGCACGAGCACGCCGCCTCTCGGGTCGACCTTCGTGCCCTACCTTCTCCTGGAGCCCCTCCCGTGCTCTCCTCCTGCAGCTCGCCTCGCCGGAGTTCGGCGCCACCGGAGCACCACCACCAGGGACCTCAACTACCACGCCAAGTCCCTCCTCGCCGCCGGCACCCCCAGGATCGGCCTCCTCCCTGCCTTTCCTCCTCCTTCCCGTTCTTCCCCTCCTCTCTCATTTTTCCTCTCTCTCCCTGTCCAGGAACCCAGGCAGCAGCCATGGCGCCTTGTAGCAGGAGCTCCGCCGCCTCGCTGAATCCTCCCGCTCTCTCCGTCCAGGATCCTCGTGGCCGTCCGACCCCCCTGCTGCTTCGCGCTGCCGTCGGAACCTCGCCTCCACCATCAGATCCGGCCGGCCTCCGCCGCCCTTGCCTGTTCCCGGCCGGATCCCGCTGCCAAGGCCCCGTCCCTGCCTCCGGCGCGCAAGTTCCAGGCCGCCGCTGCTCTGTTTCTTCTCGAGCAGAGAGGCTCCGCTCGTCCCGCTCGCCCGTGGCCGTTAACCCCGTCCTCCACCGCGCTGGCCAGTTGCGTGGGCTGCCAGGCGCGCTAGGCCCAGCTCCCATGCCGGCCCAGCCGCTCCTTTGACTGGCCTGCCTCTTCCACCGACTGGGCCATGGCCCATGGTGAGCAGCGCTCAGCCCTCTCCTGTGCTTGTTGGGCTAGTCAGTTTCAGCCCGCCTATGTTTTTTTTCGTGCCCTGTGAATTTGTCTATTTATCCAGTGTTTACAGATTTACAGAAAACCCCCTAAGCATCATGCATGTAATAACTAATTAACCATGCATCGGACTAAAATGATCTAAATATGTAAAATGCTTAGAATTTTGTGTAGATTAATAATATGCCATTTTCATCCCATGTTAAAATGTTTAAAATGCTGTTTGATTAAATTTGCCTAAATGCCATGCTAAAATGTTTTATTTCATAACTAAATAACCGTAGCTCGGTTTTAAACAAACTTTATATGTATTTGGGGTGGAAAAATGCCTAGTAACATGGTCCACTTTATTTTCCTATTTAACAACAATAAAATATGTTTTAGGGCAGAACAGTACCAAAACAAAACTTGCACATGAGGATTTTCCGGAATTGTTGTTTGATGTTTCCGGCCTCATTTAAACTTGCCTAAATAGTTAGTTTAATTATGCTCCACCTCTTGCCATGTTTAACAACATTTAATATTGTTGTGTACCTAAACGATATTAAACTAAATATGTCAATGTGGTGTTTTGTCAATATGCAACTCGTTGCATATTGAGCTCCACTTAATTGGTAGTATTGTTTGTTGCACATTGCCATGCCATGCCTCATTAAACCGGACATGCATCATACTTGATTGTGCATCATGCCATGTTTATGCTTGTGCATTTACTATGTTGTTTGTTTCTTTTCGGTGTTACTTCTCGGTTCCGGTAATGTTGCGATTGTGAGGATTCGTTCGACTACTTCCGTTCGTCTTCTTCATGGACTCGTTCTTCTTCCTTGCGGGATTTCAGGCAAGATGACCGTCACCTTGGATCTCACTACTATCATTGCTATGCTAGTTGCTTCGTTCTATCGCTATGCTGCCTTACCTACCACTTGCTTGTCAAGCCTCCCAATTTGCCATGTCAGCCTCTAACCTTTGCACCCTTCCTAGCAAACCGTTGCTTGGCTATGTTACCGCTTTGCTCAGCCCCTCTTATAGCGTTGTTAGTTGCAAGTGAAGATGAAGTTTGTTCCTTGTTGGAACATGGAGACGTTGTTCCTTGTTGGAACATGTTTACTTGTTGGGATATCACAATATATCTTATTTAAATTAATGCATCTATATACTTGGTAAAGGGTGGAAGGCTCGGCCTTATGCAGGTGTTTTGTTCCACTTGCCGCCTAGTTTCCGTCATATCGGTATTATGTTCCCGGATTTTGCATCCCTAACGCGGTCGGGTGATTTATGGGACCCCCTTGACAGTTCGCTTTGAATAAGACTTTTCCAGCAAGGCCCAACCTTGGTTTTACCATTTGCCTCACCACCACCTATACCCTTCCCTTGGGTCGGCCAACCCAAGGGTCATCTTTATTTTAGCCCCCGGGCGGTGCTTCTCTAAGTGTTGGCTTTGAACTGAGCTGACTGCAAGGGGCCACCTTGAGGCAACCCGAGGATTGGTTTTACTCGTAGCTAGTCTCATCCGGTGTTGCCCTGAGAACGAGATATGTGCAGCTCCTATCGGGATTGTCGGCGCATCGGGCGGCTTTGCTGGTCTTGTTTTATTCTTTGTCGAAATGTCTTGTAGCCGGACTCGAGACTGATCGGGTCTTCCGGGAGAAGGAATATCCTTCGTTGATCGCGAGAGCTTATCATGGGCTAAGTTGGGACACCCCTGCAGGGTATAAACTTTCGAGAGCCGTGCCCGCGGTTATGTGGCAGATGGGAATTTGTTAATATCCGGTTGTAGTAAACTTGAAGCAAACTGTCCTAAAATACACCAACCGTGTGCGTAACCGTGAGTGTCTCTTTTCGGGGTTGATCGAGAGGATAACACGGTTTCTTGGGTTATGTCTGACGTAAGTAGGAGTTCAGGATCACTTCTTGATCATTACTAGTTGACGACCGTTCCTTTGTTTCTCTTCTCGCTCTCATTTGCGTATGTTAGCCACCATATATGCTTAGTCGCTGCTGCAACCTCACCACTTTACCCCTTCCTTTCCCTTAAGCTTTGCTAGTCTTGATACCCATGGTAATGGGATTGCTGAGTCCTCGTGGCTCACAGATTACTACACCACCAGTTGCAGGTACAGGTTTGCGATGATCATGACGCGAGAGCGATGTTGCTTGTTTTGGAGTTCTTCTTACGCTTCTTCTTGATCGGGGATAGGTTCGGTCGGCAGCCTGGGCTAGTAGGGTGGATATTGTTTGAGTTTCTGTTTATGTTTCATCCGTAGTCGGATGTTGATCTTGTATGTTGTATTGATGTATTCATGTGACATTGTATGTATTGGAGGTATCCCCACTATTATGTAATGTTGATGTAATGATATCCACCTTGCAAAGCGTCTTCAAGATGCGCTTCTATCCTTGGTGGGACCTTCGAGTTCCTTTAGGATAGGGTCGCATCTTGGGCGTGACAAGTTGGTATCAGAGCATCGACCGACCTTAGGAGCCCCCTTGTTTGTTGGCCGTTGTTGAGTCTAGAAGAAAAAACTATTTTGAGTCTTAGGATTATATATATCGGAGAGTAGGATTCTTTTTACTCCTCAGTCCCTTCGTCACTCTGGTGAGGCCTCCTGACGTAGATGTTTTGTCTTTCCTCTCCTCAAATTTCACGAGTTTTTTTTTAGGATCACGCGGGTATCTTGGGATTGTTCCGATAGTCTTGTGACGAGAACATTGTTCTTGGTGCCTCCTGACATTTAGGGGTTGTGGCAGTGTCCCGGGGAGTTGAGCTCCGAGGTGTTGTCGTCACAATTTTATCGTTGCAGTTCTGGAATACCTGAGTTTGCCGACATCGAAAATCTCTTTTGTACAGTTGTTGGTGAGATAACCCCGATAACCCAGTACTGGGGCGAGCTCGGGAGTATTGCCATAACTTGTATAACGGATGCTTTTCGAAGGTTGAGGTACACGATTTCCGGAGTTTTCTTGGTTATGTGTTGACGGATGGATACAGCTGGATCTAGGTATTGTTAGTTTGGGTGATATATTTTGTGTCCCTGATCCCCAACACCAGATTGCATAACCAGAAAGTTTCGGGAGTTTATAGGTGGGAATTCAAGTAGCTCCTAGAATATCTTTCCGACAGATGCATGATATGAGATTGGGTAAATCTCTATCATATGTATTTGTTCCGGCTTATTCTGCAAGCCAAATCCTTTGTTTTGTTTTATTTGTGGTATTCGAGTTGCTTCGAAGTCAAATGTTGAATCCATACCTTTCCTTAAACGGTGTTCTCATATTGCTATGTGAATACTAATCCTTCTTGATCATCGAGGTTGCCATGTTAATTCTTCCCAACCGGCGTGCTTCTCTTCAAGTGGATCCGATCATTTCAACATTTGCGAGATCAATTCCAAGTTTTTCTCAACGGTGTCCGTTTCATCCATCCCCAAGTTGCCTTTGTTTTCCCGCCCTCCCACCCTTTTTCTTTAAGGACTTATATATTTTAATCAAGTATCCATCTATTCATGTGAAGTCTCTTCATTCTTTTCTTTCAATGTTCTTATCCGGTGATTTCCCATGAAGATGCTCAACAGTTTCAAGTTCATCATTCTTCATTCTCGTATTCTTTTCCGGTGGATTTAATTCAAGCTTTCGGTGTTGATCATATCCCTTTCCTCGTTTCAAATGTTTTTCCATGTCGGTGCATCTCTTAACTGTTCACCTCTCGCTTTCCATTTGTTCCGGAGTGCTGAAGATATCTCACAAGATTCATGTTTCCATTCTCAATCCGTTCAAGTTATTTTGAGGTTGTTATCCCATTCAAGCCATTTAATTCTTCCGATGCAATCTTTATTTCAAGCAATCCTTCAACGATGTTTCTTTCGAATGGGCCCTAACCCACAGGTTTTTTCCCAGGATCTTACCTGACTCTTCTAATTCTCCCAGAGTTATTCTCAAATCCTTTTCGAAGTTTGATGTAAGAATGGATTTTCATCAGTCACATGCCTTCTCCAAGGTCGCTTTCAAATTCTTTTCATCTCTGGCTCAACCTTTCCTCGTTTAATCTTTTCGGAGTTTCTCAACAATTTTGTGTTGTTTCTCCTCGTCATTCTCAGCATGTGAAGACCGAAGAAGAGTTTCTCTTAAATCTTGCTCCATTCTCTTCAAGATTCATGGTTATAGTTTGATGCCATCCTCTCATAATTGTTTTCGATTGTGGGAATTCTTTTCACCCATCCGGAGCATTTCATGAGTTGTTTCCATTTCTTTCCTCCGAAGGCCATCATGTCATAATTCTTCATTCTCAGCGTGTAGCTATCGTTCTCCAAATCTTAATGGTGCATCGTTCAAATACCCTCTAATCAGTTCATGATCTCTTCGCTCTCATGTATCTAAATCCCCTCAAGTATCTTCTTTCGTTTTCTCATTCTTCCTGGTGATTTGTGCCTTTGCTACTTTCATTTTCAATTCTTACGGTGGTTCGTTCAAGATTTCTCTTCCTTCGTTATCATATCAATTCATTCATTCTTTCGTTGTTTCAATTTCACCGGTGGTTCCATCAATAGCTTCTCAAGTTTACGCTATATCCCTTTTAATCCTTTCTATAAGAATAAGTAGTATGCCAAATCCGTTGCTTGTCATCAATTTAAATTGGTGAAGGATACACATAACATAATTCTTATTCTTGTTTCATCCAAGTGATTAATTCCTTCTTCCGGAGATTGTTCATGATGAAGTAATTCTCGGTTCTAGTGTTTCATCTATTCTTTTTCCGGAGTTCCAAGTTTTCCGCATTATCTCGTCGCGAAGCTCCATCTAAATCATCGCAAGGCTTAACCTTGTGTTTTCAACTTCTCCTAATTTTTATCATCTTTTTATTACCGGAGTTCTTCATGGAGGCTCTACATGGTGGTTCCTCAAGGATTTTTTTCATTCTTCAATTGTTCTACAAGTTTTCTCTCGAAGTTATGATCCGCCAAGCTATTCTCTAAAATAAACATGGTGCTCAACACATGTTTTGTTTTGAGGAGTTCAAGTATTCTTCTTTTGCATTCCGAAGTGCAATTCATTCTACCTTGTCATTTGAGGTGGTCTTATGTCATTCTTGACAATTTCACTTCGTGTTTCATGATTCGCAAGTTGTTAAGAATGAGATATTTAAATCCATCATTTTCTCTTTGTTCAAGAGATCTTTTCAACCATCAACCTCGTTGTTGGAGTTATCTTGTGTCATATTTCACCTAAAGCCTTCCCTAAGGAATGTAGCTATTTGTGGTGCTTATCAATGATCCAATTTTCTCCTTCTCATCTCGGTGAAGAAGTTTCTCTTATCTTCATTGATCTCAACCAATCAATTGTTTCTGTTAATGGCGGGTTGTCACCTCATCATTTTGAGATGTTTGCCATAAGGCCATAACAAGCTTCTGTTTTTTCGTTGTTAGTTTTCCAACAACTCTGTTATAACCTTTCTTGGAAGGGTGCTTTCCAAGCTCATTTGTGGCAGAAGTTGGCATTTTCTTCTCCAATCTTTTATTTCAATGATCTATCTCCTATTCTTTCTTCCGGAGGCATGGTGATGTTGCTCTCTTCACCCATCACCTCGTTTTGTAAAGATCGTGTTCTTTTCATGCTTATCCATTTAACCGGAGTGTTGTATCATCTCGTCAATATTTTTTCATCTCATCAAGTTTTCTTCTCTTGTCTACCGGAGTGCTGTCCAAATTATATCAATCTTATTCCTTCTCTATCTAGTTTTAACCGGAGTGGTTTCGAATTCTATCTTGTCCATTAAACTCTTGATAAATGTCTTTGCAACCTTCAAGTTCTCGTAATACTCCTTGTTCCTCTTCTCTACCGGATTGTTTGCAATCTCGTTCCTCTCTGTTGTACTCTTTCTTTTAAATTGCTCAACCTCTCAAGGTTCGTGGTTTCACTCATTTGTCGAAGAAGCAACTTAGTTTACCTCTTATCTTCCTCTTCCTTTTCCCTCCGGTGCCATCCTAGATCTCGGGACGAGATCCTCTCGTAGTGGTGGAGTGTTGTAACGCCCCGGATACAACTTTCTATATCGGTAACTCCAACTCTTGCCTTTTCCGGAGATGTGTTATTTTATTTTCTCCGTGGTTGGGGTTTTGTCTTTTGTTTTGCTTTTTGCTCATGTCTTGCATTTCATCTCATAGCATCATGCGCATTGCATCTGCATGTTTTCATAAAACTTGCATCCGCTCGTAGTTGCCGCTCCTCGCTTCTCTCTGTTGCGTTCGGTGGCCGTCCCGACACCAACCGTGTTTTCGTTCCCTCTTGTCCGACCACCTAACCTCTCTTGCCAGCTCGCAGCCCCTCGCACAGTGTCCGCTTTTGCCCCAACCCGACCGCTCAATTATCACCGTTGAATTCAGTTCATCCCCTAACGTCTATAAAACATCTCCGTTTTCTTTATTGGACTTCCCTAGCCATATTTTCGTCCGCCCGATCCCGATCCGATGATCCAAATCCTCCCTCCTAGTTTTACCTACCTGCTATATAAGCAGATGAACCCTAGATTCTAGGGAGGTTGTCCCATCTGTCCCGTCCCAGCCGCCGCCTCTGTTCTCCATCCCATCACCCAGATCCGTCGCCACCCACCTCCTCGTTTTTCTCTCCTTCCCAATCCACCACCGACCAGCCTCCACCTTCATCGGGATCCATTCCCCAACCAGCTAACCACCACCAGGGACCTCAACTACCACGCCAAGTCCCTCCTCGCCGCCGGCAACCCCAGGATCGGCCTCCTCCCTGCCTTTCCTCCTCCTTCCCGTTCTTCCTCTCCTCTCTCATTTTTCCTCTCTCTCCCTGTCCAGGAACCCAGGCAGCAGCCATGGCGCCTTGTAGCAGGAGCTCCGCCGCCTCGCTGAATCCTCCCGCTCTCTCCGTCCAGGATCCTCGTGGCCGCCCGACCCCCTGCTGCTTCGCGCTGCCGTCGGAACCTCGCCTCCACCACCAGATCCGGCCGGCCTCCGCCGCCCTTGCCTGTTCCCAGCCGGATCCCGCTGCCAAGGCCCCGTCCCCGCCTCCCGCGCGCAAGTTCAGAGCCGCTGCTGCTGCTTTTCTTCTCGGCAGAGGGCTCGCTCGTCCCTTCGCCTGTGGCTGTTGACCCGTCCTCCACCAGCGGCTGGCGATTCGTGGGCTGCCAGGCGCGCTAGGCCCAGCTCCCATGCCGGCCCAGCCGCTCCTTTGACTGGCCTGCCTCTTCCACCGACTGGGCCATGGCCCATGGTGAGCAGCGCCAAGCCCTCTCCCGTGCTTGTTGGGCTAGTCAGTTTCAGCCCGCCTATGTTTTTTTTCGTGCCCTGTGAATTTGTCTATTTATCCAGTGTTTACAGATTTACAGAAAACCCCTAAGCATCATGCATGTAATAACTAATTAACCGTGCATCGGATTAAAATGATCTAAATATGTAAAATGCTTAGAATTTTGTGTAGATTAATAATATGCCATTTTCATCCCATGTTAAAATGTTTACAATGCTGTTTGATTAAATTTGCCTAAATGCCATGCTAAAATGTTTTATTTCATAACTAAATAACCGTAGCTCGGTTTTAAACAAACTTTATATGTATTTGGGGTGGAAAAATGCCTAGTTTAACATGGTCCACTTTATTTTCCTGTTTAACAAGAATAAAATATGTTTTAAGTACCAAAACAAAACTTGCACATGAGGATTTTCCGGAATTGTTGTTTGATGTTTCCGGCCTCATTTAAACTTGCCTAAATAGTTAGTTTAATTATGCTCCACCTCTTGCCATGTTTAACAACATTTAATATTGTTGTGTACCTAAACAAGATTAAACTAAATATGTCAATGTGGTGTTTTGTCAATATGCAACTCGTTGCATATTGAGCTCCACTTAATTGGTAGTATTGTTTGTTGCACATTGCCATGCCATGCCTCATTAAACCGGACATGCATCATACTTGATTATGCATCATGCCATGTTTATGCTTGTGCATTTACTATGTTGTTTGTTTCTTTCCGGTGTTACTTCTCGGTTCCGGTAATGTTGCGATTGTGAGGATTCGTTCGACTACTTCCGTTCGTCTTCTTCATGGACTCGTTCTTCTTCCTTGCGGGATTTCAGGCAAGATGACCGTCACCTTGGATCTCACTACTATCATTGCTATGCTAGTTGCTTCGTTCTATCGCTATGCTGCCTTACCTACCACTTGCTTGTCAAGCCTCCCAATTTGCCATGTCAGCCTCTAACCTTTGCACCCTTCCTAGCAAACCATGTGTAGGGCAATTACGTATCATTAATTTCATCCTCTCCCTAGCTTGTGCAACATGTTCATGATCAAGTTTCTTAAAATTCATAAAATCGTTTCTAAGAGAGATGATCTTAGCGGGAGGAAAATACTTAGAGATAAAAGCATCTTTGCACTTATTCCAAGAATCAATACTATTTTTAGGCAAAGACGAAAACCAAGCTTTAGCACGATCTCTAAGCGAAAAGGGGAATAACTTCAATTTAACAATATCATTATCCACATCTTTCTTCTTTTGCATATCACACAAATCAACGAAGCTATTTAGATGGGTAGCGGCATCTTCACTAGGAAGGCCGGCGAATTGATCTTTCATGACAAGATTCAACAAAGCAATATTGATTTCGCAAGATTCAGTATCGGTAAGAGGAGCAATCGGAGTGATAAGGAAATCATTGTTGTTGGTATTGATGAAGTCACACAATTTAGTATTATCTTGAGCCATCGCGACAAGCAAGCAATCCAACACATGAGCAAACAAGAGACGGGCAAAAAGAGGCAAACGGAAAAGAGAGGGCGAATAAAACGGCAAGGGTGAAGTGGGGGAGAGGAAAACGAGAGGCAAATGGCAAATAATGTAATGCGAGAGATAAGGGTTTGTGATGGGTACTTGGTATGTTGACTTTTGCATAGACCTCCCCGGCAACGGTGCCAGAAATCCTTCTTGCTACCTCTTGAGCACTGCGTTGGTTTTCCCTTGAAGAGGAAAGGGTGATGCAGCAAAGTAGCGTAAGTATTTCCCTCAGTTTTTGAGAACCAAGGTATCAATCCAGTAGGAGGCCACGCACGAGTCCCTCGCACCTACACAAACAAATAAATCCTCGCAACCAAAGCGATAAGGGGTTGTCAATCCCTACGCGGTCACTTCCGAGAGTGAGATCTGATAGATATGATAAGATAATATTTTTGGTATTTTTTATGATAAAGATGCAAAGTAAAATAAAAGGCAATAAAAATAACTAAGTGTTGGAAGATTAATATGATGGAAAATAGACCCGGGGACCATAGGTTTCACTAGTGGCTTCTCTCAAGAGCATAAGTATTTACGGTGGGTGAACAAATTACTGTTGAGCAACTGACAAAATTGAGCGTAGTTAGGAGAATATCTAGGTATGATCATGTATATAGGCATCACGTCCGGGACAAGTAGACTGACTCCTGCCTGCATCTACTACTATTACTCCACACATCGACCGCTATCCAGCATGCATCTAGAGTATTAAGTTCATAAGAACAGAGTAACACTTTGAGCAAGATGACATGATGTAGAGGGATAAACTCATGCAATATGATATAAACCCCATCTTGTTATCCTCGATGGCAACAATACAATATGTGCCTTGCTACCCCTACTGTCACTGGGAAAGGACACCGCAAGATTGAACCCAAAGCTAAGCACTTCTCCCATTGCAAGAAAATCAATCTAGTAGGCCAAACCAAACTGATAATTCGAAGAGACTTGCAAAGATAACCAATCATACATAAAAGAATTCAGAGAAGATTCAAATATTGTTCATAGATAAACTTGATCATAAACCCACAATTCATCGGTCTTAACAAACACACCGCAAAAGAAGATTACATCGAATAGATCTCCACGAGAGAGGGGGAGAACATTGTATTGAGATCCAAAAAGAGAGAGGAAGCCATCTAGCTAATAACTATGGACCCGAAGGTCTGAGGTAAACTACTCACACATCATCGGAGAGGCTATGGTGTTGATGTAGAAGCCCTCCGTGATCGATGCCCCCTCCGGCGGAGCTCCGGAACAGGCCCCAAGATGGGATCTCACGGGTACAGCAGGTTGTGGCGGTGGAATTAGGTTTTTGGCTCCGTCTCTGGTAGTTTGGGGGTACGTAGGTATATATAGGAGGAAGGAGTACGTCGGTGGAGAAACAGGGGACCCACGAGAGTGGAGGGCGCGCCCCCTACCTCGTGCCCTCCCGGTTGATGTCTTGACGTAGGGTCCAAGTCCTCTGGATCACGTTTGTTCCGAAAATCACGTTCCCGAAGGTTTCATTCTGTTTGGACTCCGTTTGATATTCTTTTTCTGCGAAACTCTGAAATAGGCAAAAAACAACAATTCTTGGCTGGGCCTCCGGTTAATAGGTTAGTACGAAAAATAATATAAAAGTGTATAATAAAGCCCAGTAATGTCGAAAACAGAATATAATATAGCATGGAACAATAAAAAATTATAGATACGTTGGAGACGACGTCCTCGGGCTCTGAAATGGTAGTCTAGGAATGATGGTAATAGGGGGATACAGGTGTGATAGCTACTGAGGCGACCGGACCGAATGGATCCGATCTACGTGCTCGGTGTCATCCTGGATCGATAATCTGACACCACACATGATTTGAAGGATTTATTGCAGAGTAGCAATCACACACTTATTACATCGTTGTCCACAAGGGAACTTATTACAATAATATGGCTTAAGGCCATCTAATAATAACAGCGGAAGGCTTGGAAGATAAGCGAGTCCATCAACTCCAACGGCATCACCGAGTATAGAACCACGACCTAACACCTTACTGTCGTGCGAAAAGTCTCAACGTGAAAGTTGCAGCCAGCAATTGGTCACACATGGAATATCTTGGCAATGTAACACATAAGAGCAATGAAGGAATAAGCCTATACTACATGCATATATGGCTGGTGGTAAGGCTCTCGGTTACATTTGCATAAAGCTGATTTTCCCTACATCAAAGGAATAATTTTATTTAACTATCATGGTGGTTGTTAAACATTGAGAATGGTTGACAGATCCTCAATCCCAATTAAAAGTACTCATCAAAACCCAACAACTTTTATTAGAGGTAACATGTTGAGATTCACATGATATTCAATTACGGATACTCAAATTGTCCATAACCGGGGACACGGCTAATCATGATTAGTTTATACACTCTGCAGAGGTTTATGACTTTTCCCCACAAGACTCGATCGCCTCCGCTTGGTTCTCGCACTTCATGGTGTTTGAGAAACGGATGACCGAGACATAGTCTTTCAGAAGCGCTAGCACCTTACATGTGGGTAGACCGTACCAACCTACATCCCCTACATCAGCTAGCCTACCCGTAAGAGTTCGCACAACTTAGTCAACTACGCCAGAGCCCATAATTGGCTTGTGGCTGCACACGGAAGTTTCTAGTTTGAATAATCTTATGATCCCTTAGAGCCTGGGTGGCGGTCCGAAGAAATATAGGCAAGTCCTGATAGAAACCAGGTGCCTCAATCCACCCAGATGTGTGTTTAGGTTGCCACCTTAGATAAACCATTAATTAACAATCTCACATCTGTCATGGATATTCACTCACCCAATCCACGTCTACTAGCATAGCATGACATAAACAAGCAAACGTAGAAGTAACTCCCAAGGTTTCATAAGTAAAACAGGTAATAGGTACTACCTCAATCTACTTCCCATCCCACAATTTAATTAGATCCTAATCATGCAAGTGTTTGAGGAATAGATCTAATGCATAAAAACTGGGTATGAGAAGAGTATGATCAAAGTGTTACTTGCCTTGCTGATGATCCGCGAGACCTAGAGATTCGAAGTAACAAGCGGCGTACTCCGGGTGATCTAACGCAGACAAACAACAAGCATACAATAAGTACTCATCTAATGCACGGGGAAATCTCGAATAAAAGATCTAACCAGAAAGTTCAACTTAAGAACCCTGGTTGCAAAAGAATCGAATCGAAATAAACATCGAAAGTCGAAACTCGAGAGAGAACGACTCGGTTTAGTAATCTGAAATTAGGTTAAAATTTCACAGTAGCAAAACTCTGTGAAAGTAGGTTAGTTGGAACGGCGGTTTCGTTCTTTAAACTCCAGCGCTTGAATCACCTGATTCCGATAAGCGAGCGAGAAATAAAACAGATTTGAAAATCGGATCGAAATCGAATCGAAAAATAACGGATTAAATCCGATTAAAAGAAAACGATTTAGCGGTTTAAATAACGGACGTTAGTTAACAGAACTAATCCAACGAACACGTTCATTGAAACGAGCGGTTCGGTGAGCGTTCGTTAAATAAGAAAACCGAAAAAATAAAACCAATCTAGGTTTTTTAAAAAACCAACATCTCTTTTAAAAAACCGGATCGGGCGGGCGGGCGGCTACCTCCGGTGGCTCTCGTCGGCGAGGTCCGCGGGGCTCTCAGGCGACGGGTCCGGGGGGTTCGGGAGGGCGGCGAGGCGCGGCGGGACTCGGCGTCAGCGGCGGGCAGGCGTTCGGCGGCGGGCGTTCAGGCGGTGGGTTCGGAGGCGACGGGCGAGGGCGGCTCGGGGAGAGAGGGGGTGTTGGGAGGAGGCGGGGGGTGGCTTGGGAGGGCAAGGAGGCGGGTGGAGTCGGACTCGGGCGGGCGGGCGTGGCGGCGGCGGAGTCCGCCGGGCGAGCGAGGAGGAGGGAGGCGGGCGCTGGGCCGGCCTGGCTGGTGGGCTGGGGCCTTGGCCTGTGGGGCGCAAGTTTTTTATAAATAAAATTAAACCAAACGAATTAAAAAATACCAAATGAATTCGATCTAAATAAAACAAATTTTCCCGACTCCTAAAATGAGTCGAACAAAATGAACTTTTAAAACGGCAAACATGCATATATTTTTAAAATGCTCATTTTTGCCTAAGCAAAATAAATCTTCCAAAACCAAATTTGATTTATTTATAAAATCTTCATTTTTCCTAATTGTTGGGAAAGTCATATTATTCCCTCTCTTAATTTTCATAGGAAAAACTTTATGAAGATAATTTAAATAAATCCAAATGATCCTATTTTCAAGATTTGAGAAAACCCAAATATGAAAATAATGAAACTTCCAACTCTCTCCGAGGGTCCTTGAGTTGCGTGAAATTTCTAGGATCGGAAAAATGCGAGAAAAATATGATATGCATGATGACCTAATGTATAACATTCCAAATTGAAAATTTGGGATGTTACAAACCTACCCCCTTAAGATGAATCTCGCCCTCGAGATTCGGGTTGGCTAGAAAATAGGTGAGGTGGTCCTAAGCAAAACTTCCTCTCTTTCCCAGGTGGCTTCATCCTCAGTGTGGTGGCTCCACTGAACTTTGCAAAACTTGATAACCTTGCTGCGGGTAACTCTGCTGGCATAATCGAGAATCTTAACCGGTTTTTCCTCATATGTCAAGTCATCCTTCAACTGAATTGCTTCCAGTGGCACTGTGTCTCTTAACGGTACCTCTGCTATCTCGGGGTGACATTTCTTCAACTGAGAAACATGGAATACATCATGAACTCCTGACAGTCCTCCTGGCAATTCCAATTTATACGCAACTTCTCCCATGCGTTGCAAAATCTTATATGGTCCAGCAAGCGGGTGCTAACTTTCCTTTCACTCCAAAACGCTTAACTCCTCGGCGGGATACTCGAGATATACTCTGCTCCAACTTTATACTCAATCGCTTTGCGCTTTGAATCGGCATAGCTCTTTTATGCAGACTGGGCTACCTTGAGCCTGTCTCAATCAACTTAACTTTCTGTTCGGACTCCTTAATTAAATCTGGTCCAAACAACCGACGATCTCGGTTTAGTCCCATGACAACGGTGTCCTGCACCTTCTTCCATCTGAGCCTCGAAGGTGCCATCTTTAAGCTGGTTTGGTAACTGTTATTGTAGGAAAATTCTGCATACGGCAAATTATCATCCCAACTAGATCCATAATCTAGTGGACAAGCTCTCAAAGATGTCCTCCAAAATCTGATTGACTCTCTCGGTCATCCATCGGTCTGTGGGTGGAAAGCTGTCTCAATTCAATCGGGTTCCCAATGTTTAGTGCAACCGGTTCCAAAATTTCAAGTAAACTGGGTTCCTCTATCCGATCGATGCTCCTCGAACTCCGTGTAAACACACAATTCTGGTCACATATATCTTTGCCAACTTAGCACTGCTATAGGTAGTCTTGATCTGGAATGAAATGAGCTACCTTTGTCAAACGATCGACTATGACCCAAATCGAGTCATATCCTGAACGGGTCTTTGGCAAACCTGTGATGAAATCCATGCCTAGTTTATCCCACTTCCATTCGGTATCGGCAGCGGTTGTAACAATCCTGCTGGCTTCGATGCTCGCCTTTACTTTCGACATACGCCGCAAACTGCTACATACTCCGCAATATCCTTCTTCATTCCGGTCCACCAGAAAATATTCTTCAAATCCAAATACATCTTGGTATTTCCTGGGTGAATCGAATAGGGTGAATCATGGGCTTCTTGCAAAATCAACTTCCTGATCTCTGGGTCATTGGGCACATAAACCCGGTCTTCAAACCATAGGGTATCGTGTTCATCCTCACGAAATCCTCTAGCTTTTCCTTTGCTCATTTTCTCCTTTATAGAGGCAACTTCCTTATCTGCCTTTTGGGCTTCTCTGATTTTGTCCATTAGTGTCGACTGAATCTCCAATGCTGCTACATAGCCTCTCGGAACTATTTCCAAATATAGTTCTTGAAGGTCCTCGGCTAACTCATTGGGTATTCCTCCCATCATTAGGGTATTGACGTGGCTCTTACGGCTCAATGCGTCTGCTACGACATTAGCCTTTCCGGGGTGATAATGCAATCTCATATCATAATCCTTGATTAGTTCTAACCATCTCCTTTGTCTGAGATTCAATTCATACGTGTGAAGATGTACTTCAAACTCTTGTGATCCGTATATACTTCACAATGATTTCCAATGAGAAAATGTCTCCACGTCTTCAAGGCATGCACTGCGGCTGCTAACTCCAAATCATGAGTGGCATAATTCAACTCATGAGGCTTAAGTTGTCGTGAAGCATCTGAAACAACTCTTCCTTCCTGCATAAGCACGGCTCCAAGTCCTCGGCGTGAAGCGTGCAATACACCTCATAATCCTTAGTCCGATCCGCAATACCAAAACTGGTGAGGTAACCAATCTTTTCTTCAACTCTTGAAAACTTGCCTCACAGTCCTCAGTCCATATGAATTTGTTTTCCTTCTTCAACAATTCTGTCATAGGCTTTGCAATTCTTGAGAAATTCTCAATGAATCTTCGGTAGTATCCTGCGAGTCCAAGGAAACTCCGAATCTCTCCAACTGTCGTTGGTGCTTCCCATTTGGTTACGGTCTCAACTTTTGTGGGGTCAACTGCTATCCCTTCTCCGGATATAACATGTCCGAGAAATCCAAATTCCTTTAGCCAAAACTCACATTTGCTGAACTTGGCATACAATTGGTGTTCCCTCAGTTTCTCCAAAACCAATCGCAAATGTTCCTTGTGTTCCTCTTCATTCTTCGAGAAAATTAAAATGTCATCAATGAACACCACGACTAACTTATCCAAAAACTCCATAAACACTTTGTTCATCAGGTTCATGAAATAGGCTGGCGCGTTAGTCAGTCCAAATGACATAACGGTATACTCATACAGTCCATATCTCGTGGTAAATGCTGTCTTGGGTATGTCCTGCTCCCGAATCTTCAATCGATGGTACCACGATCGCAAGTCGATCTTAGAAAACACTTTGGCTCCTTGCAAGCGATCAAACAGATCATTTATCATAGGTAGTGGGTACTTGTTCTTGATTGTTACTTCATTCAATCCACGGTAATCAACAACCATTCTCAACGATCCATCCTTCTTCTCCACTAACAATACGGGTGATCCCCAAGGTGAAGAACTTGGGCGAATAAAACCTTTATCCAATAGTTCCTTAATCTGCTTCTTGATTTCCGCCAAATCCTTTGCGGGCATCCTGTACGGTCGCTTCGATATCGGGCCTGTTCCTGGCAACAGCTCGATCAAAAATTCAATGTCTCTATCCGGCGGCATTCCTGGCAACTCTTCCGGAAATACATCAGGATAATCCTTCACCACTGGTACTTCTTCCTGTACCACTCCTGATAAGCAATTAACTTGTGCTCTCCTCGGCTCGTGCCGTGATACATACTTAATCCTTCTTCCTTCTGGTGTGGTGAGCAAAATTGACCTTGTGGTACAATCTATGTTTCCTCCATACTTTGATAACCAATCCATTCCTAATATCACATCCAATCCTTGGGATTCCGAACTATTAGGTCCGAGGGGAAAACTTAGTGTCCAATCCTTAGTGGCAGTCGATCACACCATTTACTAGCCATGTACTCTGCTCCGGGTGAGGTTACTAGCATGGGTGACCTAAGGGCTTGGGTCGGTAACTTGTACTTATCCACAAATCCCCTTGATATGTATGAATGCGATGCACCAGTATCGAAAAGAACAACTGCAGTAAATGACTTAACCAAAAACTTACCGATTCGTTGCATCGGGCTGATCTTCAACCTCCTCCACATCAATGTGGTTCACCCGTCCCCTGTTGAAAGGGTTTGGCTTCTTTCGAGCTTCCATTGCCATTTCCATTCGCCTTCGGGCAGTCATTTGCATAGTGCCCAGTCTTGCGGCACTTAAAGCAAGTAATGTGACTCAGTCTACCTTGGATGGTGTTGACGGGTTGGTGCGGTTCTGTCCATTGCTTCCTCCATTCCGTTCCCATTCTTGGTGCCATTATGGTTATGAAATTACCTCCTCCATGGGTATGCTGAAACTGAATTCGTGATTTAGGGTATAACGAGGCTTCTGCTGGGATCCGAGTTATACTTCCCTTGTCCATACTTCCGCTTGCAGTTCTCAATTCTTCTTGCTTTCCTTCAATCATGAGAGCTCGGTCTACTAACTCCTGGTAGTTGTTGAAACTTGCTACCATCAACGGCATGCTGAACTCATCATTCAGTCCTTCTAGAAACTTCTCTGTTTAGCTGCATCCGTAGTAACGTCATCCGGGGCATAACGTGCTAATTTGCTAAAATCATCCACGATCTTGTAACAGTCCTTCCTCCTTGGCGTAAGTTGCGAAACTCACGCTTCTTCATGGCCATGGCTCCTGCTGAAACATGGGCGGTCGAAAAGCTTCTTGGCTGGTCCCATGTGGCGGTGTCTCACGGGTAAGTGGCTGTGAAATTCTCCCACCATGTCTTCTGCTGGGTCCTTCAAGCTGGTGTGCTGCAAACTTCACTCTTTCACCATCTGTGCATCCTGCAGTGGTCAGCTCCTTCCTATCTTGCGGAGCCACCATCTTCTACAATCGGCTCGGTGCTCTTTGAATACACCGCGGGTTCAGTCTAAGGAAGCGAGTCGATGATCCGCAGTGGTGGTGGTGGCGGTGGGTTGTTGTTGTTGTTGTTGTTGTTCGCACCAATGTTTGAATCGGGTATTCTGCTGCTGGATCAATTGGGTGATCTCTGGCGGAAAACGAATCCGGGTCGCGTCTCGGAGGCATCTGATGGGTTTAGAAAAGGAGAGAATGTAGAATGGAATGAGGTCTAAGGGAATCACTACCCAAATGCACATGAGCAAAAACACACAAAATCACTTCATTCAATCAAACAAAGGCTTACAACGATCTAACTATCGCAAAAGTGCGTGTACTATAATGTTTACATGGAGGGAAATACTACTAATATGTGGGGGACTTCTACTAATTTGAACCGGTGGAAGACTCCATGATGTCTGCTCCAGCTTCGTCTTCAAAGTCGGGTTCACTTGGATCCGAATCGGTGTCGTCGATGTTAATGTAGTCGCTTGGGTATTCGACATACTGGTCTTCATTCCTGAGCGCCAACTTCTTCTTGAGTTCTTCGATCTCGTACTTAAGATCGTTATTATGTCTTGCCAGAGCTACGATCTCGTCCATGTAGTCCTTGCGTGTAGTCTTTAGTTCTTCTTCCAGTTCGATGATCCTTCCCTTTGTCTTCTGCAACTCCAACATGTCATTGCACATTTGGTTCTCCTGGCGTCGAATGTGCTGATTTAACTCCTGGATGAACGCTGCAATGGATCTATCCTTCTTGGTGCTGACGACGTCCCAGTTGCCATCTCGGCGTCCGCAAATCTGGTAGATGGTATCCTTGAGGTCTTCTTGATAAACTTCCCCAATGCGTCCCATGGTGATGTGAGCTGCCATGCTCTTTCCCGCACTCAAGTTGGTGCAATCAAAACACTATCTATAGGCTTGGTGATTGGGGCGAATGTCCTTCTGGAGCGTGAGCATGAATCTTCCAGCGCTCCTCTTGAGCAGAGTGGCGTTGAAAGTTCCGTGAAGCTTGGTAGTCCAATGTTCGTGTGCTTGGTAACTTCCTTCAAGTGAAATCCAAAAGGTGTGCCTTCATCCGGTTGGGTGTACTTGATCTTCGCGTCCGTCATCCTAAAGAGAGTAGAAAAGATGAGGAGTTAGAAAATGGGAAGAGAGTAGTGATCTATGGCTTTAACTTAGTGGTCGTGTCCTACGATCGGTGTGTGCTCGATACCATTCTCTCAGAGCGACCAGACCGAATGGATCGATCTCGTGCTCGATGTCATCCTGGATCGATGTCTTGACACCACACAAGATTGAAGGATTTATTGCAGAGTAGCAATCACACACTTATTACATCGTTGTCCACAAGGGAACTTATTACAATAATATGGCTTAAGGCCATCTAATAATAACAGCGGAAGGCTTGGAAAATAAGCGAGTCCATCAACTCCAACGGCATCACTGAGTATAGAACCACGACCTAACACCTTACTAAATCGTTCAAAAAGTCTGCAACGTGAAAGTTGCAGCCCAAAACGGGTCAAGACATGGAATATGCTAGCAATGTAACACATAAGAGCAATGAAGGAATAAGCCTATACTACATGCATATATGGCTGGTGGTAAGGCTCTCTGATTTATTTGCATAAAGCTGATTTTCCCTACATCAAAGGAATAATTTTATTTAACTATCATGGTGGTTGTTAAACATTGAGAATGGTTGACAGATCCTCAATCCCAATTAAAAGTACTCATCAAAACCCAACAACTTTTATTAGAGGTAACATGTTGAGATTCACATGATATTCAATTACGGATACTCAAATTGTCCATAACCGAGGACACGGCTAATCATGATTAGTTTATACACTCTGCAGAGGTTTGCGACTTTTCCCCACAAGACTCGATCGCCTCCGCTTGGTTCTCGCACTTCATGGTGTTTGAGAAGCGGATGACCGAGACATAGTCTTCGAAGCGCTAGCACCTTACATGTGGGTAGACCGTACCAACCTACATCCCCTACATCAGCTAGCCTACCCGTAAGAGTTCGCACAACTTAGTCAACTACGCCAGAGCCCATAATTGGCTTGTGGCTGCACACGGAAGTTTCCAGTTTGAATAATCTTATGATCCCTTAGAGCACAGGTGGCGGTCCAAGAAATCTGAGCAAGTCTGATAGAAACCAGTGCCTCAATCCACCCAGATGTGTGTTTAGGTTGCCACCTTAGATAAACCATTAATTAACAATCTCACATCTGTCATGGATATTCACTCACCCAATCCACGTCTACTAGCATAGCATGGCATAAACAAGCAAGCGTGAAGTAACTCCCAAGGTTTCATAAGTAAAAGCAGTAATAGGTACTACCTCAATCTACTTCCCATCCCACAATTTAATTAGATCCTAATCATGCAAGTTTTTGAGGAATAGATCTAATGCATAAAACTGGGTATGAGAAGAGTATGATCAAAGTGTTACTTGCCTTGCGATGATCCATGAGACCTAGAGATTGAAGTAACAAGCGGCGCACTCGGGTGATCTAACGCAGACAAACAACAAGCATACAATAAGTACTCATCTAATGCACGGGAAATCTCGAATAAAAGATCTAACCAGAAAGTTCAACTTAAGAACCACAGGTTGCAAAAGAATCGAATCAAATAAACATCGAAAGTCGAAACTCGAGAGAGAACGACTCGGTTTAGTAATCTGAAATTAGGTTAAAATTTCACAGTAGCAAAACTCTGTGAAAGTAGGTTAGTCGGAACGGCGGTTTCGTTACGAAACTCCAGGCGCTTGAATCACCTGATTCCGATAAACGAGCGAGAAATAAAACAGATTTGAAAATCGGATCTGAAATCGAATCAGAAAAATAACGGATTAAATCCGATTAAAAGAAAACGACGAACGGTTTAAATAACGGACGTTCGTTAACAGAACTAATCCAACGAACACGTTCATTGAAACGAACGGTTCGGTGAACGTTCGTTAAATAAGAAAACCGAAAAAAAATAAAACCAATCTAGGGTTTTTAAAAAAAAACCGAACATCTCTTTTTAAAAAAACCGGATCGGGGCGCGGGGCGGCGGCTACCTCCGGTGGCTCTCGCCGGCGAGGTCCGTGAGCTCCGAGGGGGGGGCGACGGGTCCGGGGGGTTCGGAAGGGCGGCGAGGGGCGGCGGGACTCCGGCGTCGGCGAGGGACGGCGGCGGCGGCGTTCTGGCGCGGTTCGGGAGGCGACAGGCGAGGCGGCTCGGGGTGAGAGAGAGGGGGCGACGGCGGGGTGGCTTGGGAGGGGCAAGGAGGCGGGGTGGAGTCGGACTCGGCGGCGGGGCGGCGGCGGCGGGAGTCCGCTTCAAGGGCGAGCGAGGAGAGAGGGAGGCGGGCTGGGCCGGGCTGGGCCTTGGCCTGAGGGGGCTGTGCGTTTTTAAATAAAATTAAACCAAACAAATTAAAAAAATACCAAATGAATTCGATTTAAATAAAACAAATTTTCCCGACTCCTAAAATGAGTCGAACAAAATGAACTTTTAAAGCGGCAAACATGCATATATTTTTAAAATGCTAATTTTTTTGCCTAAGAAAATAAATCTTCCAAAACCAAATTTGATTTATTTATAAAATCTTCATTTTCCTAATTGTTGGGAAAGTCATATTATTCCCTCTCTTAATTTTCATAGGAAAAACTTTATGAAGATAATTTAAATAAATCCAAATGATCCTATTTTCAAGATTTGAGAAAACCCAAATATGAAAATAATGAAACTTCCAACTCTCTCCGAGGGTCCTTGAGTTGCGTGAAATTTCTAGGATCGGAAAAAATGCGAGAAAAATATGATATGCACGATGACCTAATGTATAACATTCCAAATTGAAAATTTGGGATGTTACAGCTACCCAGGTTCGGGCCCTCACGAAGAGGTAAAACCCGACGTCCTGCTTGATTATATTGATGTGATGGAGTGTCAAGTACATGATGATCTACCTCGAGATCGTATGATTGTGTTCTAAACCCTAAGGCTGGTAATAGTGTCCCTAAAGACTAAACCCCACGACTTATATACACACCCGGGGTACCTAAGTTACACATATGGTCGGTTGCCAATCATGCCGGCTAGTGAGCTATCCTTGAAGTGCACGCCAAGTCTTCGAAGGTTTCCACCTTGATCACCCCGATGTCTGAAGGAAATATGCCCTAGAGGCAATAATAAAGTTGTTATTTATATTTCCTTATATCATGATAAATGTTTATTATTCATGCTAGAATTGTATTAACCGTAAACTTAGTACATGTGTGAATACATAGACAAATAGAGTGTCACTAGTATGCCTCTACTTGACTAGCTCGTTAATCAGAGATGGTTAAGTTTCCTGGCCATGGAAAAAGAGTTGTCATTTGATAAACGGGATCACATCATTAGAGAATGATGTGATTTACTTGACCCATCCGTTAGCTTAGCACTACGATCGTTTAGTTTATTGCTATTGCTTTCTTCATAACTTATACATGTTCCTGTGACTATGAGATTATGAAAATCCCGAATACCAGAGGAACACTTAGTGTGCTATCAAACGTCACACCGTAACTGGGTGACTATAAAGATGCTCTACAGGTGTCTCCGATGGTGTTTGTTGATTTGGCATAGATCGAGATTAGGATTTGTCACTCTGATTGTCGGAGAGGTATCTCCGGGCCCTCTCGGTAATGCACATCACTATAAGCCTTGCAAGCAATGTGACTAATGAGTTAGTTACGGGATGATGCATTACAGAACTAGTAAAGAGACTTGCCGGTAACGAGATTGAACTAGGTATTGAGATACCGACGATCGAATCTCGGGCAAGTAACATACCATGACAAAGGGAACAACATATGTTGTTATGTGATTTGACCGATAAAGATCTTCGTAGAATATGTAGGAACCAATATGAGCATCCAGGTTCCACTATTGGTTATTGACCAGAGATGAGTCTCGGTCATGTCTACATAGTTGTCGAACCCGTAGGGTCCGCACGCTTAACGTTCGGTGACGATCGGTATTACGAGTTTATGTGTTTTGATGTACCGAAGGTAGTTCTGAGTCCTGGATATGATCATGGACATGACGGGGAGTCTCGAAATGGTCGAGACATAAAGATCGATATACTGGAAGACTATGTTTCGACATCGGAATGGTTCCGGGTGAGTTCGGGCATGTACTGGAGTACCGGGGGGGGGGGGGGGTGTTACCGGAACCCCCCGGGGAGTGTATGGGCCTTATTGGGCCTTAATGGGAGAGAGGAGGAGGTGGCCAGGTGGAGGGCGCGCCCCCCAAGCCCAATCCGAATTGGGTGGGGGGCCGGCCCCCCTTTCCTTCCCTCTCTCTCCCCCTTCCATCCTCTCCTACTCCAACTAGGGAAGGGGGAATCCTACTCCCACCGGGAGTAGGACTCCCCACTTGGGCACACCATGAGAGGGCCGGCCCTCCCCCTCCTCCACTCCTTTATATACGGGGGAGGGGGGCACCTCATAGACACACAAGTTGATTGTTTAGCCGTGTACGGTGCCCCCTCCACAGATTTCCACCTCGGTCATATCGTTGCAGTGGTTAGGCGAAGCCCTGTGCCGGTAGCTTCATCATCACCATCATCATGCCGTCGTGCTAACGAAACTCTCCCTCGACCTCAGCTGGATCTAGAGTTCGTGGGACGTCACCGAGCTGAAGGTGTGCAGATTGCGGAGGTGCCGTACCTTCGGTGCTAGGATCGGTCGGATCGTGAAGACGTACGATTACATCAACCGCGTCGTCATAATGCTTCCGCTTACGGTCTACGAGGGTACATGGAAAACACTCTCCCCTCTCGTTGCTATGCATCACCTAGATAGATCTTGCGTGTGCGTAGGAATTTTTTTGAAATTACTGCATTCTCCAACAGTGGCATCCGAGCCAGGTCTATGCGTAGATGTTATATGCACGAGTAGAACACAAAGAGTTGTGGGCGATAATAGTCATACTGCTTACCAGCATGTCCTACTTTGATTCAGCGGTATTGTTGGATGTAACGGCCCAGACCGACATTACGCGCACGCTTATGCAAGACTGGTTCTACCGACGTGCTTTGCACACATGTGGCTAGTGGGTGTCTTTTCTCCAACTTTAGTTGAATCGAGTGTGGCTACGCCCGGTCCTTGTTGAAGGTTAAAACAACACACTTGATGAAAAATCATTGTGGTTTTGATGCGTAGGTAAGAACGGTTCTTGCTAAGCCCGTAGCAGCCACGTAAAACTTGCAACAACAAAGTAGAAGATGTCTAACTTGTTTTTGCAGGGCATGTTGTGATGTGATATGGTCAAGACGTGATTATATAAATTGTTGTATGAGATGATCATGTTTTGTAACACAGTTATCGGCAACTGGCAGGAGCCATATGGTTGTCGCTTTATTGTATGAAATGCAATCGCCATGTAATTGCTTTACTTTATCACTAAGCGGTAGCGATAGTCGTAGTAGCAATAGTTGGCGAGATGACAACGATGTTTCGATGAGATCAAGGTGTCAAGCCGGTGACGATGGCGATCATGACGGTGCTTTGGAGATGGAGATCAAAGGCACAAGATGATGATGGCCATATCATATCACTTATATTGATTGCATGTGATGTTTATCCTTTATGCATCTTATTTTGCTTAGTTCGGCGGTAGCATTATAAGATGATCTCTCACTAAATTTCAAGGTATAAATGTTCTCCTTAAGTATGCACCGTTTCTACAGTTAGTCGTGCCGAGACACCACGTGATGATCGGGTGTGATAAGCTCTACGTTCACATACAACGGGTGCAAGCCAGTTTTGCACATGCAGAATACTCGGGTTAAACTTGACGAGCCTAGCATATGCAAATATGGCCTCGGAACCCTGAGACCGAAAGGTCAAGCGTGAATCATATAGTAGATGTGATCAACATAGTGATGTTCACCATTGAAAACTACTCCATCTCACGTGATGATCGGACATGGTTTAGTTGATATGGATCACGCGATCACTTAGATGATTAGAGGGATGTCTATCTAAGTGGGAGTTCTTAAGTAATATGATTAATTGAACCTTAATTTATCATGAACTTAGTACCTGATAGTATTTTGCATGTCTATGTTGTTGTAGATAAATGGCCCGTGCTGTTGTTCCGTGGAATTTTAATGCGTTCCTAGAGAAAGCTAAGTTGAAAGATGATGGTAGCAATTACACGGACTGGGTCCATAACTTGAGGATTATCCTTATTGCTGCACAGAAGAATTACGTCCTAGAAGCACCGCTAGGTGACAAACCCTCTGCAGGAGCAACGCCAGATGTTATGAACGTCTGGCAGGGCAAAGCTGATGACTACTCGATAGTTCAGTGTGCCATGCTTTACGGCTTAGAACCGGGACTTCAACAACATTTTGAACGTGATGGAGCATATGAGATGTTCCAGGAGTTGAAGTTAATATTTCAAGCAAATGCCCGGATTGAGAGATATGAAGTCTCCAATAAGTTTTGCAGCTGCAAGATGGAGGAGAATAGTTCTGTCAGTGAACATATACTCAGAATGTCTGGGTACCACAACCACTTGACTCAACTGGGAGTTAATCTTCCTGATGATAGTGTCATTGACAGAGTTCTTCAATCACTGCCACCAAGCTACAAGAGCTTCGTGATGAACTATAATATGCAAGGGATGGATAAGACGACTCCCGAGCTCTTCGCAATGCTAAAGGCTAAGGAGGTAGAAATCTTGAAGTAGCATCAAGTGTTGATGGTCAACAACACCACCAGTTTCAAGAAAAAGGGTAAAGGGAAGAAGGGGAACTTCAAGAAGAACGGCAAACAAGTTGCTGCTCAAGTGAAGAAGCCCAAGTCTGGACCTAAGCCTGAGACTGAGTGCTTCTACTGCAAAGGGTCTGGTCACTGGAAGCGGAACTGCCCCAAGTATTTGGCGGAGAAGAAGGATGACAAATTGAAAGGTATATTTGATATACATGTTATTGATGTGTACCTTACTAATGCTCGCAGTAGCGCCTGGGTATTTGATACTGGTTCTGTTGCTAATATTTGCAACTCGAAACAGGGGCTACAGATTAAGTGAAGATTGGATAATGACGAGGTGACGATGCACGTGGGAAATGGTTCCAAAGACGATGTGATCGCCGTTGGCACGCTACCTCTACATCTACCTTCGGGATTAGTTTTAGACCTGAATAATTGTTATTTGGTGCCAGCGTTAAGCATGAACATTATATCTGGATCTTGTTTGATGTGAGATGGTTATTCATTTAAAACAAAGAATAATGGTTGTTCTATTTATATGAATAATATCTTTTATGGTCATGCACCCTTGATGAGTGGTATATTTTTACTAAATCTTGATAGTAGTGATACACATGTTCATAGTATTGAAGCCAAAAGTTATAAGTTTAATAATGATAGTGCAACTTATTTGTGGCACTGCCATTTAGGTCATATTGGTGTAAAGTGCATGAAGAAACTCCATGCTGATGGGCTTTTGGAATCACTTGATGCTTGCGAACCATGCCTCATGGGCAAGATGACTAAGACTCCGTTCTCCGGAACAATGGTGCGAGCAACAGACTTGTTGGAAATAATACATACTGATGTATGCGGTCCGATGAGTGTTGATGCACGCGGCGGGTATCGTTATTTTCTTAGCTTCACAGATGATTTGAGCAGATATGGGTATATCTACTTGATGAAACATAAGTCTGAAACATTTGAAAAGTTCAAAGAATTTCAGAGTGAAGTGGAAAATCACCGTAACAAGAAAATAAAGTTTATGCTATTTGATCGTGGAAGAGAATATTTGAGTTACGAGTTTGGTCTTCGTTTGAAACAATGTGGAATAGTTTCGCAACTCACGCCACCCGGAATACCACAGCGTAATGGTGTGTCCGAACATCGTAATCGTACTTTACTTGATATGGTGCAATCTATGATGTCTCTCACCGATTTACCGCTATCGTTTTGGGGTTATGCTTTAGAGACGGCTGCATTCACGTTAAATAGGGCACCATCTAAATCCATTGAGATGACACCTTATGAACTGTGGTTTGGTAAGAAACCCAAGTTATCATTTCTTAAAGTTTGGGGCTATGATGCTTATGTGAAAAAGCTTCAACCTGATAAGCTCGATCCCAAATTGGAGAAATGTGTCTTCATAGGATACCCAAAGGAAACTATTGGGTACACCTTCTATCACAGATCCAAAGGAAAGATATTCGTTGCTAAGAATGGATCCTTTCTAGAGAAGGAGTTTCTCTCGAAAGAAGTGAGTGGGAGGAAAGTAGAACTTGACGAGGTAATTGTACCTTCTCCCTTATTGGAAATTAGCTCATCACAGAAATTAGTTCCAGTGATTCCTATACCAGTAAGTGAGGAAGCTAATGATGATGATCATGAAACTTCTGATCAATTTACTACCGAACCTCGTAGGTCAACCAGAGTAAGATCCACACCAGAATGGTACGGTAATCCTGTTCTAGAAGTCATGTTGCTTGACCATGACGAACCTACAAACTATGAGGAAGCGATGATGAGCCCAAATTCCACAAAATGGCTTGAGGCAACCAGAAGGTTTTGTCGATCCACAAGGTGCTAACAAAGTGTGCAAGCTCCAGCGATCCATTTATGGACTGGTGCAAGCCTCTCGGAGTTGGAATATACGCTTTGATAGTGTGATCAAAGCATATGGTTTTATACAGACTTTTGGAGAAGCCTGTATTTACAAGAAAGTGAGTGGGAGCTCTGTAGCATTTCTGATATTATATGTAGATGACATATTGTTGATCGAAAATGATACTGAATTTCTGAATAGCATAAAAGGATACTTGAATACGAATTTTCAATGAAAGACCTCGGAGAAGGTGCTTATATATTGGGCATCAAGATCTATAGAGATAGAGTAAGACTCTTAATTGGACTTTTACAAAGCACATACCTTGATAAAGTTTTGAAGAAGTTCAAAATGGATCAAGCAAACAAGGGGTTCTTGCCTGTGTTACAAGGTGTGAAATTGAGTCAGACTCAATGCCCGACCACTGCAGAAGATAGAGAGAAAATGAAGGTCATTCCCTATGCTTCAGCCATAGGTTCTATCATGTATGCAATGCTGTGTACCAGACCTGATGTGTGCCTTTCTACTAGTTTAGTAGGGAGGTACCAAAGTAATCCAGGAGTGGATCACTGGACAGCGGTCAAGAACATCCTGAAATACCTGAAAAGGACTAAGGATATGTTTCTCGTTTATGGAGGTGACAAAGAGCTCGTCGTAAATGGTTGTGTTGATGCAAGTTTTGACACTAATCCAGATAACTCTAAGTCACAAACCGAATACGTATTTTTATTAAATGGTGGAGCTGTCAGTTGGTGCAGTTCCAAGCAAAGCATCGTGGCGGGATCTACGTGTGAAGCGGAGTACATAGCTGCTTCAGAAGCAGCAAATGAAGGAGTCTGGATGAAGGGGTTCATATCCGATCTAGGTGTCATACCTAGTGCATCGGGTCCAATGAAAATCTTTTGTGACAATACTGGTGCAATTGCCTTGGCAAAGGAATCCAAAATTCACAAGAGAACCAAGCACATCAAGAGACGCTTCAATTCCATCCGCGACCAAGTTAAGGAGGGAGACATAGAGATTTGCAAGATACATACGGATCTGAATGTTGCAGACCTATTTACTAAGCCTCTCTCACGAGCAAAACATGATCAGCACCAAGACTTAATGGGTGTTAGAATCATTACAATGTAATCTAGATTATTGACTCTAGTGCAAGTGGGAGACCGAGGGAAATATGCCCTAGAGGCAATAATAAAGTTGTTATTTATATTTCCTTATATCATGATAAATGTTTATTATTCATGCTAGAATTGTATTAACCGGAAACTTAGTACATGTGTGAATACATAGAAAAATAGAGTGTCACTAGTATGCCTCTACTTGACTAGCTCTTAATCGAAGATGGTTAAGTTTCCTAGCCATGGACAAAGAGTTGTCATTTGATAAACGGGATCACATCATTACAGAATGATGTGATTGACTTGACCCATCCATTAGCTTAGCACTATGATCATTTAGTTTATTGCTATTGATTTCTTCATAACTTATACATGTTCCTTTGACTATGAGATTATGCAACTCCCGAATACCGGAGGAACACTTAGTGTGCTATCAAAGTCACAACGTAACTGGGTGACTATAAAGATGCTCTACAGGTGTCTCCAATGGTGTTTGTTGAGTTGGCATAGATCGAGATTAGGATTTGTCACTCCGATTGTCGGAGAGGTATCTCTAGGCCCTCTCGGTAATGCACATCACTATAAGCCTTGCAAGCAATGTGACTAATGAGTTAGTTACGGGATGATGCATTACGGAACGAGTAAAGAGACTTGCCGGTAACGAGATTGAACGAGGTATTGAGATACCGATGATCGAATCTCGGGCAAGTAACATACCGATGACAAAGGGAACAACGTATGTTGTTATGCGGTCTGACCGATAAAGATCTTCGTAGAAAATGTAGGAACCAATATGAGCATCCAGGTTCCGCTATTGGTTATTGACCAGAGATGAGTCTCGGTCATTTATACATAGTTCTCGAACCCGTAGGGTCCGCACGCTTAAGGTTCAGTGATGATCGGTATTACGAGTTTATGTGTTTTGATGTACCGAAGGTAGTTCGGAGTCCCGGATATGATCACGGACATGACGAGGAGTCTCGAAATGGTCGAGACATAAAGACCGATATATTGGAAGACTATGTTTGGACATCGGAATGGTTCCGGGTGAGTTCGGGCATTTACCGAAGTACCGGGGGGTTATCGGACCCCCCCGGGGAGTGTATGGGCCTTATTGGGCCCTAGTGGGAGAGAGGAGGAGGCGGCCAGGTGGAGGGCGCCCCCAAGCCCAATCCGAATTGGGTGGGGGGGGGCCTTTCCTTCCCTCTCTCTCCCCCTTCCTTCCTCTCCTACTCCAACTAGGGAAGGGGGAATCCTACTCCCACCGGGAGTAGGACTCCCCCTTGGGCGCGCCATGAGAGGGCCGGCCCTCCCCCTCCTCCACTCCTTTATATACGGGGGAGGGGGCACCCCATAGACACAGAAGTTGATTGTTTAGCCGTGTGCGGTGCCCCCCTCCACAGATTTCCACCTTGGTCATATCGTTGCAGTGCTTAGGCGAAGCCCTGCGCCGGTAGCTTCATCATCACCATCATCACGCCATCGTGCTGACGAAACTGTCCCTCGACCTTAGCTGGATCTAGATTTCATGGGACGTTCCGAGCTGAACGTGTGCAGATCGCGGAGGTGCCGTACCTTCGGTGCTAGGATCGGTCGGATCGTGAAGACGTACGACTACATCAACCACGTTGTCATAACGCTTCCGCTTACGGTCTACGAGGGTACGTGGACAACACTCTCCCCTCTCATTGCTATGTATCACCTAGATAGATCTTGCGTGTGGGTAGGATTTTTTTTTGAAATTACTGCGTTCCCCAACAATGTCTACTACGCAACTTTATTCTTGTAGACTCGGTCGGCCTCCAAGCGCAAACTTTTGTAGGAAAGCAAGAAATTTCCTCAGGTGGATGACCTATGGTTGATCAATCCATGGGAGGTGTATGATGAGGATGGTCTCTCTCAAGCAACCCTACAATCAAATACAAGAAATCTCTTGTGTCCCCAACACACTCAATACAATGGTAAATTGTATAGGTGCACTAATTCGGTGAAGAGATGGTCATACAAGTGTAATACGGATGGTAGAAATAGGTTACCGTAATCTGAATAAATAAAAACAGCAAGGTAATAAGTAGCAAACAACGAGAAAAATGGTATATCAATGCTTAGAAACAAGGCCTAGGGTTCATACTTTCACTAGTGCAATCTCTCAACAATGCTAACATAATTGAATCATATAAAAATCCCTCAACGTGCAACAAAGAATCACTCCAAAGGTTCTTATCAATAGCAGAGAACATAAGATGAAACTATTGAAGGTAGCAAACCACCTCAAATTATCTTTCCGGTCAATCTATTGAGCCATCCCTATAAGTGTCACAAACAACCCTAGAGATCATAATACAATAACACCATATGATACACATCATTCAACTCTAATGTCACCTAGATACTCCAATGTCACCACAAGTATCCGTGAGTTAACTATTCGATATGCATCAAACAATTTCAGATTCATAATATTCAATCCAACACAAAGAACTTCAAAGATTACCCCCAATTTTTTATCAAAGAAAGTAGGATGAAAACGCATACCAACCTATGTGCCTAGATTACCCCAATTGTCGGTACTAAAACCGGCGGATCTCGGGTAGGGGGGCCCAAGCTGTGGATCTCGGATCGGTGGGTAATAGGAGACGAAGGATACGATGTTTACCCAGGTTCGGGCCCTCTCTAGGAGGTAATGCCCTACGTCCTGCTTTGATTGTATTGTGATGATGTATCGAGTACAGTCTTGATCTACCTCGAGATCATATGTTGTGTTCTAACCCTAAGGTGAGTAACGATGATTGTGATTCTGTCTCTATGGAGTAAACCCCTCAGCTTATATAGGCACCGGGGGTAACTAGGGTTAAACATGGTCGGTTGCCAACTAGGGATAACGTGCTGGTAGCCAAGGGGTACACGTCAAGTCTTCGGCAGAGTCCATCTTAATTGCGTGAGGGTCTGAGGCTTCCAGAGTCCTTCCTTATGAGATCGGTGGGCCATAGGCTCGGCCCACGGACTCAGGGCCAACTAGGTTGGTACCCTTAGTCTAGGACACCGTCAGTAGCCCCTGAACTTGTATTCTGAGCCAGAGACGACAATCTTCTCGGATGGATGACTTTGGCTTGGGGTCTTCGTCTTGACAGGCGAGCTCCTCTCTCCTTGTGATTGTTTTATATGAACCCGAGGTCTCCTTTGTGCAAGGCAATTCTCCGAGATTTCCCTCTAACAAGCAGCTAGCCCACCGACCACACGCCCAAGAGTTATGCTTCGTTACCCGAAGTATTTAGATAACTTAGCCTTGAAGGCCTGCCACATAGGTGTGAACAGTACTCATGGCATGACAACTTTACCGAAGCATAGCCACCAATGCTGGAACGAGTGAGTAACCACTACTCGAATCACGGTTCGAGGCGGCCCACTTATTGGCACGTCTCATCAAGGCAGACTTCGTGCTCCATATTTTGGGGGATATCACCAAGATTTGTTTCATCCCACGTGCGCATAACTGCACCAAGGGCTGGAACGTGGCGATTAATCCGGTGGGGTAAAAAGGACACTTGGTCTTTCAAAGACCTATAAAGGTAAGGGACAGTAATACTACTTTCCCGATGCTCCCATTCCTTCGCCCTCACGTACAACCTCCAGATCTCTAGCGCCCCAGATCTTCCTTCAAATCCACAAGCTTTCACCCAGAGCCCACACCACCCGCCATCAATGGCGATCCACATCAAAGGGCACATGGATGGTTTCCACCGTCACGGTGGGCACCGTCCAGGAGCTCCGGACTACGGGGTAAATCCCCACCGACACCGCCTGCCGGGCTCCAGAGCTCAACTAGCATGTCCCCACTCCTAAGCCAGGGGAGAGGGTCATCTTTGTTCCCCACCTTGTCTGAGGTCTGGGGTCCCCCTGCATCCCTTCGTGTGGGGAGTTCTCTTCTATTACGGGCTAGATTTCCATCATCTAGCCCCAAATCCGATCCTCCATCTCACGACATTCATTACCGTCTGCGAGGCCTTCCTTCACAACCAGCCACACTTCGGTCTATGGACGAAGAAATTTAGTATCAAACCGAAGAGCAGCAGCACCGACTTGGCTGAGTGTGGCAGCACTACTGCATGTTGGTCCAAACGCGACAGTCCAATCACATACCCTTCGGCGAAACTATGTGCGATGCATTAATCACAAACGGTGATGTAATAAAACCGTCAAAAATGATACAAAACGTTTGCGATGGCGGTGGCATAAAACACGATTCTGATTAGAGTTGCGTGTGCGATGCTTGGCAAACGGTTAATACGACGGAACTGTTTGCGATGAGGCAGAAAAACAGAAACGGACAGCCAGATGAGGGTGCGTGCGATATATGTCATACAGTTCACTAGGATGAACTGTGTGTGATTAGGCAACACAATAGAAACGGTCAACCAGATCAAGGTGTGTGCAATGCAGGGCATATAGTTCACTCGGATGAACTGTTTGTGATGAGCCAAGACAACAGAAACAGTTCAACTGAACAAGATGTGCGTGATACGCGGCAAACAGGTCCGTAATCAGAAATTGTGCAAAGATCAATAAGAACATAGACGATTGCTGCTAATAAGCCGTGTGATTTGCTCTGTCTACAGAAGAATAACATATATATAACTTAAATAAACATCCAATTACATAAGTGACTATACAGATCGTTCGCACACACCTCAATAAACAATTGCATGCATTCTAAACTAGGAGAAACGATCGTCTAGTCATCTACTTCTTGTGACGCTCCCGCTACTGCTATGTGGCTCGATCCCTTGTCTGGGGTAGGAAGAAGACACTTCCTCATGTCAACGATCCGCCTGTACATCTAGTAGCTTGTGTACGTGTCCTTGGCCACGTACTTGACGTGTTCTTCATCCGGTCTCTGATGCCAGACACTGTGCCAGGCGTTCTTGTCCTTCTTACTCTCATCCTTCATGTTCATGTAGTAAGGGTCGATGATGGTCGAGGCGAGGTCAACTAGGGAGTTCTATTTGTTGTTGTCGCTGCCCCAGACCTTGTAGTGGTCATGGATGTCGACAAGATTCTGGCAGGTCAAGCCCGAAACCTTGAGCGCTTTTAGATCGTTGGTGGTGTCCACCATAGCGAAACTGTAGTTGGAGCTGTTGATAAACCTGGAGAAACGCTTGCAAGGCCTTGTGGCCAGGTGGTAGTGCTAGACGAGGACGTCATGTCACACGCACAACTGGGCGACGACAACTTCCGATCGTGCCCGGCACGACCGCTGGTGAAGTCGAGGTCGAAGCCGACCACTTGGTACTATTCCTCAACAAGCAACTGCTCCATAGTTTGGATGGAGCTCTCCACCGAGACCGGCTTGTTCGTGTACACCACCGAGAGGGTCTCCCCCCTCACATGAGTGTCCACTCCGTGATGCATGGTGAACTTCCCCCCGTTGTCGTCGTCGGCCACTGGGAGCGCCATTGGAACCGCTGGATGTCCTCTTTGTATGTGTCGTCGTGGGTGTGCTTATTGGCGCGAGAGATGAAGGTAAATGGTCGCAGGAATAAATGGGGGACGGGCAGCCTGGATTCTCGGCGCGTCCGCATGGCAGTTTTTGCAGCAGGTAAATGCATCGTGGCGCCGCGCCCGGCGCAACCGCATGCATAATGGTAGCACGAACGTACGTGATCGTGCGCCGGCCCCAAACACTGGTAGTGCGGGTGGAGGGACGAGGGCAGAGCACACGCGGCGGGATGTGAGCAGAGCGCCGATAACCCACAAGTATAGGGGATCACAATAGTTTTCGAGGGTAGAGTATTCAACCCAAATTTATTGATTCGACACAAGGGGAGCCAAACAATATTATCAAGTATTAGCAGCTGAGTTGTCAATTCAGCCATACCTGAAAGACTTAATATCTGCAGCAAAATATTTAGTAGCAAATTAGTATGGAAGTAATGGTAACAGTGGCAAAAGTAACAGTAGCAGTTTGTAGCAATTGTAACAGTGGCAACGACAAAGTAACGTACCAAAGATCAATATGTGAAAAGCTCATAGGCAATGGATCATTGATGGATAATTATGTCGGATAGCGTTCATCATGCAACAATTATAACCTAGGGTGACACAAAACTAGCTCTAATTCATCAATATAATGTAGGCATGTAATCCAAATATAGTCATACATGCTTATGGAAAAGAACTTGCATGACATCTTTTGTCCTACCCTCCCGTGGCAGCGGGGTCCTAATGAAAACTAAGGGATATTAAGGCCTCCTTTTAATAGAGAACCAGCTTTAGCACTTAGTGAATACATGAACTCCTTAAACTACGGTAATCACCGGAAAGAATCCCAATTATTGTCACCTTGGGGTATGCAGGTCATAGATCATAATAGGTGTCTACAACTTGCAAGATCGGATCAAGAACACAAATATATTCATGAAAACATAATAGGTTCAGATCTGAAATCATGGCACTCGGGCCCTAGTGAGAAGCATTAAGCATAGCAAAGTCATAGCAACATCAATCTCAGAACATAGTGAATACTAGCTAGGGATCAAACCCTATCAAAACTAACTTGATTACATGATAAATTTCATCCAACCCATCACCGTCCAGCAAGCCTACGATGGAATTACTCACGCACGGCGGTGAGCATCATGAAATTGGTGATGGAGGATGGTTGATGATGACGACGACGTCGATTTCCCCTCTCCGGAGCCCAGAACGGACTCCAGATCTGCCCTCCCGAGGAAGAACAGGAGGTTGCGACAGCTCCATATCGTGAAACGCGATGAATCCTTCTCTCTGATTTTTTCTCCCCGAACGTGAATATATGGAGTTGGTGTTAGGGTCGGTGGAGGTCCAGGGGACCCACAAGGCAGGGGGCGTGTGCCCTAGGGGGGGGGGCTCTCCACCCTTGTGGACAGCCGGTGGGCCCCTTCTGGTTGATTCTTTCGCCAATATTTTTTATTTATTCCAAAAATATTCTCCGTAAATTTCCAGGTCAATCCGAGAACTTTTATTTCTGCACAAAAATAACACCATGGCAATTTTGCTGAAAACAGCGTCAGTCCGGGTTAGTTCCATTCAAATGATGCAAATTAGAGTCCAAAACAAGGGCAAAAGTGTTTGGAAAAGTAGATACGATGGAGACGTATTAACGCCCCCCCCCCAAGCTTAACCCACTGCTTGTCCTCAAGCAATTCAGTTAACAAACTGAAAGTGACAAAGAAAAATGTTTACAAACTTTGTTTGATCTTGTTGTTGCAAATATGTAAAGCCGGCATTTAGGTTTTCAGTAAAAATTATGAACTAACCATATTCACAATAACATTTAGGTCTCACATTTACTCATATCAATGGCATAATCAACTAGCGAGTAATAATAATAAATCTCGGATGACAACACTTTTTCAAAACAATCATGATATGATATAACAAAATGGTATCTCGCTAGCCCTTTCTGAGACCGCAACACATAAATGCAGAGCACCCCAAAGATCAAGGACTGACTAGACATTGTAATTCATGGTAAAAGAGATCCAGTCACAGTCATACTCAATATCAATTAATAACAACGCATACAAATGAGAGTGGTGCTCTTTAACTAGTGCTTTTTATAAGAGAATTATGACTCAACAATAAAATTAAATAGATAAGCCCTTCGCAGAGGGAAGCAGGGGTTTGCAGAGGTGTCAGAGCTCGAGCTTTTAAAACAGAGATGAATATAATTTTGAGTGGTATGCTTTCATTGTCAACAGAACAACCAAGAGATCTCGGTATCTTCCATGCTAGATACATTATAGACGGTTCCCAAACTGAATGGTAAAGTTTTTACTGCCCCTCCACCAACAAGCACACTCCACGTCTGGTCCGAAACAACGGGTATCGTCCATACCAACAACAGTCCTGGGGGAGTTTTTTTTGAAATTATATTTTGATTTGATTTGAGCATCGAACTGGGCATCCCGATTACCAGCCACTTTCTCGTGAATGACAAGTGAATCAACACTTATCGTGAGAATAACCCACCTAGCATGGAAGATACTGACGGCCCCCAGTCGCTACGTGAGCGATTCGGGCATAGAAAACAGAATATCATTTGAAGGTTTAGAGTTTGGCACATGCAAATTTACTTGGAACGGTAGGTAAATACCGCATATAGGTAGGTATGGTGGACTCATATGGAACAACTTTGGGTTTATGGAAGTGGATGCACAAGCAGTATTCCCGCTTAATACAAGTGAAGGCTAGCAAAAGATTGAGGAGCGACCAACTAGAGAGCGACAACGGTCATAAACATGCATTGAGATTAACTAACATTGAATGCAAGCATGAGTAGGATATAAATCACCATGAACATAAATATTGTGGAGGCTATGTTGATTTTGTTTCAACTACACGCGTGAACACGTGCCAAGTTAAGCTACTTGAATCATTCAAGGGAGGATACCATCCTATCATACTACATCAAAACCATTTTAAAAGCATGTTGGCACACAAGATGAACCATTATAAAATACTAGCTAATTAAGCATGGCATGAGTAACTATAATCTCTAATTGTCATTGCAAACATGTTTCATTCATAATGGGCTGAATCAAGAACGATGAACTAATCATATTTACAAAAGTGAAATAGGCCGAGAGTTCGTACCAGCTTTTCTCCATCTCAATCATTTTATCATATATAGTCATTATTGCCTTTCACTTACACGACCGAACGGAGTGGATAATAATAATAGTGCACGTGCATTGGACTAAGCTGGAGTCTGCAAACATTTATTCAAAGGAGAAGACAAGGTAATATGGGCTCTCTGTTAGATCAATAATAATGCATATGAGAGCCACTCAACAGACCCAAAGAAAAAGAAAAGAAATTCAAAGAAACACATTGATTTTTTTTTGAGTTTTTGTTTTTTCGAAGAAAGTGAAACAAGAACGAAAAAACTATTTACATGGGAAAGCTCCCAACAAGCAAAAGAAGAACGAGAAATCTTTTTGGTTTTCTTTGAATGCTACCACTAAATGAACATGGAAATTAAAACTAGAACTAATTTTTTGAATTTTCTCAAAAAATTTCAAACACACAAGAAGAAAGCGAGAAAAAGAAATAAACTAACGTGGATAACACAATGAAAAGTATGAACACCGACGACTGAAATGAGTGTGTGAAACTGAATGTAATGTCGGTGAGAAATACATACTCCCCCCAAGCTTAGGCTTTTGGCCTAAGTTGGTCTATGCCCATGGCTGGCCTGGCGGATATCTAAAGTTGTAGTCGGGGTTGTACTGGGATGCAGCAGCTACTGCCTAAAGGGCTGCATCGTGGAGGTGAGCGGCCTCCACCTCCCTCTCATACTCGTTCGCCTCCTCTCTAGTTATAAAATATCTCCCTTTCACCTGAAAGTTAAAGAAGGCAGGAGCAGGAAGGGTAATATGGACAGTGCGCTGCCTGTCAAAGATTAGTCGGTACATGAGGGACCGATCGTTCCTCTCAAGAAACTGGTAGCGTACCATAGCATTGTGATCAACAAAAGCAGGGGGTAACTCAATGTCATTCCCTCTTATGGGTACCCCAAGATAATTAGCTAAACAGGTGGCATAAATCCCACCAAATAAATCTCCATCTTTAGCATTAAGATGTAACCTCCTCGCAATAATAGCCCCCAAGTTATATCATTTATCACCCGTTACCGCACACTTGAGGACACTTAATCCGACGCACAAAGGTGGTTATGATCATGTTTACCATTAAGGCATCTACCTATAAAGAGAGTGAAATAATGTATGGCAGGAAAGTGAATGCTCCCCATGGTAGCTTGTGTAATATTTCTAGTTTCTCCCACAGTGATGCTAGCAAGGAAATCATTGTATTCAGTTTTACGAGGTTCACTATGAAGGCCCCACTGTGGAATTTTACATGCTGCATTAAAATCTTCTAGGTCCATGGTATATGATTTATCATAAAGATCAAACAGGACGGAATGAGTATTTCACTGGGATGTAAACTTAAATCTTCGCACAAATGAATCAGTGAAGTGATAGTATTGTCGACACTTACCTGACACGAAGTCCTCAAGGCCAGCATTTTGTACGTACACATCAAATTCATCCTTGAAACCTGCATGAACCATGAATTGATCCAACGGCCATTCGCAAGGCCGTACTTGAGCTTCTCTTGGTGGTTCAAGGTCCTCACGTATTGCGAGCCTTGGGGCTTGCTTCCTCGAGGAACCGCCTTGATATATCTTCCTAAACATATTTCTTCCTCTGAAAAATTTCTGAAATTTTTAGTGACTCCAAATAAAAGTGAACCAAACTCAACAAGATTGATAGCAACTACTCCTACAAGTGTCTAGAGGCTATATCATGCATCAAAACTACTCCGGACCATATAAATTTGACATGCAAGCTGAAGAACGTGGTCATCACAGCAGCACAAATTTGCAATATATAAAGCACTAGAACAAAAACTAATTGGATCATTGGAGGAGTCACATACCGAAGAACAATCCCCCACAACAGTTTTGCAAATGGAGCTTTGCACAAGGAGATCAAAAATGGCAGCAAGGTGAGCTAGAACACGGGTTTGAGCAACGGGATGATTTTTTCTGGAGGAAGACAAAGTGGATGGGTGTTGGAATAAGTGAGGGGGACCCACGTGGGACCCACAAGGCAGGGGGCATTCCCTCCACTCTTGTGATCCACTGGTGCATCCCCTAGTGTGTTCTCAGTGTAAAAAATTCTCAAATATTCTATAAAAAATCATACTAAATTTTTAGGGCATTTTTTATTGCACGAATAATTCAGAAAACAGACAGATAATAGTATTTTTTGCTTTATTTATTCTAAATAACATAAAGTAAAAGTTGGGTATAGAAAGTTGTGCCTTCTAAATTCATCCATCTCATGCTCATCAAAAGGAATCCATTAACAAGGTTGATCAAGTCTTATTAACAAACTTCTTTCGAATAACATGAAACCGAAGAATTTTCGAATAACACTAGGTTACCTCAATGGGATATGCATATCCCCAACAATAAGAATATCATATTTCTTCTCGACAATAGGGAGAGGGAATTCAAAACCTCCAATAGTAATAGTTGAAAATTTTCCAATAGAATTGATACTATGAACTTGAGGTTGTTTCTTCGGAAAGTGTACCATATGCTCAGTACCATTGACATGAAAAGTGACATTGCCTTTGTTGTAATCAATAACAACACTTGCAGTATTTAAAAAGGTCTACCAAGGATGATCGACATACTATCATCCTCGGGAATATCAAGAATAACAAAGTCCGTTAAGATAGTAACGTTTGCAACCATAACAGGCACATCCTCACAAACACGGATGGGTATAGCAGTTGATTTATCAGCCATTTGCAAAGAGATTTCAATAGGTGTCAACTTATTCAAATCAAGTCTACGATATAAAGAGAAAGGCATAACACTAATACCGGCTCCCAAATCACATAAAGCAGTTTTGACATAGTTTCTTTTAATGGAGCATGGTACAGTTGGTATTCCTGGATCTCCTAGTTTCTTTGGTATTCCACCCTTAAAAGTATAATTAGCAAGCATGGTGGAAGTTTCAGCTTCTAGTGTCTTTCTTTTATTTGTAACAATATCTTTCATATACTTAGCATAAGGAGACATTTTCAGAATATCAGTCAAACGCATACGCAAAAAGACAAGTCTAAGCATTTTAGCAAAGCGCTCAAAGTCCTCATCATCCTTTTTCTTGGATGGTTTAGGAGGAAAGGGCATGGGTTTCTGAACCCATGGTTTTCTTTCTTTACCATGTTTCCTAGCAATGAAGTCTCTCTTATCATAACGTTGACTCTTAGATTGTGGGTTATCAAGATCAACAGCAGGTTCAGTCTCCACATCATTATGATTACTAGGTTGAGCAGCAACATGAACAGCTTCATTAACATTATCACTAGGTTCATGTTCATCACCAGATTGTGTCTCTTCATCAGAAATAGAAATATCATTTGGATTCTCAGGTGTGTCTATAGTAGGTTCACTAGAAGCATGCAAAGTACTATCAGTTTTCTTTTTCTTCTTTTTATTACTAGGACTAGGTGCATCAGTATTAATTCTCTGAGAATCCTGCTCAACTCTCTTAGGATGGCCTTCATGATACAAAGGTTCCTTAGTCATTTTACCACCTCTAGTCATAACTCTAACATCATGATCATTGTTTTTATTGTTCATCTCACTAAGCAAATCATTTTGTGCTTTAAGTACTTGTTCTACTTGAGTTTTTACCATGGAAGCATGTTTACTGATAAGCTTAAGATCATTAACAGTTCTACTCATATAATCACCCAAGCGTTCAAGTATATAAGCATTATGTTTCAATTGTCTATTGACATATGCATTGAAGTTTTCTTCTTTAACAATAAAGTTATCAAATTCATCCAAGCATTGACTAGCAGACTTTGTATAAGGAATATCACCTTCATCAAATCCATAGAGAGAATTTACCTCTACTACCTGTGTCGGGTTATCAAGACTATACCTGGCCAAACGGGCCGGTTTTATCAGGCCGGCACGATAGCCCGCGTGCCCGGCACGTCACGGGCCGGCACGACACGTAGCTTAGTGGTCCGTGCCTGGCACGTGGCCCGGTTAGGGCCGTGCCTGGGCTGCCATGCCTGGCACGCATGCCAGCCCGGCACGGCACGACTAGCCTGGTGCTACATATTTCTACTGCTACGAATACCTACCAGGGACTGGTAGCCTGGACCAGGGAGATGTGCGTGCCTGCGATCCCTTATCCGTGCATCGATGTTGACTCTGGCACGAGCGCACTGGTGCACTGTGGAGCTGCATACGGTCACGGGCGGCCGACCAATGATCCATTTTTTATTCCAGTGATGCCAACGAGGCAGCGATCCAGAGCCAACGGGGCAACGATCGATGTTTTTTTAGAAAACAACCAACGATCGATGTATGTACCTGGACGTGGCCTACTCGGGCCAGCTCTACCGGCGTGCTAGACGGGCCGCCATGCCAGCCCATGTAGCAAGGGGGCCATGCCTGGGCCAGAGAGGCCAGCACGCGTGCCGGCCCGGCACGACACGATTACTTAGCGTGCCTGGACGGGCCGTGCCGTGCCTGGCCCGTTTAACCCAGGTCGGGCCGTGCCATGCCGGGCCGGCCCATTTGGCTAGGTATAATCAAGACCATATATTTCTTCAATAGGTGGTAAATTCTTAACATCTTCAGCTTTAATACCTTTTTCCTTCATAGATTTCTTTGCCTCTTGCATATCTCCAGGACTGAGAAATAATATACCTCTTTTCTTCGGAGTTGGCGTAGGAGGTGGTTCGGGGAGAGTCCAATCATTATCATTGCTCAATATATTATTCAATAGTAATTCATCTTGTTCAACAGTTTGTTCCCTGAAAACACAACCAACACAACTATCTAGGTGGTTCCTAGAAGCATCGGTTAGTCCATTATAAAAGATATCAAGTATTTCATTTTTCTTGAGAGGATGATCAGGCAAAGCATTAAGTAATTGGAGAAGCCTCCCCCAAGCTTGTGGGAGACTCTCTTCTTCAATTTGCACAAAATTAAATATTTCCTGTAAAGTAGCTTGTTTCTTATGAGCAGGAAAATATTTTTCAGAGAAGTAATATATCATATCCTGGGGACTACGCACACAACCAGGAGCAAGAGAATTAAACCATATCTTACCATCACCCTTTAATGAGAAAGGAAACAACTTAAATATAGTAGTTGCGAATTTTCTCCTCATGAGCAAATAGGGTGGCTATATCATTCAATTTAGTAAGATGTGCCACAACAGTTTCAGATTCATAACCATGGAAAGGATCAGATTCAACCAAAGTAATTAACTTAGGATCGACAGAGAATTCATAATCCTTATCAGTAACAAAGATAGGTGAAGTAGCAAACTTACGGTCATATTGCATTCTAGCATTCAAAGATTTTTCTTTCAGCTTAGCTAACATTTTTTTCAGATCATCTCTATCGTTGCAAGCAAAAAAGTCTTTAGCTGTTTTTTCCTTCATAATATAACCCTCAGGTACCTTAGGCAATTCATATCTAGGGGGATAATCATAATCTTCAGTTTCAATAATATCATCAGCTTCAGTAATTTCATTCTCTCTAACCCTAGCAAGTTGTTCATCAAGAAATTCACCTAGTGACACAGTATTATCAAGCAAAGCAGTAGTATCATCATAAGCATCATGCATAGTAGAAGTGGCATCATCGATTACTTGCGACATATCAGAATTACTAGCAAGTGTAGGTGTCGCAAGCTTACTCAAAACAGAAGGTGAATCAAGTGCAGAGCTAGATGGCAGTTCCTTACCTCCCCTCGTAGTAGAGGGATAAATCTTGGTTTTTTATCTTTCAAATTCCTCACAGTGATCAGTAGATATAAATCCCAAGTGACTCAGAGAATAGAGCTATGCTCCCCGGCAACGGCACCAGAAAAAGGTCTTGATAACCCACAAGTATAGGGGATCGCAACAGTTTTTGAGGGTAGAGTATTCAAGCCAAATTTATTGATTCGACACAAGGGGAGCCGAAGAATATTCTCAAGTATTAGTAGATGAGTTGTCAATTCAACCACACCCGAAAGACTTAATATCTGCAGCAAAATATTTAGTAGTAAAGTTGTATGGAATTAACGGTAACGGTGGCAAAAGTAACAATAGCAGTTTTGTAGCAATTGTAACAATGGCAATGACAAAGTAACGTAGCAAAGATCAATATGTGAAAAGCTCGTAGGCAATGGATCAATGATGTATAATTATGTCGGATGGCATTCATCATGCAATAGGTATAACCTAGGGTGACACAGAACTAGCTCCAATTCATCAATATAATGTAGGCATGTATTCCGAATATAGTCATACGTGCTTATGGAAGAGAAATTGCATGACATATTTTGTTTTAGCGACCTGACCCAAAATCGGTCAAATCTACGTATGCATACCATCCCAAGATCATCTTTGGTACTCACAAAGACATCGATAAAGTAATCAAAGTTCAATCACACCTGAATATCATTAAGCGATTCTCATATAGAGTCTTTATTACAAGGAATAAATTCGGCTCAAGGCCAACTCATGAGAAATAAGCTAATAACACTGCGAGCGTCGAAGGTAAAGCGAGTCCATCCGACTCAAAGGGCAATCGCCAAGCGCGGAGCGTAGCCTCACTCCCGATCGAATATATCTACGCAACATAATACGTTGCAGCCATGTAGGTCAGCTTTTGGAATAAGTGGCAAGTCATGAAGAATAACAATAATAAAGTTACTAACTCTATATGCATTTTGGCTGTGGAGCTCTAAGTTTCATCATTTTGCGAAAAGCAAATTTTATCCTACTACAAAGGGACTTGCTTGCAAATTACTACAATTGTTGGTAGTTATTGAGATGGTTCCGCCAACCAATATCTCGTTCCCAATTATTAAGTCATAAAGCCCCTCAATTAATTCATTATTTTTTTTTGTGTTGAGATATCCGAATACTTCCAAGTTCCAGAGGCTCAAATGTCCGTAACCGGGGACACGGCTAATCGATTAGATCTTTAACTCTGCAGAGGGTTGCGACTTTCCCAAGAATCATTCCCTCCTTTAAAGTCTTCGCACTTCATGGTGTTTGAAGACGGACCAATAAACAGGGTCTTCCAAAGAGTTCTTACAGCTCTGCAGTACCCATCCAATCCTACCGTTCTTCTACATCTCGTAGTACCGTCCAGCCAGCGTCACTACTAGGGTCAACCCAGCCGAGCCCATAATGGCTTGCGGCTGCACAGTAAGCTTCGGTCATGGGGCATCCATCCTTCTCTTCGTGGCTGGGTGAAGCTTTCCAAGATGTCATGGCACTTCTCCATGCATCCCGCCACCACTGGGTTCTCGAGGTGCCCGCCAACCGCCCTCCACCCAAGAGTGATTTTCCAAGTCCATCTTGATCATTGTAGTTCATGGGGTTGTCATCATCATTGACTCTCACATCTTGCTTATGGATTTCACTCAACCCAAAACCCGTCTCGAGCATAGCAAAGTAACTACTACGTCCCGGGTCATGGTAACAAGGGATTGGTTCATCCTCGACATGATACTACTCAAGTTTAATGACTTCAAGATTTCACTACTGCATGCATGGTGGGTGGTGACAATTACTAATGCACAAAAACATGGGTATAGAAATAAGATGATCAAAACTTGCCTTGCTGATGATCCTCGTAAGCTAAAGAGTCGAGTAGCAAGCTTAGCACTCAGGAAACTCTACCGAGACAAACAATAACACAATAAGCACAAAGCAATAGGATCACACAACATAACAAGAGTAACATAACACAACAAAACAACCAAAACCAAATCCAAAAGGAAACTCAAAGAAACCAACTCAAAGTTTTCCTACTTCAAATAATAACTAAAAGTAGTTCTATATAATAAAAAATTTCTATCATAACCTAATCAAGGTTTTAGGTTAACTTAACATAAAAGAACTCACTAAGCAACTAGGAGCAAAAGAATTAATTAAAAGCTTTTATAAAACTCCTATTAGGCCTAATCCAATTTCTATTAGGAAAAATAAAATAAAACTTTTATTAATTATAAATAAAATTTCATCTACTAGAGTGACAGAAACTATCCTAGAATAATCAATCACATGTTAAAATAAATTTATTTACTATTTAAATTATTAGGAAAACAGGAGCTAGTTAATTATTTAGGATTAATAGGATTCTGCCTAAAACTAATTATTTATTAATCCTAAAATACCCAAGTTAATTTTTATGGTTTGGCAATGTCAAAATAAAGTTGGGACAAAAGAGTCATCCAAAATAATTTTTCTAACTCAAGTTATAGCAGATTTACTATTCTGGCTAAAACTAAATTAAAGCAATTTTAATTATTTTTAACATAGCTAAATATATATTCTACAGAAACTACATAAAATTTGCAATCCAACAAAAAAAGAATCATCTAAAAATAATAAACAGAATAAAAGATATCAATTTTTCCAAATGAAACTATTCTGCTAAAACAGAAAATCAAAATAAAAGAAAAGGCCTAATGGGCCTATCTGCGTACTGTCGTCAAATAGTCTAAATGGGCCTAGGTTTAAACTAAACGAACCGGGCAAAAAAAAATAAACCTAACTAATTAATAAACCGATTGAACCGGGCCGGTTTTCTAATAAAAACATACCCCTTCGGGGGTTCTAATCGTGGCCGTCCGTTGGAGATCGAACGGGGGGGATGATCCCGGTGGTTTACCGGAGTCCGGCGACGGCGGCGGCGGCGAGAGTCGTCGGGGTTCGGCGTCCGGGAGCTCGGAGTCGCCGTCTTGGTGCGGGGAGGTCGGTGAGGAGTTTGGTGGGGTCGGGGGTGATCGGGGAGGGCTAGGGCGTCGACGGCGGCGACTTTGGCGGCGGAGGGAGCTCGGGTCTCCGGCGTGCTCGGGAGAGAGAGGGAGAGGGGCTCCGCGAGGCTAGGGGTGAGGAGGGGTCGGCTTTATAGCCGTGGTCGCCCTCGCCTGGGGATCGGGCGATCGAATCCGGATCCTTCGGGATCCGCGATCTCCAAAGGTCTGGCGTGGCGAGAGGAAGAAGATGGGGCGCCCCATGGTCGAGAGAGAGAGAGGCGAGGCGAAGGGGTGGCCGGGCGCAGAGCGCTTCAGGGGAGAGGGCCGGTCGGTGGGGCTGGCCATTGGCAGTGGGCAGCTGGTCGGGCCAGGCTGGGCATCAGGCGCTGGCTGGGCATGGGGTGGCCTAGCTGGCGCCCCGGGGGGTTTTTCTTTTTAAAATTTTTATTTTTTTAATAAAACAAAAACTGAAATAAAACAATAACTATAAATATTTTATATAGGGTATATATATACCAAAATGATCAGGGAATATTCCTTTCATTTGAACATTTTTCCAAAGGCAAAATCCAAACTTTATAAAAATCCATTTTTTTCAAATTCAAATAAAATTCAGATTTGAATCCAAATCTTTTGGCAATGTTTTCCTCTGATATTTTTGGAGTGTCATGTTTGCTCCTCTCATACTTTTGACAAGTATTTATCAGGCTTAGTTTTTGAAATGTTTCCCACTTGCCAAAGTTTGGAATTCAAATTCAAAACTCAAAATTCTCTGAAACTTCAAATGACATTCAAATTCAAACAGGATGCATAGGATGCTTAGCTATAATTGTAAAACATTCCAAATAGGAAATTTGGGATGTTACATTTGTCCTACCCTCCCGTGGCTGCGGGGTCATAATGGAAACTAAGGGATATTAAGGCCTCCTTTTAATAGAGAACCGGACCAAAGCATTAGCACTTAGTGAATACATGAACTCCTCAAACTACGGTAATCACCGGAAAAAATCCCAATTATTGTCACCTTGGGGTATGTGATGACCCACAAGTATAGGGGATCAATTGTAGCTCTTTTCGATAAGTAAGAGAGTCGAACCCAACAAGGAGCATAAGGAAATGACAAGTGGTTTTCAGCAAGGTAATGTCTGCAGGTGCTGAAATTGTAAGTAGCATAGTAGTTTGATAGCAAGATAGTTTGTAACGAGCAAGTAACGATAGTAGTAACAAAATTGCAGCAAGGTAGCCCAATCCTTTTGAGGCAAAGGACAGGACAAAACGGTCTCTAATGATAAGCAAAGCGTTCTTAAGGGTACACGGGAATTTCATCTAGTCACTTTCATCATGTTGGTTTGATTTGTGTTCGCTACTTTGATAATTTGATATGTGGGTGGACCAGTGCTTAGGTTCTATTCTTACTCGAACAAACCTCCTACTTATGATTAACCCTCCCGCAAGCATCCGCAACTACAAGAAAAGTATTAAGAATAAATTCTAACCATAGCATTAAACTTTTGGATCCAATCGGTCCCTTACGGAATAGCGCATAAACTGGGGTTTAAGCTTCTGTCACTCTCGTGTAACATCCCAAATTTCCTATTTGGAATGTTTTACAATTATAGCTAAGCATCTATGCATATTGTTTGAATTTGAGTGGCATTTGAAGTTTCAGAAGTTTTTGGAGTTGTTGGAATTTAAATTCAACTTGGCATTTGAAAATTTATTGCAAAAACAATGCCTGACAAATATTTGAGATAAAGTATGAGAGGAGTAAACATGACACTCCAAATATGTCAGAAGAAAACATTGCCAAAAGTTGAATTCAAATTTGAATTTTATTTGGGATTTTAGAAAATGATTTTTATAAAGTTTGAGTTTTGCCTCGAAAATGTTCAAATTATAGGAATATTCCGATCATTTTGATATATATATGTCCTATATAAAATATTTATATTTAATTATATTTCTCTCTCTCTAAATTCAAAAAAGGGGAACCAGCGCCACCCGAGCCAACCGCCCAGCCAATGCCGAGGCACCCACCAGGCGGCCCACCCACAGTGCAGCCAGTGCTGAGCCAGCCCACGCCTTGAGCCGACCGAGCCTCACCAACCCTTCCGCGGTCGCCCGACCGACCCGCCCTCTCTCTCTCACCGACACCCGGCCCCACCTGTCTTCCTCCTCCCATGAGACATGCCAACCGCCCGCCACTGAATCCCGGGATTCCGGATCGCCTCGATCCTCCCAATCGCCCCCTCGCGCAAGTCGGTGCCCCTCAGATAAACCCCCTCGACCCGTTCCCCCACTCCCTCGCCGACCTCCCTCGCCAGAATCCGCCTCCGAGACACGGCCGCCGCCCATTGCCACCGCCCGCCGCCTCAACCTCCTCGAGCTCGCCCGAGCCGACCACCGGAATCCCCTTGCTCCGCCGCACCCGCCGGAGGCCTCCGCCGACCTCCCCGACCACCGGAGCCACCGGAGCCGTGGTCGCCCGAGCCGCCGTCGACCATCGCTGCCGTCGCCGCCACGGTACGTCGCCGGAGACCACCCCCACCGTCCGATCTAGACGTAGGGTCTAGATTAGATCCCGAAGGGGTACGGTTTTATTTAGGGTTTAGTTTTATGAACCGGTTTAGTTACGGTTTAGTTGGTTTTTATTAGGGTTTAGTTAGACCGGCCGAAGCGGTTTATTTCCTCAGGCGTTTTTTAGTTATTTAACGCCCGAGCGCTAGATAGGCCCATTAGCGCCCGATTTTTTTAATTTTATTTTTCGTTTCTGTTTTTAACAGAATAGTTTCAGTTTTGTAAAATTCATATCTTTTAATCTACTTAATATTTTTAATTGATTCTTTTTTTGTTGGTTTGCAAATTTGTTGCAGTTTCTGTAGAAAATATGTTTAGTCATGGTAAAATTATTATAAATTGTTTTATTTTAGATATAGACAGATTAGTAATTCTGCTATAAAGTGAGTTAGAATTATTTTTTTAGTGATTCTTTTGTCACAACTTTGTTTTGACCTTACCTAACCGTAGGAATTTATGTGGGCATTTTATATCTAATAAAAAAATAGTTTTAGTCAGAATCATGTTATTCCTAATTATTTAACTAGCTACTGTTTTCCCATTGTTCTACTTAGCAAATAATTTTATTTTTCCTATGTGATAGTTTATTTTAGGTTAGTTTCTGTAAGTTTAGATCAGGAACTTTTATTTTCAATAAATAAAGTTTTTATTTTATTTGTTCTTGCTAGGATTGTTTTAGGCATAATAGGAGTTTTATAATAGCTTTTAAAGTGATTCTTTTTGCTCCTAGTTGCATGATGATTTCTTTTCTGTTAGTGAGCAAAAACCCATGCTTGAGTTCTGTTAAGAAAATTTTTGTTGTGTAAAACTATTCTTAGTTGTTGTATGGTGTGGTGAAAACATTGATTCGGAGTTCTTCGAGTTTTCTTTGGGCTTTGGTTCAATTGCTTTGTGTGTTATGTTAGCATGCTATTGTGTTAAGTGATCATATGTTGTATGCTTATTATGATTGTTGTTTCCCTCGGTAGAATTTCCGGAGTGCGAAGCTTGCTACCACGAGTCCCTAGCTTTCGAAGATCGTCAGCAAGGCAAGTCATTGATCATATTTTCTTTACAATACCTATGATTTTATTGCATTAGAATTATACCTCCCCACCATGCATGCAGTAGGAGAATTTGAAGTTATGTTCTTGAGTAGTATCATGAGGTAGGATGAACCCAATTCCCCTTGTTACCATTGCCCGGACGAAGTAGTTTACTTTGCTATGCTCGTAGACGGGGTTGGTTGAGTGAATTATAAGGGAGATGTGAGAGTCAAGATGATGACAACCCCATGACTTCAATATCAAGATGGACCTCAAAATTCACTACTGGGTGGAGGACGGTTGACGGGCACCCTGGAGAACCCAGTGGTTGGCCGGGATGCATGGAGAAGTGCCATGACATCTTGCGGAAAGCTTCACCCAGCCACGAAGAGACGGATGTATACCCCATTGACCGAAAGCTTACTTGTGCAGCCGCAAGCCATTATGGGCTCTGGCTTGGTCAACCCTAGTTGTGACTCTGGCCGGACGGTGCTACGAGATGTAGAAGAACGGTAGGATTGATGGGTACCGCAGGGCCGAGGAACTCTTCTGAAGACCCTGTTGCTTCGTCCCGCCTTCAAACACCATGAAGTGCGAAGACTTAAAAGGAGGGAACGATTCTTGCGGGTAAAGTGCGCAAACCTCTGCAGAGTGAAGATCTAATCGGTTAGCCGTGTCCCCGGTTACGGACAATTTGAGCCTCTGGAACTTGGAGTTTTTCGGATATCTCAACACCGAACTTAATAAATTAATTTGAGGGGTTATTATTTAATAATTGGGAATGAGACATTGGTTGGCGGAACCATCTCAATAACTACCAACAATTTTGTAGTATTTGCAAACAAGTCCTTATTGTAGGGAAAAAACTGGCTTTTCGCAAAATGATGAAACTTAGAGCCCCACAGCCAAATTGCATATAGTGTTAGAAATTTTATTATTGTTTTATCTTCATGACTTGCCAGCATATTCAAAATGCTGACCTACACGGCTGCAACGTCTTATGTTGCAGAGGATTATTCCGATCAGGAGTGAGGCTACGATCCACGCTTGGCGATTGCCCTATGGAGTCGGATGGACTCGCTATTTCTTCTACGCTTCCGCAACTTATTTAGTTTATTTCTCATGAGTTGGCCTTTGGCCGAATTTATTCTATTGTAATAAAGAATCGATATGAGAATCGTAATAAATTCAGGTGTGATTGAACTTTGATTATTTCATCAATGTACCGTGTGCCAAAGATGATCTTGGGATGGTACAGCTACACGTAGACTTGACCGATTTTGGGCGGGTCGCTAGAGATGGTATCGAGCACACGCTGACCGTAGGGCGAACCCCTAGGATCGGAAAGCCATAGGAAGAGACTATTTATTTTATGTCCTTATCATTTCGTAATTCTCCCTGCTCATTTCTCGACTTCTCTTGATTTTCAACATTCTAGATGGCCACGAGTTCACCCCAGTTTTGCTACCGGAGTTTTGCCACCAGATGAGACGATGCCTTTCGCAAGAAGCTGGTCCAGATCGTGAAGAAGCTGAAGATTGCTCTGCCCTCGATCACCGGGAAGCCTACCAATGCACTTCCGACGGATACCCGCTACTGATTGAGGTGCATATCCTGGGAGGACCTTCGGAGGACATTCAGAGCCTATTGACTTTGAGTTTACAGATTTCAATTGGATCCTCGGAAGAGACATGGCGATTTATCGCACTTGGACATCTCCGAGAAGAGTACAGGCCGAGCTCGACCCATCGACTCGCCATGATTTCTCGCAGAGCTAGGAATGGAGATATCATCCGCATCAGTGAGGGACGACTCCATTCTCTCATATGTCCAAGACTTGGAGTGTCTCCTCAGGAAACGGGAGATCCAGACTCGTCGTAACTCAAAGGTACACAGGAGGCTGTTGTTCCGTGAACTGGAACTGGAGGAGAAAGCACACGCAGACTTCCTTGACCATGAAGAAGAAATCGCGGATTTCATGGAGAGAGTCGACAATCTGAAGATGAATGTTGCCGCATTAGAGGAGAAGATGGACTTGGGAGAGGACCTTTTTCCGAGTGGAGATGACGGACCCCTCGTGAGCAATGACCAGGATTATGAAGGGAGCTCCACTAAAGAAAGCCGCAAGAGGAGGCGCCGCATCAGAGGACGTCACACCGGAGGACGCCGCACCAGAGGACGCAAGGATTATTGATGAAGACATTTAGTCGATCGCCATGTTATTTTATCTTTTCCGTCGATCAGTTAGGCCGTTATTTTCGATTAGTCGTGAGAATTTGTAATCCGAGATTGAACCATGTTTGAGTTGATTGAATAAATGATTGGTGTGATTATGATTGTGCATTCATATGGGTAGTGATATTTTCTCATTAGACCCTTGTTCTATTCTAATTTTCCCATCCACTCCAAAACACCAGATGCCTCCGAGACGTGACCCCGGTCTCAACTTTCCGCCGGAGCTCACCCAGCTGATCCAGCAGCAGAATGCCCTCATGCGGATGCTCATCCGTAACTGAACAACAACAACAACAACAATCCACCGCCACCACCCCTTGTTGACAACTTGACCCGCTTCCTAAGGCTGAATCCGCGGTGTTCTCTAGCAGACCGAGCCGATTGTGGCCGATGATTAGCTCCGCAAGGTCGGAAGGAGTTAGCCACCGCTGGATGCACAGATGCAGAGAAGGTGCGCTTTGCCGCACATCAACTTGATGGACCTGCAGCCTCTTGGTGGGAGAACTACACCGCCACTTATCCCTCGCCACCATCCGTGGGATCAGTTCCAAGAAGCTTTCCGCACCGCCATGTCTCACCGGAGCCATGAGTCTCAAGAAGCGTGAGTTCCGCAACTTACGCCAGGGAACCGCATCGTGGGGCAAGACGTGGATGAGTTCAACAAGTTAGCCCGCTATGCCCCGGATGATGTGGCCACAGATGCCGCATAAGCAGGAAAAGTTTCTCGAGGGACTCAATGACGAGCTGGGAATGCAGCTAATGGTGGCTACCTTCAACAACTACCGGAGCTGGTAGACAAGGCCACCATACTTGAAGGCAAGCAGCAGCAGATTGATAGCATAAGCGGAAGTATGGCCAGGGAAGTACAACTCTGGAGCTCAGCAGAAGCCTCGTTATGCCCCATACTCGGGAGGGCATACCCATCATAACCATGGAGGACATAACCATGGAGGAAATGGGAACAACCGCAACCAGGACAACAAGACAGACAATGGAAACGGCAATGGCAACTAGTATCGTCCTGCCCCGGTTCAGAAGGATCTGAGTCACATCACCTGTTTCAAGTGCCAGAAAACATGGCACTATGCCACCGACTGCCCGGAGGCCAAGCAGAGGAATGGAAACGGCAATGGAAGCTCAGCCAAGAAGCCCAACCCTTTTCCTCGTGCTCAGGTGAACCACATTGACGTGGAGGACGTCTATGATCAGCCAGACACTGTGGTTGGTAAGTTTTATTAAATTCACATCCAAGATTGGTACTCTTGGATTCGGTGCAACGATTCATTCATATTAAGGGTAGTTGTGGAAAAGTACGGGTTGCCCACTAGAACCCTTAGAAGCCCTCTTCACGCCGGGCCGCGCAGAGGAGAAATGATGGCGAGCTTAGGCTGTCATGCAACCCTCAACATCGGAAACCATAAATTTCCGCAGACCTCATAGTATTGGAAACCCGGACCTTGGATGTAATCCTAGGCATGGATTGGTTGACGGTTTGAAGGAAACATAGACTGTGCCCAAGAAGACGATTCTCGCTCACCACCCCGGAGCGTAAGAGGATCAAGTATGTATCCGACGTATCCCGATGAAGAATCGGTGAATTCCCTCACAGGAGTTGTTCAGGAGGAAGTGCCAGTAGTGCAAGATTTTCCCGATGTGTTCCCTGAGGAATTACCAGGAATGCCACCGGACAGAGACATTGAATTTCTGATTGAATTATTGCCCGGCACAGCCCCAATATCCAAGAGACCCTATCGGATGCCCCCGAACGATTTGAAAGAGATCAAGAATCAAATTAATGAGCTATTGGAGAAAGGATATATTCGGCCAAGCTCGTCACCTTGGGGAGCCCCAATTCTTTTGGTAGAGAAGAAGGATGGAACCCTGAGAATGGTTGTGGATTATCGTTCGTTGAACGACGTGACCATCAAGAACAAGTACCCTCTGCCGATGATTAATGATCTATTCGATCAGCTAGTTGGAGCCAAGGTATTCTCCAAGATCGATCTTCGATCAGGGTATCATCAGTTGAAGATCCGTGAAAAGGATATACCCAAAACAGCATTCACCACCAGGTATGGTTTATATGAGTATACCGTCATGTCATTCGGATTGACTAATGCCCCTGCATACTTCATGAATTTGATGAACAAGGTATTTATGGAGTATCTGGACAAGTTTGTCGTGGTGTTCATTGATGATATACTAATTTTCTCCAAGAGCGAGGAAGAGCATAATGCACATTTGCGTCTAGTTCTGGAGAAACTCCGAGAACATCAGTTGTATGCCAAGTTCAGCAAATGTGAATTTTGGCTGAAGGAAGTCGGATTCCTCGGACATGTTATTTCCGGAGAAGGAATAGCAGTTGACCCCGCCAAGGTTGTATCACCACCGATTGGCGATCACCCACCTCACCAAGGAGATCCGCAGCTTTCTCGGACTCGCAGGATATTATCGGAGGTTTATTGAGAATTTCTCGAAGATTGCCAAGCCCATGACCGAGCTGTTGAAGAAGGATGCCAAGTACATTTGGACCAAGGATTGTGAAGCCGGTTTCGAGGAATTGAAGAAACGTTTGGTTACAGCCCAATCTTGATTTTGCGGACATACACAAGGATTACTGTATATTGTGACGCTTCTCGTCGTGGACTTGAGGAGTACTCATGCAGAAGGAAAAGTTGTAGCTTATACCTCCGCACAGCTACGACCACACGAGATGAATTATGCCACACATGATTTGGAGCTAGCATCCGTAGTGCATGCACTCAAGACTGAGACATTTCCTTATCGGAAACCGTTGTGATGTTTACACAGATCATAAGAGCTTGAAGTATATTTTCACGCAGAAGAGTTGAACCTCGAGCGAGAGGAGATGGCTAGAGTTAATCAAGGACTATGACATGAGATTGCATTACCACCCAGAAAGGCTAATGTTGTAGCAGATGCTTTGAGCCGTAAGAGTTATGTGAATACTCTTATAGCGGAGGATTACCCAGGAGTTAGTCGATGACCTCGTAGATCTCCGATGGAGATAGTTCCGAGAGGATATGTTGCAACCTGGAAGTTCAGTCCACTTCGGCCGAAAGAATTCGTGAAGCCCAGAAGTCAGACAAGGAAATTGAGGAGATAAAGAAAAGGATGAATGAAGGAAAAGCTAAAGGATTTCGTAAGGATGAATACGGAGCTATATGGTTTGAGGATCGTATTTATGTACCCAATGATCCCGAACTCAGGAAGCTAATTCTTCAGGAGGCTCATGATTCACCGTACTCGATTCACCCCGTAACACCAAGATGTACCGGATTTGAAGGAAAGTTTCGGTGGGCGGTATGAAGAAGGATATTGCCGAGTACGTAGCAGTATGCGATGTTTGTCAACGAGTAAAGGCAGACCATCAGAAGCCAGCAGGGTTACTTCAACCTTTGCCGATTCCCGAGTGGAAATGGGAAAAACTTGGAATGGATTTTATCACAGGATTACCCAGGACCCGTTCAGGTTATGATTCCATCTGGGTAGTGGTGGATCGATTGACCAAGGTAGCTCATTTCATTCCCGTGAAGACTACCTATACCAGCGCTAAGTTGGCCAAGATATACATGACCAGGATCGTATGTCTGCATGGAGTTCCGAGGAGTATCGTGTCAGATAGAGGAACACAATTTACCTCAAAGTTTTGGAATCAGTTGCATGAAACTTTGGGTACAAGACTGGAGTTCAGTACAGCTTTTCATCCGCAGACAGATGGACAGACCGAGAGAGTCAACCAGATCTTGGAGGACATGTTGAGAGCTTGTGCGCTAGACTATGGGTCTAGCTGGGATGATAATTTGCCCTACGCAGAGTTCTCGTACAATAACAGCTTATCGCACCATCCAAGATGGCCCTTTCAAGCTCTATACGGAAGGAGGTGCGAACACCATTGTTTGTGGGATGGTGTTGAGATCGAACACTTTTCGGTTCCGATCTTATCGAGATTCGAAGAGAAAGTCAAGCTGATTCGAGATAGACTCAAGGTAGCTCGACCGAGGCGTAAGAGTTATGCCGACAAGAACGCAAGGAAGTAACTTACGGCGGGAGACCGGCATATCTTCGTGTGTCCCACTTCGTGGAATCAAGAGATTCGTGTTAAAGGAAAATTAGCACCCGGTTCATTGGCCCTACAAATCCTCGAACGTCGAGGAGAAGTTGCTTACAAGTTGGAATTGCGGAAGGATTGTCCGGAGTTCATGATGTCTTCCATGTTTCCCAGTGAAGAAATACCATGCCGACATGGCCGATATTCCGTTGAGAGACACAAGTGCCCTAGAGGCCATACAGCTCGACGTAGATCTGACTTATAAGGAGAAACCTGTCCGAATTCTCGAGATCTGCGAACAGAGTCACCCGCAGCAAGATCATCAAGTTTTGCAAGGTCTTTGTGGAGTCATCACTCCGAGGAGGAAGCCACCGGGAGCGAGAAGAAGACCTCCGCCGAGACCACGCGCACCTATTTGTTAGTTAACCCAATCTCGAGGGCTAGATTCATCTTAAGGTGGTAGGTTTGTAACATCCCAAATTTCCTATTTGGAATGTTTTACAATTATAGCTAAGCATCTATGCATATTGTTTGAATTTGAGTGGCATTTGAAGTTTCAGAAGTTTTTGGAGTTGTTGGAATTTAAATTCAACTTGGCATTTGAAAATTTATTGCAAAAACAATGCCTGACAAATACTTGAGATAAAGTATGAGAGGAGTAAACATGACACTCCAAATATGTCAGAAGAAAACATTGCCAAAAAGTTGAATTCAAATTTGAATTTTATTTGGGATTTTAGAAAAATGATTTTTTACAAAGTTTGAGTTTTGCCCCTGGAAAAATGTTCAAATTATAGGGAATATTCCCCTGATCATTTTGATATATATATGTCCTATATAAAATATTTATATTTAATTATATTTCTCTCTCTCTAAATTCAAAAAAGGGGACCCAGCGCCACCAGCCCCTGCCCAGCCAATGAGGCACCCACCAGCGGCCACCCACAGCGCAGCCAGCTGCCGAGCTGCCCCCCTCGCCGAGCCGACCGAGCCTCACGAACCCTTCCGCATCGGTCGCCCGACCGACCCGCCCTCTCTCTCTCACACCGACACCCGGGCCCCACCCCGTCTTCCTCCTCCCACAAGACACGCCAACCGCCGCCGCCGCCGGAATCCCGGGGATTCCGGGATCGCCTCCCGATCCTCCCGATCGCCCCCTCGCAAGTCGGTGCCCCCTATAAACCCCCCTCGACCCGTTCCCCACTTCCCCTCCTCCGACCTCCCTCGCCGCAATCCGTCATGGGAGACCCGAAGCCGCCCGCCATTGCCACCGCCCCGCTCGCCCCGAACCTCCTCGAGCTCGCCCGAGTCGACCACCGGAATCCCCTTGCTCCGCCGCACCCGCCGGAGGCCTCCGCCGACCTCCCCGACCACCGGAGCCACCGGAGCCGTCGTCGCCCGAGCCGCCGTCGACCATCGCCGCCGTCGCCGCCACGATGCGTCGCCGAGACCACCCCACCGTCCGATCTAGACGTGGGGTCTAGATTAGATCCGAAGGGTACGGTTTTATTTAGGTTTAGTTTTATGAACCGGTTTAGTTACGGTTTAGTTGGTTTTTATTAGGGTTTAGTTAGACCGGCCGAAGCGGTTTATTTCCTCAGGCGCTTTTTAGTTATTTAACGCCCGAGCGCTAGACAGGCCCATTAGCGCCCGATTTTTTTTTAATTTTATTTTTCGTTTCTGTTTTTAACAGAATAGTTTCAGTTTTGTAAAATTCATATCTTTTAATCTACTTAATATTTTTAATTGATTCTTTTTTGTTGGTTTGCAAATTTGTTGTATTTTCTGTAGAAAATATGTTTAGTCATGTTAAAATTATTATAAATTGTTTTATTTTAGATTTAGACAGATTAGTAATTCTGCTATAAAGTGAGTTAGAATTATTTATTTTAGTGATTTTTTGTGACAACTTTGTTTTGACCTTACCTAACCGTAGGAATTTATGTGGGCATTTTAGATCTAATAAAAAAGTAGTTTTAATCAGAATTATGTTATCCTAATTATTTAACTAGCTACTGTTTTCCCATTGTTCTACTTAGCAAATAATTTTATTTTTCCTATGTGATAGTTTATTTTAGGTTAGTTTCTGTAACTTTAGATCAGGAAATTTTATTTTCAATAAATAAAGTTTTTATTTTATTTTTTCTTGCTAGGATTGTTTTAGGCATAATAGGAGTTTTATAATAGCTTTTAAAGTGATTCTTTTTGCTCCTAGTTGCATGATGATTTCTTTTCTATTAGTGAGCAAAAACCCATGCTTGAGTTCTTTTAAGAAAAATTTTGTTGTGTAAAACTATTCTTAGTTGTTGTATGGTGTGGTGAAAACATTGATTTGGAGTTCTTCGAGTTTTCTTTGGGCTTTGGTTCAATTGCTTTGTGTGTTATGTTAGCATGCTATTATGTTAAGTGATCATATGTTGTATGCTTATTATGATTGTTGTTTGCCTCGGTAGAATTTCCGGAGTGCGAAGCTTGCTACCACGAGTCCCTAGCTTTCGAAGATCGTCAGCAAGGCAAGTCATTGATCATATTTTCTTTACAATACCTATGATTTTATTGCATTAGAATTATACCTCCCCACCATGCATGCAGTAGGAGAAATTGAAGTTATGTTCTTGAGTAGTATCATGAGGTAGGATGAACCCAATTCCTCTTGTTACCATTGCCCGGGACGAAGTAGTTTACTTTGCTATGCTCGTAGACGGGGTTGGTTGAGTGAATTATAAGGGAGATGTGAGAGTCAAGATGATGACAACCCCATGACTTCAATATCAAGATGGACTTCAAAATTCACTACTGGGTGGAGGACGGTTGACGGGCACCCTGGAGAACCCAGTGGTTGGCGGGATGCATGGAGAAGTGCCATGACATCTTGCGAAAGCTTCACCCAGCCACGAAGAGACGGATGTATACCCCATTGACCGAAGCTTACACTGCGAGCAATGAAGCCATAATGGGCTCGCTTGGTCAACCCTAGTTGTGACTCGGCGGACGGTGCTACGAGATGTAGAAGAACGGTAGGATTGGATGGGTACCGCGGTGGCGGAGGAACTCTTCTAAGACCCTGTTTCGTTCGTCCCGCCTTCAAACACCATGAAGTGCGAAGACTTAAAAGGAGGGAACGATTCTTGCGGTAAAGTCATAAACCTCTGCAGAGTGAAGATCTAATCGGTTAGCCGTGTCCCGGTTACGGACAATTTGAGCCTCTGGAACTTGGAGTTTTTCGGATATCTCAACACCGAACTTAATAAATTAATTTGAGGGGTTATTATTTAATAATTGGGAATGACACATTGGTTGGCGGAACCATCTCAATAACTACCAACAATTTTGTAGTATTTGCAAACAAGTCCTTATTGTAGGGAAAAAACTGGCTTTTCGCAAAATGATGAAACTTAGAGCCCCACAGCCAAATTGCATATAGTGTTAGAAATTTTATTATTGTTTTCTCTTCATGACTTGCCAGCATATTCAAAATGCTGACCTACACGGCTGCAACGTCTTATGTTGCAGAGGATTATTCCGATCAGGAGTGAGGCTACGATCCATGCTTGGTGATTGCCCTATGGAGTCGGATGGCCTCGATATTTCTTCTACGCTTCCGCAGCTTATTTAGTTTATTTCTCATGAGTTGGCCTTCGGCCGAATTTATTCTATTGTAATAAAGACTCGATATGAGAATCGTGTAATAAATTCAGGTGTGATTGAACTTTGATTATTTCATCAATGTACTGTGTGTGCCAGCATGATCTTGGGATGGTACAGCTACACAGAGACTTGACCGATTTTGGGTCGGGTCGCTACATCTCGCAACCAATCATCTAATTGCTACTCCACAATGCATTCCCTTAGGCCCAAATATGGTGAAGTGTCATGTAGTCGAGGTTCACATGACACCTGTCGGTGTACTAGAGTAGGGGTACCCTAGTACCCCGAACTTCGCTGCAGACGATCGCTGAGCGCCAGTGGCGGGCGGCCTGATGGCCGCTAAGACCCTCGAAGCTCCTTGGAGCCATTCAAGAGCAAAGCAACCAAGACCCGACAAGAGGAGCTTGCCGGGAAGGCCACCAGTATGCCGAAGGAACAAGGCCCCGCAAGAGGAGCTTGCGGGAAGGCTTGGCGGCGCTAAAACCCCAAGCGACAAGATTCCCGCCAAGACAAGGCGCTTGCCGGGCGGGCGACCTCTCTTCCCCCGCCCAGCTCACCCGCCAACGTGTCACCACGGGCTCTCCCAAGGACGCGGTTGGGGGCTGTGCAGCCAGCGGGAGTAGCGACAAACAATACCGACAAGCCACCATCGTGGCGGACGGAGGCGCACTTAACGGTCCTGTTGCCTCGTTTCGGCGGCCAGACGGGCATTGATGACTCTTGTCCCTTGCCGTCGAGTTAGGTATAGGTTATCGTACCTTTGTATATAGCGGTGTACCAACCTAGGTTATTACCATTGTAACCTTGTCTACTTGCCATATGTGGTAACCCCTTGAGCCTATAAAAGGAGGGCTGGGGGCAACGTAGAAGGGGTCGGTTCGGCCCAGCTCGATAGAAGACGACACCCACGCTAGGTATTATAGCCCGCATTTCTCCCTAGCAAGAACACAAGATAATCCAGAAAGCAGCAGTAGGAGTATTATATCTCCGGAGAGCTCCGAAGCTGGGTAAAAATCTGCTCGTGTGCATCGCCTCGACCCGCTCTTTGTGCGGTCTCCGCCCCCCTCCGAACCACGAAGGGATCCAGGTCCCGTAGGTGCTCGTGGGGCACGATCAGCATCCTACCCCCCGACATCTTTGGCGCGCCAGGTAGGGGGGCGTCGAGGCTGTGTGAACCCGGTCCGGCGGTCGCACTAGCAACTCCATCGACCTCTTCGTCGACATGGCGCCGAAGAAGAAGCCTTCGGCAGCAGCTGAGCCGTCCGCGTCGAACCCACCACCATCGGAGCCGTCAGGCGGTGGGGGAAACGCTGGCGGAGGGACCGCGCCATCGAAGGAGCCCACGATGCCGCCAGTCCAAGGACAACGCGGCGCTGGCGTTACGCCCGAAGTTCGCACCGCGTCCCTTCGCAGGAGGCGCGGGATGACAGCGCCATGATACCCGCGGCACCATACGCCATTGGATCAAGGCCAAGCCGAGGATCCCGAGGCCCTCGAGACCGCATGCGCCTCAAAGATGCCGGTGCAGTGAAGTGGGTACGGACCCTAGGGCGGGATGCTGCTCCTCCTAACTTGGTTAGGAGTCCGAGCATATCCCGTTCTTCGCTCCGTACGCCCTTGCCGCCAACCACACCAGCGGAAGCCTTGGCAAGAGCTCAACTACTCCTAGATTACCCTCCAACGGCCGATAAGGTCGACGAATGGAGGGCCACAATTCAGAGTCTCATCGGCTTCGCCAACGGCGACGTCCCACGGCAACCAAGTGCTTCACAGCCGCGACGGGGCGACAAAGCACGAGCCGATGGCGACGAGACTTGCGGGGGTGCACCCACTGTACACTCCCCTTCCCGAAGGCCAAGATCACCGACTCGCCGGATCCACCTCGACAGCGACTCCACGGCGTCGTCGGATCCACGAGCTCGTCGCGACCAACGCCAAGTTCTTCGAGCGGCAAGAAGAGGACGCCGAACCCGAATCGAAGCGCCAAGAGAAGCGCCGTCAATCGACCAACGCGCCGCCCACCGTCGATATGCATGCGCCAGGGGAACCAGGCGATTTGCCATACGCGGTAGGTTGCCCTGCGTTCACTCGTGAGCTGCGGCAAGTCCGGTGGCCCGACAAGAAGAACTTCGAACCGGATGTGCCGGAGAAGTACGACGGCAGACACATCCATCGGAGTTCCTCAAGATCTACACCATCGCGTGCAAGCTGCGGGGACGACGACAAGATCCTCGCCAACTACTTCCCTCGGTGCTCAAGCCAAACGCCGATCTTGGCTCATGCACTTTCCGGATGGCTCTATTTCTTCTTGGCAGATTTGTGCCACCAGTTTGTTGGCGCCTTCACAGCGCCACAAGCCTCATGGCCGGAGAGTGACCTCCACCTGCTTGCCCGTATGAGGGGGAGTCTCAAGCAAATTCATCCGAGATTCATCGGGTACACTATAACATCCCAAAGCGCCCACCCTGCTGCAGTGATTAGTGCATTCCATCGTAATGTGCGAAATCGCAGGATGAGGAGGAGATGGCGATGTGCAAAGTGAAGGACGCCAGCGAGCTCTACGCCTGGCCGACAAGTGTGCACGCTACCGAAGAAGGAAGAAGGCTCCTGAGAGAGTGTGGGAGCAGAGTCGGCAAGAGGGACCGCCTGCAAGGAATAGCCGCGGCGGAACAACAGAGGAAGAAAAGCCAAGAAGTACTAGTTGTCGAGCAGTCCGGCAAGGATGGTGCCGCCAACCAAGCCAAGGCCGGTGGCTCCGGCAAGGAGGTTGCCGTTGACACCGACCGCCAAGCTGTGGCAGCCGCCGACAAGCCTGACAGCTCCAACAAGCAGTACTGCAAAATCCACCGCACTAAGGGCCATGATCTCCAGAGCTGCAAGAAAGTCAAGCAGCTTGTTGAGCTACAGAAAGCTGAATACGAGCGGCGGGACAAGGAGAAAGTCCAAGAAGGTGCAGGTGCAGCAAGTAAAAAGAGACCCGGTCGGGGAGGACGCCGCGGCAAGGCCAAGCAGCGGCAAGGAGACATACCTCCCCGTGGTAGCGACCAGGAAGAAGATGAAGATGAAGATGACGAGGATTATGAAGATGATGAAGCTGATGAGCAGGAGTTTCAAAAGGCAACGGAGGTCCTTTGCGTAGACGGTGGTGCGTCTCTGCATACCTCACACCGCCAACTCAAGCAATGGATGCATGAAGTCAATGCAGCAGAGCCATCCATAGAGTCACGCAAACCTCTGAAGTGGTCCAGCACGCCCATCATCTTTGACATTGAGGATCACCCTGATCGCATCACTGCGGTCGGGTGTGTGCCGATGTTGGTCTCACCAACCATCCGCAACCTCAAGGTCACAAAGATGCTGGTTGACGGCGGGGCCGGCCTGAATTTGATCTCCTCCACAAAGGCTCCGTAAACTTCAAATCCTCGACAACGAGCTCAAGAAACTGGTACTTTCCAAGGAATCAACCCAGAAGGAGCAAGCCCAAGGGAAGATCACGCTGCGGTAACCTTCGGCAAAGAGCTCAACTTCAGAACTGAGGGTCACGCTCGACGTCGCCGATTTCCCATTGCCCTACAATGGCATACTTGGCCGTCCGGCACTCGCCAAGTTCATGGCCGCTTCTCACTACGCATACAACCTACTCAAGATGCCCGGCCCGATAAGTGTCATTTCTGTCCACGGCGACAAGAAGGATGCACTTATCTGCGCCGACAAGATTTACCGGGATGCAGCAGCCGCGACAGATAGCAAACCACTTACCGCTGGAGCTCCCGGGGCGAAGAAGACCACCAGGTCCGGCAAGAGCTCTGTTGCCCACTCCGGCAAGCGCACCTCTTCGGAGTGCTGCGCTACCGTCGAGGATGCACCATCGAGCTCCACCGGCAAGTGCAGGTCCGGCAAGAGCTCTGTTGCCCACTCCGGCAAGCGCACCTCTTCGGAGTGCTGCGCTACCGTCGAGGACGCACCATCGAGCTCCACCGGCAAGTGCAACTAGACAGTGGCAGCTCCGCCGAAGACCAAGAAGGTGTCCGCCAGGGAGGGCGGCACTGGTAGTACCTACACCATCAGTGCCACGCTTGATCCTAAATAGGAAGGCGAGCTCGTTGCTTTCCTGCGGGCGAATGTCGATGTGTTTGCATGGCAACCATCTGATATCCCCGGTGTTCCCAGGAAAGTAATTGAGCACCACCTAGCTGTCTGTCCTCACGTGCGGCCCGTCAAGCAAAAAGTTAGAAAACAGGCAGTGGGGCACCAAGAATTCATAGCAGAAGAGATCAAGAAATTGGAAGCAGCAGGGCTTGTCAGAGGAGTCCTCCACCCCACGTGGTTGGCCAATCCGGTAGTGGTGCGCAAGGCTAATGGGAAATGGAGACTTTGTATTGACTTCACGGACGTTAATAAAGCTTGTCCCAAGGACCCATTTCCCTTGCCGCGTATCGACCAGATTGTTGACTCCACAGCTGGGTGCGATCTGCTTTCGTTTCTCGATGCATATTCAGGATATCATCGATCTTCATGGCGAAGAGGATGAAGAGAAACCGCATTCATCACACCATGTGGCACGTCTCGCTTATACGGATGCCTTCGGTTTGAAGAATGCTGGTTCAACCTTTGCAAGGGTAGTCCATGATGCTTTTGGACCACAGATACACGTAAATGTAGAAGCCTACATGGATGACATAGTGGTCAAGAGCAAGGACAGAGCGACTCGATTCAGGATTTGATGAGACGCTTGCAAACCTGCGCAAGATCAACCTCAAGCTCAACCCCGAGAAGTGCGTGTTTGGAGTCCCTTCCGCAAGCTTCTCGGGTTCTATGTATCTCAGCGAGGAATTGAAGCCAATCCCGACAAGATCAAGGCCATCGAGCAGATCGAAGCACCAAAATGCGTCAAGGATGTCAGGAAACTTGCCGGTTGCGTGGCTGCTCTCAGCAGGTTCATCTCTAAGTCTGCTGAGCGCACCCTGCCGTTTTTCAAGATTTTGAAAAAGGCAGGTCCGATGAAATGGACTCCAGAAGCGGAGGCTGCGCTGCAGGACTTGAAGGGATACCTGTCCTCCACTCCAATACTTGTCGCACCTAAACCGCAAGAGAAGTTGCTGCTGTATATAGCGCGACCAATCAAGTGGTTAGTGCTGCGTTAGTAGCGGAGAGGAGGCGGATGATGAGCCGCAACCAAGACAAAAGCGCCCAGCGACAAGCGGGGTTTCGCCACAAGCTCCGGTCCCGATAACGACGGATCAGCGCAAGGTTGCGACAAGATACGGAAGAAGATGGTGCAGCGCCAGTCTACTTTTGTCGGCCCTTCTGCAGGGGCTAGATCAAGGTACTCGGTGTGCGAAGCTGCTTTTCGCCTGCTCATGGCCTCGAGAAAGCTGCGCCATTACTTCCAAGCACATGAGATAACAGTTGTCACTCGCTTTCATCAAGAGGATTTTGCAAAACCCAGAAGCAACAGGCAGGATTGTTGAGTGGGCACTAGAATTGTCAAGCTTTGGTCTTAAGTTCGAAAGCACTTCAACTATACAGAGCAGGGCATTGGCAGAATTCATAGCAGAGTGGACGCCAACGCAGGATGAAGAGATTCCAGAGACGAGCATCCCCGTCAAGGAGGCAAATAAAGAGTGGCTGTTGTACTTTGATGGTGCTTTTTTTACTGCAAGGCGCCGGTCTTGCGCTGCTGCTCATCGCACCCACCGGAGAGCACCTCAAGTACATAGTCCAGATGCACTTTCCCAAGGAACAAGCAACAAACAATACCGCAGAGTATGAAGGCTTGCTTGCGGTCTCGTGGATTGTTTGTGGACCTTGGGATCAAGAAGCTCATTGTCAGGGGAGACTCACAACTTGTCATCCGCCAAGTAAATAAGGATTACCAGAGTCCGCTGATGGAAGCCTACGTCGATGAAGTGAGGAAGCTGGAAGAGCACTTTGAAGGCCTGCAAATGGAACACATTCCAAGAGCATGTAATGATATAGCTGATGGCCTCTCAAATGTGCCGCACTTAAGTTGCTGTGGAACCAGGGATTTTGTGCTCAAGCTGACTCAGCCAACCGTGGCACCATCAAGAGGACAGAGCAAAAAGAGAAAATTGGTTTTCGGCGACTACTTCTCGGCAGAGCTCTCTGAAGCCGCCGCCAAGAAGGTCCCTAAAACCAACGCAAATATCACTGAGGAGCAGTCTGCTCCGACAAACCACGCAGTTTGTGTCGTTGAAGAACGCCCCGACAAGCTTAGCTCCGCAAGCTTGACGGGATCATCGAGCTCCGGCGGACCAGCGGGTCCTTGCCGAGAAGCCGATGGTCCCGCATGATGAAGAGCCTTTAGTCCTTGTTGTCGAGCCACGTGCTCCAACATGGGCACAAAGAGATCGCCCATTTCCTTCTGACAGAGAACTTCCCAAGAGCAAGAAGAAGCGGAAAAAGTAGCCCGGCAATAAGTATGTACCAGTTTGTTGACAACATCCTGCATGTAAGAAGACTCAACGGAGTGAAATTGAAGTGTATTTGCCGAAGATGGATGTAAGCTGTTGGCAGAGATACACGGAGACATATGTGGTCACCACATTGGCGCGAGAGCACTTGCCGCAAAGCTTTCCGGCAAGGTTTCTTCCGCCGAAGCCCTCCAGATGCAATCGCACAAGTAACCAAGTGTGAAGTGTGCGCCCATTCAAGACAGATACACCTGCCAGCTCAAGCTCTCCAGACGATCCCTTTATCCTGGCCTTCTCGGTCCAGGGGCTCGACATCCTCGACCCTTCCCCTGTTGTCGGGGCTTTGAGTACTTGTACGTGCAATCGACAAGTTCACAAAGTGGCCAGAAGTGGAACCAGTGAGGAAGGTGACCGCACAGTCAGCCGTCAAGTTCTTCAGGTCAATTGTTTGCCATTTTTGGATCCCTAACCGGATCATCACCGACAACGACACACAGTTCACGAGTCGCACCTTCATGCAGTACGCCCAAGATCTTGGCGCCAAGATCTGCTTTGCTTCCGTTGCTCATCCGAGGAGCAACGGTCAAGCAGAGAGGGCAAACGCTGAAGTGCTGCGAGGACTCAAGACCAGAACTTTCGACGAGGCTGCACAAGTGCGGAAGGAACTGGATCGAGTAGCTGCCAGTGGTTCTTTGGTCGATCAGACGACGCCAAATCGAGCCACCGCCGACACCCTTTGCTCTAGTCTACGGAGCAGAGGCAGTTCTCCCCACGGAACTCAGATACGGGTCACCTCGAGTGCTCGCTATGATGAGCTTGAGCAAGAGCAGCTGTGACAAGATGACGCTGCTCCTCGAGGAAGATCGCCTTCCGCCTGCCGACAAGCTGCTCGTTACCAGCAAGCTTTGCGCCGCTACCATAGCCGCAGTTAATGCCGAAGCTTCGAGGAAGGCGACCTTGTTCTTCGCGCGCTCAATCCGCCAAGAATTCCAACAAGTTGACGCTGAAGTGGGAAGGCCCTTATCGGGTAAAACGAGTCACTAGGCCCGGCGCTGTCCGCCTTTGAGACCAAGACGGCTTTCCGTGAGCAATTCCTGAACATAGAGCATCTTCGCAGTTTTACCCATGAGGCGCGGTTGCCGAACCTGCTCCGCAACCAACCTTTTGTACAAGTCTTGCCGCTGTTGCATGTAATCCTTTGTACAAAGCCGGGCGCAGACCCCGTGCATCAGTAAAGCCTATGGTTGCGCACATTTTTGTTAATGCATGCTCTCATAGTCATATATGCATGTGGTTACTAACATCTTGTGCAGCACCCACACTCGGTAAGCGATAATGAGCCATTAGGCTTCACAACTATCTTTTTCTCTTCTTTCTTCTCAAACAAGAAGGAGGTTCATCCACCCACAAGTTAACCGGGGGGAGAGGAGGAGATAGTGGTGCGGGCATCGCTCGAGGAACTGTCGCCTTGCCGGAAGACGGACAACAGAAAAGCTAAGTTGCTAAGTTTAAGCGACCAGTTTTAAATTTTTGAGTTATCTTCCTCGAACGATAAGTACCTTGTATGGAAAACCTGTGCGCGGAGGAACCAAATCGTACTGGTCGCACCCTTATTTTGTTTCGAGTCCGCTCAATGACTTAAGTGAGCTGCGACTAGTCCGCGACGAGGTTGCTTGTCGGTAGCGACCCCGCCAAAGAAGCTGCTGAAGTTCCGCTTTTCGGCGCCATGGCAAGGGTGCATGCACCGCAAGTTTCCCTAAAAGCGAGGGTAAAACATACAAGGGAAGAAATCGAGCAAAGGAAATAACGTTGCATTCGCTGCCTAAGATAGTATATATTGCAAAATAACCTATCATGGCACTAGCTAAATTGTCCTCGAACTGAAATAGCAGCGAAGAGAAGAAAGGTGCGCCAAGGCCCAAGCCCCAAAGAAGCTAAAGTTGCCGGGCTGCGGCAAGCCGAGTTGCCGGGGCCGCGGCAAGCCGTGGTTACCGGGTCTCGCGGCGAGCCGAGTTGCCGGGGCTGTGGTATCGATAAGCCTTTAGTCCTTCGTCAAACTTCCCTCTTTCATTAAAAACATTCTACTCGGATACAGTCCGTGGAGAGTGAAAAACATGAAAGAGAGGATTACAAGTTCTTAAGCGCGGATAAGGCCCAAGGCTTACAAACTAAAAGATAAGATGCCCGTAATCCCTTTTCTGTCCCTATCTTCGTGGAGGTAGGTTAAGGAGGCGGAAGGGCAAAGGAGCACCTACGCTGAGCTACAGTGCGAAGGCACCAAGGAACATGCCGGGGCTCTCCGGGCTTGACGGGACGGCGGCGACGAAGCAGAGCTCGAAGACGGGGCGGCAGGACGTCAGCACACTGTCGAGGGCACTACCCCCTCGTACTCCGACTTGACGGCCTTGTTGCCATCCCTCTTCCCCTTCCGCAGCCTCCCCTACGCCAGCCGCCCAAGGAGACGACCCCGGGGAGTTCAAGGCGCCGGCGGCACGGATGATGGGGTCGCCGGTGACGCGCAGAGCGGCGCCCGACAACTAGTCGGGCCCGCTACCCTCATCGTCGCTGTCGCTCTCCTCCTCGTCACTCTCGCTCGAGGAGGAATCGTCGCTGTCGGAGGAGCTATCCACGCAGCACCTTGCCCGAAAAGCCAAGATCCCGAAGACCTTGACGGAGAGGAGGTCACCCTCCATTAACTTAAAATGGAGGGTAAACCCGCCAGCAGGTTGTGGATGCGGCGAACGCCTTCCACCCACGATCAAGGTACATCACATTAGGGCTGGGAATACAGCGCGACTCGCGTGCGCTGATCCCACAGCCCTCATGTGCAACCTCAACGCCTCGGGCGGATCCGACTCCATCGCCATCGCGAACGGGGCTGGAAGCCGGAGACGACGACGAGGCGCCCGGCGCAGCTTGACGAAGAACTCGCAAGGGTCGTCCCCCGTGTGGACCGCCGGCGGGGGCGGAGACGACACGCCGCCCCGTCCGCCTCTTCCCCGAGCGCCTCTGGCTCGTCCACGACCTCGCCCCCGGAGAGGAACCGCCGACGGAGGCGGAGACGACGCACCGCCTCGTCCGCCTCCCCCGGGCTCTCGACCTCGCCCACGACCTCGCCTCCCTCTTCCCTTGCGGCGGCTCCGCCACCCCAGGCGTGGGATTGGGAGGGCACGCTGCCTAGCTGCGACCCTCGCCGCCACCGATGGAGAATTCAAGGTTCCCTTTCTCCATGGTGAATGAGAGAAAGGGAGCGAAGCTGAAGAAAGAAAAGGATGGGAGAGTGCGGCTTCTGCGCCCCTTCCGCCTCTTCTTAAAAGAGCAAGGTGGGGCTCGGCCGCCCTTTCGGCGAATCAAGGCGCAGGAAGAGCAGGGAATCAGGACAGACCTGCTGCCTCTGCTTGCAACGGCCAAGTTTCCCACTTCCACCGCCCGTGACCCCGAGTGCATGGGAACCACGTGGCGGAGATGCAGAACTGAGGCGACGGATGAGGCGACCTCACACGACGCCCACTTCACCCACGACACCACAATTAACACGTGCCGTTACAGAGAAACGCGGTGGGCGCCTGCCGTTCGTGGGAGACGTGGTGGGTCCAAGGCAAGTAACGGCGCAATCAAGGCCACGCTACTGCAGCAGATGTTTAGGGCCTGGCCCAACAGAGCTTAGCGCTGTGTGTGGCCCAGTTCGGGGCTCTGTCGGTGTACTAGAGTAGGGTACCCTAGTACCCGAACTAGTGCACGGACAACATGCAGCGCCAGGGGTCGGGCCGCCCGATGGCCGCTAAGACCTCGAAGCTCCCTTGGAGCCATTCAAGAGCAAAGCAACCAAGACCCCGGCAAGAGGAGCTTGCCGGGAAGGCCACTCAGGGCGCGAAGGGAACAAGGCCCCGGCAAGAGGAGCTTGCCGGGAAGGCTTGGCGGGCGCTAAAACCCCAAGCGCGACAAGATTCCCGCCGCGGCAAGGCGCTTGCCGGGGCGGGCAACCTCTCTTCATCTCCGCTCCAGCTCACCCGCCAACGTGTCACCACGGGGCTCTCCCAAGGACGCGTGTCGGGGGGCTGTGCAGCCAGCGGGGAGTAGCGACAAACAGCGCTGACAAGCCACCATCGTGGCGGACGGAGGCGCACTTAACGGTCCTCGTTAATCGTTCGGGCGACCGAGACGGGCATTGATGACTCTTGTCCCTTGCCGTCGAGTTAGGTATAGGTTATCGTGTACCTGTACATAGCGGTGTACCAACCTAGGTTATTACCATTGTAACCTTGTCTACTTGCCATATGTGGTAACCCCTTGAGCCTATAAAAGGAGGGCCCGGGGCAACGTAGAAGGGGGTCGGTTCGGCCCAGCTCGATAGAAGACGACACCCACGCTAGGTCTTGTAGCCTGCATTGCTCCCTAGCAAGAACACAAGATAATCCACAAAGCAGCAGTAGGAGTATTATCTCTCCGGAGAGCTCCGAAGCTGGGTAAAAATCTGCTCGTGTGCATCGCCTCGACCCGCTCTTTGTGCGGTCTCCGCCCCCCTCCGAACCACGAAGGGATCCAGGTCCCGTAGGTGCTCGTGGGGCACGATCAGCATCCTACCCCCGACACCACCACTAAGGGAATCACAACATACATACTATCAAAATATCGAACACATATCAAGTTCACATGATTACTTGCAACATGATTTCTCCTGTGACCTCAAGAACAAAAGTAACTACTCACAAATGATAATCTTGCTCAAGATTAGAGGGGTATTAAATAGCATATTGGATCTGAACATATAATCTTACCGAATAAACCATATAGTAATCAACTACAAGATGTAATCAACACTACTAGTCACCCACAAGCACCAATCTATAGTTCCGGTAACAAGATTGAACACAAGAGATGGACTAGGGTTTGAGATGAGATGGTGCTGTTGAAGATGTTGATGGAGATTGCCCTCCCAAGATGGGAGAGTTGTTGGTGATGATGATCACAATGATTTCCCCCTCCGGGAGGGAAGTTCCCCCAGCGAAATCGCTCCACCGGAGGGCAAAAGTGCTCCCGCCTGTTCCGCCTCGACGGCAGGGCGCCGTCCCAAAGTCCTCTCTTTATTTTTCTAGGTCAAAATGACTTGTATACTGAAGATGGGCACGGAGGTGGGCACAGGTGAGCACAACTCACCGTATGCGCTGGGCTCCCTGGTGGGTTGTGCCCACCTGGTGGGCCCCCTGTGGTGGTTATTTGCTCCAATATTCTTCAAATATTCCATAAAAATTCTCCGTGAAGTTTCAGCTTGTTTGGAGCTGTGCAGAATAGGTAGCCTGATGTAGCTTTTTCAGGTCCAGATTTCCAGCTACCGGAATTTCCCCTCTTGGTGTGTACCTTGCAAATTGTGAGAGAAAAGGCATTAAAATTACTCCAAAAAGCATTATTATTCATCAAAAATCATCAATAATAGTAAGAAAACATGCTGCAAAATGGACGTATCAACTCCACCAAGCTTAGACCTCGCTTGTCCTCAAGTGAAAACCAAAATCGAAAAACATGTCCACATGATTTGAGAGAGAGAGGTGTCGATAAAAACAAAATACGGACATAGAAGCATCATGTGAATTATTATAACAACAACAAATTTAAACATAAGACTTTTATCATGTAACTTTTATCATAGACTTCTCATGAATAAGTGACAATTCATCACACAATCGAAGTATAAAGCAAAAACTCTATTTAAAACCAACAAACTATGTTCTCAGTCAACTTTGCAACTACAATTCATCATCTTTTCAGGAAGGGTCACATGTCGCAGCCTTTAGGCAAGTCCACATACTCAACCATCATATAGTATTCTATGATTGCTAACACTCACCGCGTACACATGAGCAAAACGTTTCAACCGGACACATAGAAAGATGGGGGCTTATAGTTTTGCCTCCCAACGTATTCACCTCAAGGGTGATGTCAACAATAATAACTCATGCTATCTATATTCAACTGGACATATGTGCCTAGATCTTTCCTCACCACATGATGCTTGCCAAAGGAGAAAAATAAAAAGGAATAGGAGGAAAACTTTGACTCTTTGCATAAAAGTAAATGCATGAAAGTAAAAGATAGGCCCTTCGCAGAGGGAAGCAGAGGTTGCCATGCACTTACTTGTTTGTATGCTCAACCCCTTAGTGCAAAAGAGCGTCACATTGCATTGCCCCTTGTGATAGCGACCTTTATTATGCATTCTGTCGCTTTTATTCTTCACCATCACAAGTTCGTGCAACGCTCAATTTTCTCCTACACTAAATGATCTCACACATTTAGAAGCAATTTTTATTGCCTTTTTGCACCGATGACAACTTACTTGAGGGATCTTGCTCAATCCCTAGGTAGGTATGGTGGACACTTGAAAATAAGATTTGGGTTTAAGGGTTTTTGGATGCACAAGTAGTATCTCTACTTAGTGCGGAATTTTTGGCTAGCAAAGATAGGGGTAAGCACCACATGTTGAAGGATCTATGACAATATGACTTCTATGTGAATATAAACAAACATAAAACATTAAGTTGTCGTCCTTGTCCAACGTCAACAATTTTGGCATATAATATTTTGATGAGTGCTCACAATCACAAAAGATTTCTAGGATAGTATATTTATATGTGAATCTTCTCTTCCCTTATTAATTCTTTCATGAGTTGCATCATTGACTAATGCTATGTTTGTCAATCTCTAATAAAATTTTCTACTTATACTTTTCCTTATGCGGTGTCATCACCTACCATAGGATTAGTATATGATCTTCTTAATTTATTTCCTTTCTCTTTTATTTAATTCCTTTCTCTTTTTCTTGCAACATGAAAGTAAAGAAAGCGAAAACTCAGCTAAACTTTATTATATAACTTGCACACGATTACAAGGATAGATCACTAAGCAAACTCTCGAAAAGAAAGGATCGAACTAAACTTTTATTCATCTAAAGCAAAAGATCAAACTAAAATAAGTAAAAGCAAAAGATAGTGGGGATGATACGATACCGGGGCACCTCCCCCAAGCTTGGCGAAAGCCAAGGGGAGTGCCCATACCCGATACTCAATTTTCCTTTGGTGATGAAGAAGAAGGTGGTGGTGATGAAGCGATTCTGTCCTTAAGGATCAAGAGATTCTCCAACCGACGGATGACGCTCCGGAGATGGATGATATGTTCTTGATGCAGAATATTTTCGCGGGTGAGATACTTATTTTGTATGCGAACTATTTCAATGACGTGAAAAGCTTCAATCTCAGCAGGAGTAAGGTGAGTAAGGTAGGGCTTAAGGATATCTTCTTCCTCCTCCTCGGCCAGCAGTGCTTGTGCTGCCACCAGGGATGGATCCATGGTAGCTCCCTTGCCCTTGTCTCCATTGACGGCGTCCGTAGGCTCCTCCCTCTTTGTCTCGATCTTCATCAACCAAGCATCTTCTTCCATGTTGTTGGAGGAGCAGGAAGACATGATTCCTGGCTGGATAAATCTGACCGAAAACAGCAAGAAAAGATAACAGAAGATTTCCCCGTGATGCGGTGGTCAACAGGTTCGGGGAGTATATATAGATTTTTTTATCTTGGAGGACAAGCATACGTAAGAAAAATGGAGTCCGGAAGGTGTCCCAGGTGGGCACAACCCACAGGCGCCGCTTAGCAAGCGGTGCGCTACGGTGTCTTGTGCCCACCAGGGTATGCTTCCTGGAAGTTTCTTATTTTCCTAATTTTCTAAATATTCCAAAACTGACAAAAAATATTTTTGCGGATTTTTTGGAGTCCGTTTACTTACGGTATCATGTACCTCCTTATTTTCACGATTCTGGAGTGTTTCAGAAGGACTCTTTTATGTGTTCTTCCAGTGTCAAAGTTTGGATAATATTACTTTCAACATTAATGGGCGTACCTGAGATATAATGTTTTATTCGCTGCCCATTGACAACCTTCGGGTTAGTACCTTCGGCATTATTTATTTTGATGGCTCCAGACCAATAACCTCCTCAATAACATATGGGCCTTCCCATTTTGAGAGGAGTTTTCCTGCAAAGAATCTGAAACGAGATTTGTACAAAAGAACATGTTCTCCAACTTTAAACTCACGCTTTTGGATTCTCTGTCATGCCATCTTTTTACTTTTTCTTTGAATAATTTTGCATTTTTATAAGCTTGGATTCTCTATTCATCTAATGAGCTAATATCAAGTAACCTCTTTTCACCAGCAAGTTTGAAATCATAATCGAGTTCTTTGATTGCCCAATATGCTTTATGTTCTAACTCGAGAGGCAAATGACATGCCTTTCCATAAACCATTTTATAAGGAGACATACCCATAGGATTTTTATATGCTGTTCTATAAGCCCAAAGTGCATCATCTAATTTCTTAGACCAATTCTTCCTGGACCTATTGACAGTGTTTTGCAAAATTAATTTTATTTCTCTATTGCTAAGTTCAACTTGACCACTAGACTGAGGATGATAAGGTGATGCAATTCTATGGTTAACATCATACTTGGCAAGCATTTTACGAAAAGCACCATGAATAAAGTGTGAACCACCATCAGTCATTAAATATCTAGGGACTCCAAACCTTGGGAAAATAACTTCCTTAAGCATTTTAATAGAGGTGTTGTGATCAGCACTACTGGCTGGAATAGCTTCTACCCATTTAGTAACATAATCAACAGGAACCAAAATATGTGTATACCCATTAGAGGAAGGAAAAGGTCCCATGTAATCAAATCCCCAAACATCAAATGGTTCAACAGCAAGTGAATAATTCATAGGCATTTCTTGACGTTTACCGATATTACCTATTCTTTGACATTCATCACAAGATAAGACAAACTTACGGGCATCCTTGAAGAGAGTAGGCCAATAAAATTCAGATTGCAATACCTTGTGAGCAGCTTATCTCCATTATGATGCCCTCCATAAGCTTTGGAGTGACATTTCCGTAGGATTCGTCCCTATTCATGCTCAGGTACACAACGTCTAATAATACCATCTACTCCTTCTTTATAAAGATGTGGGTCATCCCAAAAGTAATGTCTTAAATCATAGAAGAATTTTTTCTTTCGTTGGTATGTAAAGCTAGGTGGTAAATATTTAGCAACAATATAATTAGCATAATCAGCATACCAAGGAGTACTATGAGCAACATTTATTGCAGCTAAGTGCTCATCAGGAAAACTATCATCAATAGGTAGTGGGTCATCAAGCACATTTTCAAGCCTAGACAAGTTATCAGCTACGGGGTTCTCAACTCCTTTTCTATCAGTGATATGTAAATCAAATTCTTGTAACAAAAGAACCCATCGAATAAGTCTAGGTTTAACATCTTTCTTTTCCATAAGATATTTAATAGCAGCATGGTTGGTTTGAACGACAAATTTAGTATCAACAATGTAAGATCTAAATTTATCACAAGCAAACACCATTGCTAGAAATTCCTTTTCAGTAGTAGCATAATTTCGTTGAGCACTGTCTAGATTTTTACTACCATAATGAATAACATTCAGTTTCTTATCAACTCTTTGTCCTAGAACAGCACCAACAACATAATCACTAGCATCACACATAATTTCAAAAGGCAAGTTCCAATCAGGTGGTTGAACAATAGGTGTAGAAATTAAGGCTTTCTTGAGTGTTTCAAAGGCTTCTAAAGAATCATCATCGAAAACAAAAGGAATATCCTTTTGCAAAAGATTTGTAAGAGGCCTAGAAATTTTACAAAAGTCTTTGATAAATCTCCTATAGTAACTAGCATGACAAAGGAAACTATGAATACCTTTGATGTCCTTAGGACATGGCATTTTCTCAGTTGCATCAACCTTAGCCTTGTCCACTTCAATACCCTTCTCAGAAATCTTATGACCCAAAACAATACCTTCATTAACCATAAAGTGGCACTTCTCCCAATTCAAGACAAGATTTGTTTGTTCACATCTCTTCAAAACTCGATCAAGATTGCTTAAACAATCATCAAAAGACTTCCCATAAACATATAAGTCGTCCATGAAAACCTCAACAATCTTTTCACAAAAGTCAGAGAATATAGCAGCCATACATCTTTGAAAGGTAGCAGGTGCATTACATAAACCGAAAGGCATACGTCTATAAGCATAAGTTCCAAAGGGACAAGTAAAAGTGGTCTTTTCTTGATCAGGTTGAGAAACAGGTATTTGTGAAAAACTAGAGTATCCATCAAGGAAGCAAAAATGTGTGTGCTTAGATAATCTTTCAAGCATTTGATCGATAAAAGGCAGAGGGTAATGATCTTTTCTAGTTGCTTTGTTTAGTTTCCTAAAATCAATTACCATTCTATAGCCTGTAACAATTCTTTGTGGAATAAGTTCATTCTTATCATTAGGAACAACAGTCATACCTCCTTTCTTAGGGACACAATGAACGGGACTTACCCATCTACTATCAGCTATAGGATAGATTATACGTGCTTCCAGAAGTTTTAATACTTCGTTCTTACACTACAAAAAAAGACACATCCGTGACATTTTGGGCCGAACGAATTTTTTTTCTGTCATACATATGACACTTCTATGATGATAATTGTGACAAAACCCGGTATCGTCATAGATGTGGTGGGCTCCTACTTCTATGACAAAAAATCATGACGGAAAATGGGCTTTTCGTCCTGGGCGGGCCGGAGACGCAGCTGCATGACATTCTTTGGGCCGTCCATGACGGAAAAAACCGTGGTAGAAGCGAGGGCGAGGAAAATTTCGGGGAGTTCCCGGTTACGGTAGGAGGTCGGGGGCCGAGCGATGCACGTTTCTCTCGTACACGCACGTGTGTGTGTGCGAGGCGTTGGCTCTAACTGAACCCGAGTGAGGCGTTGGGCTCTAACTGAACCCGAGTGATTGCCTGCAGGCTACGCGTTACTGAACCCGAGCGATCGATCGATGGCTAAACTGAACTCGATCAAGCGATTCCTTCGCTACTGCTGCTAACTGAAGCCGATGGATGCTACCTCTCTGGATGAACAGTGAGCGTTGCGGGGCAGGGGGGCTGGATGAACAGTGAGCGGTGGCGTTGCCTTTGGATGAACAGGACCCCGTGGTGTGGAGGGCTCGATGAACAGTAGACGGTTGAGGGGTGCCCGTGGAGGGGTGGTTGAAAAGTAGCCGGTGGAGTAGCGCGCGGTGGAGGCTGGATGAACAGGAGCCCGTAGATGAACAGTCGCATGTGGAGGCTGGAGGAGGTCAACGGTTGATGAACGAGAGCCGTGGAGGCCGGAGGAGGTCGACGGTGGAGATGAACGGTATCCGTGGAGTCCCGCTTTGCGATACGCCACACCCTCTCTGATGAACAGGACCCCGCTTCGACCTAGCGCCCAACACAAGTCCGTTTCGTCCGCTTTGCGGTACGCCACACCCTTCCGATCAACAGGACCCCCGCTTCGACCGTAGGAGGTCCGTTTCCTCCGTTTTGCGGTACGCCACACCCTCCCGATCAACAGACCCCGTTTCGACCGTAGGAGGTCCGCTTCTTCGCTTTTGCGGTATGCCACACCCTCCCGATCAACAGGACCCCGTTTCGACCTTAGGAGGTCCGCTTCTCCCTTTTTCGGTACACGGCACTCTCTCGATGAACAGGATCCTGTTTGACGTGGCGGTCGAATGAAGGCCGCTTCTCCGTTACGGTACGCCAGCCTCGCTTCCATTGCCTGTTCCGTCCAAGCCTCCCGATGAACACGACAACGCATTCCGCTCCGACCCAGGCCGGGTTGGCTCGCACGCGCCTGCTGCCTCCCGATGAACACGACGCATTCCGTTGCCTCCCCATGAACACGACGCATTCCGTTGCCTCACCATGAACACGACGATGACGCTGTTTCTCCGTTCCGACCTAGCCATGTACACGAGCCCCGCCGTCACGTATCGCCGAGTAGGCGTTCGAGACCCGCCCGTATGTACACGTACATGGCGTATTTTCTTTCTTGCACCCTGGCGCCAGACGCGTGCGTGTACATGCTACGTGGCGCCTCTACTACGACACGTGCGCCGCTTCTACATCCACCAAATATATATGTACGCATATCGTTCGCGACCAGAATGACAACGCCACGTGCGCTTCACCAGGTGGGTCCCGACTGTCAGGCACTTCCTTGCGTGCGAAGATGTAGCTGGTGGGTCCCAACAATCAGGGGGGCGAATCGTTTTTTTTGCCCGGATGCACTTCCTTGCATGCGAAGATGTAGCTTGTGGGTCCCAGCAGTCAGGGGGGAATCGTTTTGTTTTTTTTGCCCGGACGCACTTCCTTGCGTGCGAAGATGTAGCTGGTGGGTCCCAGCAGTCAGGGGGCGAATCGTTTTTTTTGCCCGGACACACTTCCTTGCGTGCGAAGATGTAGCTGGCGGGTCTCAGTAGTCAGGCGTGCAAATTGTTTTTTTGCCCGGACACACTTCCTTGTGTGCGAAGATGTAGCTGGTGGGTCCCAGCAGTCAGGGGTAAATGTTTTTTTTGCGAAATACGGTGGCCCGTCCGGTGGGTCCCTGCTGTCAGGTGGAGGAATAATTATTTTGCGCGTAATAAGGAGGTACTTCCTTGCTGCGGCCATGGACCCAGCTGTCAGCCTCTCCACGTACAGTCCACGTCTGATGGAAGCCGTTCCTTGACCACGTTGACCACGGCGCGCCGAGAGCACCAGGGCGGTGGACGACGGTGAGGCCTAGGAAGGCGACGACGTGGAGCCGGGGAAGACGCGGCAGTGGATGCCCACGCATAGAGGAGTACGAGGGTTCACTGGTTCGCTGCGGTGTGAGGCTGCCGTCGCTGCAGAATAACAGGGGGTGTGGGTGAGTAGAGGTATGGCCTGGCCAGCGGTGGGAGTAGCAGGGGGCGGTGAGGCCTCCACCGCACTGCAGCCGACCATGGGAGGCAGGAGCACGAGGCACGGCCGGCGCTGGTTTGGGCGGCTGGAGCAAGAAGACCAGAGGTTGAAGAAGCACTACGGCCGTTGGATGGACATCGTACGGTCACTGGAGCTAGAATCGTGCATATTGACTAAGTTGACAAAGTCCTTCGTCCCCGTTAACTTAGTAGGCCCACAAGTCAGCCTGCCACTATACTGGGTCCCAGCTAACAGGGGGAGTATTCATTTTTTTTGCGTAATAAGGAGGCACTTCCTTGCGTGCGAAGATATAGCTGGTGGGTCCGAGCTGTCAGCGGCGGTAACATTTTTTTCGCGAAATATAAAGGCCCTTTCGGTGGGAGTAGTATGGGGACGGTGAGGCCTCCGCGGCAGCACAGCCGGCCGCGGGAGGCAGGAGCATGCGACACGACCGGCGCTGCTTTGGGCGGCTGGGGCAAGAAGACCAGAGGTTGAAGAAGCACTACGGCCGTTGGATGGACATCGTTGACCACGCCGCGCCGAGAGCACCAGGGCGGTGGACGAAGGCGAGGCCTACAATGGGAACGACACGGAGCAGGGGAAGACATGGCAGTGGCTGCCCACGCGGTGGAGAGTACGAGGGTTGACTGGTTCGGCTGCCGTCGCCGGAAAATAACAGGAGGTGTGGGTGAGTAGAGGGATAGACAGGCCAGGGATGCGAGTATGATGGGGCCGTGAGGCCTACCCGGCAGCACTGCCGACCACGGGAGGCGGGAGCAAGCGATTCTGACGGCGCTGGTTTGGGCGGCCGGGGCAGGAAGATCAGAGACTGAAGAAGCACGATTGCCGTTAGATTGACATCTAACGGTCTGACGCTGGTAGAGTTGATTGTTGACTAGGTTTCTTTTTTGAGAAACCTTGTGTACGCATGAACTTAGTAGGCCCACAAGTCAGCCTCCAAATCTGTGGCAGACAACATAAAGCCCATTTGCTATTTTTTATAATTTGCAGCCCATTTGCTAATTCTTAAGTAATTTATTACAGCCCATTTTCTGCCCAGGACCACGGTCAAAAAGTTCAACCTTATTTTGCATTTTTGGGTGGAGTCCGAACTGTTGTAATCCCGAAATGATAAACATTTTTTTAAGAACTTATTGATTTGCCAAAAACATCGTTTTGTTTTTGTAAGCAAATAAGACGTGGGACAATTGAGTTGGTTTAAGGGAAAATCAGTGCTAAAAAAATCTACGCTGGGTGGGCAAATACAACAAAAATAAGGATGTAAATATGAAAAGGGAATTTTATGTGTTTTCAATATAATGATACGTGTATATGAACTAGTAAAACTATAGGTAGAGATTAGAAAACGGATGTAGGACATGCGTTTCAAGAGGAAAATAGAACTGGGCTGTGTGTTTGATTCAGTAAAAAAAACTGCCTGCGGATGTTGTAAGACAAAATATAATTGACGCTGGCGGGCCAGAGGCCAGTAGATACCTGCTGGATCTTTGTGCCCCGTTGTCGTCATGGGCTAGGCCTGTTAAAAACAAAACCAACCCTGGGCAGTCTACAAACCAGTTAAACTTTCTCGACCTGAAAAAACAATATACGTGCTCAATAAATGAGAGAATGCTGCAAGTACAGACTGATAACTGGGATGCAACACGGATATTGTTTTTTTATCGTGATAATAAGTGCATGCACTTGTTTCGAAAAAATTGGAGAACTGGGAATTCGAACGACAGGTGCTTATGCTACCCATCAAATAAAAATCAGGTGCCTGAAAATTCGTTTCGAAACAAATGATTCAGCTTTATATACACGTCGGCCCTCGGCATGATGGTTGGAAGCAAATGCAAGTTCATACCAAAAGATCGTTAACAACAATACCAACTTGCGGATGACAAGGTAGTACAACTACCAATACCAAACTAACTTATAATCTGTTTACTCCTGGCCCTAGTGTTTGTTTGGTAGAAAATCTTGCAGAGGACCAGCTCCCGCTCCTTCTCTTGCTCCAGGTCCCCGAGGTGGTACTGGTGCATCACCCAGTTGGTCCTCTGCTGGTCGAAGTTCTTGTTGGTGTGCAGCACCATAACCTTTTTGCTGCCCGTCTGCCGGCCGTTGACTATCACCGGCAAGGTATTGCCGGTCTTGTGCCACATCGCGTGCATGCCTCACTCGATCAGTATCTTGCGGCGGCCCACGCGCCCTTTTGAATACCACTGGAATTGCGTTGGAAGAAATGCTTCCTTAGGCCACTCAGGTGTGATACCTGCAGTATTGTGGAATACAGGTTTTAGTGTACGTAGTTGGCATTTTCATAACATCTTTGGCATGTTGCGCTCACTTGTTTCACTTTTTATTAAGCTGTCAAATTGTAATTGCTTCACCAGGTCTGCGTCTAAAAAGAAAAATAGAGCTATAAACAAAGGAATATGTTTGTGCAAGTAGACGGCAGATCGGTGTCTTACCTGGAAGTTTCTCAGGTTGGGTGTAGCATATGCCGTGCTCGCTGTCGATGGTTGGTATGAACAAATCGATGAGAGACTGAAATCTCGCGCAGTCAGCACTCACTTTGGCCTCAAGGTCCTCGATCAGCTCCTGATCCGTGGGATCGAACTTGATGCCAGCCGGCAGCACCGGCCAATCCTTCTTCGACTTGCATCGGTAATTCCAGTTATATGGTACTCAATGTATGATCAATCGACTGTTTTAAGTGAATGATGAAAGATTTGACGGATAAGTGGTACTCAAATTTGAAGTCCGTAATACCCAACACGCCGCCGGGATTCTTGTGTCACCTCACGCAGCGTGTTGTCACGCCAATTCAATGTGTGGAGATGATGAATAATTTGACCGACGATACTAGTACTGCTCTTCGTACTACTTACTAGTCATATTTAGTGTCACAATTTATACATAGGTTTAACTAACAAGTACACTTGAAGCCTAACTGATATATATACAGACGGTCTATTCGCTAATATTAGCAGAATAACTATTCTACACACCACTTGCACTTTGCACGCCAATGTAAGCGCCTCAGCATCATTTTGACGACGAGCACCGCAATAGAGACTAGTGAACTTCTCGTCGGAAAAAACTGCACGAGTTATTTTTTCGGTATTGTTTTCGCTCTAATTTTTTAACCGTTTATCGGAATGAGGCGTGTAATATACCATTGAAAAGCTATGGATTAGGCGCAACTTCGACATGTTGAACACTTTTCGAAATTCCACACGGTTTAAGAGCAGTTTTGAAAATAGTGCGGCGGATGATGAGTGGCAGCGAGCGTTTTTTCGCGTTTTTTTCCAAACCGCTTGTCGGAACGAAGCAAATGATATGCCGCTGGATAGATATCGTCGAGGCGCATCTTTGTCATATATAAATCTTTCTGTAATTCATTACGGTTTAAGGGCAGTTTCAAATTTACTAAATCGCGGAACTCTGTTTTTCAAATTTTTTGAAATTTTCGGTACTGTTTTTGCTCCAGTTTTCTAACCGTTTGTCGAAACGAGACATATGATACACCATTGGAAAGATGCGGACAAGGCGCAACTTTCATATGTTGAAATGGTTTTGAGATTCCTTACAATTTTTAGTTAATTTTGAAAATCGTGCGGCTGACTTCGAGAGGCAGCGGCTGTTTTTTCACGAAATTTTTACGAACGGCTGGTCGGAATAATTCAAATCATACGCCACTGGAAAGATATCGACGAGACGCAACCTTTTCATGCAGAACGCTCTCTCAAATTCCTTACGGTTCAAGAGGAATTTTAAAAATACCGAAACGCGGACACTGTTTTTTCGCGACACCGAAATTGACGAGGAACTGCATCAGAGAGAAGAATGCACTGCTTTTGGACTACAAATCGCACTGCATCAGACGGGCAAACGAACTGCATCATTTTTTTACCGGACCAAAATTTTCTAAGACGAGGAAGTGAAGTGGGCTTCACATCGGGTGTAAGTGAACCACATCAAGCGAAAAATGAACCGAGACATAAGTCTAAGTGTACCGTATGATTTTTGTTTGTCTTTTTCTGACTTGTTTCATTTGGTTAAATGGTCCATATTTGTCAATGTTAGTGTGCTGCATCAAACGGGAAAGCGCACTGCAATGTCATCACAGAGGATTGCACGCTATTCTTTTTGTTATTGTTTAAAACAAAAAGAAATGCATAGTACAGTGGAGCAAACCTCTAAAAAAACCAAAAAAATGCATAGTATAGTGGAGCGAACCTCTCCACACAATAAAACTAAACCTCTCCATGGACAAAAGTGAACCTCTAGACCCAATTTTTTTGGAAAGAACTGCAAGTATTTTTTAATGCATTTTATGTTGTTTCAATCATCACACGGACTAGCGAGCTGAATTTTAGAACAAATAAACTTCTCGTGATGTTTTTATTTTTCTCGTTTTGCAAAATGAACCACAAAGGAATTTTACAATGAATTACATCCCGTGTGACATATTTTCTCTACAAAAAAGCCACTGCAAATTTACACATATCATCCTTTAACACAAGCAGTACACACATGACACACCCAAACCAACATCCACAAACCAGCTGAACTGCATCGACGATTGAGCAAAGCTGCACTGAAAGTACCTATTTGCAAGAAAAGTAATACCAAACCGCAATGGGGCGCTACTGAACTGCACAACTGCGGTGACTTCCCTGCTGCTCCCACCAAAGTTGTTGACGTCGCCATCCTTCCTTGTGCCGGCAAGTGAACCGCAAGAGACACGTTTTTGAAGAATTAAACCACGCATCAAAAAACAAAGAAAGTGCAGAGTATATCAAAGAGCAAAAAAATGCATCCACATGGAAACGCACAGAGTAGTCTGACGTTCTCCCAGCGCCAAAGACTGCCCCGCGGGGTGAGGTGCACTACGCTGAGTGTTTGGAAAGACTTCGTGTCAGTAACTGCTCGCGGTTGGGAGAGAGCAGAGAGGTTCAGGGAATTGTGGCGAGGAGCAGACATGGTTATCGACGTCGATGGGAGGAGGGCTACCGCGAGGGATGCACAGAGGGAAGCCTCCGGCGACGGGCCGTGTGCTGGTGGGGAAGAGGACCTACTTCATCCCTGGCTCCATCCTTTTTCCTTTCGTCGCCGCTGCCGTGCACGCGCATCCGTCGTTTTTGTTGAGCGGATTGAGGATCTCCGGCGAGCCACTCGTGGCTATGTGCAGTAGAGGAGAGTGGGGACCAGGCGAGGGCTTCCTCTGAATCTGGCCATCGACAGCAGTCGCGGGGAGGTGCTGCTTGGTGTATGGTTTCCACAACCATCATCGCGTACTGCATGCACTGACACGCCGCACTGCACGCCCACGCCCGCGGACCACGACACATGCCGCAGACTGCACGATCATGCTGCCGAACTGGCCGGTGTCGCCAGCAGTGCTAGTGGGTTGGAGGGTGGCCGGTAGCGGCGCCGGAGGAAGGTCGAGGGAGGCGGGTGGGGGAGGCCGTGCCCCTACGGATCCGGCAGTCAAAGGTTGGGCCCGACCCAATCTGCAGGCGAGGGAGGCCGTGGCCCTACAGATCCGGCAGTCAAAGGTCGGGCCTGACCCGATCTAGCGGCGAGGGAGGCCGTGGAGGGCGGCGTCCGACGAGGTGGCTGGCGTGGATTGCGGTGATGTAGAAGGTGGGCGGCGCTGATGGGGAAACCGGTGGGGATCCGGGTGGAAATCGGCGGCCGGGATTGGAGGTTGGTGGGTGGTGGTTGTGTGTAGCCAGGAGGAGAAGCCTGGAGGCAGGGCCATGGCGTGGGGCGGATTGTGCGGGGCTCGAGCCATGGAGGAAGAAGGTGGAGGGATGGGGAAGAGTGGGCGTGTTTTCTGAGCTCGGTAGCTGCGTGCAGTTTGGTCGCGTCGTGGTTTGTTTTTGTGGTGGTGTTAGCAGAATAAGAGGAAGTGTTAGCAGAATAAGACTCTTAAGGGTGTTATCATAATAGACCCACCCTATATATATATATATATATATATATATATATATATATATATATATATATATGGCTTCGCACATCTCCATCATCATTATCGGTACATCCTCACGCAGTGAGTTAGGATGCACTTGATCCTAGGAAGGTATCTATCCTTCAAACCAAAGGAGTGATTGAAACTAACAACAGTACATAATATCCAACAAAAGAGGGCCGTGCTACAACAGGAGAATACATGGCTCAGTCTAGATATCAGCACGAATCAAGTTGTGCATATTTGCTGTTGGCATGAACCACATCACTGCATGTCGGGTTTGCAAAAGCCATCCATCGCATGGAAGCTTGATGCCTTTCACACACTGAAGATTATCTGGCAACAAGCTGTGTCGACGAATCTCTGGATATGGTGATTCATGAAACCCATGGTATGATGTGTAAACACAGTCCCCCCTCGCGAATGGAAGTTGCATAGCACGGTAATCATCGACGGTGATATGATCGATGATTGGTTGGATGATCGGATAATTGAGCCCGAGGAACAAGGAGTGGTTGCCGAGGCTGTAAACTCGCCTCCAGTTGAATATGCCTGGCCCAACGGAGCTGGGATCTTTCTTGAACACGAAGCAACCATAGCCATCAATGTCACGAACGCCCCACACATTGTACTACATGTGGTTTGATGTAATGGTTTGGTTAATTTGGTACGTGCGAATGAGCATCAAATGACCGCCGTCAGTAGAACGAGCGATAAACCACCACCCATCGGCTGGTATGATTCAGTCCCGAATCATGAAGGCCAACGCATTTAAGTCTCGCTGCAACAATTCAAATTGGAGACCAGAAGGACAAAAATAAACAATCATGTTTAGAGTATGTGTGGAATTAAAATTATTATAACAGTGACACATATCATAGATAGAGAATTGCAATGCCGTGGTCATAATCATACCCCAAGTTAAAAAAAATAAGCCAATGGCTTTCATATTCTAGCAATATGTCATGGTTCAAACATCATGTAACAATGAGAGGAAAACAACTATGACAGCGCCTACTCATATTCTACCATAGCACTTACTACTACTGTTCTCATATCAACTCTAAGCAATAACATGTGTTGTTATAAAAATCTTGTAAACGAGAGTAACATATAGCAATCATGATGTTATGCTCATAATATGTATTCTAACAATCATTAGATGCCAATTGTTCTCATATCAACTCTAACAATAACATGTGTGGTCATAAAAATATAGGAAATGAGAGGAACATATAGCAATGATGTGGTTATAGACATGCTATGCATTCTAAATTTGTGACAAATGAACAGGCAGTCGTATTCATAAGGTAAAGATGAGATGAGATAGAACAATTACAGGACGATAGATTCCACCAGTATAGGCAGCCAATCTGTGCGTCGACCGCGTAAACGATGCCATCATGCACTATAACATCAGACAGAAATGTTGCCTCAACATGATTGATGATGAGCCATAACCATGTATGGCGACCGGATTCCAGATAGACTAATCCCATGTTGAACAAGGCAATGAGCTTGTAATCCATGTAGTCTTCTGATGGTGTGGGCACTTCGCAGATTACAACTTTCTGCAAAAAGAGGTCGAGCCAAAAGCTTGACGCGTCTCGTGCGTAGTAGGCAGGAGTGTTCGGCAGGCCGCGAGGCTCGATGGCGGCGGTATCCAACGATGGAAGGGTTATCTCTCGCTGGGTGTAGATATCCACGAGACGCCACGGACTACCGGAGTGGTGGATGAGGACGATCCAGTTGGCCTTCATGCCCGCCCAGTAGTGGCCGTGCATAAAGGACAGGTGGACGGGTAGTGGTAGCATGTCGAGGGGCACCATGGCAACCTCCGTAGGATCGTCAAGTCGGTGTCTGGGCCACCTGCGAGGATCGGGCATCAGCAAGCAGGGTGTCTTGAAAAGAGCCGACCGGTTGCAGACGAGTAGACGGTACAAAGACACCGAGCATGCGGCCAGACGAACGGTGCTGAGTAGGTCCATACGACTATAGATCTGCTCCAAGAGAACATCGGGGAGGGAATTCAATCGCGGCTCTGCGTGTCGGTCGGTTCGCCATTGGGCTTTTCGATGCTGCGAGCCAGCGAGGAAGTGGATTCAAGCGGCGAAGGAAGAAGCTTCTCCTCGTGTGGCGAAAGCAGGAGCGGGGATATGGTATCGCGAGCTACCAAGGAAGATGGCGCGGGGGCGAGCAAAGGAGCGGGGTAAATGGTGTGCGGCCGATGATGGGGAAGAGAGGAGGAAGAAGAAGAGAGTAGGAAGTAGAGTGGAAGACGGGGAAGAAAGTGCATTAAATCTCAATTCTACTAGTACTACTACCAGGATATACCGTCCTTCGGAGTATAAATAGTTACACCGATGACATGTGGGTCTACCACAAGAGGGCCCATATGTCGCTTAATGGAGGACAGAGGTGCGAGGCGATTTGCGGAAGCGTGCTCTCTTGGCAAACATGATGGCAGATCTTGGGTAAGGCTGATTTAGTAACACCAACACGCTGGTTCAGCTTATTAATTACGTGTCCCATCTGCTGCAGCGTGTATTGTCACTTCACTGCGAAGACTAGTTGAATAGTTCTCTCTGACCGAGATGGGGAATAATGGATCACGAGGACTTCCTTTCTACAGTATCCCTATGCCTCTACGCTCACTTCACTCATTTTGCTCTGTATCTAGTCACTTGTTGAAATCTGTAGAAAGACAAATACTCCGTATTTGGGAACAGAGGGAGGCTTTTACTCCGTATTTGGGAATAGAGGGAGTATCACCATATGGAGGGAACAGAGGAAGCTTGAAATATGAACATGTCAATGGGAGGGAGTAAGCCCCATGCATGCATGCATGCATGCAACATGCAACACTCACACATACACATGGACGCACACAACACTCACGCACCCATGCGACACACATCACACGATGCAACACACACGCTAATGCTCAAGTGCTCAACCTACTCCCTACGTCCGTGAAAGACTATACATTTAGAGATTTACACATTGACCAGGGCATAATTAACGCCAAAAGTAGCAGACATATGTGTGCATGCGACCATTGAGAGAAGAAGATTAAATGAAGGCCATTGCATGCTGTAATTAAGGATAGACATGTAGCCTATACCTACAGCACAAGTTGGTGCATTAGTCAATCAATATCGATTTAGATTAAAGGCTAAATGCATTGGAAGTGTAGATGTACATCATGTACTACACTCTTTGTTTTATAGCCGATGTACACTCTTTGTTGGAAGACCGAGGGAGGACACGTGCATGCACTCACATACACAGCCAGGGTGGTTTGCGCGCAAGGGTTGGACTCGTGTCGCGCCTGCGTAAAGTTTTGTTTAACTGATTTCTTTGCTCTGCCAACTGACAGGTGGGACCTAGAAATCAGGTGACAAATTAACCAGTCAACAAAGTGCCACGTCGACTATGTGGCCGGTCAGTAGGGTGCAATACGGTGCTCTACGATGAGCTAGTGATCGTATAATCACCGCAAAACTATATATAGTGACCGTAAAGAGCGTATTATTACATACGTTGACCGCCAGTGTATTTTTCTCGTTTCAAATTAAGCCATATTAATCGGAAAGGACGCAGTATGGACTACTACTAGTACTAGTACTGCTTTGATGTGTCCCATCAACTCGCCGAACGAGGAGAAGCTTGCTTACTACGCCTCTCCCTCGCCCACGCGCGCGGTGGTTCGCAGGACGAGGAGAGGGTTTTGACTATAGCGCCCTCTCCCTCTCCCTCTCCCTCTCCCTCGCCCTCGCCCTCGCGGTGGACATGCAGCAGTCTAATCGGTGTCAGATTGCCAGAAGCATATTGTACTATAGTATCATCATTGTTGGACCTTCCTAAGAGGCGAAGAGCCAAGTGCAAGGTTCACACGAGTACGAACTGTTGAACCTCCCGAAGAGGCAAAGAGCCAAGCGCAAGGTTTTATAGGAGTTGTCGTCCTAGTAGGAGTGTACTACAACTATAGCGAACGATGCTACTGTATGATGCCACCACGTCACGTATATCCAAAGCTGTGCCACCTTTTTTTCTCAAAGAGCGGGTTGGAGCCCGTGCAACAACCACACAAGTTGCACGTACACATAACACATTTACTAGTAATAAATTCTAAAGGACAAATGCCAGTATGCCACACAAGTTCATCTCCAATTCATGTGATAAATCTGTGCACGACTAGTCTACATATATTCACAGCGCTACCGTTCACAATTACCGTACTCCACTTACACGTTATAGATGGGCTACATGTCCTCCTCCGTGTTCCAGTCCAGTGTTCTTCATGGATGGCATGATCCATAGCGGTGGGCAACGGGAATCATTGTCGCAGCTTTCTAGTCCGGTTCCACACAATGGAGACTCATCCAAGCTGAAGCAGCATAAATCAGGGATAGCGTGTCCTAGCATGTCGTTCATCCGGCGGTGCACACTGAAGACACAACTATGCTTCATGAACAGCAGGCCTTCCGTGTCGTGCACGGAAGGTGGCATCCGCTTCACAATGGGGTAGCTGTCCCCGATGAAAAGCGAGTACTCTCCAAGAGTGTTCCTCGGCACCCATGTAGCATCACGGGGGTCGAACTCGGCGCCGTTCATCTGGTACACGCGGCATCCCAGATCTGGACACATGGTGACGTACACAGTCAAGGTCCATATATAATAATGTTGTGCTCAAATATGGCAGTCAGTAATACCGTGCAGCAAATAGTACTACTCCGGTATAAAGGAAGTAAAATAACCGGCTTATTATATATAGCCACTCTTGGCTACATGGATGAGATAGTAAGACATGGAAAAACAAAAATGGTGGCAGCTAGTGGGTTCAAGTCTTCAAGGGCCTAGCTAGCTATACGCGTCCTCCATGGTAAAAAGTACTCCTACTAGTACTACTAAGTATACTACTAGTACAACAATGAAAGAGAAGGCGAGAGGGTTAATAAATGGAATACCTGGGTAGATGGTGACGGTCCGATCGTGGTAGATTGTGTGACCATGTTGCACATCAGTGGTACCATGGGTAAAGACTGCTAAGATAGTTGATCCCAATATGCCAAAGTCAGCTACAAGGTTCCAGGTTAGACCGAAGCGCGGATGCAAATGCACATCCAAGATCGGCGATCTTATTTTGATCGGGGGATGATTGGTCCCTGCAAAATAATGGAGTGCCGTTAGGGATGCAAATGATGGTTTGTGCATTCCATTTGTAATCTCCCGTACCGTAGGATGGCAACCAGATGAAACAAGTCCCCTGGCTTGTCACCGCAAAGATGCGGCCTAGATGGCGCACGGTGTCTTCGAACGTGTAGGGGTACAAATCTGTCGCCGCCAACATGCGCCAGCCTCTGCCGTTACTGCCTCTTGCATTGATGGCAATCCTTATGTCGAACACCGCGATGAGATAGTAATCATCGTAGCCACGTCGCTTTGTCGGCGGGTTCGCAATTTCTATCTTATTCAATCTCATGTAGGTATGAACTTACGTATTCAAGCCCAGCCAATCCGGAAGGCCGATCCCACTGGTGGAGAAGGGGTCTACCGGAACGGCCGCACTGCTGTGGATGTTGTGCAAAATGATGGTGGTATCCGGCCGGAGGTATGCAAGCCAATCTTCGTTGGCACCGACCCAGACCTATATATAAGACGGTGGGCAGCGGAGAAATTATGGGATGGAAATGGAATAACTAAGTACTACATGATCAAACTCCATTACTGACCTGCTCATCGGACAAAATCCGACTACCTCTCAACGTCGGCAATTCTAGCGGAGTCAACGTGCAACCATGGCCAGAGAGTGGTGGACTGTTCGAAGGATTGTCCAATAGAAGAACCTTCTCCTCAAGGACGCATGGAAGACCAACAAGCATGGCCTTTTCCCAAGCCTGTTTAAGTAGCGTCTTGAAAAAGTTGGTGCAGGAAGCACCGAGTCTTGCGGCGGTGAGGACGTCACAGCGGCGTGCGATTTCTCCCAGAGGATCGTCGTCCAAGGTCTCCCAGCCTCGACGAGGAGGAGAACCGCCTGGCGAGTCCATGGGAGCAGCGACGAACTGCCTTCTCTTCGGGGGGAGGGGAACTGGCGAGGAGGAGATAAGAGCATAGTAACCGCAGGGCCTCGTCCCTTCCAACTGTAGATCGTTCCTTAGCGAAGGGGTGAGGCTATTATTTACTACTAGTACTAGCATTATGGAACGTTATGGGATTGCATTATACTGTAAATAATAGCACTAGTGAGAAATTTTTGGCACTACGTAGTAGTTTTTGGCGTGGATTAAGAAATTTTGGGTATGTTTTTGCCATTTTTTGTACACACCAACTAGTGTCAAAAAATGTCTTACATTATGTGATGGAGGAGTACGTACTCGTACCGTAGCAGTACTAGTAACTACTTTTCTCAACTAGTAGTGCGATGTACTGTACTTATAGTCTAGTCTAGTATAGTGCACCATTTTTGAACTCTTGAATCTCAGGGCCAAGGAGCTACAATTGGAAGTGGAGGGCACTATGTTCTCTAGAACCATCGCTGTACTATCAATGCAGGGAAAGTACACCTTGATAGTGGCGTAGTGGGTACTCTCGGTGCTCTATTCAGCCGCTCCTCTCACGTAGCTGGCCTACTCAGCCGCTCCTCTCACGCACACACTAGCAGCCTGTTTATGAGCGACAGTTACTGCAGGGGCAGAACATTTGAGTTATTTGATACAGCGAGACTAGGCTTTTCGCTTCCATTTGTGGAGGTGTAATGGATCTCGTCGAACTTTGTTAGTAGTCCCTTCTTTATGAATGAGATGAAGAAAAGATTTTGCCTCCGTTTGAAAAAAACACGTCAAGAGGAATTTCTTTTATAGTAGAGCTGATAATGGAGTGAAGTCCATGCGTGCAACACCACAAGCTACAGAGTAGTAGTAGAGCACTTTACGTACAGAGCCATATTGCACAGTTCCCAGTGCCCCGCCAGGCTTTTCCGGCTCCTCGGGCTTAATTGGGAGGCGCTAGTTTAAATATGCTACTAGCTGATAAGGAAGCTGCAAGCGAGGTGCGGCTAAGGCGGCACGCGAGCCACGGGATGTTGGGAAGGAAAACCCGTTCACCTGGCTAGGCTATCTAGTGCACCCAGATTGTGGGGCCGCACGTTCCTTTGACTTAAAAACTCAAACTACCCGTGTAAAATATTGGCTTGCAGCGAAGTGTAGTAGTACTATTTAAAAAAAAGGCCGCCGTGCGTTCGGCTGGGATCGAACCCACAAAATGAGGTATACACTCCCGCGACCACTAGTAGTACTCGTTGGAGTACGACGCAACCTAGAATCGCCTTTTGTCGCTAGTAGTACGTACATTGTTCCTTACAAGAAACCCCTAATAATGCAAGAAACCACTAAAATGCCAAGAATCTACTACCACTTGCATACGTTGTAGACTTAAGATAAGACTACCTTATCAACCATTGTACATGCTCTTACCAACAAAAATCCTCGAGTGACCTCCTACCTCCGGCCCGTCCACCTAGTCATCCTCAGCCATGGGGCAGCTATTACCCCGCGGCGGCGGCGAGGTCAAAACCGCCGGTGGTGCGGAGCCCATGTTCCGGCAGCCCGGATGCCAGCTCCGTCCGGCGCTCGCGGCCACTAGCTAGCCAAGATAGCTCCGTCCAGCTGCTTGTCTGCAAGGTTTGCTAGCTAGATTGGCACGGCAGCGCAGTGGCTTGCTCGCGCGCGCCGCGCTAAGGTCAGCCATCTGGTTCGAGCGAAGGCCAGCGCAGCGGCTTGCTCGCTCGTGAGTCACGCTCAGGCCAGCCTGCCAACCCGTGCGGAGGCCAGCGCGGCGTCCGGCCCGTCCGGCGGAGCGGCGGCCAACTCGCTCATCACCGACGCCACCGACGAACACGCATCAAGACTTGTTTGAAGTAATGTTCAGGAAAAATAATGATTTGAGGGGGAATAACAGGATAGAATGTCAGATGTGGGTCCCTCATGTCAACGGTCGAACAAAATGTGTTGGTTTAAGCTGCCTCATCAGCACGGACGTGTGGGCCAACCCTGTCATAAATGGGTTTAAATGAACCTAATCGGTAGGAGTACTAGGTAGTAGTTTTTGGCGTGGATTAAGAAATTTTGGGTATATTTTTGCTATTTTTTATACAATAGATTCTTCCTAGGGTTGGTTGAAAGTAGTAGTTTTTTGTTAAACACTCTACATATTGTAAGTAGGAGGGAAAGTTAAGCTTTGGAAGCCAATAAGCAAGGCTAGTTACATAGCGCATATGTGTACATGATTGAAAGTAAATATCAACCATGAGTGACTAATATCTTGATGGAAAACTCGAAACTATGGAATGCTAGGAAAAAATGCATGGTTGGAAATACTAGCAATGTTCATGTCCATTGCAACGAATCATAATTAGAATAATACTTATTCACAAACTTGGTACAAAACACTCTAATTTTGATATACATATGTCACCAGAGATATATTATGTTTCAATTAGAATATATTCCTTGGGCTGTTTTGGTGAGGTCAGGGAGGGATGTGGTTAGTTTTAAGATACTAATTATGGGTTTTTCTGAAAATTAGTAGACAAGTGGGATGTTGGTGAGAAAAGGCAACAACTTACCTCACAATCATTAGATGTAGATCTAATGGTCAGAAACGACGGATGGCAAACACACCAGCATCACCAACTTAGTCTTGTGTAGGAGTACTAGCAAGACCCGTGCATTGCACGGAACATCAAGATGCATTTTTTTATAAAACACTTGTTGTCATTGACCCTTGCGGGAGTAATCCCATGTGAAAAACTAATGATATCTCAAGAAATATGAGGTAAGGTGAAGAGGAGTGGGGTGTGGTGGTGGTTGGTGGTTGGACTGAGGGGAGGCATGGGGATTGACGACGGCGACAGCGGCCACCAGGCCAGTTTGTTCCAGAGCTTCCTTTCTTAATTGCTCAACAATGAGGTTTGTTGGAGATAAGGATGAACGAGGGAAGGCCTTGTCTGCAAATGTGGAGAGGGGTGCGGGTATCTTTTAGTTTAATTTCCATCCGTCAGATATAGATCGGACGGTCTATATTGAAAGATGGCACACGTACCATCATCACCAACTCGATTTTTTATAAGAGAAGAAATATAAGTATGGAGATACAAACGTATTATCGATACTTGCTTCCGTAAACTAGCATCTACATTCTATTCAACGCCTCGGCATGTGGGGCCTTAGCACAATGACTTCTCGACTATGTAAAACAAAGATTTTCCCGTCACCGACAAGGAGGGGGTGACGGCGGCGCATTTTTTAGCTTGCTCTAGTCCTAGTAGTCATACTAGGTGGTCTAACCACGTGTAGATTTATTCTTTTTCACGTCTCGTGTTTGCCGTACTGCCACGACTGTTGATGAATAGATGGTAAGTTATTCACGGGGAAACCCTTGTTGAGCGTGTTTGCGAGAGAGAGAGAGAGACAGTGTGCGTGTGTGATATGTTAGAGACTGAGGCAATGATAACAGACTCTTTGTGTCTATGTCTGTGGAGGATAGAGAGAGACATGTACATGGGGCTTTGTGTTGTGTAACGTGGAGACACATATACATAATTAGAGAGTGAGTGTGTGAGATACACATGCGGACATGGGGAGAGATGAGGATCCAGATAAATGGGTGTTTGTGCATGTCTGTGTGTGTTTGTGCACGCGTTTGTGTGTGAGAGGGAGAGAGTGTATGTGGAGTAGAGAGACCACTGATGATGTAAACCTAGTATAAGGGAAGGGGGAATGGTGTGACATGTGTAGTAGCGGGATAGCACGGGTGCGGGCGGGGGGAGCAGACTATTTGAAAGAGACATCGAGTGTGTGTGTGGGAGAGGGGTGCGAGAGCGAGAGAAAGAGAGAGCTAGCGAGAGAGAGAGAGAGAGAGAGGAAGAGAGGGGGCGAGAGGGGTCGTTTGTGTCCATAAATGGCGTATAGATAGGGAGACAATGTTGATGTTGTCCGAAATTGGCCTATGAACGAAGACACAAGGGAAGCGAGTCATCGTGTGTGTGATAGGGACTTCATGAGAGATCTAGAATAGATGGTGTAGAGAACAATGTGCGAAATCAAGAACGATTATACATTAGGGAGCTATGCAAAGAGTCACGACATATATGTATACAGGGAAGGAGCTGGGTCGGGTCCGCATGTGGGAGAGATAGAAAGAGGAGAGTGGTGCACAAGGAGACAAAGTGTGCTTGTTTGCAGTAGGGGTGGTGTGTGAGGTGAGTGCACGAGAACCACATAACTAGGGAGATAGATGTTTGGGGGCGACGTTTTGTGTGTATGGGAAATAGACACTCTACATTGTGCGTGTGCTTGGGTAAGAGAGATAGCGGGAGACCTAGAGAGTGAGGGAAGAGATGTGTGCATGCCCGAGAGACAAAGTGATAGAGACCTATGTTGGGGTCCGGACTTTACAAGAGAGAGGGGTGTTAATGTGCTCGTGTGTTGGTGTTTGGGGGAGAGAACGACTTCTCTATGTGTGTGTGTGTGGTGGTGGGGGGGGGGTTGACTTCAGATAAAGAGTGAGGTGTCTATATTTGAGGGACTTTAGCGTAATTGAGATATTGTGCACTCATGGTTGATCAATTTGTTTCACAGTTTGTGCTATGAAATAACGATAGTTTTGAACATGCATGATATAGCTTGATGTACCAGAATTACAAACCTAAGATTGGAATTATGGAATTCGACACCATCATTAGCTTTTGTAATTCATTTAAACGGAGGTACATTTTTTAAGCTGGGATTTCTTGGTTTCAAATTCATATATCAAACCTAGAGATATACACATACGGGCATGTTCAAACTTTATAATCTTCCACTTTATTCATACACATACACATTTTTGCTTTTGTCATCATATTTAGGATAAACACATTTGGAATTTCATTTGAATTGGACCGTATGATGGTATTTGCTTGTAGTAGCTCAATGATCCATATTTGAATTGAATGGACAATCTAAATTTCGAGTTGGAGACATTGATTTTCAAAACTTGCACATTTTTTTGCGTGCAAAACAAACAAATTGTAGGCCATGATATCATAGTCGGCCGTCGAGAGCAGAATACTTATAATTTTAGGCGCCAAAAGCTTTCAAACTTCCGCTCACATCGAAATATCACGCTACCGAAAGTTTAGCCTGCGATATTCCTGTTTTACCCTGCCACATGAACGGAAAAGGGCTGCTTTGGTGACTCCATTGTTTTCCCTCTTTGCCCCAACATTCTTCCCAGAGCCCTCCCTTCCCTTCCCGACCCCAACCACGGCAAGCCGCGAATCTAGTCCTCCGCCGCAGCGGTGTACCTCACACCCTGCGGATCTACCTTCCGCACCTTGGAACCCCAACGCCAACTCACCACTTCACCGAGCCGCTTCAGCGACTGGCTTGTCCACCGCTCCAGATCTCCTTGACCGCCATCATGGTCCACCGCACCGGATCTGCTTAACCGGCGCCCTCGTCCACCACAGCGTAGGCCCTTCACTGACTCCCTCGTCCGCCCCTTCGTTGGCCCTTCATACAAGCCCTCGTCCGCCGCAACAGATCCGCCTCACCGAAGCATCAGCATAACGCGCCCGCCGAAGCCTTCGTCCACTGCACCTGACCCGCTCCACGGACGCCATATTCAACTCCACCGGCCCTGCTTTACCGACGTCGCAGCCTCATCAGGTTATTTCGATTTGTACTCTTTCAGTTTTTCTCTTTATCGTGCAACTGTTCACTTACCACAGATGAGCTTTCTTGTATGTCGACAGGCGCCGCAACCGTAGCACCGGAGCCGCTTCAGCGACGGCGACAGCCGGCCCAAACTCAACCGCAACACGAGCACCATCGACGATCCTTAGCTATCAAGTATGACAACGGTACCCATACGCCGCCGAGAATCAGGTACTATTATCCAACGGCCGGCGCCTACGTTCACTTTCCTAGCATAAGCACCGCACCTTTGAATTTCTTCAGGGCATCATTCAGTTTTTCATGAGACGCGTTATTCTGCTTGCACCTGTAGGGCCATACTTACGCGGTGGAACATGTTACATGTGCTAAATTACATACCAAAGGCACATATAGTTAATATGCTTTAGTTTTGTTCGATGCCACCGTTGGTTCCATCGACTACTTAATGTTCTCTATGCTTAATTACACATCAACAAACTAGCATGTGGTTCTGCCGCTTTTTGTTCGTTTTACCCTACATTTTCTGAGGCTAGCTATTACATCACTGCTCCGAGCCTCTGTTCATTACTTGTTTGTGTGTTCTTGATCTTCCCAAGTTGCATGACTAATTTGATGCTTCTATTAATTATGGAGCTGCCAACCCCATCAAGGAAAATATTTGTTCTTTATGGGCTGGCACCTCGAACAAGCATAAAAATAGAGGGAAGCAGATATATTGTCATGTATGCACACACCCTTCTTTCATTAGTTTAGATGAACCACTGATGATCAATTCGGACCAGTGCATGAGATTAAAATTAATTTTACCTAAATAGAGGGTGCAGAATAAACTACAACAGCTATATTTGCAACCACGGGATGCTGACGATATCTTCAAAGAACATTGCAACAGCAGTGAGGCTTCACAGCAACATATGGTAAGCCAGTGTGTTTTAGTACATGTGAAATGTAATGCGAGTGGGCTGCTTTCTTGGCTTGTGCCCTCAACCTATAATCCTAATGAATTACAAATAGTTCAGTTGTCTGCTTTGCTGTATTGCTTGATTCGAATGCATGTTTATTGTTACACTATACCTGAGTTGGCCAATATGTCAAGAAGGATTCTCGCTGTACTATCGTAAAGAAATGCATGCCTATTTCATTTGAGTCCTTAACTTTTCCTCTCAACTTCATCACAAGACTGTCTTCGTAGTTTATATGAGGCCACACTGTTAAGTGCTTTCTCAGATTATTTCAACTGCTTAGATGCCTTGGCAACTTAAATATAGCGGTGGTACACTCCCTTTCAACTAGGGATGTCAATCGGGTCCCGCTTAATCCCGATTAAAGTCCACTAGTGGTATGATAGTTCAAACGAGTTTTTGTTTTTGAGGAAAATGAACTAGGAGGTAGCAAAACTAACTAGATGGGACTGGCGGATGTCGCTTATTTGCCACTTACATCCCTAGTTTCATCTTACCATTTTAATTTCTTTTCGCTGATGCTGATTCAACCATTTAAATATAGTTTGCCATGCTCGCAATAATTCGTCCGTCGTTTACCATGTAAGCTTCTGCTGGATCATACGATAACTATCTCTTACTTATGTCCAGCGAAACCTTTCAGGATGCCGTTCACACTAGGACATAATGTACAACCCTGAATCTATTTGTGGAAGCAAAGGCGCCATCCATGTTACCAGATGGTAGCAGTTCGAGGCAACACCGCCGAGAGCGTCGAGCACGATATTATAGTGCTTGAGGCTCTACTAGAGGCAGAAAGAGATGGTGTGACTCCCATGAATGAGGTAATCTTTATCTGGAGGCTGTAAATTACGGAATTAGCGGCACGCATTATGCAAGCAACCCAAGAATTGGAGGAAGTAAGAATGTTGCATTCAAGACGGAGGAGGTCCTCTGTTTTCGCTATCTGAAGCCCAAGGTAATCCCGGTTCTTCTTTAGATACCAGTTGAAATTGTCATTAGATTATTGTACTTGCATGTTGTGTCATGTCTCTAAATGGATTATGTTGCAAGACCCCCTATGTTGTCCATGTGTTGTAATGATCCAAATTTTTTAGGCGAGGTAATCCTCAGTACTTGTATGATTGACATAAGCTGAACTGTTTTTCGTGTGAGCATATTGTGTTGGATGAAATAACTGTTTGACCCAGAGTGTATCCAACCCACTGAATTCGAAGATCACGGCATTTCTAAATCATAATCATATATAAATTTGGAATAAATCTTTGTTGTGGTTTTGAAGAAATAAATAACAAAACGTATAATTATCTGTGGATATTCGTAATCGAATACAAATTGGATTTGAATTTAGTTTGCCAGGGCCCAGGGCAAACGTGAATGCTAATTCTCCCAAGTTTTGAACGAAGCGGCTAAACACCCACTATAATTTTTGGGCTTCTCGAAGCAAGTGTTTGCGAGATGGAAATTACTGTCTACCCCTGACACTTGACATCCTTATCGACCGGATTTACACTGCTGTCGATAGGGGTAGACTAGTAACTTCAATCAGACGAGACACGACGGCCTCTGAGCCCATTCAGACACGGTGGGCGCCAAATGTGGGTGGCAAAACACATTTGATTCAAGCTCGTTCGAAAGACATGTGTACCTTCCTCCATTTCCCCATTCATACACGATGGGCGGCAAAACAAACTCTCCTCGTCAGAAATCGATGTAGGCTAATATTTTAAATAGGGGCAGATGTGTAACTTCCATCAGACATGACACAACCGCCCTACCTGTCAACCCCGTTCATACACCGTGGGCGGCAAAACACCCTCTCCTCGCCCGAAATAGTTACTGACAAATATTTGGGAGATGCGAGATTACCGTCCTATCCCCAATCGACGCGATGTCTGAAATTTTAAACGGGGGATAAGTTCGTAACTTTCCCCCATTTCAGAGAAGCGCATCCCAAAGTTTGAGATCCCCCCTCCCCTCCATTTCCCCATTCATACACCATCGGCGGCACGACAACCTCCGCACTGTGGCCAGCCTCCTCCGTCCGCCACCCCATCCTCCACCTTGCCGGAGTCGCTACCCCTACCCTGTCGTCCACTTCAAGAGATGGACGTATCTCATCCACGGCGCTGGACCAGGATCCTTTCATCGCCTCCTCTCGCTTCATCGGCGCCGTTGTCCACCTTGGCGTTGCCGCTCCTACGACCGCCTCAACCACGGCAACAGGATGTATCCCCCGACCCGGCCGTCTGCCGTCTAAAGTCTTCTTCCCCGCCGCCGACAGCCATCGCACCCGCATCACCCTCAACATATCAGCATAGGCCTACATGGCGTCGCAAGAGAGGTGGTACTCTTCCATATGTGCTTAAGTTATTGATCTCACCCGTAAAATAGATCGTAATTTGTTTACTATACTTTTCTTGTCCGTACCAAATCGTAGTGGCTAGTTGAAAGCAAACATTGGTTGCGAAGTAGCTTTGTCCGGTTTGCACCTTCAGATCCGCCATGGCACGGGCACTATACTCGTAAAGCTTATGGTTTCCCCCCTTTATATTCACTACCATCATCGTAGGTGCTTCGTGTCGTGCTAGCACTGCTCCTCAAGACCTCAACCCAAAGCTTACGTGTTGAAATACGAATCTGATATGATGCTCATATCACTAAAACAGAGAACGTTTAATTGGTCACCTAATGTTCCTATATTCGTTTCGAAAAGCATGTGCGCCACCCACTGGTCCTGCTAGTTCCACTTTCCTGATTTTTCTCTTGATGCTTAGGGTTTTGCTTTCTATCGTACTAGCATTACTCCACCCTTCAAGCTAAACAACACAACACTCAGAATTCGGAAGCTTAGTTGTTCAAATATGATTGTGATATGATACTGATATTAGTTAACCGACACATTTAATTGGTTAGCTAAAGGTCCCACTTGAGTTTCCAAATGCATGTCGTGACATATAGAGAGACATCATAATTACATTTCTTTGTCACTTGTTGACCGTACTTTCTTGTCCATACCAAATCTTAGTTGTTATTTGAAAGCAAACATCGGTTGCTAACTACCCTTTGCACGGTTTGCAGCTTCAGATCTGCCATCCCACTGCCACGGTCAACAATGTACTCATCATGCTTATGTTTTCCCCATTTTATGATGACCACAATCAGCCTACATGGTTTGTGTCATAATAGCACTGCTCCACCCATCGAGCTAAAGCTTAGTTGTACAAATTCATATATGATATTATTGCTGATATTAGTAAAACTGAGAGATGTTTAATTGGTTAGCTAAATATTCCTAGTTTAGTTTCAAAATGCATGTGAGCCACATATGGAGAGACCGGAAAGAATAGAATTTCTCTGTGCACTCTGGTTCATCATGGGTGGCCAACCGACATTGTATTGAAAGACTTGTAATATCTTCAATCTGCTTGCTCTTGTGCTCTTCTTTAAGATGATACTCTTCTCTTGCGGTCGACTGGTCAGGTCAAGTTGTTCTCCCTTAGTATATTTTGAATCTGTCAGGTCAGGTCGACTTGTGCTTCTTTACTATATGTTGAAGCTGTCATCTGCAAAGTGTCATCACTTCTGGAGCTCTCATATTTTGAATAGTAGGCCACATTATATTAATGCACACAACAAATTACAGCTTGCATGGCATCTTTTAAAAGAATTGCAGAGATAGCACAAAGGGGTTTACAGGGATGCAGTATTGGATTAGAATCACTTCTGCATTACAAGGAAAATCTAACTTGTTTTTATGTTTTCATGCATGTCAGATATTGAACATTATCAAAATGAATATGAGAATGGGCGCACGAGAGGAATATTGCGGAATGATCCACTGGCTAACAAACTTGGCATGGTGGAGGATGGCCTATCTTATTCACCCATCAAGGTGCTTGCTCTAACTTTGCAAAGTTGTATTGGTGCATATATTTTGCATCTGACCTCTTGCATTACTTCTACTTTGTTACACCATCTGCTTAGTTTAAACATCATATATGAGTATATGCCATACCTATCCATTTTCTGTACCTATTCCATGTGTCGTCACACTATGTTTTTCTAGTAAAATGTTGTTCTTTCGTAATAGATGTCCCAAAAGGAAGAGGGTGAGTGCAGATCCTCAAGGAGTACAAACTAGGTATTTGGAAAAGGTAGTGATACCTGTTAAATCAGATAGATCAGCAGCCACAGAAAACACAGCCCAACTGTACCACACTTTACCCCTACTCCAAAGGACCAAACCCCTATTAGAACTGCTGGGAGCCCAGTGTCAGTCTCGTCTATGATATCAATTCAAAATTTGAACTCCTAAATTTCTGCTTGTGCCTTACCTTCTCTCTTGTATGAAACTAATTTCAGATGAATCTCCTTGCTCAAAGGATCATACGATCTCAAATCAATAATGGGCTCTGCATTGCTCTTGTCAGTACCTCTCTCCCTTTTGCCTTGTAACGCTGTACTTAATTAATTGCTATTTGATTATGTGTCATCAGTCTGCACCTGAGCTTCATTATCCTCTGTTTCTTCCAATATTATTTGATCTGTATTTACTCTTTGCAAAATGTAGAATAATGGCAACGCTTATAAAGAATTTTCTTTGGGGAATTTATTGAATTATCCTTCCATCAACATGGAGAAGGGCTTTGTCCAGCCCGTGTTAACATGTAATGTAAGTTCATCCTTCTCAAGCCTTCAAACTTTGTTCTAGTATAGATTTGGATAGGCATCATTTCCTCCACTGCTGTTTGCTTTGCTGTTTACATCTGATTGGATGTTTGCAACAACTACCGCTTCAAATTGTAGTTGTAAAACATGTTCCTTATGCGTGAATGATCCATTTATTTGCTTATATAATTGTGAAACCTGTTACCTGTCTCCTTGTTTCTCTTTCAGAGTCGTATCTCCTACGCCAGGCAGAACTTTAGGGAAGATAGTGAGCCAAACCATCTTGAGGACAGCAAGATGACCCCAAGGTCCTGTCTTGATGAAGACAGTGAGTTGAAGCTACTCACCAGCAGGTGTGAGACAACCTCTGTGCGATCATTGCCTCAATCGATTCGACTTCTTCAGTATCAACTTAAAGCGGAAAGGCTTGCTTCAGCTCAGGTCCGACTTGAAGTCAAAGATGCAATGAAGATGTCAGAGGACTGCCGTGCGCACCATCATGCCTTAAATCTAGTGTTGATGCATCTATCGTTAACACAGTTGAGGTCTACTCATCTTCTTCAGCTATTTGGGGGGCCCGACCTGGCCAGGCCTAGTGCCTTCTGAAGTGCTCTCAGTTTTGTATATTCTTTTGTCAGCGCATTTATTTGCACTGGTGGCGAACTTTGATGCCTAGTGGATGTAATATGTGTGATAGCCGTGATAGCCTAGCGTAAGTTGCTTGCTTATTTATTTCCTTGTTGTCTTGTTTATTTGTTTGCTTGTAGTCATTGCAGTTCTTTTTCCGCGGTTTGCTAGTGGCTGCAATAACCTATTTTTTAAAACTAGGCCACAATAACGATGGGCTAATATTTACTGTAGTGACACTGGGCCTCCTACGGGCCATAGAAACAGTGGGCCTTCTACGGGCCGTAGAAACAGTGGGCCTTCTACGTGCCATAGAAACAATGGGCCTTCTACAGGCCGTATCATCAATGGGCCTTATACGGGCCGTATGATCGATTGGCCAAACATGGGCCAATAACAGGCCGCATTATGGTCGTAAACGGGCTAGAGTTGGAATCGTACGTTCATGGGCCGACCATAACGGGCCATCGTTAATAGGTCGTATTTGATGACACTATGAAAACGGCCCAACGTATTAACGAACCATAAACGGGCCGACTGTAACCGCTGAATTTGGCCCACAAGCAGAAAATGATAGTAACGTGTCGTAAGTAAACGAATGCTAGAAATGAGCCCAAGAATAAATGGGCTCTGAGAAGGCCGAAAGATAACATATGAAACGCCCAACGGAATAACGGGCGTTAATGGGTATAAAGTGATACACCGTTCATTACGGGCCGCCACACCACGGGCCGTTAATGGGTGTAAAGTGATACACTTTGTTCATTACGGGCCGCCACCACGGGCCGTTAATAGGCCAAGAGTTACATAGGGCCTCATATGGGCCGAAAGACGTCACGGGCCATACATGGGCCAGAAGTGAAAACGGGCTGGAATAATATTGGATGGCCCAGATGACGCTACTGGGCCTAATTCGGATAGGGCATAACAAGCCTTGGGTTAGCTGGCTGTAAATGGGCTATATGCGAACATGCCGTTAACAGGCTTTTCATGGGCCGGCCCGCCACCTTTTGACCAAGTCAAACAGGCCGGCCTTTTCACAGAAATGGGCCTCTGTTGGGCCGTGCCACGTGTCGACGTATCATAGACGCCTTCTATCCAATGAGTGGATGACATCTGTCCCAGCGATGAGCCGACACGTGTTTCCTCCAGCCAATGATGATTTTACACGTGGAAAATCCCCATTGGTCGGGGCTGTTAACGGGTTATCGGATCCAAAACCCGACCTGATAGCTTAACGGCGTTCCGTTACGGTGGATGCCACATGTCGGTCACCCTTGACGAAAGCACTTCTGTGACGCGCGATTTATCGTCATGGAAGTGGACACTTCCGTGATGATAATTTTGGTAATGTCATGGAACACTTCTACGACAGCACATGTATGACTATCATGATTCTATCATAAATTTGTCATGGATGTACATGCATGACAGAAAACGTGACCTACTGTGACAAACACGTATCATCATGGAAGTGTATTTTTTTTGTAGTGTTACCACTTCCTTCCTCTTCGGATTTAACCGGCGTTGGTGATCAACAACGGGTTTAGTATCAGGTTCCATATTAATTTTGATCTAACATAGAGTAGGACTAATGCCCTTTAAACCATCAAGAGTATATCCAATAGCAGCTCGGTGCTTCCTTAGAACTTTCAATAATCTTTCTTCTTCATGTTCTGAAAGGTTAGCACTAATAATAACAGGATATATCTTATTTTCATCAAGATAAGCATATTTCAAAGTGTTTGGCAATTTTTTTTAATAAAAACACAGGATCACCTTTAGGTGGAGGAGGACCTCCTAGAGTTTCAATAGGCAAATTGTGTTTAAGCAGAGGATGTTGTTCAAAGAAAATCTTATCTATTTTATTTCTTTCATGCATATGTAAATCATTTTCATGGTCTAGCAAATATAGTTATAGTGGATCCGTAGGAGGCACAACAATAGAAGCAAGACCAATTAATTCATCTTTACTAGGCAATTCTTTTTCATGAAGTTTTCTACTAAACTTGGAAAAATTAAACTCATGAGATTCATCACCAAAACTAACACCGACAATTTGTTTCTCACAGTCTATTCTAGCATTAACGGTGTTCAAGAAAGGTCTACCAAAGATAATGGGACAAAAGTCATCTTGTGGGGAACCAAGAACAAGAAAATCAGTAGATTATTTTATTTTCCCACACAAGACTTCAACATCTCTAACAATCCCAATTGGTGATATAGTGTCTCTGTTAGCAAGTTTAATAGTAACATCTATGTCTTCTATCTCTGCGGGTGCTATGTCATTCTTAATTTCTTGATATAAGGTGTAAGGAATAGCACTCACACTAGCACCTATGTCACACAAACCATGATAACAGTGATCTCCTATTTTAACTAAGATGATGGGCATGCCAACAACAGGTCTATGTTTATCCTTTTTATCAGGTTTGGCAATTCTAGCAGCTTCTTCACAGAAGTAAATAACATGCCCATCCATATCTTCTTCTAAGAGATCTTTAACCATAGCAATACTAGGTTCTAATTTAATTTGTTCATCAGGTTTAGGTGTTCTAATATAGCTTTTGTTAACCACAGTTGAAACTTTAGCATGTTCCTTTATCCTAACAGGGAAATGTGGTTTCTCAATATAAGCAGAAGGAACAACTGGATCAACATTATAAATTATAGTTTCTTCTTTAACTGGTACCGGTTCTTTGATTTCTTCTTTAACAGGTGGGTGATATTTAAACCACTTCTCCTTAGGGAAATGAACATGAGTAGCAAATGATTCACAAAAGGAGGCTACTATCTCAGAGTCAGGTCCATATTTAGTGCTAAACTTTCGAAAAGCATCGGTATTCATAAAAGATTTAACACAATCATACTTAAGCTTAATACCTGACTCTTTACCTTCGTCGAGTTCCCAATCTTCAGAGCTGCGTTTAATTCTTTCAAAAAGATCCCACCGGAATTCAATAGTCTTCTTCATAAAAGAACTAGCACAAGAAGATCAAGCATGGTTTGATCATTATGAGAAAGCTGAGCATAAAAGTTCTGGATACTAATTTCTCTTGAGAGTTCATGATTGGGGCATGAATATAACATTGACTTCAGCCTCCCCAGGCTAGAGAGATACTTTCTCCTTTACGAGGCCAAAAATTATATATATAATTCCTATCACGATGAACTAGATGCATGGGATATTTTTTTGGTGGAACTCCAATTTCAATCGATTCCAATTCCAAGAACCAATATCATCGCATAGCCTATACCATGCCAATGCTTTTCCCTTCAAATATAAAGGGAAAACCTTTTTCATAACTTCATCCCTGGGTAAACCTGCAAGCTTAAACAATCCACAAATTTGTTCTACATATATCAAGTGCATATCAGGATGTTCGGTTCCATCTCCTGCATAAGGATTAGCTAGCAGTTCTTCTATCATACCCGAAGGAATTTCATATTCAATATTTTCAGTAGGTGTATTAGGTTGAGGGGTAGCGGGTAGCTAATTGTGGTTCCGGTCGAGGTGAAGATACCCCGAACAAACCCCTCAAAGGATTGTTCTCCATAGTAACAAGTGACAATAAATTTCAGCACACTATATAAATGTTTGCTTACCAAATTCCACTTACCAAAGGCGCTTCACTCCCCGGCAACGGCGCCAGAAAATAGCCTTGATGACCCACAAGTATAGGGGATCAATTGTAGCTCTTTTCGATAAGTAAGAGTGTCGAACCCAATGAGGAGCAGAAGGAAATGACAAGTGGTTTTCAGCAAGGTAATGTCTGCAGGTGCTGAAATTGTAAGTAGCGTTGTAGTTTGATAGCAAGATAATTTCTAACGAGCAAGTAACGATATTAGTGACAAAAGTGCAGCAAGGTAGCCCAATACTTTTGAGGCAAAGGACGGGCCAAAACGGTCTCTAATGATAAGCAAAGCGTTCTTGAGGGTACACGGGAATTTCATCTAGTCACTTTCATCATGTTGTTTGATTTGTGTTCGCTACTTTGATAATTTGATATGTGGGTGGACTGGTGCTTAGGTGATGTTCTTACTTGAACAAACCTCCTACTTATGATTAACCCTCCCGCAAGCATCCGCAACTACGAGAAAAGTATTAAGAATAAATTCTAACCATAGCATTAAACTTTTGGATCCAATCGGTCCCTTACGGAATAGTGCATAGACTGGGGTTTAAACTTCTGTCACTCTCACAACCCATCATCTAATTGCTACTCCAAAATGCATTCCCTTAGGCCCAAATATGGTGAAGTGTCATGTAGTCGACGTTCACATGACACCACTAAGGGAATCACAACATACATACTATCAAAATATCAAACACATATCAAGTTCACATGATTACTTGCAACATGATTTCTCCCATGACCTCAAGAACAAAAGTAACTACTCACAAATGATAATCATGCTCAAGATCAGAGGGGTATTAAATAGCATATTGGATCTGAACATATAATCTTCCACCGAATAAACCATATAGTAATCAACTACAAGATGTAATCAACACTACTAGTCACCCACAAGGACCAATCTATAGTTCCGGTAACAAGATTAAACACAGGAGATGAACAAGGGTTTGAGATGAGATGGTGCTGTTGAAGATGTTGATGGAGAATGCCCTCCCCAAGATGGGAGAGTTGTTGGTGATGATGATGACGATGATTTCCCCCTCCGGGAGGGAAGTTCCCCCGGCGGAATCGCTCCGCCGGAGGGCAAAAGTGCTCCTGCCCAAGTTCCGCCTCGAGACGGTGGCGCTCCGTCCCGAAAGTCTTCTCTTTATTTTTTCAAGGTCAAAATGACTTATATACCATAATATGGGCACCGGAGGTGGGCCTGGGTGAGCACAACTCACCAGGGCGCGCCTGAGCTCCTTGGTGGGTTGTGCCCACCTGGTGGGCCCCCTCTGGTGGTTATTTGCTCCAATATTCTTCAAATATTCCATAAAAATTCTTCATGATGTTTCAGCTTGTTTGGAGTTGTTCAGAATAGGTAGCCTGACGTAGCTTTTTCAAGTCCAGATTTCCAGCTGCCGGAATTCTCCCTCTTGGTGTGTACCTTGCAAATTATGAGAGAAAAGGCCTTAGAATTACTCCAAAAAGCATTATTATTCATAAAAACATCATCAATAACAGCAAGAAAACATGATGCAAAATGACGTATCAGTATGTGAACGATAGATCGTAATAGGTTTCTACAACTTGCAAGATTGGATCAAGAACACAAATATATTCATGAAAACATAATAGGTTCAGATCTGAAATCATGGCACTCGGGCCCTAGTGACAAGCATTAAACATATCAAAGTCATAGCAACATCAATCTCAGAACATAGTGGATACTAGGGATCAAACCCTAACAAAACTAACTCGATTACATGATAAATCTCATCCAATCCATCACCATCCAGCAAGCCTACGATGGAATTACTCACGCACGATGGTGAGCATCATGAAATTGGTGATGGAGGATGGTTGATGATGACGCCAACATCGATTTCCCCTCTCCGGAGCCCAGAACGGACTCCAGATCTGCCCTCCCGAGGAAGAACAGGAGGTGGCGGCTGATACGTCTCCATCGTATCTACTTTTCCTAACTCTTTTCCTCTTGTTTTGGACTCTAATTTGCATGATTTGAATGAAACTAACCCAGACTGATGCTGTTTTCAGCATAACTACCATGGTGTTGTTTTTTGTGCAGAAATAAAGTTCTCGGAATGGAACGAAACTTTGCGAGGATTTTTTATACAATAAAAGAGAATTTCTGGAGCCAAGAACCACCGGAGGGGGGCACCTGGGTGGGCACAACCCACCAGGGCGCACACCCCCTCCAGGCTTTCCCAGGTGGGTTGTCCCCACCTAGTGGCCCCGCAGACCCTGAAACCGACACTATAAAATCACATTTTTTTCAGAAAAAATTCAGGGAGAAAGAATTATCGCGTTCCACGAGACGGAGCCGCCGCCGTTTCCTATTCTTCATAGGGAGGCCAGATCTGGAGTCTGTTTGGGGCTCCAGAGAGGGGGATCTTCAATCTTGGTCATCACCAACCCTTCTCCATCGCCAATTCCATGATGCTCCCCACCGGGAGTGAGTAATTACTTCGTAGGCTCGCTGGTCGGTGAGGAGTTGGATGAGATTCATCATATAATCGAGTTAGTTTTGTTAGGGCTTTATCCCTAGTATCCATTATGTTCTGAGATTGATGTTGCTATGACTTTGCCATGCTTAATGCTTGTCACTTTGGGCCCGGGTGCCATGATTTCAGATCTGAACCATTTATGTTATCACCATTATATCTATGTTCTAGATCCGATCTTGCAAGTTATAGTCACCTACTACGTGTTATGATCCGGCAACCCCGGAGTGACAATAGTCAGGACCACTCCCGGTGATGACCGTAGTTTGAGGAGTTCATGTATTCATCGTGTGTTAATGCTTTGTTTCGGCTCTCTATTAGAAGGAGGCCTTAATATCCCTTAGTTTCCAATAGGACCCTGCTGCCACGGGAGGGTAGGACAAAATATGTCATGCAAGTTCTTTCCACAAGCACGTATGACTATTTACGGAATACATGCCTACATTATATCTATGAATTGGAGCTAGTGCCGTATCGCCCTAGGTTATAACTATCACATGATGAATATCATCCAACAAATCATCGATCCAATGCCTACGATTTTCTCTTATATTGTTCTTGCTAAGTTACTACTGCTATCATTTCTATTGCACTTGCTACAAAATCTCTGCTATCACTGCTACCATTACTATTGCTACTGCTACTATTATCAAAACTATCATACTACTTTGCTACTGATCACTTTGCTGAAGATAATTAATCTCCACATGTGGTTGAATTGACAACTCAGCTGCTAATACTTACAAATATTCTTTGGCCCCCCTTGTGTCGAATCTATAAATTTGGGTTGAATACTCTACCCTCGAAAACTGTTGCGATCCCCTATACTTGTGGGTTATCAGCGGCGGCTCCCTATCGTGAAACGCGATGAATCCTTCTCTTTGAATTTTTTTCTCCCCGAACGTGAATATATGGAGTTGGAGTTAGGGTCGATGAAGGTCCAGGGGACCCACAAGGCAGGAGCGCGCCCTCCACCCTTGTGGACAGCCGGTGGGTCCCCTCTGGTCGATTCTTTCGCCAATATTTTTTATTTATTCCAAAAATATTGTTCGTAAATTACCAGGTCAATTCGAGAACTTTTATTTCTGCACAAAAATAACACCATGGCAATTCTGCTGAATACAACATCAGTCCGGGTTATTTCCATTCAAATCATGCAAATTAGAGTCCAAAACAAGGGCAAAAGAGTTTGGAAAAGTAGATACGATGGAGACATATCAAGCGCGCCGCGTCCCCCTCAACCGCGAGCAACCACATGCATAGAGCAGTTGAACACGCATGGAATGGTCGTTTACAAGCCGGCCAGTAGTTGTGACGCTGCGTAGAGAGCGGCCATGTGCTACTACCTCCGTCTTGGTCTATTAGTCCCCTTTATATTCTTTGCCATATTTTGACCTTAAATTTAGCTAACAAAATGTTAATGCATGTTATAAAAATTATATAATTGGAAAGTATGTTCAAATGCAAATCCAACGATATAATCTTTGGTGACATGCATTCATATTTTATTTGTTAAATCTCTAGTGCAAATTCGGCACAAAAATACAAAGACGGCTTATAAACCAGGACGTGGGTAGTAGGTAATTAAAACACAAACTTTTTTTATTAATCGTGTGTGTACGTGTCCTTTCATCCTCCTCTCCCACGTCTTGTCACCCCGCTGCCGCAGACGGCTTTCGAGCACAAGCTTGAGCAGCACGCGGGGGCGTTCTTTTGGTCTAACGGTGGCTCAAAGTGGCGCCAATGAATCATTAGTGAGCCCGTTCCCGCGCAACCGCGCAGGTTCCCGTGCAAGCTTCCCGCCCGGCTAGGTGAAATCCCCCAAAATCCCAATGCTTACCGGCCTGCTATATAAACCCTCATGGCCGGTGAGTCTTGTGTCACATTTTCCCCTCCCTCCCTGTAGCTTATCTCATCTGCTTCTCCCACAATCGCCAATGGCACCGGTTCGTCGTCCTCGCTCAGCCACTCTACCGTCATTAGAGGAAAGTGATGGCTCGTATCCGCGTCAGTATTTCCCCGAAGCGGAAGGGATGATGCAGTACAACTTCGGTAGGTATTTTCCTCAGTTATGAAACCAAGGTTATCGAACCAGTAGGAGAACCAAGCAACACTATGTAAACGGTACCTGCACACAAAGAACACATACTTGCAACCCGACGCGTAAGAGGGGTTGTCCATCCCTCTCGGGTAAAAGATAGATTGGTTTGTATGATTTTGGATAAATAGATCTCGCAATAAAACAAAATAAAATAAATAAAGAAAAAGTGCAGCAAGCTATTTTTGGGTTTTTATAATAATAGATCTGAAAACAAAAGCAAATGAAAATAGATCTCAAAGCAAATATGATAAAGAATAGACCCGGGGGTAGTAGATTTCACTAGTAGCTTCTCTCGAGAAAAATAGAATACGGCGGGTAAACAAATTACTGTTGGGCAATTGATAGAACTTCAAATAATTATGATGATATCCAGGCAATGATCATTATATAGGCATCATGTCCAAGATTAGTAGACCGACTCCTGCCTGCATCTACTACTATTACTCCACACATCGACCGCTATCTAGCATGGATCTAGTGTATTAAGTTCATGGAGAAATGGAGTAATGCAATAAGAAGATGACATGATGTAGACAAGATCTATTGATGTAGGAATAGACCCCATCTTGTTATCCTTAATAGCAACGATCAATACGTGTCTTGCTGCCCCTTCTGTCAGTGGGAAAGAACACCGCATGGCCGAATCCATCACAAAGCACCTCTTCCCATGGCAAGAAAAATCGATCTAGTTGGCCTAACTAAACCAAAGATTCTAAGAAGAAATACGAGGCTTTAAGTAATCATGCATATACGAGATCAAAGAAACTCAAATAACTTTCATGGATAAATAGATCTGATCATAAACTCAAAGTTCATCGGATCCCAACAAACACACTGCAAAAAGAGTTACATCAAATAGATCTCCAAGATACCATTGTATTGAGAATCAAAAGAGGGAGAGGAAGCCATCTAGCTACTAACTACAGACCCGTTGGTCTATAATGAACTACTCACGCATCATCGGGGAGGCACCAATGAGGATGATGAACCCCTCCATGATGGTGTCTAGATTGGATCTGGTGGCTCTGGAACTTGTGGCGGCTGGAATTGTGTTTCATAGACTCCCCTAGGGTTTTTGGATTTCGGGGTATTTATAGAGCAACAAGGCGGTGCAGGAGGCGGCCGAGGTGGGCACAACCCACCAGGGCGCGCCCAGGTGGGTTGTGCTCCCCTCGGAGCTCCCTTGGTACTTCATTGGCCCAACAGGTGTCTTCTGGTCCAGAAAAATTCTCCAAAAAGTTTTGCTGCGTTTGAACTCCGTTTGGTATTGATTTTCTGCAAAGTAAAAAACAAGCAAAAACAGCAACTTGCACTGGGCACTATGTCAATAGTTTAGTCCCAAAAAATGATATAAAGTTGCTATATAATGATTGTAAAACATCCAAGAATGATAATATAACAACATGGAACAAGCAAATATTATAGATATGTTGGAGATGTATCAGACAGCTCCAGCTGGGAGGCTACACCGTGACGGCGGGGCAGTCCCCGGCGTAGTGTAGTGTGATACGTCTCCAACGTATTTATAATTTTTGATTGTTCCATGCTGCTATATTATCATTCTTGGATGTTTTACAATCATTTAATAATCATTTTATATCATTTTGTACTACTAACCTTTTGACATAGTGCCCAGTGCCAGTTGCTCTTTTCTGCATGTTTTTTACATCGCAGGAAATCAATACCAAACGGAGTCCATACGCAGCGAAACTTTTTGTGGATTTTTTTGGACCAGAAGACATCCAGTGGGACAAAGAAGTACCGAAGAGGGAGCCCGAGGTGAGCACAAGACACCAGGACGCGCCTGGCCTGGTGGGTTGTGCCCACCTCGGTGGCCTCCCACACCGCCTCTTTGCTCTATAAATACCCCAATATTCCAGAAACCCTAGGGGAGTCCACGAAAATCAACTCTAGCCGCCGCAAGTTTCAGAAACACCAGATCCAATCTAGACACCATCACGGAGGGGTTCATCATGCCCATTGGTGCCTCTCCGATGATGCGTGAGTAGTTCATTATAGACCTATGGGTCCGTAGTTAGTAGCTAGGTGGCTTCCTCTCTCTCTTATGATTCTCAATACAATGGTATCTTGGAGATCCATATGATGTAACTCTTTTTCACGGTGTGTTTGTTGGGATCTGATGAACTTTGAGTTTATGATCATATCTATGTTTTTATCCATGAAAGTTATTTGAGTCTTGTTTGATCTCTTATATGCATGATTGCTTATAGCCTCGTATTTTTTCTCCAATATTTGGGTTTTGTTTGGCAATTGATCTATTTATCTTGCAATGGGAAGATGTGCTTTGTGATGGGTTCAATCTTACGGTGCTTGATCCCAGTGACAGAAGGGGAAACGACACGTATGTATCGTTGCTATTAAGGATAACAAGATGGGGTCTATTTCTACATAAATAGATCTTGTCTAGATCATGTCATCGTTCTTATTGCATTACTCCGTTTTTCCATGAACTTAATACACTAGATGCATGCTAGATAGCGGTCGATGTGTGGGCTAATAGTAGTAGATGCAGGCAGGAGTCGGTCTACTAATCTTGGACGTGATGCCTATATAATGATCATTGCCTGGATATCGTCATGATTATTTGAAGTTATATTAATTGCCCAACAGTAATTCGTTCACCCAGTGTTTGCTATTTTTCTCGAGAGAAGCCACTAGTGAAATCTACAGCCCCTGGGTCTCTTCTTTATTATATTTGCCTTCGCGATCTATTTTATTTGCTTTTATTTTCAGATCTATTAAACTAAAAATACAAAAATACTTTGCTGCACTTTATTTTATTCGCGATCTATTTATTCAATCTATTACAACTTTCTCCCATCTACTTGCCAATTTCTGGCACCGTTGCCCGAAAGGGATTGACAACCCCTTTAATACGTCGGGTTGCGAGTATTTGTTATTTGTGTGCAGGTGATGTTCACGTAGTGTTGCATGGTTCTCCTACTGGTTCGATAACCTTGGTCTCATCACTGAGGGAAATACCTACCGCTGCTGTGCTGCATCATCCCTTCCTCTTTGGGGAAATACCGACGTAGTTCAACCCATATCAAAAGGAATTTCTGGCGGCGTTGCCGGGGAGACATCATCAACATCTACCAAGTTCCTAATCACAAATCTCGTCTCCTTGAAATTTACATTATTTGCCATTTGCCTCTCGTTTTCCTCTCCCCCACTTCACAAAAATTTGTCGTTTTATTCGCCCTCTTTTTCGTTCGCTTTTTTCGTCAGATCTATCTTGCTTGAAATTATGACTGACTTTGGAATGGCAAAAACAGATGATGGCCTAACTCCTAAATTTGGACGATCTAGCAATCTGGATGCTAAAACCTTTGTTTTGGGGCAAGGGAATGTTATAGGAAAAGAATGTATTCAAGAATTTTTCAGCTGTGTTGGAAATTTAAGCCTGGATGATGTTCCTACACTTAAGAGGACTAAATCTTATGCGGAATCTATTTCAACACTAGTTCTGAAACTTGAAAATAAATTTATCCGTACTCATCCTACCTTGCAAAGATTGTTTTTTGAGCTGCTCGTCATAAAAAACCGCAAGGCTAAAAATTGGCCACTCTCGTTCTTATGAATGAATTTGACTACATAATACGGGAAGCTAGGGAAATCTTTGAATTTTATGGTATGAATCGTGAAAAACCCATGATAGATGAAATTCTCTATAATAGTAATTATGTGTTAAGAAATTTTCTTGGGGATAATCAAATCTTTGATGACAATCTTAAAAAGGAAGTCCCTGTTTTAGATATAATCCAACAAGTTTTCAATAATGTTAATCAACATTATTCTTGGACTGTTGCCGGAAATCAAAGGGGCTATGATGATAAGCAACTTGATGATGATAAGGTTTCCATGGATAATATATTTTATGTTGTATTTGCAAAATCTCTTGACAAAAGCAGCTCTAAGAAAATCAAAGAGAAGGATGACAATACTTAGATCCTCCTTGCTGTATGCCTAGCTAGGGGCGTAAAACGATAGCGCTTGTTGGAAGGCAACCCAATGAATAAAATTTTATTTTGCCTTTTGCTTCCTGTTCTTGAGTGTTTACACAATTATGCTACTGTTATGATTGTGTTTTTATGTTTTAATTAGTGTTTGTGCCAAGCAAAGCCTTTGGGATCATGTTGGGTGATAGTTGTTTTGATCTTGTTGAAAAAACCGAAACTTTTGCCTCAGAAAAATAATTTTCATAAATCACAGAAACGTGATTTTGCTCTGAAATTTTTACACAAGATTGACATACAAATTGCCCATGTTGTCCTAATTTTTCAGAATTTTTGGGTTAAAGAAGTATTCGAAGTTCCCTGATTGCTACAGACTGTTCTGTTTTTGAGAGATTCTGTTTTGTTTGCGTTGTGTGCTTGTTTTGACGATTCTATGGTTCTCTTTGAAGAGTTTTTGCCATAGAAAAGTTGGAATACAGTAGGTATAATGCAAAAATAAAATATGAATGGTTTTGCAATAGTACTTATAGTGGTGATTTTCTTTCTTATATTAACGGATCTCACGGAGGTTTTGTTGAGTTTTGTGTGATTGAAGTTTTCAAGTTTTGAGTGATATTATGATGGATGAAGGAATAAGGAGTAAGAAGAGCCTAAGCTTGGGGATGCTCATAGCATCCCAAGCTATTATACAAAGAGAAGCAAGCAACTAATCTTGGGGATGCCCGAGTGGCATCCCCTCTTTCTTCTAATGACCATCGGTATTTTACTCGGAGCTATATTTTTATTCGTCACATATTATGAGTTTTTCTTGGAGCGTCTTGTATGATATGAGTCTTTGCTTGTTTTGTTTTTATTTTAAGTCTTGAATCCTTGCTGGACACACCTATTTGAGAGAGCCAAAATTATGCTATGACTTGTTACAATTGCTCTCTATGCTTCACTTAAATCTTTACGAGCTATGGAATTGCTCTAGTGCTTCACTTATATATTTTTTAGCACAGTGTGCTTTGTTATTTTTGAATAAATGCTCTAAAGCTTCACTTAGATTTATTTAGGAGTTAGTAAAAAATAGAAATTCTCTCTTGCTTCACTTAAATTATCTTCAGAGAGAGAGAAATATTATGCTCATGATCTTCACTTATATTTGTTTGAGCTTATTAAAAAAGCAACATATAAAACTAGTCCCAAAGTGATAGATATCTAAGAAGGATATAATAAAAACTTTTATGAAGATCATTGGACAAAATAAACTTGATTCTTTGTAATATTTTTGAGATATGATGATATGATATGTGAGTCATGTTGATGAGTAATTGTGCTTTAGTAAGAATATTGGTGTTAAGGTTTGTGATTCCCTATGCAAGCCTGAAAGTCAATAGTTATGCTATGAAATTACATCCTACTTGTGGTGCATTATTCGGTGTTAGTTATCCTTAATGCTCGCTTATGAGATTTTTTGTTTCCTTGTTGGGCACTTCTCAATCTTTTTGCTAGCCTTCATTTGCACTAAGTATGATCACTACTTGTGCATCCAAAATCCTTTAAACCAGTTTTGCCTTATGAGTCCACCATAGCTACCTATATGCGGTATTTCCATGCCGTTCTAAGCAAATTTGTATGTGCCATCTCTAATTTTCAAAATAAATTTCTCTTTTGTGTGCTCATACCGCTCATGAAACGGTAGGGGGTGGTTAATATATTTCCATGCTAGATGTGTTATTCTCAAGATGAGTGTTTATTACTTGTCATTGCACGAGAGTACGACAAAGGTATTAGGGATGCCCATTCCCGAAATGAAAAATGAATTCACTTTATGTTGTCAAATAGTAAATTCCTTGGAAAGTGTTGGTATGTAAGGCACCCATGGATACAGTTAGCCATATAAAGTGAAAGTATGGTGGAAAAGGGAATAAACTTTATTTTTTGTTTGGGAACCGCCTATGATATATCTAGCATGGAAAATATTGGGAACTACACAATCGTTTTCATTGATAGGAAAAGCATGCCTCGCAAAATGTTTTTATCTATCTTTTTCGCTTTGAGCTCTGGCACCTCTACAAGTCCCTACTTCCCTCTGTGAAGGGCCTTTCTTTTACTTTATGCAATTTTTATTTTTACTTGAGTCTCCATATTATCTTATAAAGCACCAACTAAGGGGCACTATGATCGTACTTGAGCATTGGGTGTAGCTAATATGCGAGTGTGTTTCATGAATGGATCAATGATTGATCATAATTTGCTAGGGATAACTTGCTTTAGTGTTGATATTTTGAAAGACATGGTTGCTTGTCGATATGCTTGAGTATTATAGTCCTCATGTCAAAACTAGACTATTGCTTTGAACCATATAAAATTCCAAATGTCCATGCTACAAAGAAAAAATTATGTGATGAACATGTTAGGCAGCATTCCACATCAAAAATTCTGTTTTTATCATTTACCTACTCGAGGACGAGAAGGAATTAAGCTTGGGGATGCTGATACGTCTCCAACGTATATATAGTTTTTGATTGTTCCATGCTGCTATATTATCATTTTTGTATGTTTTACAATCATTTTATATCATTTTTTTGGTACTAACCTATTGACATAGTGCCCAGTGTCAGTTGTTGTTTTCTGCATGTTTTTTACATCGCAGGAAATTAATACCAATCGGAGTCCAAACACAAAGAAACTTTTTGTGGATTTTTTTTGGACCAGAAGACATCTAGTGGGCCAAAGAAGTACCGAAGAGGAAGCCCGAGGTGAGCACAAGACAACATGGCGCGCCTGACCTGGTGGGTTGTGCCCACCTCAGTGGCCTCCCACACCACCTCTTTGCTCTATATAAATACCCCAATATTCCAGAAACCCTAGGGGAGTCGACGAAAATCAATTCCAGCCGCCTTAAGTTCCAGAAACACCAGATCCAATCTTCAAACCATCACGGAGGGTTTCATCCTGCCCATTGGTGCCTCTCCGATGATGCGTGAGTAGTTCATTGTAGACCTACGGGTCTGTAGTGAGTAGATAGATGGCTTCCTCTCTCTCTTTTGATTATCAATACAATGGTCTCTTGGAGATCCATATGATGTAACTCTTTTTTCCGGTGTGTTTGTTGGGATCCGATGAACTTTGAGTTTATGATCAGATCTATGTTTTTATCCATGAAAGTTATTTGATTCTTCTTTGATCTCTTATATGCATGATTGCTTATAGCCTCGTATTACTTCTCCGATATTTCGGTTTTGTTTGGCCAACTTGATCTATTTATCTTGCAATGGGAAGAGGTGCTTTGTGATGGGTTCGATCTTACGGTGTTTGATCCCAGTGACAGAAGGGGAAACGACACGTATGTATCGTTGCTATTAAGGATAACAAGATGGGGTCTATTTCTACATAGATAGATCTTGTCTACATCATGTCATCGTTCTTATTGCATTACTCCGTTTTTCCATGAACTTAATACACTAGATGCATGCTGGATAGCGGTCGATGTGTGGAGTAATAGTAGTAGATGTAGGCAGGAGTCGGTCTACTAATCTTGGATGTGATGCCTATATAATGATCATTGCCTGGATATCGTCATGATTATTTGAAGTTCTATCTATTTCCCATGTAGCGACCCGACCTCAGACGGTCAAGCCTACGTATTCTTGTGCCATCCTCGAGCAGATATCTTGGCACACACAGTACATCAATGTATATATCAAAGTGCAATCACATGTATAAATAACATAAAATGATATATACCTCATAATACTCAGCGGAAACAATCAAACGGGTGTGGAGTCCCATCAACGCCATCGGCAGGTTGAGTGTAGACCGTAACCTCAGATCGTAACTCTTACTCGTCAAGGAAAAATATCTGCAACATGATACGTTGCAGCCGTGTAGGTCAAGACATTGAATGTACCGCAAGATCACAATAAGAGAAAACAGATGATAAACTATACTATATGCAGTATGGCTTTGTGGCTCTGTATCTGAGTTTTGTTTGCGTAAAAGCTGATTTTATTTTCCCTACATCAAGGGAATAAATGAAGTCTGTACTATGGAGTTTTCTATCATGACATGGTTCCGCCAACCGATGTCTCATAACCCAAAATCATCATATGTTGCCCACAATTAAGTTATCAATCCAGTGTTGGAGAGTTCCGAGATAGATCCAAGTCCAGAGCCTCAAATGTCCCGAAACGGGGACACGGCTAATCGATTAGGTTTTAACCCTCTGCAGAGGTTTGTACACTTTACCCGCAAGATTCGATCCTCTTTACGCTCTCGCACTTCAGAGTGTTTGAGAACAAGATGACCAAACATGGTCTTCCAAAGAGTTCCTCGACCACTGTCCGTACTCAACCCATCCTACCGTAGTTCTACATCTGCTAGTACCGTCCCAGCCAGAGTCACAACTAGGGTCAACCAAGCCGAGCCCATAATGACTTGCGGTTGCACGGTAAGCTTCCGGCGTGAAGTATTCTTCCGTCTCTTTGAGTCTGGGTGAAGCTTTTCCGCAAGATGTCATGGCGCTTCTCCATGCATCCCGCCAACCACTGGTTTCTCCAGGTGCCCACAACCGTCCTTCACCCAGTAGTGTGTATTGAATTCTTGTCTTGAGTCTTGAAGTCTTGAGGCCTTGAAGATGCAGTCCTTGCAGATTCCATCATGGAGTTGTCGTCATTGACGTAGAATCCTCCATTCTCACACCACTCCCGAGTACTCATACCAAACCCCGTCTACTATAGCGTAGCATTAAATAAAATATCGTCCCGGGCTTGGTAACAGGGGGGTGGGTTCCTACCTCATGCATACTACTCAACTACAAGGATTCAATAACACTACTGAGGGGTGGTTGCAAAGATGTCACTAAATGCAATAAAACATAGGCAGGAAAGCATGGTCAAAGTGAACTTGCCTTGTTGACTATCTTCGAAAAACTAGGGTTTCGTAGTAGCAATCTTCGCACTCCGGAAATTCTACCGAGGCAAACAATAACTATAATAAGCACATAGCATAACATAACATAACAAAGTAACACACCAAAACCAACAAAGCAAAACCCAAAGGGAAAACTTAAAGAAAAAAAACAACTCAAAGTTTTTCCTACTTCAAATAACAACAAAAAATAGTTTTATATAACATAAATTTCTTAACATCACCTAATCATGGTTTTATGTTAACTAAACAGAAAATATTTCATTAAGCAACTAGGAGCAAAAAGAATTAAATAAAATCTATTATGAAACTCCCGGAATAAGCAAAACAAGCTTTAATTCAAATCTGATCTAACTCAATTTTATAAATCCAAACATAGACAAATTATATATTTTGGAAACTACAAGAAAATTGTGATCTAACGCAAAAGAATCAGCATCATTGGACTTCTAGATCAAAAGTTATAAGCTAAACAAGAACGGAACTAAATCTGTTACGGAAATAAATCTGAAAACGAAAACGGCGACGTGGCGAGATTTGATTGGTTGTCGGGTGTGCGCGTTTTAGGCTATCTAGAGGACGGCCGCACATTTGAAGAAAACGGTTTGGCTATTAAGTGATCTATTTGGGGCCTTAGGATCAAGATCTAACGGTGGTACGGGAATAGACAAAAGAAAGAAAAAAAAACAACAAGGGAGTTACCTGTACGTGAGGCAGAGATGGCAGGAAGGAGACGGCGATGTGGAGGGCTGCTCCGGCAAGGGGGCGAGGTCGCCGGCGAGGGTGGGGGTGGCGGAGGAGGGTCGGCGCTTGGGGAGGTGGCGCTGGGCGATGGGGAGGTTCCAGGAGAGCTCCTGGTGAGCGTTTCTAGGCAGGAAAAGGAGGACGGTGGCGAGGAGGCTACGGGCAGGAGGGGCGTGGTGATGGGAAAATGGAACGAGGAGAGGAGGGGTTTTATAGGCGGTCTCGGGAGGCGCTGGGATGGAAAGACGAGGGAGATCGGGAAGGTGGAGTTTCCTGTCTCCATGGATATGGAAAGCTTCAGAACGTGAGAGGAAACAGAGGAAGGAGATGATCTCTTGTTGGGCTAGAACAGGAAAGTGCTTAATGGGCCAGCAGGTTTTTCCTAATAAAACGATTCCATTCCTATTTTTAAAATTAGGAAACTAAAACAATAAAAAGGAAATCAAATCAATTCGAATCAAGAGTTTTATATACTAAAATTATCAGAAAAATAAAATGTAGATGATGAGCATTATTCCACGGCCAAAATAAAAACTTAAAAAATGTTTTCAGAAAATCCCTAAAGGCTTTATTTCTTTTTGCAAATAATTTTAAATAAAAACTTTGGTTTTCTTGGCTCAATATTTTCAAAATGCCCCTGATTTTGGAGGGTCATTTTCCTCCGCTCTTTCTTGCTTGCAAGAATTTATTTTCGGGTATTTCTCGGGAAGAAAATAGAGAAGCAAGTGCAAATATTCGAAAGAATTAAATTGCAAAACTCCGTTCAAATTCTTTATAGTTGAAGAAGTCATGTCATCTTCTCTCATTGATTTTAATAGGATGAATTTGAATTTACCGGAGAAGGGGAAAGTCATTTTATTCCCTCTCATTCAAAAGTTTTTGAGAAGGTTCAAATTTCACTCAAGTTTAATTCACTCAAGCAAACAAACAAACAATTCAATTAATTATATTAACATTCCAAAATTTGGGATGTTACATCCCAATTGTAATTCGTTTACCACCGTTTGCTATTTTTCTCGAGAGAAGCCACTAGTGAAATCTACAGCCCCTGGGTCTCTCCTTTATTATATTTGCCTTCGCGATCTATTTTTATTTGCTTTTATTTTAAGATCTATTAAAATAAAAATACAAAAATACTTTGCTGCACTTTATTTTATTCATGATACATTTATTCAATCTATTACAACTTTCTCCCGTTTACTTGCCAATTTCTGGCACCGTTGCCCGAAAGGGATTGACAACCCCTGTAATACGTCAGGTTGCGAGTATTTGTTATTTGTGTGCAGGTGCTGTTCACGTAGTGTTGTATGGTTCTCCTACTGTTTCGATAACCTTGGTCTCATCAGTGAGGGAAATACCTACCATCGCTGTGCTGCATCATCCCTTCCTCTTTGGGGAAATACCGACGTAGTTCAAGCCACATCATAGTGCGCATGGCGTCCGTGTTGGGTGTGCGCGGAACACCCACCACACGCTCCGCCGCCGCTGCCCATCGACATCTATTGCCGGCCGCCGTTGCCGCCACCCCACCATCTGGCGCGGTGGTCACCACACCACCATCGAAAGCCAGGGCCATCACCCGCTCCGCTGCCGTGGCCCGAAGGCGGGAGGTGGCTGTCGTGGCCGCCACCCCACTGTCGGCTACCGTGGCGATCACCCGCTCTGCCACCGCGGCCCGAAGGCGGGACGTGGTGGTCGTGGCCGCCACCCCATCGTTCGCCGGCGTGGCCGCCAGCCCACCGTCAACCGCCGGGGTCATCACCCGCTCCGCCACCACCGACTAAAGGCGGGAGGCGGAGGTGGAGGCCCGCACGTGAGTCAGCGACCTTGCACGCTGATACGTCTCCAACGTAACTATAACTTTTGATTGCTCCATGCTATATTATCTACTGTTTTAGGCACTATTGGGCTTTATTATCCACTTTTATTTTATTTTTGGGACTAACCTATTAACCGGAGGCCCAGCCCAGATTTGCTGTTTTATGCCAATTTCAGTGTTTCGAGGAAAAGGAATATCAGACGGAGTCAAAACGGAACGAAATCAACTGGAGGAAGTTATTTTTGGAAGGAAACCCACCTGATGGACTTGGACTCCACGTCGGAAGATACGGAGGTGCTCACGAGGGTGGGGCGCGCCACCCCGGGCGCGCCCTGCCTCGTGGGGCCCCGTAGCTCCACCGACGTACTTCTTTCACCCATATATACCTCGCACCCTAAAACTTCCGAACATAAGATAGATCGGAGTTCCGCCACCGCAAGCCTCCGAACCACCAAAACCAATCGGGACCCTTTCCAAGACCTCGCGGGGGGGATCCATCTCCGTGGCCATCTTCATCATCCCGGCGCTATCCATGACAAGGAGGGAGTAGTTCACCCTCGGGCTGAGGGTATGTACCAGTAGCTATGTGTTTGATCTCTCTCTCTCTCTCGTGTTCTCTCTGGTGTTCCCTCTATGGCACGATCTTGATGTATCCCGAGCTTTGCTATTGTAGTTGGATCTTATGATGTTTCTCCCCATCTACTCTCTTGTGATGAATTGAGTTTCCCCTTTGAAGTTATCTTATCGGATTGAGTCTTTTATGAGAACACTTGATGTATGTCTTGCAGTGATTATCCGTGGTGACAATGGGATATCATGTGCCACTTGATGTATGTTTTGGTGATCAACTTGCGGGCTTCGTGACATTGGGAACCTATGCATAGGGGTTGGCACACGTTCTTGACTCTCCGGTAGAAACTTTGGGGCACTCTTTGAAGTACTTTTATGTTGGTTGGATGAATCTGAGATTGTGTGATGCATATCGTATAATCATGCCCACGGATACTTGAGGTGACAATGGAGTATCTAGGTGACATTAGGGTTTTGGTTGATTTGTGTCTTAAGGTGTTATTCTAGTACGAACTCTTTTATAGATTGATCCGAAAGAATAGCTTTGAGGTGGTTTCGTACCCTACCATAATCTCTATGTTTGTTCTCTGATATTAGTAGCTTTGGAGTGACTCTTTGTTGCATGTTGAGGGATTGTTATATGATCCAATTATGTTATTATTGTTGAGAGAACTTGCACTAGTGAAAGTATGAACCCTAGGCCTTGTTTCCTATCATTGCAATACCGTTTACGCTCACTTTTATCCTTAGTTACCTTGCTGTTTTTATTATTTCAGATTACAAAAACCTATATCTACCATCCATATTGCACTTGTATCACCATCTCTTCTCCGAACTAGTGCACCTATACAATTTACCATTGTATTGGGTGTGTTGGGGACACAAGAGACTCTTTGTTATTTGGTTGCAGGGTTGCTTGAGAGAGACCATCTTCATCCTACGCCTCCCACGGATTGATAAACCTTAGGTCATCCACTTGAGGGAAATTTGCTACTATCCTACAAACCTATGCACTTGCAGGCCCAACAACGTCTACAAGAAGAAGGTTGTGTAGTAGACATCAAGCTCTTTTCTGGCGCCATTGCCGGGGAGGTGAGTGCTTGAAGGTATATCTTTAGATCTTGAAATCTAATCTTTTTGTTTCTTGTTTTAGCACTAGTCTAGTTTATAAAAGAAAACTACAAAAAAATGGAGTTAAGTTTGTCTCATACGCTTCGTCTTTTTAATATCTTTCGTGAGTATGATGGAAAGGCAAATTGTGCCAAAGTGTTAGAAGAAGAATGCATTAAATTGTTTGGCACTAAATCTTTGAATGATGAGAATGATTGCAATGTTGTTAGTATGAATTCCTTGAATATCCATGATGCTAATGATATGGAAAGCCACAAGCTTGGGGAAGCTATGTTTGATGAAGATGATATTTTTTGTCCCCCAAGCTTTGATGAGCAAATTTATTATGATGAAAGCATGCCTCCTATCTATGATGATTATTGTGATGACAAGTATGCTATAAAGAATACTTATAACCATGAAACTTGTCATCTTGATCTTAATTTTCAATCACATGATAGTTATTTTGTTGAGTTTGCTCCCACTACTATTGATGAGAATAGATTTGCTTATGTGGAGAGTAGTAAAATCTCTATGCTAGTAGATCATGAAAAGAATGATTTAGGTGCTGGTTATATTGTTTAATTCATTCATGATGCTACTAAAAATTATTATGAGGGAGGAACATATGCTTGTAGGAATTGCAATAATATCAAGTTTCCTCTCTATGTGCTTAAAGTTTTGAAGTTATGCTTGTTTTACCTTCCTATGCAAGTTGATTATTGTTCCCATAAGTTGTTTGCTCACAAAATTCCTATGCATAGGAAGTGGGTTAGACTTAAATGTGCTAGTCATATTCTTCATGATGCTCTCTTTATGTTTCAATTCTTATCTCTTATGTGAGCATCATTGAAATCATAATGCCTAGCTAGGGGCGTTAAACGATAGCGCTTGTTGGGAGGCAACCCAATTTTATTTTAGTTTCTTACTTTTTGGTTCTGTTTAGGAATAAATAATCCATCTATCTTCTTTTTGATGTGTTTTTATGTTTTAGTTAGTGTTTGTGCCAAGTAGAACCTTTGGGAAGACTTGGGTGAAGTCTTTATGATCATGCTGTAAAAAACAGAAACTTTAGCGCTCACGAGATTAGCTTCAAATTTTTACTGGAGAGTGATATTTAGTTGATTATTTTTTCAGATGATTACTAGACAATTTCCTCAGGTCCACCAATTTATTTTAGAATTTTTGGAGTTCCAGAAGTTTGCGTTAGTTACAGATTACTACAGACTGTTCTGTTTTTGACAGATTCTGTTTTCATTGTGTTGTTTGCTTATTTTGATGACTCTATGGCTAGTAAAATAGTTTATAAACCATAGAGAAGTTGGAATACAGTATATTTAACACCAATATAAATAAATAATGAGTTCATTACAGTACCATGAAGTGGTGTTTTGTTTTCTTTCGCTAACGGAGCTTACAAGTTTTCTGTTAAGTTTTGTGTTGTGAAGTTTTCAAGTTTTGGGTAAAGATTCGATGGACTATGGAATAAGGAGTGTCAAGAGCCTAAGCTTGGGGATTTCCAAGGCACCCCAAGGTAATATTCAAGGACAACCAAGAGCCTAAGCTTGGGGATGCCCTGAAGGCATCCCTCTTTAAATCTTCGTTCATCGGTAACTTTACTTGGAGCTATATTTTTATTCACCACATGATATGTGTTTTTCTTGGAGCGTCATTTTATTTTCTTTAGATTTGCTTGCTGTTAGTTAGAATAATGTTTTGCATCTTTAGTTTCAATAAAAAAGTCAAGGATAGCCTTTGCCATGCTTATTTTGCTAGTATACATGTTGCTGTTTGAAAATAGAAAGTTTATCGCTGTTGCAAAAATTCCTTAGAAAAGTCAGAGAGTGGTATAATATTGAATCTTTTTTAGTATTGAGCTCTGATTAATTTATTACAGTGGGAATTTTAGTTCATAAATTTTGGAGTCAGGGAAGTATTGATACTCTTGCATTCTTTACAGACTGTACTGTTTTGGCAGATTGCTGTTATGTTTGCATTGTTTGCGTTTGTTTGCTTGTTTAATGATTCAAGGATAGGAGTATTAAATATGCAGAGGAATTTAATATTCAATGTTTAGTAATAATGTTAGTGATTTGTTACAGTAGAAAATGATAAGGTTTTGCATTGGTTTATACTAACCTATCTCACGAGTTCTTGTTGAGTTTGTTGTGAATGAAGCTTTTGATAAAAAGAGAAACCATGATATGAGAGGAATTAAGGAGACACAAAAGTTCAAGCTTGGGGATGCCCAAGGCACCCCAAGATAATATTTCAATAAGTCTCAAGCATCTAAGCTTGGGATGCCCCGGTAGGCATCCCACCTTTCTTCTTCAACAACTATTGGTTAGTATCGGTTGAGCCTAAGTTTTTGCTTCTTCACTTGAGTTGTGCTATCCTTGCAATGTAGTTTTCTTTAGCTTTGCTTGCTGTTTGAATAAAGTATCAAGATCTGAAATTCTTAAATGTTAGAGATTCTTCACATAGTTGTATAATTATTCGACTACTCATTGATCTTCACTTATATCTTTTGGAGTAGTTTGTCATTTGCTCTAGTGTTTCACTTATATCTTTTAGAGCATGGTGGTAGTTTTATTTTGGAGAAATATATGATCTCTCATGCTTCACTTAGATTATTTTGAGAGTCTTAAATAGCATGGTAATGTGCTTAATTCTAATATGCTAAGCATACAAGATTTGTAAGAATTCTTATGAGTGTGTTGAATACTAAGAGAAGTTTGATACTTGATAATTGTTCCGAGATATGGAGGTAGTGATATTAAAGTCATGCTAGTTGGGTGATAAAGAATTCAAGGAATGCTTGTGTTGAAGTTAGCAAGTCCTGTAGCATGCACGTATGGTTAAAGTTGTGTAACAAATTTGAAACATGAAGTGTACCTGGCTTGTGCATCCTTATGAGTGGCGGTCGGGGACGAGCGATGGTCTTTTCCTACCAATCTATCCCCCTAGGAGCATGCGCGTAGTGCTTGATTTTTGATGACTTCAAATTTTTTGCAATAAGTATATGAGTTCTTTTGACTAATGTTGAGTCGGATTATACGCACTTTTACCTTTCCGCCTTTGCTAGCCTCTTCGGTACCGTGCATTGCCCTTTCTCACCTTGAGAGTTGGTGCAAACTTCGCCGGTGCATCCAAACCCCGTGATATGATATGCTCTATCACACATAAACCTCCCTATATCTTCCTCAAAACAGCCACCATACCTACCTATTTATGGCATTTCCATAGCCATTCCAAGATACATTGCCATGCAACTTTCCACCGTTCCGTTCATCATCATCATGACATAAATTACTTTTGTCATATTGCCATTGCATGATCATGTAGTTGACATCGTATTTGTGGCAAAGCTGCCATGCATTATTTTCATACATGTCACTCTTGATTCATTGCGCCATCCCGGTACACCGCCGGAGGCATTCATATAGAGTCATATCTTGTTCTAGTTTTGAGTTGTAATCCTTATGTTGTAATCAATAGAAGTGTGATGATCATCATTATTAGAGCATTGCCCAAAAAAAAGAGAAAGGCCAAAAAAAAGAAAGGCCCAAAAAAATAAAAAATAAAAATAAAATAAAAAACTAAATAAAAAGGGCAATGTTAGTATCTCTTTTTCCACACTTGTGCTTCAAAGTAGCACCTTGTTCTTCATGTAGTGAGTCTCATATATTGTGCTTCAAAGTAGCACCATGTTTTTCATATAATGAGTGTCATAAGTTGTCTTTTTATACTAGTGGGAATTTTTCATTATAGAACTTGGCTTGTATATTCCTACGATGGGCTTCCTCAAAATGCCCTAGGTCTTCATGACCAAGCAAGTTGGATGCACACCCACTAGTTTTCTTTTGATTGAGCATTCATAGCTTTAGTGCATCCGTTGCATGGCAATCCCTACTCCTCATGTTGACATCAATTGATGGGCATCTCCATAGACCGTTGATTATCCTCGTCAATGTGAGACTTTCTCCTTTTTTTGTCTTCTCCACACAATCCGCATCATCATATTCTATTCCACCCATAGTGCTATATCCTTGGCTCACGCTCATGTATTGCGTGAAGGTTGAAAAAGTTTGAGACTATTTGAGTATGAAACAATTGCTTGGCTTGTCATCGGGGGTATAGAAGTTGGGAACATCTTTGTGTGACGAAAATGAAGCATAGCCTAACTATATGATTTTGTAGGGATGAACTTTCTTTTTCCATGCTATTTTGAGAAGACATGATTACTTTGATTAGTATGCTTGAAGTATCATTATTTTTATGTCAATATGAACTTTTGTCTTGAATCTTTAGGATCTGAATATTCATATCACGAGTGAGAAGAATTACATTGAAATTATGCCAACTAGCATTCCACATCAAAAATATCTTTTTATCATTTACCTACTCGAGGACGAGCATGAATTAAGCTTGGGGATGCTTGATACGTCTCCAACGTATCTATAATTTTTGATTGCTCCATGCTATATTATCTACTGTTTTAGGCAATATTGGGCTTTATTATCCACTTTTATATTATTTTTGGGACTAACCTATTAACCGGAGGCCCAGCCCAGATTTGCTGTTTATGTCAATTTCAGTGTTTCGAGGAAAAGGAATATCAGACGGACTCAAAGCGGAACGAAATCAAGCGGAGAAGTTATTTTTGGAAGGAAACCCACCTGATGGACTTGGACTCCACGTCAGAAGATACGGGAGGTGCTCACGAGGGTGGGGGGCGCGCCCACCCCCCTGGGCGCGCCCGCCTGCCTCGTGGACCCCCCGTAGCTCCACCGACGTACTTCTTTCACCCATATATACCTACGTACCCTAAAACTTCTAGAACAGAAGATAGATCGGGAGTTCCGCTGCTGCAAGCCTCCAAAACCACCAAAAACCGATCGGGACCCCTTTCCGGTACCCTGCCGAAGGGGGGATCCATCTCCGGTGGCCATCTTCATCATCCTGGCGCTATCCATGACAAGGAGGGAGTAGTTCACCCTCGGGGCTGAGGGTATGTACCAGTAGCTATGTGTTTGATCTTTCTCTCTCTCGTGTTCTCTCTGGTGTTCCCTCTATGGCACGATCTTGATGTATCCCGAGCTTTGCTATTGTAGTTGGATCTTATGATGTTTCTCCCCCTTTACTCTCTTGTGATGAATTGAGTTTCCCCTTTGAAGTTATCTTATCGGACCTTTGAAGTTATCTTATCGGATTGAGTCTTTTATGAGAACACTTGATGTATGTCTTGCCGTGATTATCTGTGGTGACAATGGGATATCATGTGCCACTTGATGTATGTTTTGGTGACCAACTTGCGGGTTTTGTGACATTGGGAACCTATGCATAGGGGTTGGCACACGTTCTTGACTCTCCGGTAGAAACTTTGGGGCACTCTTTGAAGTACTTTTATGTTGGTTGGATGAATCTGAGATTGTGTGATGCATATCGTATAATCATGCCCACGGATACTTGAGGTGACAATGGAGTATCTAGGTGACATTAGGGTTTTGGTTGATTTGTGTCTTAAGGTGTTATTCTAGTACGAACTCTTTTATAGATTGATCCGAAAGAATAGCTGTCGGTGTCAAAACCGGCGGATCTCGGGTAGGGGGTCCCGAACTGTGCGTCTAGGCGGATGGTAACAGGAGACAAGGGACATGATGTTTTTACCCAGGTTCGGGCCCTCTCGATGGAGGTAAAACCCTACTCCTGCTTGATTAATATTGATGATATGGGTAGTACAAGAGTAGATCTACCACGAGATCAAAGAGGCTAAACCCTAGAAGCTAGCCTATGGTATGATTGTTGTTCGTCCTACGGACTAAAACCCTCCGGTTTATATAGACACCGAATAGGGTTAGGGTTACACATAGTCGGTTACAATGGTAGGAGATCTACATATCCGTATCGCCCAACTTGCCTTCCACGCCAAGGAAAGTCCTATCCGGACACGGGACGAAGTCTTCAATCTTGTATCTTCATAGTCCAGGAGTCCGGCCAAAGATGATAGTTTGGCTATCCGGACACCCCCTAGTCCAGGACTCCCTCAGTAGCCCCTGAACCAGGCTTCAATGACGACGAGTCCGGCGCGCATATTGTCTTCGGCATTGCAAGGCGGGTTCCTCCTTCGAATTCTTCATAGAAGGTTTTGAACGCAAGGATAGTGTCCGGCTCTGCAAAACAAGTTCCACATACCACCGTAGAGAGAATAACCTTTACACAGATCTGCTGACGTATTCCACGGCGTGACATCACACCACGGCCAAGCCTTTATTCGAATCGTTTTTACTGTTCCACCTCAGCGCGTTTAGCGAGGCGGTTTCCTTGGCACGTCTTGTCAAAGCGGAGATCGTGCCCCCTTATTCCGGGATTCTCATCAATACGGGCGTGGGTAACCCAATCGCGCCAGTTGGCACGCCCCCTCTATCGAGGGCGAGTCCCGAACGGTCACGGGGAGGGCTCTTGGTATTCAACCTCTTTATAATGAGACCAAGGCCCGCTCCTTTCTTTCAATCTCAATCGAATCCGCCTCTCGCCTTGAGTTCCAACACCCAAAGCTCCAGATTCAGGCGCTTTGGACCTTCGACGATGTCCGGCTCCGACCTGCACGGCCGGTGGATGCCTTCTTCCGTCACGGAAGAAGATGTGCTAAAGCTGCGAGACGCCAGGTATCTAACCGGCGAAATTTCGCATAGGCTACCTGCCCCAGGGCAGGTTATTCCTACTCCCAGGCCTGGTGAGAGCGTGGTGTTCGTGTCTCACTTCCTTCAGGGTTTAGGCTTCCCGATGGATCCCTTTGTGCGGGTGCTCATGTTTTATTATGGGCTGGAATTCCATGACTTGAATCCGGAGTCCATCCTCCACATCTCGTCGTTCATTGTCGTATTGAAGCCTTCCTCCGCATTACCCCTCACTTTGGATTGTGGCTCAAGACCTTCAAAGTGGAGCCGAAGATGATCAAGGGGCAGCAGGCTGAGTGCGGAGGGGCTGTTATAAGCAAAAGTGTCGACGCTCCATGGCCTGAGGGCTCTTTTCAAGAGGAGCTCGGCTTATGGCAGAAGGAGTGGTTTTACATCACCGCTCCCAGGGGCACCAAATGGGTGGCGCCTCCGGCCTTCCGTTCAGGTCCTCCACAGCAGCTGGCGTCATGGGTCAACAAAGGGCTTGACTGGGGGCCGTCCAAGGACGTACCTCTGCTGCAGGGCCGTATTCGAGACCTCCAAGAGAGAGAGATCAATCTGGCCATAGTGGCGCAGGTCATGCTGATTCGGCGCCTTCGCCTCCTGCAACGCCGCCCCTCCGCTTTGTGGGAATTTAATCCGAGGGACCACAAGCTCTCCAACACTTCGTGGGCGCGACGCCCGTGGAGATGTATAAACTGTTCTTCGGATCACCAGGAATGTGTCCGGACTTGACCGAGGATGCAGGTCTAAGCCGCAATCGCCCGGATACCGAAGTAAGTAGTCCTGTGCCCGGACATGCTATCCGTACATTTATCATAAACTTGCCCTTAAAGGAGTTGTCTCTTGAACAGGAGTGGATAGCGAAAGCAAAACTAATAAGGTGTCCGGCCCCCCTCCTAGAGACCACGCCGGATCCCGTGCTGACCAAGATGCTGAAGGCCGCACCTTTGGAAGAAGGCGAAGGGGGGAACAGGGAAGCTACTGCCTCCGCGGAGGAGGCTATCAATAAAGGGGAGACCAAGAATCCCTCCCTCCAGGGGGAGAAAAGGACCGCTTCTGAAGATCCGGAGGCCAAGGCCTCAAAGCGGGGGAAGAAATCTTCGCCAGAGGGTCCTGCGCCGGGAGAAGCCCCAGCCGCACTATCTCCCCAAGGGAATCAGCCCTCCAGCTAGCCGTAAGTAGAAAGGGGAATTTTGTAATAAGGGATATCCCTATTTTTATTTCTGAAGATAACCAAAATTTTACCTTGCAGTTCGGATCTCAGCCCTTCTCAGCAGAGCTCGTCTTCGGGGGATCTTCGTCCGGAGATGATGGAGAGCGAAACGCCTCCACCTGCCGCACCGTCATGCGAGGCGGATGACCCTGAGGTGTCGTCACGGAGGGTTTCCCCGAGTCCGGCGGGGCCGGAAGGTCCGGCGCCAACTGGTGTGCGGTCGGAGGAGCTGAAGGATCTGCTCGGGCGAGCGTCTATCTCAGAAGATCACCGTGCGTTAATAGGTACGGTGATTGAAAGGATTTCATCCGCTGAGAGCGGATTGCATGAAGCCGTCAGAAGTTTACTGCCAGGATTTGAGGTACACGAGAATGATGTACCTTCTAACAGTTTTGCATATAGAATGCGCCCTGTATAGATAGTAGCCCCTGAGACTCGGTACGTTGTCAAAAGTGACAGCGTGCCGAGGATCATAATCTCAGTTATAATATGTCGCCTTTCCTATGTAGGTGGCGGAGCGTCCGGTGGCCAGCCGGACTGATGAGTTTGCCGAACTAAAGCGGCAACTTGACGTGGCGGATGCGGACATCGCGCTTGTCAATAAGCGACTTGACGAGTCACAAGGTATGCAACTTCCCCGCGGACACCTGGTAAGGGAGCGTGACGCTCATGCCTTACAACATGTATGCTTGATGCAGATGGTGCCGCTGCTATGGAGAACCTTCGGGCGGAGCTCGCCCGAGTCAAGGAGCAAGCCAGGAAAAGTGATGCGGCTGTCTTGAAGGTGGCCGAAGAGCTAAGAGCCGAACAGGCTGTTCACTGCCAAAGCAGGAAGGAAATGGCCGAGATGGCCGTGAAATTGAAGAATGCTACCGATCGCTGCGAGTTACTTGAAAAAGAACGTCAAGCGGAGCCAGAGGACCTGAAAAAGGCCACCGCCGAAGCCAAGGATGCTCGCTCCGCGATGAGAGCTATAAAGGAGGAGCTACGTCAGGCCGGGGATATTGCGGCTGGAAAGCCCTTTCTGCTGCGGAGGAAGTTCACGGATCCAAAGTATGCTCAGTTGGACCGGCTGTGGGGTGCGGAGGATGCTTATCTGGACTTAGCGGCGAGTGCCGCCAACGTGGTCGAGCATTTCCGAGACCAAAAGGGTCACAGAAGGGAAGAGCTATTTTGGTCGCAGTTCCATAGTCCGGAGCGTCCACTTCCGTTAACCGATCGGTTGGCCGAATGGGCTGAGCTGAATAGGTTGTCCGGACTTTCCATGAAGCATGTCGTGACTCATTTGTGGCCGAAAGGGCCTGAGCGGAAGAGTTATTTTGGCTTGGTGCAGCAGTTCCTTGGTGCGGTGCCGCGTATCGACGCAATGAAGCGATCGGCGTGCATAGAGGGTGCGCGGATGGCTCTTGCCCGTGTCAAGACATACTGGGCAGAGATGAAGGCCACCGACATTGCATCCCCGGATTCGGACGGAAGCCGAGTGCCAGTCGAGCGCTATTTTGAGGAAGTTCTTCAGGGTGCTCGTTTAATAGAGACGCAGTGCTCAAAGGATGTTATGTTCGAATGACATGTATGATTTGTGAAACAACGTTTCAATAGAATATAAGAGCTTTTTATACTTGTGCGTTCAAGTAGTAAACTACCTCCTGTGTGGCCGTTAATGTATATGTGTATATAACCTGAAAGATGGCAGTGTTCGGCTTCAGCCCCCACGCACATAGTGCGGGGGTGTTTGCAAAAAGGCGCATTTTCACACTTAATCCAACGTCTTGGTCCTGTAAAGGAGGTGATAGCGTAGCAAACTAGGCAACCGGACTATAATGCTTTATCACTTTCACTTAGCCATAGGAGTTCGATGGTGGGGCTACTATATAGCCCCTGGAGGCACCGCACTCTCCCGAATTCAGGGCGCGTATGTGCCTGAGCGAAAAACGGTCCTTCGTTAATGCGGAGGAATTCTAAACATTCCGGTGGGTCATCGAGTGGTTGACCGGTCTCGCTATATCATGACGATCAGTTTTCCGCTTTCTCTCTCGAGGTAATTGCTCGGCGAACCGGGCACAATCACGATAGTTCTCCGGTGCGCGTTAGCCGATAGAACGAAACATAAGGCAGCAAAACACAGGAGCCGGGCAAACCCAACATTTGACCAAAGACATGATTCGGAGCTGATGCATATAAGGCCTAACTCGAGACGCTGAACACTCCCTAAGGTATTCGGTCTTTTATAAAAGCGGGCCGAACAACGCCCTTAGTAACAAGCCCCTGGTGTCCAGGTACGTGCAAAATTCTGACGCGGCCGATGCCAAAACGCCAGCCTCCTCCTCGGTTATAACAAGAGACCGGGGATGTGTAACAACTAGAGACAGTAAAAAAGGTTTACGCAGGGTCTTAATCTGAAAAGAATCCTTGCAATGGGTCCCCGCTGCACGTCTGCGCCTGTGTCTCCGTTGTGCCGTATCCTGGACGGGTATAGCACGGCGTTCATCTATAAAAGAGAGGAACTTAGTTGAAAAAAATCGTGCGAAAAATGTATTTTGAGATAAACAGAGTATGATTCAAAAAATGAATAAAATTGAGCTTTATTGTCTCTTGTTGTACATGCGTGGAGCCCCTTGTAAGGGGGTACGTGGCTAGCAAGCCCTTTGTTTATTTATGTCGAACTCGCCTAACCGTGTCCGGGTTCTGAAGGACCTGCTTAGATGCTTTGACCAGCAAAGCCGGATTAGTGTGTGGCTGTCAAGGCAGTCTCACATTCTTCCGTATTCGAGGAACACTCGAAGTTTCCTTTTAATGAAATGATGCGTCGTGGACCGGGCATTTTAAGTGTAAGAGATGCATAATGCGGTATTGCGTTAAAGCGGGTGAAAGCTTCGCTTCCCAATAGTGCTTGATGGCTACTTTTAAATGGGGCGATGTGGAAGACTAGCTTTTCACGACGGAAGTTGTCGGATGAGCCGAACCTAACTTCTAATGTTAGGGAGCCCGTACAATGGGCATATGTGCCTGGCATTATTCCTTGAAAGGAAGTGTTGCTATGGCTAATTTTGGTTGGGTCTATCCCTATCCTGCGGATTGTGTCCTGATATGGCAAGTTTAGATCACTGCCGCCGTCCATTAGGACTTGTGTAAATTGGAGTCCGTCGATTATAGGATCTAATATCAAGGCAGTCCATCCTGCGTTCCGGATACTTTCGGAGTAGTCCTGATGGTCGAAGGTGATTGGTTTTGACAAACAGTGTTGGGACTCATTGGGGTAGGCGTGCGGTAGCGTGTTCAATGGGCGCCGCTCTGTTTTTCCCTTTTGTCACTTGAAGTGAGTTTACTGTTTTGACCTCTTGTGGGAAATTATTTTGTTTTCCGGTGCTCTGCTTGTGGTGCTCGTCATCATCCTCACTTGGTGTGTCGAGCCCCTTGTGTTCGGCGTTGAGTCTGCCGGACTGCTTGAAGACCCAACAATCTCTGTGGGTATGGTTTGCAGGCTTCCCGGGAGTACTGTGGATTTGGCATATCTTGTCCAAGATTTTGTTTAAGTTGGATAGCTCATCGCTATTATCCTAAGGGGCAATTTTTTATTATTCTGCCGAGAGCTTTTGAATCCGGCGTTGACTGCCATGCTCCTCGGACCGTTTCCCTTGGTCCGGCGCTGGTCCTTGTTGCGTCGTGGTTTTCCATTTCCATCCCCGACCTCGGATGTACTTGGGTCGCTGGTGCTGCATCTTGCCAGCCAGCTACCTCTCCCGCGCAAAAGCGGGTCATGAGGCTTGTTAGTGCGGCCATTGTTCTCGGCTTTTCTTGGCCAAGGTGTCTGGCGATCCATTCGTCTCGGACGTTGTGTTTGAAAGCTGCTAAGGCTTCGGCGTCCGGACAGTCGACTATTTGGTTCTTTTTGGTCAGGAACTTGTTCCAGAATTTACGGGCTGACTCTCCGGGCTGTTGAGTTATGTGACTTAGATCGCTCGCATCCGGAGGCGGACATAAGTCCCCAAAATTTGCAGAAATGCATCCTCGAGCTCTTCCCAACTTCCAATGGTGTTTTTGGGGAGGCTTTTAAGCCAATGCCGGGCTGGCCCTTTGAGCTTGAGGGGTAAGTATTTTATGGCGTGGAGGTCATCTCCTCTGGGCATGTGTATGTGCAAGATGTAATCCTCAATCCAGACTCCAGGGTCTGTTGTTCCATCGTATGCCTCTATGTTTACGGGCTTGAATCCCGCTGGAAATTCATGATCCAGCATCTCATCAATGAAACATAGGGGGTGTGCGGCGCCCCTGTTTTTGGGTGTGCCGTGATGTTCAAATACTCGACGTGTTGCGTTGCTTTCTAGAGCTTTCTTTCTTGGCCCATAGATAGACCTGACTGGGCCATCCTTTTGGTGCGATTCCTTATGCGGATCGCGTGCCGGCTTGTGTGCGGCGCCGCTTGCCGCTCTATGTTTGCCATGTGGTCGTCTATCCGACCGGGCGGCCTCTTTGTTCTTTGATCGTGGGGGCTCTACGGCCTCCTCGTCGAATTCGGGCAGTAGTTTGAGCTTTGGGTAGCTCTTTGTTTGGCGGCTATCGCCATATTTGTCTGCGGTGTTAAGTACTTTGCTCCATCTCATTCGGAGTGCGTCTTCCGCTGTTTTGAGCTCCCGTTTCTGCTTTTTCAGGCTACATGCCGTGGCGACGAGCTCTCTGTGGAGGTTCTTCTGCTCCAATGATGTGTCCGGCGTGAGATCGTCCGGACTGTTGTCTTTGCTGGGGACGGATTGTTTATCCAAGTTATTCTGTTCGGATGGTTGCCCGATGGCATGTTCGTCATCGGCCGGTTCGCCCTGCTCTATGGCTGGGTCTGTGTGGGCGCTGTCTTTGTCGAGGTGGGGTTTTGAGCGGCGCTTACGTCGCCGTTTTGACTGCTTTCCGAGGGAATTGTCCTTCGCAGTGTCCCGTTGTTCCTCGTTATCGCTTCCTTTAGGCGTGTCCACCATATATACGTCGTGAGTTGAGGTGGCCTTCCAGTGCCCTGTAGGTGCTGGTTCTTGGTCGTCTCCGGCATCATCGTCCATACCGTCGATGTCTTCGGAGTCAAGGTCGAGCATGTCGGTTAAATCATCGACAGTGGCTACAAAGTTGGTGGTGGGTGGGCGTTGAATTTCTTCGTCGTCCTTGTCCCAACCTTCCTGACCATAGTCCGGCCAGGGCTCTCCTGATAAAGAGAGAGACTTTAGTGAGTTCAGGATGTCGCCAAAGGGCGAGTGCTGAAAGATGTCCGCGGCAGTGAACTCCATAACCGGTGCCCAATCAGATTCGACTAGCAGGGGGGCGGAAGGTTCGTAGTCCGGAGAGGAGTCTGGCACCTTGGAGTCACGAGCTTCGCAAAGGATAGGGATGATGTTCGGCTCGATCACCGTAGAGATCGTAGCCCCCGAGGTGGTGTCCAGACACTCGTCCTCGATCGGCGGAGTCGGCTCTGAACTAAAGGTCGGAGCGGACTCTGGCGCGGCCTCCCGGGCACTGTTCAGCGGCAGAGCTAGATCATGCCCATCGAGACAGTGCGGCGCGCTCGGCTGTGGCTCGAATCCGTCGAAGATCAAGTCTCCGCGGATGTTGGACGTGTAGTTCAAACTCCCGAATCTGACCTGATGGCCAGGGGCATAGCTTTCGATCTGCTCCAGATGGCCTAACGAATTGGCCCGCAGTGCAAAGCCGCCAAATAAGAAGATCTGTCTGGGGAGAAAAGTCTCACCCTGGACCGCGTCATTGTTGATGATCGAAGGAGCCATCGGGCCTATAGGTGACGACACAGAGGAACTCTCAATGAAAGCACCAATGTCGGTGTCAAAACCGGCGGATCTCGGTAGGGGTCCCGAATCGTGCGTCTAGGCGGATGGTAACAGGAGACAAGGGACACGATGTTTTTACCCATGTTCGGGCCCTCTCGATGGAGGTAAAACCCTACTCCTGCTTGATTAATATTGATGATATGGGTAGTACAAAAGTAGATCTACCACGAGATCAGAGAGGCTAAACCCTAGAAGCTAGCCTATGGTATGATTGTTGTTCGTCCTACGGACTAAAACCCTCCGGTTTATATAGACACCGAATAGGGTTAGGGTTACACAGAGTCGGTTACAATGGTAGGAGATCTACATATCCATATCGCCAAGCTTGCCTTCCACGCCAAGGAAAGTCCTATCCGGACACGGGACGAAGTCTTCAATCTTGTATCTTCATAGTCCAGGAGTCCGGCCAAAGATGATAGTTCGGCTATCCGGACACCCCCTAGTCCAGGACTCCCTCAATAGCTTTGAGGTGGTTTCGTACCCTACCATAATCTCTACGTTTGTTCTCCGCTATTAGTGGCTTTGGAGTGACTCTTTGTTGCATGTTGAGGGATTGTTATATGATCCAATTATGTTATTATTGTTGAGAGAACTTGCACTAGTGAAAGTATGAACCCTAGGCCTTGTTTCCTATCATTGCAATACCGTTTACGCTCACTTTTATCCTTAGTTACCTTGTTGTTTTTATTATTTCAGATTACAAAAACCTATATCTACCATCCATATTGCACTTGTATCACCATCTCTTCGCCGAACTAGTGCACCTATACAATTTACCATTGTATTGGGTGTGTTGGGGACACAAGAGACTCTTTGTTATTTGGTTGCAGGGTTGCTTGAGAGAGACCATCTTAATCCTACGCCTCCCACGGATTGATAAACCTTAGGTCTTCCACTTGAGGGAAATTTGCTACTGTCCTCCAAACCTGTGCACTTGCAGGCCCAACAACGTCTACAAGAAGAAGGTTGTGTAGTAGACATCACACGCTACATCGAGTTCCTGCGGGAGGAGGAAGACGCCTCGTCGAGCATGCAAAGAGCCTTACCACCGTCGTGGCCGCAGCACATGCCGCCGCAGAGGCGAGGAATCAGGAGATCTATGAGTAGTCCTGCCACTTCGAGAGGGGTCATCTGGAGTGTCAGAGGGCGTTCGAGGTGAGCGTCGCTGAAGGTGCAGCAGCGGCATGCACCGTATTGTAGTTTTCCAGCTCGTCGGTAGGCTCCTCCTCCTTTGCCTCCTACTGAGCGCGCTCGGCAGAGGAGAGGCTACCGGAAGTAGTACGAAGCCCCTCTGTAGTAGTAGTATTTAGGGGCTATTTTGTTCAGTTCATCTGACTATAGATGTGGTTGAACTGTACTACGTACTTAAAATTAGCTAGCATATATAGTTGAACTAGCTATTTCAGTATGTGGTTGGCAACAATTGGGGAAAAGTTCGGTCTGTTCGGCTGTCAAGTTGAAATATTTGTACAAAGAACGACTGCTTAATCTATGAATGAAATCTATGTTTACTGAATTTCTATTCCAAAATTAGACAGTGCTAGTGATTTTTAGGTGCACATTTGGACAAATGGCAGGGTTCCAAGGTTGAAAAACGACGATGTTACTAGATCAGCAAATGCCAATCATTACAGTTTGACAAATGGCAATATACCCAATATGATAGATGCAAATCTGTCAAATTGTCTGTACGTGGTTGCACACGGATCATCCGAAAACATCGTTTGTGTTGAAGGTATGTACAAATCCTGCATGCTGGATTTTGTTTTGGCTTAGCAGCGAAGTCTCACTTTGCGTACCGTATTCAATCTGAACCGTTTGCATTGAAGAGATGCACAAATCCTGTGCGGCGAATTTTCCATTGGCTTACTGGGGAAGACCATAGCTCTCACTTTGCATACGAGTGTTCTATCTAAAACGTTTGCGATGAAGAGCTGCACAAATCCTGCTTGGCACATTTTCCCTTGGCTTACTGGGGAAGCTGTCGGTTTGCATAGGGTGTTCTATCTAAAACGTTTGCGATCAAGAGCTGCACAAATCCTGCTCGGCACATTTTCCCCGATTTGCATACGGGTTTTCTATCTAAAATGTTTGCGATGAGTGTTTTATATTTAAAAGCCGTTGACATTTTTTAAATAAAATCTTTTGATAAGTCTGTACATTCAGAGAGATAAACGCGAGTTCATTCAAACCATATCTTTCATTCAGTCACACTGCGAATTTATACTCATATGATCGAGATACAGTATTAAACCCAAGAAAAAACTAATTCCGGCGGCAGCAGAGGCGGCGTGTCGCGCCGGTGTTATCGTTGTCGTCCTTCGGGATGCCGTTGTTGAAGTCTTCAAGGCAGCACATAATGTTCTTCACTTGAAAATCAAACATCATGTCGTCGCGCGATCGACGGGCGGGGCGCGGGAGGACGGCAACTTGCGGCACTGCGAGGTAGCGGTCAACGGCGGCGTCTCATGCCGTTGAGCGGGCGCGTGCATGGGCACGGGCGCGGTGGGTGCAGGCAAACGCACGGGGACCGGTGCCGCAGTGGGTGCAGGGGCGCGCACAGGCACGGTGCTGGCACTAGCATGTACATGAGCTCACGCGGGTCCGCGAAGACCTCGCTGACGCCCGCGACATCCAACTCTACGATAGTGCTCGGCAACCAGCCCGTCAATGCTACGGGGATGGTCGCTAGCGCGGGCGCGGGGATGGGAGCTTTGATGGGCGCGGGGACAGGAACCGCCGCGGCCAACTCGTTCAAGGCCATGTCCAGGAGGTCCCATTCCTCCTTATTTTCTATCTCGTCTGGCTCGGAGTCGACTTCACCAAACTGGAAGACTAGTGGCAGATGATCCTTCTACGCCATGGCATTGGTGGAGGTCTGCAAGAGGGGAATGGGAGGCGAACAGTAAGGCTGCCCGCATTAAAAAGCGGCTCGGGCGCCATTAATGGAGAGGATGCGAGCAAGGCGGGGGGCATGGAAGTCAAAGGGCTCGCTTCCCAGTGAGCATGCGCGGTGTACAACTCGCATGCTTCCCGGTGAGCCTGCGCATTGGAGGACAACTTGCACACTTTTTGGTCAGCTTGCACAGCGGACTGCACTCAGTCAAGCAGCTGTCCTCACGACACCTCCTAGCCATTAAAAGAGAAAGAGTGACGCGTGGCGTCACGTGAATGGTTAATAGAACACACATGATTTAAATTATACGAAACATTTGAGATGTTAAAGTGGAAGCTATTTATTTCAAAATGCCTTTGTTGGCTGTTATTCGAGTGCCCCTTCTCTCAAAATGGACACGAATAATTGTTGGTGAACGCAGTATTTCAAATTTTTTCCTACGATCACGCAAGATCTATCTAGGAGATGCATAGAAACGAGCGGGGAGAGTGTGTCCACGTACCCTCGTAGACCGAAAGCAGAAGCGTTTTATAAACGCGGTTGATGTAGTTGTACGTCTTCACGATCCGACCGATCGAAGTACTGAACGCACGACACCTCCAAGTTTAGCACACGTTCAGCTCGATGACGTCCCTCGTACTCTTGATCCAGTTGAGGCCGAGGGAGAGTTCCATCAGCACGACGGCGTGGTGACGGTGATGATGAAGTTACCGACGCAGGGCTTCGCCTAAGCACTACGATGATATGACCGAGGTGTGTAACTGTGGAGGGGGGCACCGCACACGGCTAAGAAATCAACTTGTCTGTCTACGGGGTGCTCCCTGGCCACGTATATAAAGGATGGATGGAGGAGGAGGCCGGCCCTCATAGGGCGCGCCCAAAGTGTGGAGTGGAGTTCTACTAGGACTCCCTAGTCCTAGTAGGATTCCACCTCCCACATGGAATAGGAAAAGGGGAAGGGAGAAGGAGAAGGAAGGAAGGGGGCGCCCCCTTTCCCTAGTCCAATTCGGACCAGTCCATGGGGAAGGGGCGCGGCCACCCTTGAGGCCTTTCTCTCCTTTCCCGTATGGCCCATTAAGGCCCAATACGAATTCCCATAACTCTCCGGTACTCTGAAAAATACCCAAATCACTCGGAACCTTTCCGATGTACGAATATAGCCTTCCAATATATTGATCTTTACGTCTTGACCATTTCGAGACTCATGTCCATGCGGGACTCTGAACTATGTTCGGTCATCAAATCACATAACTCTTTAATACAAATCGTCAGCAAACGTTAAGCGTGCTGGCCCTACGGGTTCGAGAACTATGTAGACATGACCGAGACACATCTCGAGTCAATAACCAATAGCGGAACCTAGATGCTCATATTGGCTCCCACATATTCTACGAAGATCTTTATCGGTCAAACCGCATAACAATATACGTTGTTCCCTTTGTCATTGGTATGTTACTTGCCTGAGATTCGATCATCGGTATCTCAATACCTAGTTCAATCTCTTTACCGGCAAGTCTCTTTACTCGTTCCGTAATGCATCATCCCGCAACTAACTCATTAGTCACATTGCTTGCAAGGCTTATAGATGTGCATTACCGAGAGGGCCCAGAGATACCTCTCCGACAATCGTAGTGACAAATCCTAATCTTGATCTATGCCACCTCAACAAGTACCATCGGAGACACCTGTAGAGCACCTTTATAATCACCCAGTTACATTGTGACGTTTGGTAGCACACAAAGTGTTCCTCCGGTATTCGGGAGTTGCATAATATCATAGTCATAGGGACATGTATCAGTCATGAAGAAAGCAATAGCAATATACTAAACGATCAAGTGCTAAGCTAACAGAATGGGTCAAGTCAATCACATCATTCTCTAATGATGTGATCCCATTAATCAAATGACAACTCATGTCTATGTCTAGGAAACTTAACCATCTTTGATTCAACGAGCTAGTCAAGTAGAGGCATACTAGTGACACTCTGTTTGTCTATGTATTCACACATGTACTAAGTTTCCGTTTAATACAATTCTAGCATGAATAATAAACATTTATCATGATATAAGGAAATATAAATAACAACTTTATTATTGCCTCTAGGACATATTTCCTTCAGTCTCCCACTTGCACTAGAGTCAATAATCTAGATCACATCACCATGTGATTAACACCAATAGTTCACATCACCATGTGATTAACACCCATAGTTCACATCGCCATGTGACCAACACCCAAAGGGTTTACTAGAGTCAATAATCTAGTTCACATCGCCATGTGATTAACACCCAAAGAGTACTAAGGTGTGATCATGTTTTGCTTGTGAGAGAAGTTTAGTCAACGGGTCTGCCACATCCAGATCCACATGTATTTTGCAAATTTCTATGTCTACAATGCTCTGCACGGAGCTACTCTAGCTAATTGCTCCCACTTTCAATATGTATCCAGATTAAGACTAGCTAATTGCTCCCACTTTCAATATGTATCCAGATTAAGACTTAGAGTCATCCGGATCAGTGTCAAAGCTTGCATCGACGTAACCCTTTACGACAAACTTTTTGTCATCTCCATAATCGAGAAACATATCCTTATTCTACTAAGGATAATTTTTACCGCTGTCCAGTGGTCCACTCCTGGATCACTATTGTACCCTCTTGCCAAACTCATGGTGAGGTACACAATAGGTCTGGTACATAGCATAGCGTACTTCATAGAACCTACGACTGAGGCATAGGGAATGACTTTTCATTCTCGTTCTATTTTATGTCGTGGTCGGATTTCGAGTCTTTACTCAATTTCACACCTTGCAACACAGGCAATAACTCCTTATTTGACTGTTCCATTTTGAACTACTTCAAAATCTTGTCAAGGTATGTACTCATTGAAAAAACTTATCAAGCGTGTTGATCTATCTCTATAGATCTTGATGCTCAATGTGTAAGTAGCTTCACCGAGGTCTTTCTTTGAAAAACTTCTTTCAAACACTCCTTTATGCTTTCCAGAAAATTCTACATCATTTCCGATAAACAATATGTCACTCACATATACTTATCAGAAAGGCTGTAGTGCTCCCACTTAGTTTCTTGTAAATACAGGCTTCACCGCAAGTCTGTATAAAACTATATGCTTTGATCAACTCATCAAAGCATATATTCTAACTCCGAGATGCTTGCACCAGTCCATAGATGGATCGTTGGAGCTTGCACACTTTGTTAGCACCTTTAGGATTGACAAAACCTTCTTGTTGTATCATATACAGCTCTTCTTTAAGAAATCCATTAAGGAATGCAGTTTTGACATCCATTTGCTAGATTTCATCAAATGTGACAATTGCTAACATGATTCGGACAGACTTAAGCATCGCTATGAGTGAGAAAATCTCATCATAGTCAACACCTTGAACTTGTCGAAAAACTTTTTGCGACAATTCAAGCTTTGTAGATAGTAACACTACTATCAATGTCCATCTTCCTCTTGAAGATCCATTTATTCTCGATGGCATTCCGATCATCGGGCGAGTCAACCAAAGTCGCTACTTTGTTCTCATACATGGATCCCATCTCAGATTTCATGGCCTTAAACCATTCTGCGGAATCTGGGCTCATCATCGCTTCCTCATAGTTCATAGGTTCATCATGGTCAAGTAACATGACCTCCAGAACAGGATTATCGTACCACTCTGGTGCGGACCATACTCTGGTTGACCTATGAGGTTCGGTAGTAATTTGATCTGAAGTTTCATGATCATCATCATTGATCTTCCTCACTAATTGGTGTAGGCATCACTCGAACTGATTTATGTGATGAACTATTTTCCAATTCGGGAGAAGGTACAATTACCTCATCAAGTTCTACTTTCCTCCCACTCACTTCTTCTGAGAGAAACTCCTTTTCTAGAAAGGATCTATTCTTGGCAACAAAGATCTTGCCTTCGGATCTGTGATAGAAGGTGTACCCAATAGTTTCTTTTTGGGGATCCTATGAAGATTTTCTTCTCCGATTTGGGTTCCAGCTTATCATGTTGAAACTTTTTCACATAAGCATCACAATCCCAAACTTTAAGAAACGACAACTTAGGTTTCTCGCCAAACCACAGTTCATACGGTGTCATCTCTGCGGATTTAGATGGTGCGCTATTTAACGTGAATGTAGCTGTCTCTAATGCATAACCCCAAAATTATAGTGGTAGATCGGTAAGAGACATCATAGATCGCACCATATCTAATAAACTATGGTTACAATGTTCGGACACACCATTACACTGTGGTGTTCCAGGTGGCGTGAGTAGTGAAACTATTTCACATTGTTTTAACTGAAGGCCAAACTCGTAACTCAAATATTTTACCTCTGCGATCATATCGTAGAAACTTTTATTTTCTCGTTACGATGATTCTCCACTTCACTCTGAAATTCTTTGAACTTTTCAAATGTTTCAGACTTGTGTTTCATCAAGTAGATATACCCATATCTGCTCAAATCATCTGTGAAGGTCAGAAAATAACGATACTTGCCGCGAGCCTTAACACTCATTGGACTGCATACATCAGTATGTATTATTTCCAGTAAGTTAGTAGCTTGCTCCATTGTTCCGAAGAACGGAGTCTTAGTCATCTTTCCCATGAGGCATGGTTCGTAAGCATCAAGTAATTCATAATCAAGTGATTCCAAAAACCCATCAGCATGGAGTTTCTTCATGCGCTTTACACCAATATGACCTAAACGGCAATGCCACAAATATGTTGCACTATCATTATCAACTTTGCATATTTTGGCATCAATATTATGAATATGTGTATCAACATGATCGAGATTCAATAAACCATTTATTTTGAGTGTATGACCATAGAAGGGTTTATTCATGTAAACAGAACAACAATTATTGTTTGACTTAAATGAAATACCGTATTGCAATAAACATGATCTAATCATATTCATGCTCAACTCAAACACCAAATAACATCTATTTTAGGTTCAACACTAATCCTGAAGGTAAAGGGAGTGTGCGATGGTGATCTTATCATCCTTGGAATCATTTCCAACACACATCGTCACCTCGCCCTTCACTAGTCTCTGTTTATTTTGCAACTCTTGTTTCGAGTTACTACTCTTAGCAACTAAACTAGTATCAAATATCGAGGGGTTGCTATAAACACTAGTAAAGTACACATCAATAACATGTATATCAAATATACCTTTGTTCAATTTGCCATCCTTCTTATCCGCCAACTATCTAGGGGCAGTTCCACTTCCAGTGACCATTTCCTTTGCAGTAGAAGCACTCAGTTTCAGGCTTGAGTCTAGCTTTGGGTTTCTTCACGGGAGTGAAAATTGTTTGTCATTATTTCTTGAAGTTCCCTTTCTATTCCTTTGCCCTTTTCTTGAAACTAGTGGTCTTGTAAACCATCAACATTTGATGCTCTTTCCTGATTTCTACCTTCGCCGATTTCAGCATCGCGAAGAGCTCGGGAATTACTTTTGTCATCCCTTGCATATTATAGTTCATCACGAAGTTCTAGTAACTTGGTGATTGTGACTAGAGAACTTTGTCAATTACTATCTTATCTAGAAGATTAACTCCCACTTGATTCAAGCAATTGTAGTACCCAGAAAATCTGAGTACATGCTCACCGGTTGAGCTATTCTCCTCCATCTTGGAAGCAAAGTACTGTCAGAGGTCTCATACCTCTCGACACGGGCATGAGTTTGAAATACTAATTTCAACTCTTGGAACATCTTATATGCTCCATAACGTTCAAAACGTTTTTGAAGTCCCGGTTCTAAGCCGTAAAGCATGGTGCACTAAAATGTCAAGTAGTCATCATACTGAGCTTAGATCCGTTATCTGCTCCTGCAATAGATCCGTCACCTGGTGGTGCATCAAGGACAAAATACTTTTGTGCAGCAATGAGGATAATCCTCAAATCATGGACCTAGTCCTCATCATCGCTATTATCATTTTTCAACTTATTTTTCTCTAGGATCATATCAAAAATAAGCGGGGAGCTACTTCGCAAGCTATTGATCTACAACATAGATATGCAAATACTATCAGGACTAAGTTCATGAGAAATTAAGGTTCAATTAATCATATTACTTAAGAACTCCCACTTAGATAGACATCCCTCTAATCATCTAAGTGATCACGTGATCCAAATCAACTAAACCATGCCCGATCATCACGTGAGATGGAGTAGTTTTCAATGGTGAACATCACTATGTTGATCATATCTACTATATGATTCACGCTCAACCTTTCGGTCTCAGTGTTCCGAGGCCATATCTGCATATGCTAGGCTCGTCAAGTTTAACCTGAGTATTCTGCGTGTGCAAAACTGGCTTGCACCCGTTATATGTGAAGGTAGAGCTTATCACACCCGATCATCACGTGGTGTCTCGGCACGAAGAACTATCGCAATGGTCCATACTCAGGGAGAACACTTATACCTTCAAATTTTAGTAAGGGATCATCTTATAAAGCTACCGCCGAACTAAGCAAAATAAGATGTATAAAAGATAAACATCACATGCAATCAAATTATGTGACATGATATGGACATCATCATGTTGTGCTTTTGATCTCCATCTCCAAAGTACTATCATGATCTCCATTGTTATCAGTATGACACTATGATCTCCATCATCTTGATCTTTTATCAACGTGTCGTCACATGGTCGTCTCACCAACTATTGCTTTTGCAACTATTTCTATTGCATAGCGATAAAATGAAGCAATTACATGGCACTTGCATCTTATGCAATAAAGAGACAACCATAAGGCTCCTGCTAGTTGCCGATAACTTCAACAAAACATGATCATCTCATACAACAATTTATATCTCATCATGTCTTGACCATATCACATCACAACATGCCCTGCAAAAACAAGTTAGACGTCCTCTACTTTGTTGTTGCAAGTTTTACGTGGCTGCTACAGGCTGAACAAGAACCGTTCTTACCTACGCATCAAAACCACAATGATTTTTCGTCAAGTATGTGATGTTTTAACCTTCAACAAGGACTGGGCGTAGCCACACTCGATTCAACTAAAGTTGGAGAAACTGACACCCGCCAGCCACCTGTGTGCGAAGCACGTCGGTAGAACCAGTCTCGCGTAAGCGTACGCGTAATGTCGATCCAGGCTGCTTCATCCAACAATACCGCCGAATCAAAGTATGACATGCTGGTAGGCAGTATGACTATTATTGCCCACAACTCATTTGTGCTCTACTCGTGCATATAACATCTACACAGAATCCTGGCTCTGATGCCACTGTTGGTGAAGGTAGTTGAGGGAGTCCTAGATTAGGGGGTGTCCGGATGGCCGGACTATAGCCTTTGGTCAGACTCCTGGACTATGAAGATACAAGATTGAAGACTTCGTCCCGTGTCCGGATGGGACTTTCCTTGGCGTGGAAGGCAAGCTTGGCGATACAGATATGTAGATCTCCTACCATTGTAACCATCTCTCTGTAACCCTAACCCTCTTCGGTGCCTATATAAACCGGAGGGTTTTAGTCCATAGGACGAACAACAATCATACCATAGGCTAGCTTCTAGGGTTTAGCCTCTCTGATCTCGTGGTAGATCTACTCTTTTAATACCCATATCATCAATATTAATCAAGCAGGAGTAGGGTTTTACCTCCATCGAGAGGGCCCGAACCTGGGTAACAACATCGTGTCCCTTGTCTCCTGTTACCATCCGCCTAGACGCACAGTTCGGGACCCCCTACCCGAGATCCACCGGTTTTGACACCGACGTTGGTGCTTTCATTGAGAGTTCCTCTGTGTCGTCATCTTTAGGCCCGATGGCTCCTCCGATCATCAACAATGACGCGTTCCAAGGTGAGACTTTTCTCCCCGGAAAAATCTTCGTATTCGGCGGCTTTGCACCGCGGGCCAATTCGCTTGGCCATCTGGAGAAGATTGAAAGCTACGCCCCTGGCCACCAGGTCAGATTTGGAAGTTTAAACTATACGGCTGACGTCCGTGGAGACTGGATCTTCGACGGGTTCAAGCCACAGCCGAGCGGGCCGCACTGTCACGATGGGCATGATCTAGCTGTGCCGCCGAACAGTGCCCTGGAGGCCGCACCAGTGTCCGCTCCGACCCTTAGCTCGAAGCCGACCGCACCGATCGAGGACGGGTGGCTGGACACCGCCTCGGGGGCTGCAATCTCTACGGTGATTGAGCGGAACACCATCCCTGTCCTTTGCAAGGCTCGTGACTCCAAGGTGCCGGACTCCTCTCCGGACTCCGAACCTTCTGCGCCCCTGCCAATCGAACCCGATTGGGCGCCGGTCATGGAGTTCACCGCCGCGGACATCTTTCAGCACTCGCCCTTTGGCGACATCCTGAATTCACTAAAGTCTCTCTCTTTATCGGAGAGCCTGGCGGATTATGGTCGGGAAGGTTGGGATCGACGACGAAGAAATTCAAAGCCCACCCACCACCCACTTCAGAGCCACTGTCGATGACTTAACCGACATGCTCGACTTTGACTCGAAGACATCGGCGGTATGGGCGGCGATGCAGGAGAGCGACCAAGAACCAGCGCCTACAGGGCACTTGAAGGCCACCTCGTCATACGACATATACATGGTGGACATCCCAAAGGATGGGAATGGCGATGGAACATCGGAGGATGACCCTCAAGAAACAGCCTAAGCGCGGCGTCGTGGCGCCGCTCTAAATCCCGCCACAGCAAAAACGGTGATTCCGGCACGGGAGACAATAACACCCCGGACAGTGCCGAAGACAAACCCCTCCAGCAGGATTCAGCGCAGGAGGACGGAGAAGCCAACCCTCACAAGAGAGCGGCAGGCAGAGAGGTAGAGGACGATAATTACATGCCTCCCTCCGAAGACGAGGCAAGCCTCGACGACGACGAATTTGTCGTGCCTGAGGATCCTGTCGAACAAGAGCGTTTCTAACGCAGGCTTATGGCCACGGCAAGCAGCCTTAAGAAATCAGCAACAGCTTAGAGCTGACCAAGACTTGCTAGTTGACAGATGGACTGAAGTCCTTGTGGCCGAAGAGTATGAACTCGAACGCCCCTCATAGAGCTACCCAAAACGCAGGCTGCTACCCCGATTAGAGGAGGAAGCACCCAAACCTACATCACCAGTGCATGACGCGGCCGACCGGCCACCCCGTGGCCGTGACAGAGAGGCCTCTCGGCCCTCCACTCAAGCTGCAGCCCGGCGTCGCTCAAAAAGTACCAAGGCATGGAGAAACGCGCCAGACCTGCGAGATATATTGGAGCAAGGCAAGGCAAACAAGATCGACCTACGGATCGCGCGGGCGCCCCACGACACGTGATGATAACTGTCACGCCGGATACAGCAATACCGGCCGTGTCGAACACAGTAGACAAAGCTCATTTGAGCTGCGTCGTGATATAGCCCAGTATAGAGGCGCCGCACACCCATTATGCTTCACAGATGAAGTGATGGATCAACAAATCCCTGAGGGTTTCAAACCCGTAAACATTGAATCATACGATGGCACAACAGATCCTACGGTTTGGATCGAGGACTATCTCCTACATATCCACATGGCCCGCGGTGATGATCTACACGCCATCAAATACCTCCCACTCAAGCTCAAAGGACCAGCTCGACATTGGCTTAACAGCTTGCCAGCAGAGTCAATTGGTTGTTGGGAAGACCTGGAAGCCGCATTCCTCGGCACCTAGGACAGGAAAAGCAGAAATCCATGGAAGCCCTCACAACACTCATGACCCGCTTTTGCGCGGGAGAGGACAACTGGCTAGCTCGTAGTAACAACGTGACCAAGAGCCCTGGTAATTCGGATACCAAGGACAGCAACGGCGGTCGTCGTCGCAACAAGCACAAGCGCCGCGTGCGCGATTTATAATGCTGAGGATCTGGCGATCAATGCGGATTCAGAGCTCTAAACCGGTCAGCGGAAAAAGCCATACAAAAGAAATACTCGGGCCCGTCCAATTTGGACCGAATACTCGACCGCTCGTGCGGATACACGGCACCTCGAAAACACCAACCACACCAACAGGGATTGTTGGGTGTTCAAGCAGGCAGGCAAGTTAAATGCCGAAAACAATGACAAGGGCCTGCATAGCGATGACGAGGAGGAGCCCCGGCCATCGAACAATAGAGGACAAAAGGGCTTCCCCCCACAAGTGCGGACGGTGAACATGATATACGCAACCCACATACCCAAAAGGGAGCGGAAGCGTGCACTTAGGGACATATATGCGATGGAGCCAGTCGCCCCAAAGTTCAACCCGTGGTCCTCCTGCCCGATCACTTTTGATCAAAGGGACCACCCCACTAGCATCCGTCATGGCGGATTCGCGCGTGGTTCTAGACCCAATCATTGGCGGATTTCACCTCACTAGAGTCCTGATGGGCCGGCGGCGGCGGCCTGAACCTGCTTTATCGGGATCGGTCGCAAAATGGGCATAGACCCTCAAGTTAAACCCACAAAGACAGCCTTTAAAGGCGTCATACCAGTGTAGAGGCCAACCAGATGCAGGCTCAGTTACACTTGAAGTGGTCTTGGATCCCGGATAACTTCGAAGCGAGAGTTAATCTTGACATAGTCCGTTCCGCAGCAGCTATCACGCACTGCTCGGACGAACCGCATTTGCAAAGTTCAATGCGGTGCCGCACTACACATATCTCAAGCTCAAGATGCCAGGCCCTCGAGGAGTTATTACGGTCAACGGAAACACCGAACGCTTTCTTCAAACGGAGGAGCATACAGCGGCCCTCGCGGCGGACAAAGCAGCCTCTCAAGGCAATTCTCGAGTCCGGCTATTAAATGTCCGGACACCGTCAAGCGCGCCCGGAGTAACCTACAACAAGACCGCCTGGCACGTTCCGAGCACGCGTAACAATGCGGCCCCAACCCCAGCCCTCGTGAAATTGCAAAACCAGTGCTACGCGTACATAATTACGCTCTGGAAATACCATGGGCATAGGGGGAGGGGCACGACCACGGCAGGCCCAGAATGCGGCTAAACCGCAGCAGGGGCTCCCGATTGTGTCATTCTTTTTTTTCTTACTTTCAGGACTCCGTTCTCAAGAAGCCCTGTCCGGCAGTAGAATCGCCGAACACATGATGCAACAGCCAGGGAAGCAGAAAGCTACCTCGAGTGTCCAGGTGGTCTCTATAACGAGCAGTATACTTGTTTCACATATCATCCCGCAGCTCGCCGCTGGAGGGGGGCATGTCAAATAGTCCCGTCCATTGCTTATCACACTATTTGTATCGTTCTGCTTTTACCGCAGCATTTTTGAATAAACAATACATAGCTTGTTCCTATTATTGCATTCCTTTTTTATCTATATATGTTCACTTATGACATGTTGCACCCGTACACTTTGGTACGGCCAAATACACCAGGGGCTTAAGTACCCCAAATTGTGGTGTGATAAGTCCGAACACTTTCACAAGTGCGGCACCTCGAACTTAAAGCATTATATGCATCGGCTCCGAATCATGACTTGGGTCAATAGTTGGGTTTGCCCGGCTCCCATGTTTTGGTACCTTACGTTCCGTTATATCGTCTAAGGTAGCGCTGGGAGAACCACTGCGATTGTGCCCCGGTTGAGCTGGGTTAAGCACCTCGGTGGAAAGCTAAAACTGACCGTCATGATAGGGCGAGAGCGATCGCTGTTCGAAAGTTTTTCGAGTCCCTAAGGACTTATGCGCTTAGGCGAGGAGTCGGCTTTGTCCGGCCTAGGCGTGGATAGCGCCCGAACTTCGGTCTTCGAATACTAGGGGCTTCACGAAATTTAAAATTATAGAATTCTATGGCTAAGTGAGAGTGTTCAAGCATTATAGTCCGGTTGCCTCGTTCGTTGCGTTGGCGCCTCCTCGAAGGACCCAAGAATGGGAAAAAAGCGCTCAAGTTTATCCGAACACCCCACTTTCGTGGCATGGGGGCGAAGCGACGACTCGCCATCTCTCAAATTTAAGCGGCCGCCTGAAGGTAATATTTTAAATTCACAAGCGTTTCTTAGTGCATATGAACAAGTTTTCAAGCGTACAGGATAACAAATGTGAGTTTACTCAAAAATTACATCTTTGGAGCATTCACCCGCTATAAGGCGGGCACCCTTGAGGCGCCCTCATAATACATCTCGGCTTGCGATACTCCTTGCCCGGCGGTGGTGCATCCATCACAAGCTTCTCAGCGTCCATCTTGCCCCAGTGCACTTTAGCATGGGCAAGGGCCCTACGGGCACCTTCGATGCAGACGGAGCACTTGACGACTTCAATCCATGGACAGGCGTCCACCAGCCGCCTCACCAGCCCGAAGTAGCTCCCAGGCATGGCTTCCTTAGGCCACAGCCAAACTATGAGGCCCTTCATGGCCTATTCGGCCACCTTATGGAGCTCGACCAGCTGCTTCAGCTGGTCGCTCAAAAACTGGTGTCCGGCCTCGACATCTTGAGACCGAACACCTTCTCCGTCGAGCTCCCTCCTCAGCTCGGTAGAACAGCGGCAGCGTCGGACACTGCTGAGGGCAGATCTGCGAATGCTCTGGAGAGCTCGGATTCGGGTAAGTAACAGATAATTCACTTTCACGTGCTTGCTTTGCATAAAGAATGCCTTACCGCGCTATCTTCTTCAATGCCTCAATTTCTGGAGGCTTTTGTGCTTGACCTTAGCGGCTTTAGGCGCTCTCAAAGGCCGAGGCGAGCTCAGACTCTTGAGTCTTGAGTCACGCTCCAAACTCTCGTGTTTTTCCACGAGCACAGGCTCTTGCCGCACCTCCGCCACCCGCGCCTCCTGTTTCTCTCGCTCGGTGCGCTCCGCGGCCGCATTGCTTTCGGCCTTGGACACCGCTTCCTTCAGGGTCGCCACCTTGTTCGTGGCCCCTGCAATACTCACGTTATTCCTGTCATTTTTTGCAACCACATCCTTTATATACTTCCATAAGGTATTACTTACCTTCCTTGTCATCGAGCTGCTTTTTGGCAAGGCCCAGCTCGTTCTCGGAGCGCTCGAGGCTCTGCTTCAATGCATTGACCTCCATGATCGGTCTTGGCGGAGGTCAGCAGCGCAGCCTACATTCCCATATTGACATACTTATGTTAGACTCCTGCGTACATCTTTTTAGATCCTCAGTTCGGCTTTTCTTTCCGAACACCAAACTGAGCATCAGGGGCTACTGTCTATGCGGTAATATTTTTACATATCTTAAATACATACCTCAAAGCCTGTTAGAAGGCTGGCACAGGCTTTAGTCAGCCCGCTATTGGCGGACTGAACTTTCTGGATCACCACACTCATAACAGTGTGGTGCTCCTCGTTGATGGAGGCGCCGTTAAGCGGCTCTAGCAAATTATCCGCTGCCTCCGGTTGGACGGAGGTCACCGGTGTCGCAGTCTTGCCCTTCTTACGAAGGGGCCGCCTGCCGGACTCCGGAACCACTGAAGGTTCCGGTGCGGAGTCCGGCCCAGGGCCGGACTTAGAGCCCTTTGGGGTTTTATCCCCCTTGCGTCTGGAATCTGGGAGGTTGCCTTGCGGCGCCTCCTGGACCACCACCTCCTGGTTGGGCCCCTTTTGGGACCCCGCCTCGGCGTCATCCACAGCGCGAGGAGAGGAGGCAGCCGGAAGTGAGGTGCTATTCACGTCCGACGAATCCAAGGAGCCGCTCGTTGAAGCGTCGAGCTCGTCCTTAGGCGGGCTGCAGGGTTATATTCGGTGTTAGGAGATACTGTGCGACAAATGAGACGCCATGAGTTATTCTGGTATCCGGACACTTACGATTTCGCCAGGGGCTTAGACCTCGGTGGCCACTCCTCTTCGCCGTCGTCGGCGTGGGTGGAGTAGTCTGGAGGAAGGGTCCTTCCCTTCTTGGACCCTCCGGCCTCCCCAGTTGGGGCGGCCTTCCTTTTCTTCTCTCCCCCCACTGGGGGAGAGGCCTCTTTTTCCTCCTCCTCGTCGAGGAGCCCGCCTCGGAGTCATCAGACGATGAGTCCGACAACACCTGGCGCCGGGAACTCCTTCGAGTTCCCGTGGCCTTCTTCTTGGCCTTCTTCTCCGGCACCACGTGAGGTGCCGGAACCAGCAGCCCCGTCAATCGGGCGTCCGCTGGGTCTTCTGGCAAGGGAGCCGGATAGTTAACCTGTCCAGACGTCTCCCGCCAATCCTGTCAGAGGTAGGGGAGTTTAGATCCCGCATAGAGTCGAACTATGGAAAACAAGAGTCCCGTAAAGGGTTAAATAGCTTACCTCGCTGGCTTGACGCTGCGAGCTGAATCCGCGATCTTCGGTAGCGGATGCGGGAGCCTCGGCGCCCTTGAACAGCACCTTCCAGGCATCTTCGTATGTAGTGTCGAAGAGCCTGCTCAGGGTTTGGTGCTGCGCCGGATCAAACTCCCACAAGTTGAAGGCCCGTTGTTGGCATGGGAGGATCCGGCGGATGAGCATGACCTGGACTACGTTGACAAGCTTGAGCTTCTTGTTCACCAGGTTCTGGACGTAGGTTTGCAGTCCGGACAGCTCTTCCGAATTACCCCACGTCAGGCCTGTCTCCTTCCAGGAGGTGAGCCGTGTAGGGAAGCCAGTTCGGAATTCGGGGGCCGCCACCCATTCAGGGTCACGCGGCTCGGTGATGTAGAACCACCCCGATTGCCACCCCTTTATGGTCTCCACGAAGGAGCCCTCGAGCCATAGGACGTTGGCCATCTTGCCCACCATGGCACCTCCGCACTCCGCTTGGCGGCCGCCCACTACCTTGGGCTTGACATTGAAGGTCTTCAGCCATAAGCTGAAGTGGGGCTGAATCTGAAGGAAGGCCTCACACACGACGATGAACGCCGAGATGTTGAGGATCAAATTGGGGCCAGATCGTGGAAATCCAGGCCGTAGTAGAACATGAGCCCCGGACAAATGGGTGAAGTGGAAAACCTAGTCCGCGGAGGAAGTGGGTGAGGAACACCACCCTCTCATGGGGCCTGGGGGTGGGGATAAGCTGCCCCTTGTCGGGGAGCCGATGCGCGAAGTCGCTGGACAAGTATCCGGCCTTCCGCAGCTTTTTGATGTGCCCCTCCGTGACGGAGGAGACCATCCACTTGCCTCCCGCTCCGGACATGGCTGGGGAAGGTTGAGGCGAGATGTGTGGACTTGGGCGCTGGAGCTCGAGTCTTGTGAAATGGATGAGCAAAGGAGGAAGAAGGCATAGGTAAAAGGTGGATCCTTATCCCTTATATGGACGACGGAGCTATCGTCCCCACCAGCTGGTAAAACTCGCTTATCTCCCAAGCGCCGTAATCAATGGCGCGGTTGGGTTACCCACGCCCGTATTGATGAGAATCCCGGAATAAGGGACACGATCTCTGCTTGACAAGGCGTGCCAAGAAAACCGCCTCGCTAAGCGTCTTTGAGGTGGGACGGTAAAACGATTCGAATAAAGGCTTGGCTGTGGTGTGATGTCACGCCACGGAATCGTCGGCAGATTGAATTTGTGTAAATATTATTCTCTCTCGGTGGTATGTGGAACTTATTTTGCGAGCGGACACTATCCTTGTGTTCAAAATCTTCTATGAAGTATTGGAGGAGGAACCCGCCTTGCAATGCGAAGACAATACACGCGCCAGACTAAATCGTCATTGAAGCCTGGTTCAGGGGCTCTTGAGGAGTCTGGATTAGGGGTGTCGGATGGCGGACTATAGCCTTTGGCGGACTCTGGACTATGAAGATACAAGATTGAAGACTTCGTCCCGTGTCCGGATGGGACTTTCCTTGGCGTGGAAGGCAAGCTTGGCGATACGGTTATGTAGATCTCCTACCATTGTAACCGACTTTGTGTAACCCTAACCCTCTTCGGTGCCTATATAAACCGGAGAGTTTTAGTCCGTAGGACGAACAAAATTCATACCATAGGCTAGCTTACAGGGTTTAGCCTCTCTGCTCTCGTGGTAGATCTACTCTTGTACTACCCATATCATCAATATTAATCAAGCAGGAGTAGGGTTTTACCTCCATCGAGAGGGCCCGAACCTGGGTAAAAACATCGTGTCCCTTGTCTCCTGTTACCATCCGCCTAGACGCACAGTTCGGGACGCCCTACCTGAGATCCGGCGGTTTTGACACCGACAGTAGTATTTCAAAAAATTTCCTACGATCACGCGAGATCTATCTAGGAGATGCATATCAAGGAGCGCAGAGAGTGTGTCCACGTACCCTCATAGACTGAAAGCGGAAGCGTTTTATCAATGCGGTTGATGTAGTCGTACGTCTTCACGATCCGACCGATCCAAGTACCGAATGCACGGCACCTCCGAGTTCAGCACACGTTCAGCTCGATGACGTCCCTCGTACTTTTGATCCAGTTGAGGCCGAGGGAGAGTTCCGTCAGCACGACGGCGTGGTGATAGTGATGATGAAGTTACCGACACTGGGCTTCACCTAAGCACTACGATGATATGACCGAGGTGTGTAACTATGGAGGGGGGCACCGCACACGGCTAAGAAATCAACTTGTCTGTCTATGGGGTGCCCCCTGGCCACGTATATAAAGGATGGAGGGAGGAGGAGGCCGGCCCTCATAGGGCGCGCCCAAAGTGTGGAGTGGAGTCCTACTAGGACTCCCTAGTCCTAGTAGGAGTCCACCTCCCACATGGAATAGGAAAAGGGGAAGGGAGAAGGAGAAGGAAGGAAGGGGGCATGTGACAGCCTGGATTTTGCCTTCTCTCTTTTTCCGGACTTGGTTTTCACCGTGGTTTTTGCCCTGATTCGACTTGGTTTTTGAATCACTTCATATGGACTTGTCACTTGGGCATATCCTTGGCTTTCACCCAAGTGACCTATCTACATTATTCTTCCAACAAATTCCCAAAATAATAAAATGAATATTTTTCCTAAAAGAAAAACATTCATTTCCCTCTCTAAAACTCAGTTCAGAACTTGTGCTCCAAACCAACCTCAATTTTTCTTGCTCAGAAAAATCTGAAATAATTCAAGAATATTCTTAGGAACCTGCCACACCTTCCCATGCAGAAATATTGCATAACTTTTTGTAATATTTTGCTGTAGAAAATCTTTTCACTTCTGGACCAGAAATGCACTTTGTACAGCAAGTGCATTTTTCCTTTAGCTTTTGGCCTTGAGTTTTCTTGAGCTTAAACACCTTCCTAAGAAACCCTAAACCCTGGGAGATTAGCCCTAATGGCTTTCTAGAAGGTTTCCAAACTTGGCGACCAAGTTTCTGAACAGAAACTTGCCAGCTTGGTAGAGTCACGTCTGCTCGACCTGGGTATGACCCATCACCTCTCCTAGACGAAACACTGCACAATCGAGCGTGTAGACAAGGTTTGGCCGCTCCTGGCCGTCGTTTTGACCATGCCAGCTTGGTGACAGCGTGAGGACACGGCGCCTGGCAGCGTCTCGACGTGCTCTGGCTGGCGCCTTACTCTATGTTTTGCGTGTGCTCGTTCCAGCGCTCGCCTTCGACTGCCGCACCGGGCCACAACCCTCGACTCATCAAGCTTGACCCCTCCCTGGCGCTCGCCGACATCGGAGCCGCCGCAGCAAGCACGGGCGCATCGCGGCCAAAAAGCCACAGTGCGCGCATGTGCTTGTTTGCTTCCCCAACCGCCTCCTGTGCGCGTCCGCAAGCGTGGGCAAGCCCCTGAGTCAACACAGCACTTTGCCCCCTCGCGTTGGAGCTTCTCGTCGATGTTCGCCGCATGTCTAGAATGCTCCGGTGGCGACACGTTCCCCCCTCTTGCTCCGGCAATATAAAGCCACCCCGACTCGAATCCTGGCCACGCACCACTCCACACAACCACCACGAACACGTAGAACGACCGCAATTCGGTCGGGCAGGCCTCTAGTCGTCGCCCCAACCCAAGGACTCCGGCGATCCCCACAGGCCAGCTGCCGCTCTCCAGGGCCTCTCGAGCTCAGGCAACTGCTTGGGCAGGGCCTTGGTGGTCTGTTGGTGCTGCTTGGAGGCTGCCACGCCCTCGGAGCTGCCTCTAGCCGCCGTCTTCAACCTCTCCGGCGAACCCCGTCCGCCGTCGAAGCTTGCAAGCACAACCCCGAGCTGCTCCGTCCACCTCTCGCCAAGCCACGGGTACGGGCAGTTGCGCCGTGAGCCCCGCTTCCAATTTATCCCTCTAGCCTAGCCCCAAACCCCCTCGTCGCCGGTGTAAGCTCCGGCGAAACGCCGCCCCTCCTCTGATATCGATCCCCCTCTCTCTCTCCTGATGGGCGGGGCCTAGTGTCAGCCTCACGACTCGCGCCCAAAGCGGTACGAGCGGAGGCGCACTCCCGTTTTACGTCTTCGACGTCACCCCCCAGGATTTTCTGTTTATTCAAATTTAATTTAGAAATTTGACTAAATTTTGACCAGCCACCATTTCTAAACAATAAGTTCAAATGAGTTGATTCTTTTTGCATTGTCTTTGTTCCAAAAAGCTCTAGCAGCACACCAAAAGGTGGATTTTTCCTTGTTGTCTAGAATTTCTGGTGATTTTCAGAATGTGTTTTGACATTTATTTTTGTGGTTTAAATTATTTTTCAGAAGGAGAAGCTTGTCTTGAAGCAAACCAAGAGGGGTGTGATCCTCCTCTACACTAAGGCAAGCCACACCAAAATTTGGATGGTGTTATTTCAATATCTATGATTTTTTACTTGAATATGAGTTCTTATTTGCATTTAAAATTTGGTAAATAATTTTGGTAAATTATTAGTTACTTTATTCTGTTAGAAATGCTTGTTTTAGTTACTAGTTGCATGCAATGAACTTGTTTGGTTAAGTAGAGTAAGATTTTGCACTATGCATATTGCTATGGAAATTAATGGTAGTAATTTTTACTAAGTGATACTTTCATTTAAATAAATAATTAATAAAAATGTTGCTTGCTGATAAAAATGAGGTATAACCAGAAAGTTTGATCCTTAGTGTTGCAAGATAATTGTGTGGATAAGTTTGATCCATGAACATGAGTTGTTTGCTTTGCATGACGAGTAGTTGGATGATTTAAGGTATTATGCCATGCTAGTAATAAAAAGTTTTCTTAAAAGTTAAACTTGATTAAGTTCCACTTGAATATGACGTTGATCACATCATGGTGCCACTAAATCAGGTTTCTAATTCAGTGCGACCACATATACCTAATGGGAAGGTCTTGATTCGGTCCTTTGTTGTGGCTCTCACCGGTGCCTCCCGCGAGGGAAGGTTATGGGCGTGCATACCCTGGCCCGGTAGGCAGACATAACCTTGTGTGCTCGTTTTTGCTTTTATGGTACCTTGTCCCCGTTTGGGACCAATTTGCCACGACGATGGCCGTTGGTGTCTTTGGTAGACACGGGGCCACCCAAGACCTAGCCCTTAGAGGAAGATGGTCGGAGTGGTCGGGGAGAGTGCATGACAAGGGAAGGGTTTCGTCGGAATATTTTGGTCCACCCGAATGGGAAAGCGAGGCCAGGTACTCCGTAGTGTGGGTAAAGTGCACTACCTCTGCAGAGTGTATTTAATATATCGATAGCCGCGCTCTGGGTTATGGGCAAGACTCGGGAGTAAGTCACACCATGGATCAACTTTTGTAATTAATCTTGCAAACTAAGTGATTGCTGTGATGCAATGTTTCATGGTGAACCTTGAACACTCGAGGTGTTCATGGATTTTTGGTTTCAGGTGTGACCCCGGTGCGGTCACCGTTTGGTTATGAGGTAACCGTCTGGCAAGCGAGTCTGCGTGACTCGGTGCACCGTTTGGCTGCATTGCATCTGTAGTATTTCTTGCATTAATTTAACTTGATTAATTATCGTGATATTGTCTGTCATCGTGCTTATGTTTGTTGTGAGCTTGCAAGTACATTCAATGTACTGACCTGGCGTGTTATGCCAGCTTTCAGGCAAGTCGATTCGCGTCGGAGCGCATATCGTGTCTAAGCCGTGTCCACGTCAGTGTCCCTGTGCTATGGAGTTCCGCTACGTCGTTCTTCCGCTACCGCATAGTTTCGTGTGATCGAGGCCCTAGCCATGTTCATTAAATAATGTACATACTGTCCATTAGCACCGTGTGTGCCGCTTGGCCTCGCATTTTGATGTAATATCAGACCTATGTATCCCGCTAGTATCAATAAAGCGGTTATTTCTGTACCATGTTGTTGTGTATTGCCAGAAGACTCGATCTCTGGGCTGGAAATGCAGGGTAAACCGGTTGCTCTGAGCCGGGGTGCCACAACGCTTTGTATCAGAGCCGTGCTGATTGCAGGACACGCTAGACCGGTAGTGCATTAGTAAAACGGTAGATAGCTTCGTTTGAGTGCCGGTAGTCATAGAAATTGGTTGTTGCATTGCATGCATGTTTAATTGTTGTTATTACTAACCGTATGGTTTGTGAGCGTAGATGGCACCAGTACCGATCTTGTACCATCCTGAGCCAGCTCCGTGCACATCGCCACACCTGCTTCAGAATCTGTGGCGACGACTCTATCCAGAGGGTGCTGAGTCTAGAGTATCGGGTGTATCGCGAGCATCTGGCCGGTGCATTGTATGAGTATTATGCTGAGGTCACTCTACACCACAGTTCCCCATCCGGCGCTTACACTCGTTCATCTAAGGGTGGTCTTGCTTCTACGCCATCTCAGGCAGTTCAGTTTGCTGCTATCGAGGCTCTTGTAGACTTGCGCTACAATGAGGTTCGTGTGCACACCCACCCTGGTCTTTTCTACTACCCATCTCTGCACGAGAGTGGGCGTATCCGCTTTCCTTTGATTAGTCCAGCGTGCGATCGTCCCACTAGCCACCTTGCACGCTACATCACCGCTAGTTATCTCCTTAACTACGAGTTAGCTCGGGAGCTCTCACGCGCTCGCGCTGCTCTCGCTGCTGCTCGTATAAGGAACCCTCTTCCAATTGTCATCTACACTTCTGCTTCTCCCACCTCCGTTCCTCCGATGACCTCACAGGGTACCGTTAACCCTCTGACGGTGAACCCTTGCAGCGCTCTGGCTGCATGGTCTTCTCTTGTCGCTACTCCTGCCGCTCCTATGCTTAGATCCCATCCCCCACCTGCCCCTGAGGGAGAGCCCTCGAGGCAGCGCCAGCGTACCTCTCTTTCCCCGGAGATCTCGACTATCAGTTCAGGATCTGGGTCCGGCTTAGGAGACGAGCCTGCAGCAGCACCATCCGAACAGTAGACCGTTAGAGTATCGTGGTAGTCATGAGCATGATGTATGGCTGTAATCGCACTTGTCATGATGTGTAGTTTCATGTACGAGGGTAGTAGACCCATTGCGATGTTTACTTTCATGTTGGGACTATGTATAATTATGTTGGACTCTTTTATTCGACTTGGGTTTCATTCGCTATTTTCTTCCAGGATTTTTCATTGGTTTTCCCCCATTTTGGAATTTTTTTCTCATCATGGTTTCTATGTATTGGGAAAAACGAAAAAAATAGGATGCCGCATGGAGGCAGCAGCAGTCAAGCTGGTGAGGATGTCCCTGTCCGTCGTTCCGCAAGACAGGCAGGACATTCCCGTGAGCCATACCAGCCACCTCCGCCTCCACCGCCACAACCGCCTTCCACCGAGCAAATCCTGCGAATGTTTGAAGAAAGAAGGAGCAATGATCTGCTGGAAATACTGAAAAGTGTACAAGTTATGGTTGGGCAGAATGGAAACCAGAATGGCCATCATTTCAAGCTGTCACGATTTTCAGCGAACCAAGCCTCGATTTCAGCCATACTCTTGATCCTTTGGGCCGCGGCGGCTAAGGACAATTGAGAGAAAATTGGAAATTGCTCGCACAGACGAAGGAGACAAGGTTCCCTTCGCAACGCATTATCTCGAAGGATGTGCCGCTATATGGTGGGATAATGCCAAAGCAATATGGCCTGCCGACGAGGAAATTACTTGGAAAAAATTCAAGGATCATTTCCACAAATATCATATTCCCACTGGAGTCATGTAGATCAAGCACCGCGAATTTCTCGCTCTCACTCAAGGCAGCATGACCGTTGCCGAGTACCTGAATAAATTCAACCATCTGGCCCGCTATTCTCTCCACGATGTGGCCACAGAAGAGCGGAAGATCGACCAGTTCCTTGGAGGCCTAAATCAGCATCTCAGGTGCACTCTCAGTATGTTTGACTTCCCGGACTTCCTGACCCTGGTGAACAAGGCCATCATCGCCGAGAGGGAACAAAAGCTCCTGCACGACAACAAGCCAGCTGCTAATGACCACAAGCGCAAATTCGAGCCCAAGAAGGATATGCAACCAGTGCAAAAGGCTCATACTTGGCAACAGACTCAGGTGGAGTACAAACCCGATTGGCAGCAGAATGTCAACAAGACTACTACACAAGTCAAGAATGTCGTGACCAACCCGGTGCGCGGCGATTGTCAGTGCAACAATTCGTGTTTCAGCTATGGTCAAACCGAACACTACGCCCCACAGTGTCCCAAGAACACCAAGCACGTCGCTCCATTTCAGCCGCAAGTCAACTACATGGAGCAGTATTCCGCCCCCGATATAATCCAAGGGCAAGTTCATCACATCTCCGCAGACGATGCCCAAGAGGACCCGAAAGTCGTCATTGGTATGTTTCCCGTTAACAACATACCCACAGTAATTTTATTTGACTCTGGGGCTTCCCACTCTTTTATTTCGTGGAGTTTTGCTTCCCAAAACAATTTTCCTTGCTCGATTTTGGGAAAACACATGCTGGTAAAATCCCCGGGATCCCTACTCAGAGGCAATCTCATCTGCTGAAATTTGGAGACTGACATCAAAGGCGTCAAGTTTCCAACATCGTTCATAATCATGGATTCCAACAAATTGGATGTCATTCTGGGCATGAATTGGTTAACCCAATACCAAGTCTGCATCAGCTGTGCGACCAGAGAAGTTACCCTGAAAAGTATGGAAGGTCGCACTACCAGTTTTTATGCCCGCAAGCGCATCCCCATGAAAGATATGGTTTTTGCAGCAGTGGCAGAAGAGGTGGAATTAATCCCAGTGGTCAGTGAGTATCCAGATGTATTTCCCAAAGAATTGCCCGGCATGCCACCTGACCGAGAATTGGAGTTTGCCATTGACCTAGTGCCTGGAACCACCCCAATACATAAGAAATATTATCGGATGCCCTCCTCAGAATTGGTGGAATTGAAGAAACAACTGGATGAGATGCGGCAAAAAGGATACGTTCGTCCAAGCTCTTCACCATGGGGACCACCAGCAATCTTCGTGGACAAAAAGGATAGCAATCTACGAATGTGCGTAGACTACCGACAGCTAAATGACGTCACCATTAAAAACAAGTATCCATTGCCGAGGATTGATGATATGTTTGATCAACTCAGTGGGGCCAAAGTATTCTCAAAGATTGATTTGAGGACGGGATATCATCAACTCAAGATAAAGAAGGAAGATATTCCTAAGACCGCGTTCACCACTCGGTACGGTCTTTACGAATACACCGTTATTTCCTTCGGCCTCACCAACGCTCCTGCATTCTTTATGCATATGATGAACAAGGTGTTTATGGACATCTTGGACAAATTCGTGGTGGAGTTCATTGACGACATCCTCATTTACTCCAAGAGCAAGGACGAACATAAGGAGCATCTTCGAGCAGTTCTGCAAAGGCTTCGCGGTCATCAACTGTATGCCAAATTCAGCAAATGTGAGTTTTGTCTCCAGCAAGTGGGATTCCTTGGACATATCCTCTCGGCAGAAGGAATCTCGGTGGACCCAAGCAAGGTAAAAGATGTACTTGATTGGTCCGCACCCACCATCGTCTTAGAAATCCGGAGTTTCCTTGGACTAGCTGGATATTATCGTCGTTTTATCGAAGGGTTTTCCAAGATCGCCAAGCCAATGACTGAGATCCTCAAGAAGGACAAGAAGTTCGTATGGACTGTGGATTGCGAACGGAGCTTCAATGAGTTAAAAACCAGGCTGACATCGGCACCCGTATTAACTCTTCCAGACATCTACCGCAGTTTTGATGTTTACTGTGATGCCTCCAGAAAAGGACTGGGGTGTGTACTCATGCAAGATGGCAAAGTGGTGGCCTATGCATCTTGCCAACTGCGGCAACATGAAGGAAAGTATCCTACTCATGATTTGGAATTGGCCGCAGTGGTGCATGCTTTGAAAATCTGGAGACATTATCTGATTGGAAAGAAGTGCCAGATATTCACTGACCATAAGAGTCTCAAGTATATATTCACTCAGCCCGACTTGAACCTTCGACAGCGAAGATGGCTCGAGTTGGTTAAGGACTACGACCTCGGAATAAATTATCACCCGGGCAAAGCTAATGTGGTGGCTGACGCCCTGAGCCGCAAACCAGCCTACCTTAATGCTCTAATGGATTCCTTACCTCCAGAGCTTTATGAAGAAATCATGCAGCTAAACTTGGTGATCACCGATGCCCGTCTTACCAATATATTGGTAGTTGCCCCTACTCTTGAAGAAGAAATCCGTAGTGCTCAGGCGGAGGATAAGGTGTTACAAATATATGTTCAGAAGGTGCACCAAGGGCGTGCACCGGATTTTTTTATGGATCAGCCAGGTTCGCTAAGGTTTCGAGGAAGAATTTGCTACCCAACCAAGAAAGTCTGAATAAGAAAATATTGGCGGAAGCACATGAAGCACCATACTCAATTCACCCCGGTGGTACCAAAATGTATGAGGATCTTCGTCAGATATTTTTGTGGGATGGAATGAAGAAAGATATCACATACTTTGTGGCCTGTTGCGACATATGCAATAAGGTGAAGGCGGAACATCGAAAACCAGCCGAACTCCTCCAGCCTCTGCCGGTATCAAAATGGAAATGGGACGACATTTGCATGGATTTCATCACCCGATTACCAAGGTCTCATCGAGGAAACGACGCGATATGGGTCATAGTGGACACCCTAACGAAGGTGGCACACTTCCTTCCCATCCGGACCACATACCAAAATCAACTTGCACAACTGTATGTATCAAGAATCGTCAGTTTGCATGGAGTACCCAAGACTATCACCTCCGACAGGGGATCTCTATTCACATCCGCATTTTGGTCCCGACTACATCAAGCCTTGGGGACCGCTCTGAAGTACATCACGGCTTATCATCCTCAGACAGATGGACAGACTAAGCGAGTAAATCAAATACTCGAAGATATGCTCCGGGCATGTACATTGGACCAAGGAACCAAGTGGGAAGACTGTCTACTTTACGCCAAGTTTTCCTACAACAACAGTTTCCAGGCTAGCTTGAAGATGTCACCCTATGAAGCCCTGTATGGCCGGAAATGCCGCAGCCCATTGAATTGGTCTCAAACCGGAGACAGCCGTATTTTTGGTACTGATTTAATGCTTGAAGCAAAGAAGCAAGTCAACGAAATCAGGGACCGACTGCAACTGGCCAAATCCCGACAGAAGAGCTACTATGACACTACTAGGGAAAAGCCTAGCAGCAGCGCGGGTTTAGGCCTATCGAGAGCGACGCCAGAGCGCTCTCGATAAGGCGCTACATGACTAAAGCTTAGCGATGGCGGCGCTGGACACGCCCATCGCTAAAATGATCTAGTAGTAGCGCTTCTCTGAGCAGCGCTGCTGGTAATTAGTAGGAGCGCCTCCTTGCCGCGCTACTACTATTATTTAGTATTTTATTTCTTTTTATTTCATGTTGTATTTCATACACCTTTACACAAGTTTTCATACAGCAGGAATTTAGAGACTGTTTTTACATCATAATGAGTAGGTGAAACAACCGTGGACTAGTTTCAAGTGGATGGACATCCACTTGAAACTAATCCGCGGTTCTTTCACCCAAACACATTGTATCATCATCATTATCATATCATTAACAACTTATCATCATAATACATCATTGTCATATAACACCTCCTCAAGATCATCATTTTCATCAATGAGACATCACATAGCAAATTGGTCACTAGTCGTAATCACAAGTACTCCTCATCATCAACTCTAACACATTGTATCACATAATAAACATATTGTACCTCATAGGACCTACTACATTCTCTTAGGACCTACTATATTATCTAAGGTAAAACAACAAAAACAAGATAGCCCCCGACTCTCCATTATGGAGAATGGAGATTATCCTGCTCCAATTCTTGCCTTTAAGCAATGTTACTTCCAAGAACCTCCTTGCGAATGTCCAAACATTTTTTCCATTCTTTGATTAGCATGTGTTCACCGGTTTTAGAAATCCGATATGCACAGGTGAGATCCGTAGGATGACCTGGCTGTATGTTCAGAACTTGAAGGTGACCATTGTAATACATCAGATGAGGCACACAATCCATCGGGATTTTCTGTTGAAAAACATAGTAATAATTTCGTAGTTAGAAATGATGTACTAGTTTTGGAAGTGTGCAAAAGATGCACGGATGTCGTAATAGTAAAAAATCTTACCAGGGTATCTCCATAGAAGTTATCGTGGTTCAACACGTGCACTAGTGGCACGTATTCACCATAATTTGAAGGAGTTCGATAATAGGTATTGTAATTCTCAAAGAAAGTACAAAATGCGATCAGATGATTTTTCTCCTTATAAGTTAATTCGGAGCCACCAGTGTAGTGGGTTTTGTCTACCACCTTTTACACATTCTTTGAAGATTCAAAATAAGCTGTCAATGGAAATAAGCTGTCAACTATTTTGAAATAAACAATATAAATTAGTTAATAACTATGTTTGAGAAAATCACATTGCGGTAGAATCGGAAGCGTATCAACAAGGACCCAAATGTCCATATTGTCTTGCTCGATGTCAGGATCACCAAGATCCATGGTGACAATCATACCCTCATAAAAACCATACATTTTGCAAAGTGCTTCCCAATTTTGGCAACCAAAATGGGTTACGCTCTGAGCATTGTACAGATTTACTTCAAAATCCATATCATGATGGGTCCTTAGGTGTATTTTCTTTGTTTCAAAATTTTCATGGTCTTCAAAACCCATCCTCTCCAAGACATAGCGTCTTGCATGGCATGGGATAAGCTAGTCGAATTGTAAAAGATGAAAATTAGACGTTGAAATAGTTGAAGTCATGCTTAATTACGAGCGTTGTTGCATGGGATAAACTCTTGTCGTTGTTGCGTACCGTTTCAACATCGAAGGTCTCCTCAAGCTTAATGCTGAAGCGCCGATCTTCGTCCAGCTCAACGAACCTGTCGCACATACCTCGATCGTCGTGGCACCAGCTGCACTCCCGGGAGGCTGTAAATCGTCCGAGTACGACATTTCCTCGTTCATAATTCAAAGATTAAACTTGTACAATTAAATATATGTACTAAAAACATAGGCCTGAAAAATCTGGCATGACCTTTGCTAAAAAGGACATATCGGCGCCTGAAATTTGCGGAACGGAAATTAATCAACACTCCGGCAAAACATAGGCCACTCGGAGGTGTAAACTGAACATGAACGGCCACTTGGCAACCACTATCCTATTTGAGCAACAAAAGATATACATGGATATTTGGCTGTTCTCACCTCGATGTCGGAGGGGTTGGTGACGGGACGACGGCGGGGGATGATGGAGGGCTCCTTGATTTTGCAAAAGCAAAAACCGTATAAGTTATCACTAATACATCCCGAATAATTGCTTAAACTAAAAATAACAACAAATATGACATGTTCAACTAGTTTTATTAATTCAACTAGTTCTTACTAAATATAAACTTACTATAAATAGAATATGTGGTTCAACTAGTTATATTAATTATCTTACTAAAAACTAGTTCTTTCAAAAATAAAGTAGTTCAACTAGTTATATTAATTATCTTACTCAAAATACATTAGTTCTATTAATTCAACTAGTTCAACTAGTTCAACTAGTTTATTAATTTACTTACTAAACTAGTTCAACTACAACTAAAATAGTTCAACTACAACTACTATTAATCATACTGCCCTAAATTTTCTTACTTCTATTTTATTTAAAACACCTACGATTTACAAGAACAGAGACAAGAGAGGGAGGGAGGAGAGAGGAGGGGAGCGGGCGGCCAGAGGATGAGGGAGGGGGCGGCCCCAGGCGGAGGGAGGAGGGCATGGTGGGAGGAGGAGGGAGGAGGGCGCGGTGGCCGGGAGGAGGAGGCACGGAACGAGGGAGTACTTCGGTGGCGTCGGACGATGGTGAGGGCGAGAGCGGCGCGGTGAGGTCGAGAGAGGAGGGGGCGGGGGAGGCGGCGGTGACGGTGAGGTCGAGAGCGGCGGCGGGCGGCAGCGGTGAGGTTGAGGGCGGCCTCGATCGGGCGGCAGCGGTGAGGGCAGGCTGGGGCTCGGGCGGCGGCGATAGAGGAGTAGGGGAACAGGGGGAGGAGGACTTAGTGAAATTTTGAGCGGGGTTAAGTCGAACTAGCAGTAGCGCACTTTAGGAACCGCGCTATAGCTAATGTAGCTATAGTGCATTTTACGGAAAAAAGCTACTGCTAAGTCTAAGCACGCATAAAAAAACAATGGCCATCAATGATCTTTTTGTGTACAATCTGAATTGTCAATATGAGTCCACTCCGGTAGAAACTGGAGAGGACTCATATTGCGCCACAAATTCTACACATAGAGTTCAGTGAAGACCAACTGGTTGTGATAGTTTCAGAAGTAGCATATTTAAGGTGGTAAACACCCTGTTCGCGGAGCGATGTGGGACTAAACTTGCGGGCTGATCGTAGCAGTAGCGATTTTCTTGGAAGCGCGCTGCTGCTAACTTCTATAGCAGTAGCGCGGTTCACTCTAGGGCGCTACTGCTACAACTAGCTGGGTTGCGAGGTCATGGGAATTAGAGCAGTAGCGCGGTTTCGCATGGGAGCGCTAATGCTACTTTCCTTTCGGCAGCGCGTTTCTATATCAAGCGCTGCTGCTAATTAGCAGCAGCGCTTTATTTTAAAGCGCGCTGCTGGTAAGATTCTGTGTATAGGCTTTTCCCTAGTAGTGTGATGCCAAGCATCGTCAGATCAGCTTTGAACCCGGAGAGTACGTATATTTCCGAGTCACCCCTATGAAAGTAGTCAAGAGGTTTCAGAGCCGAGGAAAATTGGCATCCAGATATATCGGTCCATTCCCCGTCATGGCCAGAGTCGGAACAGTTGCCTACCAGTTGGAATTGCCACCAGAATTATCAGAAGTACACAACGTGTTTCACATCTCACAGCTAAGGAAATGTATCTCGCCTCCGGAGAAAAGGACTGATATGGCAGAAATAGAATTGGCTAAGGATTTGACTTATGAGGAAAAGCCAATCAGAATATTGGATCAGACAGAAAGGGTCACTCGCAGCAAAGAGATAAGGTTTTACAAGGTTCAGTGGGAGCATCACACCGAAGAAGAAGCAACCTGGGAAAGAGAGGAACTTTTAAGGACTGCATACCCAGAATGGTTTTCCCAAGCAACCGAATCGCGAGGACGAGATTCATCCTAAGTGGGGGAGGTTTGTGACAGCCTGGATTTTGCCTTCTCTCTTTTTCCGGACATGCCTTCTCTCTTTTTCCGGACTTGGTTTTCACCGTGGTTTTTGCCCTGATTTCACTTGGTTTTTGAATCACTTCATATGGACTTGTCACTTGGGCATATCCTTGGCTTTCACCCAAGTGACCTATCTACATTATTCTTCCAACAAATTCCCAAAATAATCAAATGAATATTTTTCCTAAAAGAAAAATATTCATTTCCCTCTCTAAAACTCACTTCAGAACTTGTGCTCCAAAGCAACCTCAATGTTTCTTGGTCAGAAAAATCTGAGATAATTCATGAATATTCTTAGGAACCTGGCACACCTTCCCATGCAAAAATATTGCATCAATTTTTGTAATATTTTTCTGTAGAAAATCTTTTCACTTTTGGACCAGAAATGGACTTTGTACAGCAAGTGCATTTTCCTTTAGCTTTTGGCCTTCAGTTTTCTTGAGCTTAAACACCTTCCTAAGAAACCCTAAACCCTAGGAGATTAGCCCTAATGGCTTTCTAGAAGGTGGCCAAACTTGGCAACCAAGTTTCTGACCAGAAACTTGCCAGCTTGGTAGAGTCACGTCTGGTCGGCCTGGGTATGATCCATCACCTCTCCTAGACGTAACACTGCACGGTCGAGCGCGTAGACAAGGTTTGTCCGCTCCTGGCCGTCGTTTTGACCATGCCAGCTTGGTGATGGCGAGGACACGGCGCCTGGCAGCGTCTCGACGCACTCCGGCTGGCGCCTTGCTCTCTATTTCGCGCGTGCTTGTTCCAGCGCTTGCCTCCGACTGCCGCACCGCACCACAACCCTCGACTCATCAAGCTTGAGCCCTCCCTGGCACCCGGGATGCCGGAGCCGCCACAGCAAGCACGGGTGCGTCGCGGCAAAAACGCCACAATGTGCGCGTGTGCTTGTCTGCTTCCCCAACCGCTTCCTGTGCGTGTCCGCAAGCGTGGGCAAGCCCCTAAGTCGACACAGCACTTTGCCCCCTCGCGTTGGAACTTCTCATCGATGTTTTCCGCGTTTCCAGAACGCTCCGGCGGCGACACGTTCCCCCCCCCTCTTGCTCCGGCTATATAAAGCCACCCCGACTCGAATCCTGGCCACTCAACACTCCACACAACCACCACGAACACGTAGAACGACAGCAGTTCGGTCGGGCAGGCCTCTGGACGTCGCCCCGACCTGAGGACTCCGGCGATCCCTGCAGGCCAGCTGCCGCTCTCCAGGGCCTCTCGAGCTCAGGCAACTGCTTGGGCAGGGCCTTGGTGGTCTGTTGGTGCTGCTTGGAGGCCGCGAAGCCCTCGGAGCTGCCTCTAGCCGCCGTCTTCAACCTCTCTGGCGAACCCTGTCCGCCACCGAAGCTTGCGAGCTCAACCCCGAGCTGCTCCGTCCACCTCTCGCCAAGCCACGGGTACAGGCAGGTGCGCTGCGAGCCCCGCTTCCAATCTATCCCTCTAGCCTAGCCCCAAACTCCCTCGTCGCCGGCATGAGCTCCGGCGAAACGCCGCCCCTCCTCTGATCTCGATCCCCCTCTCTCTCTCCTGACGGGCGGGGCCCAGTGTTAGCCTCACCACTCGCGCCGAAGCGGTACGAGTGGAGGCGCACTCCCGTTTTACGTCTTCCACGTCACCCCCCCCCCCCAGGATTTTCTGTTTATTCAAATTTAATTCAGAAATTTGACTAAACTTTGACCAGCCACCATTTCTAAACCATAAGTCCAAATGAGTTGACTCTTTTTGCATTGTCTTTGTCCCAGAAAGCTCTAGCAGCACACAAAAGGTGGATTTTTCCTTGTTGTCTAGAATTTCTGGTGATTTTCAGAATGTGTTTTGACATTTATTTTTGTGGTTTTAAATTATTTTTTAGAAGGAGAAGCTTGTCTTAAAGCAAACCAAGAGGGGTGTGATCCTCCTCTACACTAAGGCAAGCCACACCATCATTTGGATGGTGTTATTTTAATATCTATGATTTTCTACTTGAATATAAGTTCTCATTTGCATTTAAAATTTGGTAAATAATTTTGGTAAATTATTAATTACTTTATTCTGTTAGAAATGCTTGTTTTAGTTACTGGTTGCATGCAATGAACTTGTTTGGTTAAGTAGAGTAAGATTTTGCACTATGCATATTGCTATGGAAATTAATGGTAGTAATTTTCACTAAGTGATACTTTCACTTAAATAAATAATTAATAAAAATGTTGCTTGCTGATAAAAATGAGGTATAACCAGAAAGTTTGATCCTTAGTGTTGCAAGATAATTGTGTGGATAAGTTTGATCCATGAACATGAGTTGTTTGCTTTGCATGATGAGTAGTTGCATGATTTCCTGTATTATGCCATGCTAGTAATAAAAAGTTTTCTGAAAAGTTAAACTTGATTAAGTTCCACTTGAATATGACGTTGATCACATCATGAGGCCACTGAATCGGGTTTCTAATTCAGCGCAACCACATTTACTTAATGGGAAGGTCTTGATTCGGTCCCTTGTTGTGGCTCTCACCGGTGCCTCCCGCGAGGGAAGGTTATGGACGTGCATACCCTGGCCCGGTAGGCAGACACAACCTTGTGTACTCGTTTTTGTTTTTATGGTACCTTGTCCCTGTTTGGAACCGTTTTGCCACGACGTTGGCCGTTGGTGTCTTTGGTAGACATGGGGCCACTCAAGACCTAGCCCCGAGAGGGAGATGGTCGGAGTGTCCGGGGAGAGTGCATGACAAGGGAAGTGTTTCGTCGGAATATTTTGGTCCAGCCGAATGGGAAAGCGAGGCCAGGTACTCTGTAGTGTGGGTAAAGTGCGCTACCTCTGCAGAGTGTATTTAATCTATTGATAGCCGCGCCCTGGGTTATGGGCAAGACTTAGGAGTAAGTCACACCATGGATCAACTTTTATAATTAATCTTGCAAACTAAGCGATTGCTGTGATGCATTGTTTCGTGGTGAACCTTGAACACTCGAGGTGTTCATGGATTTTTGGTTTCAGGTGTGACCCCGGTGTGGTCACCGTTTGGTTACGAGGTAACCGTTTGGTAAGTGAGTCCGTGTGACTCGGTGCACCGTTTGGCTGCATTGCATTTGTAGTATTTCTTGCATTAATTTAACATGATTAATTATCATGATATTGTCTGTCATCGTGCTTATTTTTGTTGTGAGCTTGCAAGTACATTCAATGTACTGACCTGGCGTGTTATGCCAGCTTTCAGGCAAGTCGATTCACATCGAAGAGCATCTCGTGTCTAGGCCGTGTCCACGTCGGTGTCCTTGTGCTATGGAGTTCCGCTACGTCGTTCTTCCGCTGCCGCGTAGTTTCGTGTGATCGAGGCCCCAACCATGTTCATTAAATAATGTACATACTGTCCAGCAGCACCGTGTGTGCGGCTTGGCCTCGCATCTCGATGTAATATCAGACCTATGTATCCCGCTAGTATCAATAAAGCGGTTATTTCTATACCATGTTGTTGTATATTGCCAGAAGACTCGATCTCTGGGCTGGAAATGCAGGGTAAACCGGTTGCTCTTAGCCGGGGTGCCACAGGGCGCCCCCTTTCCCTAGTCCAATTCGGACCAGTCCATGGGGAAGGGGTGAGAACACCCTTGAGGCCTTTCTCTACTTTCCCGTATGGCCCACTAAGGCCCAATACGAATTCCCGTAACTCTTCGGTACTCCGAAAAATACCCGAATCACTCGGAACCTTTCCGATGTCCGAATATAGCCTTCCAATATATCGATCTTTACGTCTCGACCATTTCGAGACTCCTTATCATGTCCATGATCTCATCCGGGACTCCGAACTATCTTCGGTCATCAAATCACATAACTCTTTAATACAAATCGTCATCAAACGTTAAGCGTGCGGACCCTACGGGTTCGAGAACTATGTAGACATGACCGGGACACATCTCGAGTCAATAACCAATAGAGGAACCTGGATGCTCATATTGGCTCCCACATATTCTACAAGATCTTTATCGGTCAAACCGCATAACAACATTCGTTGTTCCCTTTGTCATTGGTATGTTACTAGCCCAAGATTCGATCGTCGGTATCTCAATACTGTCGGTGTTCTGGGAACGGGGGTACCTAGACTTGCCTGCCTGCGGCCTGCGGCGTGGCTCAAGGGGTGGCCCAGCACGGCCCATCTTCATCAACACAAGCTCAAGACCCTCGCGAGGGGCTGGCCTCGCTGGGCGGATTTACGAAAGCCTTCTCGTGCACGGCCTCGTCAGCTGGCTCGCGAGGAGGCGGAGAGATCAAGGCGGGGTACCTCACGAGGTGCCCATGACGCAAGCCATGACGACCGAGGGCGCCAGGCGGGCGCCAGCCCGCGCAGTGTCCTCATTTCCTCTTTGGTGCAAAGGAGACAAGCGCAGGCGAGAGTATCAAGCAAAGGCAGCCGTTTCGGTGCAACAAGACCAAGACCAGCCCAACGACAGGAAGGAAGTCATCGTGGAGCCCAAGCCGGCGTCATCGTCAGAGCCTTTGGCAGGCGAGGACCAACTTTAGTCAGGATAAGTGTACTAGATGTTCCCCTTAAAAATGGCCAATTGTTGGCGCCCTTCCCGCTCAATATTTGGGAAGAGGCCCAGGGCCTCTGCCTATAAATAGGTCTAGCCACCCACAGGGTAGAGGCATCTAAAAGAGAGAGAGAGAAGCGACTGAACTCCCTCTAGCAGTTCATCGCACCAGCCAAGAATAGACCCTCGCGAGGCTGTTCTTCCTTGTACTGATCGTCATCAGCCCCAGAGGCAATCCACCACACCACAAACTAGAGTAGGGTATTACACCACAATGGTGGCCCGAACTAGTATAAATCTTGTGTCCCTTGTGTTGCTCTTTGTGTAGTTCTAGATCCTTGCGAGGCAACGAGGTGTAGGTAGGTAGGAGGTGTGATATCCACGCGCACCCCGGAGTTCGAACCTAGAGGGTCTGCCGGAACCCGAAATCCGACATTTGGCGCGCCAGGTAGGGTGTGCGCCGGAGCTTTCCCTTCTGCCAACTCGCTCCCCGCCAACATCGCGATTCGCCCTATGATGAGCAGCACGCCGCCTACTCTGGTCGTCAGCGCCGGCGCAGGGGCCAGGGGGCTCCGAGCCTTGGCCCCAGCCCTGCAACAGGTGTAGTGGCCGAACAAGTTCAAGCCGGAGACGCCACCGCGCTACAACGGCACGACCGATCCACTGGCCTTCCTGCTGGCGTACGAGGTGGCCGTCCTCGAAGCTGGGGTGACAACAGGGTCATGGCCAACTGGCTCCCCATGGCCCTCACCGGCGCCCCAAGCGTGTGGCTGCTCCACCTGCCAGCGGCTTCCGTGGGCTCTTGGGAGGAGATGCGCGACCTTTTCCTCGCCCAGCACACTTCGCCGGCACCCCCGATCGTCGCACCTCTCCTGGGCGGCTCGCAGGCGCCACCTTCAGACCGCCACATCAAGCCATTCGCTCGCCAGATCGGCGCTACCTCCGCGCAGCATGGGGCTCCTCCGGGTCGGTCGGCGCCCAGGGCCGATCTGGCCTTCAGCTCGGAGGATCACCCCTCCAACTCAGCCTGCTCGGGCGCGCTCCCAATGCTGTGCACCCCCACCATCTGCCAGGTGGCCGTCACCAGGACTCTCATCGACGGCGGCGCGGGCCTCAGCGTGCTCTCGGTTGAAGCCTTCAGCCTCCTCCAAATACCGCCGGAGCGGCTCCGGCCCAGCAGGCCCTTCTTGGGCGTCGGGGGCGGTTCATCCAGCTCCCTGGGGCAGATTCGCCTCCCGGTGACCTTCGGCACCTAAGACAACTTCCGCACGGAGCTGATAGACTTCGACATCGCTCCAATCGGCCTCCCGTACAACGCCATCCTCGGCTATCCAGCACTAGCCCGATTCATGGCCGCGACTCACCCAGCGTACAACCTCATGAAGATGCCCGGGAGCAACGGCGTCCTCACCGTATCCGGAGACATCGGGGATGCGTTGCAAGTGCTCAAGCTCGTCTTCAAGACGGCGGCGTTGGCGCAGCCCGCCGACTCAAACGCCCCTGAGCCCAAGGGGGCTGCGCCGGCCAAGAAGAAGCAGTTGTTCACCCAAGATAAGGCAGAAACCAAGCAGATACTGGTCGACGAGGACGAATCCACTAACGCCACCTTCACCATAGGAGCCAACCTTGAGCCCGAGCAGGAAGAAGCCCTGGTCAAGTTCCTACGCGCGAACAAGAAGGTATTCGCATGGGAACCTGATCAGCTGGTAGGGATCCCAAGAGGCATAATCGAGCACCACCTCAACGTGTGCCCCAACGTACGCCCCGTAAAGCAGAAAGCGAGACGAAAGTCCACAGAGAAGCAGGCTTTCATTGTCCAAGAGACCCGCAAGCTAGAGGCGGCAGGGGTCATTCGCGAGGTCCGATACCCAGATTGGTTGGCTAACCCGGTTGTCGTGCCAAAAAAGGGGGAAGGAACGCATGTGTGTCGACTTCACCAACCTCAACAAGGCCTGCCCGCAGGATCCATTCCCGCTCCCTCGTATCGATCAGATCGTCGATTCCACCGCCGAGTGCGACCTGTTGTGTTTCTTGGATGCCTTCTCTGGGTATCACCAGATCAAGATGAAGGTATAAGACATGGAAAAGACGGCTTTCCTGACCCCGTGTGGGGTGTACTGCTACACATGCATGCCGTTCGGTCTGCGCAACGCAGGAGCGACCTTTCAGCGGCTGATGCGCATCACCTTGGGTCCGCAGCTCGGGAAGAATGTTGAGGCTTACGTCGATGACATTGTGGAGAAATCTCGGGCGGCCAGAACCCTGATACAAGACCTGGAGGAAACCTTCGCGAGCCTCAACGTAGTGAACCTGCGGCTCAACCCAGAGAAGTGTGTGTTTGGGGTCCCCTCGGGCAAGCTCTTGGGCTTCCTCGTGTCCCACCGAGGCATCGAGGCTAACCCAGAAAAGGTCAAAGCGGTCGAGGACGTGAGCCCGCCAAAGACCCTCAGAGAAATGCAGAAGCTCACTGGGCGCGTGACCGCACTAGGACGCTTCATCTCCAAGTTGGGGGAGCGAGCGGTGCCTTTCTTCCAGCTGATGAAGAAAAAGGGGCCCTTTGAATGGACTGAAGAGGCCGACAAGGTGTTCCAAGATCTCAAGAGGTACCTAACCAGCCCTCCGGTAATGGTGGCCCCGCGCCCGCAAGAACCCCTGGTGCTCTACCTTGCACCACTCCCTACTCTGCCAGCGCAGCCCTGGTGGCGGTTAGGGAGGAGCGTTGGACCAAAGCCGCGGCAGCTGCCCGGGTCAAGGCGAAGCATGATCAAGGAGGACTCACAGAGACCACTACCACAGCCGAGAAGGATCAGCCGCCACAGCGAAACGCACTCGGGAAGGAAGAGACCCCTCCCCCTGGCGACCAGCCGCTGGGGGCTCCACTGTCTCAGGAGGCGCCACGGCCTCCGGAGGGCGCCATCGACACCAGCACTCCCAACCTCGTTGAACACCCTGTGTACTTCGTCAGCACAGTGTTGCGGGACGCGAGGGCGCGGTACCCCATGCCCCAGAAACTCCTCCTCGCGCTATTGGTGGCCTCGCGTAAGCTGCGGCATTATTTTCAGGGCCATCCTATCAAGGTTGTCTCAGCGTACCCCTTGGAAAGGGTGCTCAGGAGCCCAAACTCAGCTGGAAGAGTCGCTGAGTGGAACATCGAACTGCAAGCGTTTCAGCTCGAAATCAGCACAACCAGAGTCATCAAGGGGGCCGCATTGGCGGATTTCTGTAACACCCCAAAAATTTAACCAAGTTTTCAATATTAAAATTTTTGCCAGGAGTTTTAAAATTTTTATTTCTGTGGATTTTCAAAACTCTTGTTTATTGTTAAGGAGTTTTGTCTTTTTTTTCAAGTGGAGCCTTCCAAAATATATTGGACTTCTATGCCATCTCATTATAACATTTTCTTAATCAGTGGATTTACTTATTAGATTATTTCATCTTGAGCTTTATTCATTAAAATGAACTGTATTAAATTTTTGGAGCTCCTTTTGAGCTACAACCATTTGTTAAAATCACTTAATATTTCAACCAAAATTTAGAGAGGTCATGAGATGTCTCTAAATCACTTGTGTGCATTAACACAATTATTTCATTGCTTATTTTGAGTTTTTCACATGTTTTTCTTCTCTCGTCCAAAGGACATTTTGCACTACAACCCAATTAAATATTTCCCTAGAGCCTCCACCAAAATTTTGGGATGTCAAGGGTAGCATGCCATTCAACTTTATGCAAACACCCAAAGGATGTTATTTGAAAATTTTGAGTGAATCAACCTCTTCTTCATTCTGGACCAGACTTGTGTTTTCTCTCGCAACTCTGTTATTTCTTGCTCTAGTGACCTTGTGTTTTCTCATGCTTGTAGTCAACCCCAAAACCCCTAAGTTCAGGAGCATGCACTCTTTGGAGCACTCTTGGCCCATGTAATGATGCCACTTACTCCCTGTCCAGAAGTAGAGTTTTGCATAACTTGCACTAGCAAGTTTCTCCTTTTTGCAAACCAACCTCACCACCCTCTCTTACATCCATAGAGACACTGATCTGGAGAATTTGGCCACTCCAAGATTTGCCTAGATGCCCTTGGCATTTTGTCAAACACCCTGTGTGCACAGCCAGTTTTGGCATGACTTCAAGTTTACTTGGTGAACTTGAGCCCCTGGCCTATCCATCATGTCCCTTGATCCCCTTGCTAACCGTAACCTAGCCTTGTTTCTTGCCAGCCTCACCCAAGCCCTGTAGCAGGCCATGGCATTTCATCGAGCACCTTCCGTGCGTGCTCTGGCGCGAGCAGAGCATCGCGACATTACGCGTGCGGCGCCCGAGCCGACGCGTCGCGCCCCTGGCTTGCCACCACTCCGCAGAGCCGCGCCACTCGCTTGGCCTCTCGCTACGTCGCGCCAAGGACCCCGACCGTCTCTGCAGCGTTGCCAGCAAGCTCTTGGCGGCACGCCGGCGTCCGCAGCGCACCTCTGCCACGGTCGGGACCGCCAAAGCCACCCCGGCTCGCCACCTGCCCCTGTGAGCAGTGCGTGCTCATCCACAAGCGTGTCCCCTAGCGCTCGTCGCCGCCACGTCGCCCAAGCTACAGGGAGGCGGTTTGCCGTTGTCCTTATCGCCGGCCGCCTCGGACCGACCTAGCCACGTTATATAAGGAAGCCCCGAGCGTCTCCGAGCCCTCAGGTAGCCTCACGCCGTCTCACTAGCGCCCCCATCGCCACCAATTGGAGGGGAGCAGGTCATCTTCAACCTCTCCGGTCAGTTCGGCCACCGCTGCCTCCCGGCTCCGTTCGGCGCAACCAGAGCTTCCCCCTCTCCAATCTCTTCACCAGAAGCCTTCTCTTCCTCCCCTGAACCTTGCCCCCTACTCCAATTCGATCGGGAACCACCGCGGCCCCAAAATCACTTTGTCCCCGAAGCCTCCTCCGCCGCGAAGCTCGCCGCCGGCAAATCCCTCCACCTCTGTCAACCCCGCAACCACCGGGAGGATCACCCTCGACCTGCGGATCCATCCCCGCCCTCAGCTTCCCACAAGGACCCGCCGTTCGCCGGGGACGGTCGCCGGAGTCCCGCCTCCGCTCGGGACAGAGGGAGAAGAAGGAAGGCGGACTAGTCAAAGCCGACTAGTGGGCCACCTAGGACCCACTGTCAGTGACCACGCACGGTCCACGCGGAGTAAGTGGAAGCGTATTTCCAGATTACGCTTTCGACGTGTACGTAATTATTCGAATCGTTTTCTTTTCTGTTTTTATTTAAATAACTGATTTTTGACCAAACTTTGACTGTCTGTAACTTTTTAAATACAACTCCAAATGAATTGATTCTTTTTGCTACCTCTCTCAAATATTGTCTAGTTTATTTTAAGATTTATTTGAAAAAATTTCAAAACAACTTTTTGTGCTGTTTTGTTTTTGTGTGTTAATTCATATATATTCTTTTAAATAGGAGTTTTGAAGATTTCAAGATGTTTTGGATGCACCCTTCTTTTCCCATGACCTGAAGGCAAGCATTCTGAACCCTGGCAAATTTTTGTGTGTGTTGCATAGCACGGTGGCAACACCACCCCGACATATACATGCGTCATTTTATGTGAGGATGTGATCCTATTTATGGGTGCATATTAATGAGTTTATGTAATGAAGTTGACATGATTTGTGATGGAGATCACCGTCATACGTCTTTCATGCATACCGGAAGGAAAGAAGGGAAGACCTCTATCTTGGGTAGACACGGTCTTGTCCCTAATCCTCCATCGAGACGGTCGTGTCCGGTATGGCATGAGGGGTATGTCGCGCGATGTTTCCATCTGTTGTTTGATATATAGGCTTTGTTATGCTAATCATGCAGAAATATTACAACCTCCTTAGTCGACCGTAGATCGATTCTTGTGCCAAGAACCCCCATACTGCTTCAGACTACCACTGCCTCAACACCAAGTAGGGTACGGTTCAATGAAGTTGTCAACCCTTTCCTAGCACACACCGCATGAGAGGCCGTGGTGGAAGATACTTGGAGGCATCCGTAGTCATGCCACCAGGTCCGGAGCATGGGTGTTTTGGTTGTAGCCGAAAGGGGTAGCTCCCAGTTTGCACGCTGTATAAATTTTGTGATCCCATGTTACGCCGAGGTTGTGGCCTCCCACTTAGAGTTTTGCTTAACAGTGTCGTGGGTGATTCCGGACACATGTGAGTTAAGCTGGTGTGTGCAAGTTAGGTGTGTTTTCAACAAAAGATCAGAGACGGAATTAGTCCCGATGGACTAAAGGAACTGTTACTCGTGGGTAAAGAGTACACCTCTGCAGAGTTTAAACCTATTCAATAGCCGTGTCCATGGTTAAGAATTACAATGCGATGGGTCTAGTGTCGGTCTTAGTGTCGGTCTTCGGAGGTGAAACTGTGAAACTGTTAAACCTGGAATCACGATTGTGACTTGTGATAAATTATGATTATTATTTTCGATGTGGACTAACCCGTGATATTTTTTATTATCGAATATCCCTGGGATGGTTCTACCTCCTGGATATTCACTGTATTTATTTATAAGCCCTTTTTGTGGTGTTGCTCAGACGCCCGACTGCCGCATTGTTTTTGTTTAATTATAAGCCCTTTATGTGGTGTCGCTCAGACGCCCGACTGCGGCATTGTTTTTGTTTATTATTAAGCCCTTTATGTGGTGTCGCTCAGACGCCCGACTGTGGCCTTTCTTTTAAAGCCCTTTATGCGGTGTCGCTCAGACGCCCGAATGTGGCCTTTCTTTTAAAGCCCTTTATGCGGTGTCGCTAAGACGCCCGACTGTGGTATTTCTTTTAAAGCCCTTTATGTGGTGTCGCTAAGACGCCCGACTGTGGCATTTGTTTTAAAGCCCTTTATGCGGTGTCGCTCAGACGCCCGATTGTGGCATTTCTTTTGAAGTCCTTTATGTTATTTATTTCACGATTTTAATACTAACATATTATTGCATATTCACAAATAACCTGCTTGCACGCATCAGAGTTTATTTATCTTTTGTGACTAACGTCATGAGCATAATATAATTTTATCACATCATTGTTGAATTATGCGTGTGTTCATAATGTTTGCGAGTACATTCAAAGTACTCACTGGCTTGTCCCTGGCTATTGTCTTGGCCAGATTTCTTGCTTGGAGAGGAGCGTTGCGATGACAGCCCCGGAACCTAGGCAGTGGTGATAGCAGTCTCGCGAAGATAGGAGTTAACCTCGTCAGCTGTTCCCGTGGGAAATGGAGTCCCATAGACGAGGATATTGCATAACCCGCTTCCGCCATCAACCTTTTGAAACCTTTTGTTGTACTCACAGGCCAGAATTGTCTTGTACTACATATATTGCATTTTGCTTGGATTTTCTGTATCAAGTTAGTGCCTTATCAGCTAACAGTTATCCTGGGGCTGGTAAGCACAAGGGCCATTTTCTGGGATTAACACCCGGAGAATCGGTCGCCACAGACTTGGTATCAGAGCCAGGATGACCATTGGCTAATCCTATCTTAGCCAGGTCGCAAAAATTAGGCGAACAACCACCGAGGCATAACCAAAACCTCAACCAAGCTTCCCGCACAAGATAGCCACACAGTGACCCGACGCTTTTGGCAGTCGGTGCCCAACCTATCAACCTAGCCCATCTATCACACACCAGTGACCAGCACCCAAGGTGTCTCATTCGCAAGCGTGCGAAGGAAGACTCCGCCCCTTTTTCTATAAAAGGGACACGCCGCCTCAACCCAGCCCAAAGACAGCCGCTACCCCAAAACCAAGCCACAATGCCTGGTCCCAGAGTGCACCATGAGACTACAAAGAACCAACCTTGGAGGTTTTGTGACCATACTGCAAACCTTACCCGTCGTGCCTATGCTAGAAGAGCCACCCAATATGTTGTGTACCAAGGACCCATGAGTGGTGAGAGTCAATTCTGGGCCATCAGACATATCTACGGTAGGGGTCTGCACCCGAGCGCCTTTGAGTTCACCGAAGAACAACTTCCTTTGAGCCACAAGCCATCCAACTAGCTGCTCGAGAGGCTATAGTTCATCTCGTGCACTGTCGCCTAGAGTTAATCGTCGCTCGCTCCACTACTACCCCAGCGTGAAGGGTATGGTAGACCACCTCAAGTTGCCAACGGAGATCACAAGACGGACCTGATTGCTGCACCTAGTGCGCTATGTAAGTGCAATCGAGGATCTATTCGATCAGATCACCATTGATCTGATTGCAGCTCGCGGAGAGCTGGTTCGTCGAGCCCCAGCAAGAGAGGAGATCGATCCCAACACCGACAACCCAGTCGTGTTGTTTGGACAACCGATCGAGACCCTGAGGTCAGCCCCAGCCGTCAGCCAAGGTGCTTTGATGACCCCATAAGTGCTTCGCCGCCTCCTGGGAGCACACTCCAACGGGGTTGTGATCAACAATCCCCGCGATGGTCATCATCACTACCCCGAGCCTGCAGACCCTCAGCCCTCTCCAGCAAATTCCGACGGTGAGAACCGTGGAGAAGCCTTGACATCCACAAGGGACGCCCGCTTGGATGTAAACGAAGTAGACTAAGTCACTCGAGTAGTGGCGAGTCCCGGTGTATCCTCGCTTTGTAATTCTGTGATTCCTTAAATTAACGCAGCCTGGCATCGTGCATCGGTTTTATATAGTAGTCTTGCATGGATGTATTAGCATGCAGTGTGATTTCTCTATCCTTGGCGCAACCACCAAGAACCGCCCCGACAACCCCCACAGCGATACGTCACTTTAGTAAGATGTGTGTATCTGTGGTTGACCCCGAGCTGAGCCGGCCGATTCTTTACTTTTTACCACAGTAAAGGACCCAGCCCCGGTGCTATAAAAAGGGCCATCGAGTGACCTTGCTAAGCACCCCTCACCTTGTGCACCATCCTCACAACCATTCCTTGCCATGCCAAGCCCTAGTATTTATCTGAGGACTCCAGATGCTACCCCAGGTAGTTTTGTCAAGATATTGTGGGATTTTTTCCGCAGTACCATGGGCGGTACCCAGCCACCCCAGTACGAGCTGTTCAAATCGAGGATAACCCCTTCCACCTCGAGATATTGGGCAGCCGTGCACATCCCGCCCAGAACCCAAACCAAGATCCAACGAAGTCTCCTTCGGGGAAATCTATGCCAACCCCAAGATATGGTCAGAGAAGCTGCTGCGATGAAGCGCTTGCTCGCCGATTCAAGGGTACCCTATGCCAGCGAACGAGGGTACTATTATTTTCCGAGCCGTGCAGCACCCGGAGGAGTAACATCTTTTCCAGGTGGACGAATTGAGAGAGACCCAGTCTTGGCCAACCTTGTCCAGTACGTCATCGCTCAAGAGCGTTTAACCCAACATGTGATGGGTTATCTACAGAGCCTCGCGGATTTAAATCCCCAGATCGCCATCGGCAGATCACTGAGGCCCGACCAGGAGAGATGCATTCATCGACTGGTCAATCCACTCCCTCCGATAGAAGAAGAATGTATCCCGCATCGTAAACATTTTCTCGTGACCCCGCCCGCCACTGCTTTCAATTTAGATGCACCGCTGTATTTATTGTCGCAATTTTTTTTATGTGTTGTAACTTATGCTTAGTACCCGAGTTTCGCAACAAATAGATCATTAATGTAAGTAGCTCTGTCACGGTTTGACTCTAATGTATTACTGTTTTCTCTCGCGGGAAATCCTGGAGTGAGATTTCTTTTCCCTGAGTTGCCGCATCGTATATTTTCTCACAGCATAGATTATTTATTTCACGCACACCACGGCGGCAGACTCACACCCACGATTACATGAACACATACACTGCTTGCAAAATTTCGCAACTGTGTTGCGTCTAACTAAGCACTTCCCGACAACAGTTATCACCCGGCACACCCCACCTACTCATCGTGGTCACCGCCACCGCGGAGAGCCAGCAAACGAGCAGCGGCATCGCGATTTAACGCCGAGGATCATCGCGCCGCAGAGCACCGAGAGCCCCAAACTGTTGCCAGCCCTCCGCACAGCAGGATCACGTACCAGTCCGGCACCACCTCCGCCATTGACGCCTCATCTCGAGCTCCAGCAAACGGAAACAGAGGAGAAGGAGAGAGAAGGAGGAGCGAGGCTAGGTGTGAGGAAGAAGAGGAGAATGCCGCGGTCGTTTTATAAGCCCGAGCTCGGTGTAGGGTGGGCAAGGTCCACCAGCGCCGCTGCCGCCCGACCGCCGGTGTTCGAGGCGAATCCATGAGCAAAGGCCGACAGCAAGACTGCCCGCGAGGTGAGTGCACCCTGCACCGGCAGCTAGCACGCCGCGCACTATCGCAGTACGGCCTAGGTGCCCTACACGCTAGGCGTCGCTGGTGGAGAAAGCGCGGGAGAACGCACGGGAGAGAGGAAGAAGAGAGATCCGGAGGAAGAAGAAGAGGTCGACAGGGGCCGGGTCCACCACTCAGCCAGAGAGAGCACCGTGCTCTCGGGTGCGACCAGCGTATTTTAAGATTTAGAATTTATTCTAAATCTATGTCCAGTGTAGAAATCGCTAGTTTTCACCAAAACCGTGGATTTTTCCCCCACACCGCGCCAGTATCGCACACTGTATTTTTGCATCACTTATTGCTCTCACTGTAGCCACTTTCGTTTTAATTCTTATTCATTTAAATTTAACTCTTAGCAAATATAGAGGACGAGATTTTTCTTAAGGGGGGTAGTAATTGTAACACCCCAAAAATTTAACCAAGTTTTCAATATTAAAATTTTTGCCAGGAGTTTTAAAATTTTTATTTCTGTGGATTTTCAAAACTCTTGTTTATTGTTAAGGAGTTTTATCTTTTTTTTTTCAAGTGGATCCTTCCAAAATATATTGGACTTCTATGCCATCTCATTATAACATTTTCTTAATCAAGGATTTATTTATTAGATTATTTCATCTTGAGCTTTATTCATTAAAATGAACTGTATTAAATTTTTGGAGCTCCTTTTGAGCTACAACCATTTGTTAAAATCACTTAATATTTCAACCAAATTTTGGAGAGGTCATGAGATGTCTCTAAATCACTTGTGTGCATTAACACAATTATTTCATTGCTTATTTTGAGTTTTTCACATGTTTTTCTTCTCTGGTCCAGTGGACATTTTGCACTACAACCCAATTAAATATTTCCCTAGAGCCTCCACCAAAATTTTGGGATGTCAGTGGTAGCATGCCATTCAACTTTATGCAAAAACCCAGTGATGTTATTTGAAAATTTTGAGTGAATCAACCTCTTCTTCATTCTGGACCAGACTTGTGTTTTCTACTGCAACTCTGTTATTTCTTGCTCTAGTGACCTTGTGTTTTCTCATGCTTGTAGTGAACCCTGTAAAACCCCTAAGTTCAGGAGCATGCACTCTTTGGAGCACTCTTGGCCCATGTAATGATGCCACTTACTCCCTGTCCAGAAGTAGAGTTTTGCATAACTTGCACTAGCAAGTTTCTCCTTTTTGCAAACCAACCTCACCACCCTCTCTTACATCCATAGAGACACTGATCTGGAGAATTTAGCCACTCCAAGAATTGCCTAGATGCCCTTGGCATTTTGTCAAACACCCTGTGTGCACTGAGGCCCGACCAGGAGAGACGCATTCATCGACTGGTCAATCCACTCCCTCCGATAGAAGAAGAATGTATCCCGCATCGTAAACATTTTCTCGTGACCCCGCCCGCCACTGCTTTCAATTTAGATGCACCGCTGTATTTATTGTCGCAATTTTTTTTATGTGTTGTAACTTATGCTTAGTACCCGAGTTTCGCAACAAATAGATCATTAATGTAAGTAGCTCTGTCACGGTTTGACTCTAATGTATTACTGTTTTCTCTCGCGGGAAATCCTGGAGTGAGATTTCTTTTCCCTGAGTTGCCGCATCGTATATTTTCTCACAGCATAGATTATTTATTTCACGCACACCACGGCGGCAGACTCACACCCACGATTACACGAACACATACACTGCTTGCAAAATTTCGCAATCGTGTTGCGCCTAACTAAGCACTTCCCGACAACAGCTTGTCACCCGCACACCCCACCTACTCATCGTGGTCACCGCCACCGCGGAGAGCCAGCAACGAAAGAAGCGGCATCGCGACGAACGTCGAGGATCATCGCGCACAGGAGCACCGAGAGCCCCAGCACCGTTGCCAGCCCTCCGCACAGCAGGATCACGAACCAGTCCGGCACCACCTCCGCCATTGACGCCTCATCTCGAGCTCCAGCAAACGGAAACAGAGGAGAAGGAGAGAGAAGGAGGAGCGAGGCCAGGTGTGAGGAAGAAGAGGAGAATGCCGCGGTCGTTTTATAAGCCCGAGCTCGGTGTAGGGTGGGCAAGGTCCACCAGCGCCGCTCGTCGCCCGACCGCCGGTGTTCGGAGGCGAATCCATGAGCGAGGCCGACAACAAGACCGACCATGAGGTGAGTGCACCTGCACCGGCAGCTAGCACGCCACAAGACTATCGCAGTACGGCCTAGGTGCCCTACACGCTAGGCGTCGCTGGTGGAGAAAGCGCGGGAGAACGCGCGGGAGAGAGGAAGAAGAGAGATCCGGAGGAAGAAGAAGAGGCTGACCGTGGGCCCGGGTCCACCACTCAGCCAGAGAGAGCACCGTGCTCTCGGGTGTGACCAGCGTATTTTAAGATTTAGAATTTATTCTAAATCTATGTCCAGTGTAGAAATCGCTAGTTTTCACCAAAACCGTGGATTTTTCCCCCACACCGCGCCAGTATCGCACACTGTATTTTTGCATCACTTATTGCTCTCACTGTAGCCACTTTCGTTTTAATTCTTATTCATTTAAATTTAACTCTTAGCAAATATCGAGGACGAGATTTTTCTTAAGGGGGGTAGTAATTGTAACACCCCAAAAATTTAACCAAGTTTTCAATATTAAAATTTTTGCCAGGAGTTTTAAAATTTTTATTTCTGTGGATTTTCAAAACTCTTGTTTATTGTTAAGGAGTTTTATCTTTTTTTTTTCAAGTGGATCCTTCCAAAATATATTGGACTTCTATGCCATCTCATTATAACATTTTCTTAATCAGTGGATTTATTTATTAGATTATTTCATCTTGAGCTTTATTCATTAAAATGAACTGTATTAAATTTTTGGAGCTCCTTTTGAGCTACAACCATTTGTTAAAATCACTTAATATTTCAACCAAATTTTGGAGAGGTCATGAGATGTCTCTAAATCACTTGTGTGCATTAACACAATTATTTCATTGCTTATTTTGAGTTTTTCACATGTTTTTCTTCTCTGGTCCAGTGGACATTTTGCACTACAACCCAATTAAATATTTCCCTAGAGCCTCCACCAAAATTTTGGGATGTCAGTGGTAGCATGCCATTCAACTTTATGCAAAACCCAAAGATGTTATTTGAAAATTTTGAGTGAATCAACCTCTTCTTCATTCTGGACCAGACTTGTGTTTTCTACTGCAACTCTGTTATTTCTTGCTCTAGTGACCTTGTGTTTTCTCATGCTTGTAGTGAACCCTGTAAAACCCCTAAGTTCAGGAGCATGCACTCTTTGGAGCACTCTTGGCCCATGTAATGATGCCACTTACTCCCTGTCCAGAAGTAGAGTTTTGCATAACTTGCACTAGCAAGTTTCTCCTTTTTGCAAACCAACCTCACCACCCTCTCTTACATCCATAGAGACACTGATCTGGAGAATTTAGCCACTCCAAGAATTGCCTAGATGCCCTTGGCATTTTGTCAAACACCCTGTGTGCACAGCCAGTTTTGGCATGACTTCAAGTTTACTTGGTGAACTTGAGCCCCTGGCCTATCCATCATGTCCCTTGATCCCCTTGCTAACCGTAACCTAGCCTTGTTTCTTGCCAGCCTCACCCAAGCCCTGTAGCAGGCCATGGCATTTCATCGAGCACCTTCCGTGCGTGCTCTGGGCGCGAGCAGAGCACGCGTATTGCACATGCCGCGCCCGAGCCGACGCGTCGCGCCCCTGGCTTGCCACCACTCCGCTGAGCCGCGCCACTCGCTTGGCCTCTCGCTACGTCGCGCCAAGGACCCCGACCGTCTCAGCAGCGTTGCCAAGAAGTTTTGGCGGAACGCCGGCGTCCACAAGGCTCGCCATGGCGGCGCCGCCAAAGCCACCCCGGCTCGCCACCTGCCCCTGTGAGCAGTGCGTGCTCATCCGCAAGCATGTCCCCTAGCGCTCGTCGCCGCCACGTCGCCCAAGCTACCGGGAGGCGGTTCGCCGTTGTCCTTATCGCCGGCCGCCTCTGGCCGACCTAGCCACGCTATATAAGGAAGCCCTGAGCGTCTCCGAGCCCTCAGGTAGCCTCACACCGTCTCACTACCGCCCCCATCGCCACCAATTGGAGGGGAGCAGGTCATCTTCAACCTCTCCGGTCAGTTCGGCCACCACCGCCTCCCGGCTCCGTTCGGCGCAACCAGAGCTTCCCCCTCTCCAATCTCTTCACCAGAAGCCTTCTCTTCCTCCCCTGAACCTTGCCCCCTACTCCAATTCGATCGGGAACCACCGCGGCCCCGAAATCACTTTGTCCCCGAAGCCTCCTCCGCCATGGCTTCGCCTCCGCAAATCCCTCCACCTCTGTCAACCCCAGAACCACCGGAGGATCACCTCGACCATGGATCCATCCCGCCCTCAGCTTCCCACGAGGACCCGCTGTCACGGTGATTTCGCCGAGTCCCGCCTCCGCCGGGACAGAGGGAGAAGGAGGAAGGCGGACTAGTCAAACCCGACTAGTGGGCCACCTAGGACCCACTGTCGCTGACCACGCACGGTCCACGCGGAGTAAGTGGAAGCGTATTTCCAGATTACGCTTTCGACGTGTAATGTAATTATTCAATCGCTTTTTTTCTGCTTTTATTTAAATAACCGATTTTGACCAAACTTTGACTGTCAGAACTTTTTAAATACAACTCCAAATGAATTGATTCTTTTGCTACCTCTCTCAAATATTGTCTAGTTTATTTTAAGATTTATTTGAAAAAATTTCAAAACAACTTTTTGTGCTGTTTTGTTTTTGTGTGTTAATTCATATATATTCTTTTAAATAGGAGTTTTGAAGATTTCAAGATGTTTTGTATGCACCCTTCTTTTCCCAAGACCTGAAGGCAAGCATTCTAAACCCTGGTGAATTTTTGTGTGTGCTGCATAGCACGGTGGCAACACCACCCCGACATATACATGCGTCATTTTATGTGAGGATGTGATCCTATTTATGGGTGCATATTAATGAGTTTATGCTAATGAAGTTGACATGATTTGTGATGGAGATCACCGTCATACATCTTTCATGCATACCGGAAGGAAAGAAGGGAAGACCTCTGTCTTGGGTAGACACGGTCTTGTCCCTAATCCTCCATCGAGACGGCCGTGTCCGGTATGGCATGAGGGGTATGTCGCGCGATGTTTCCATCTGTTGTTTGATATATAGGCTTTGTTATGCTAATCATGCAGGAAATATTACAACCTCCTAAGTCGACCGTAGATGGAGTCTTGTGCCAGTAACCCCCATACTCGCTTCGTACTACCACTCGTCTCAACACCAAATAGGGTACGGTTCAGTAAGTTGTCAACCCTTTCCTAGCACACACCGTATAGAGAGGCCGTGGTGGAAGATATCGAGGCATCCGTAGTCATGCCACCGGTCCGGAGCATGGGTGTTTCGTTGTAGACGAAAGGGGTAGCTCCCAGCTTATGCTGCTGTATAAATTTTGTGATCCCATGTTACGCCGAGGTTGTGGCCTCCCACTTAGAGTTCTCGCTTAACATGTGTCGGGTGATTCCGAGACATGTGAGTTAAGCTGGTGTGTGTTTAGGTGTGTTTTCAACAAAAGATCAGAGATTAAATTAGTCCCGATGGACTAAAGGAATCCGTTACTCGTGGGTAAAGAGTACACCCTCTGCAGAGTTTAAACCTATTCGAATAGCCGTGTCCATGGTTAAGAATTACAGTCTGGGATGGGTCTAGTGTCGGTCTTAGTGTCGGTCTTCGGAGGTGAAACTGTTAAACCTGGAATCATGATTGTGACTTGTGATAAATTATGATTATTATTTTCGATGTGGACTAACCCGTGATATTTTTTATTATCGAATATCCCTAGGATGGTTCTACCTCCTGGATATTCACTGTATTTATTTATAAGCCCTTTTTGTGGTGTCGCCGACGCCTCGATCATGCATTGTTTTTGTTTAATTATAAGCCCTTTATGTGGTGTCGCCGACGCCTTGATCATGCATTGTTTTTGTTTATTATTAAGCCCTTTATGTGGTGTCGCTCAGACGCCCGACTGTGGCCTTTCTTTTAAAGCCCTTTATGCGGTGTCGCTCAGACGCCCGACTGTGGCCTCTCTTTTAAAGCCCTTTATGCGGTGTCGCTAAGACGCCCGACTGTGGTATTTATTTTAAAGCCCTTTATGTGGTGTCGCTAAGACGCCCGACTGTGGCATTTCTTTTAAAGCCCTTTATGCGGTGTCGCTCAGACACCCGATTGTGGCATTTCTTTTGAAGTCCTTTATGTTATTTATTTCACGATTTTAATACTAACATATTATTGCATATTCACAAATAACCTGCTTGCACGCATCAGAGTTTATTTATCTTTTGTGACTAACGTCATGAGCATAATATAATTTTAGCACATCATTGTTAAATTATGCCTGTGTTCATAATGTTTGCGAGTACATTCAAAGTACTCACCGGCTTGTCCCTGGCTATTGTCTTGGCCAGATTTCTTGCTTGGAGAGGAGCGTTGCGATGATAGCCCCGGAACCTAGGCAATGGTGATAGCAGTCTCGCGAAGATAGGAGTTAACCTGGTCAGCTGTTCCCGTGGGAAATGGTGTCCCATAGACGAGGATATTGCATAACCCGCTTCCGCCATCAACCTTTAGAAACCTTTTGTTGTACTCACAGGCCAGAATGGTCTTGTACTACATATATTGCATTTTGCTTGGATTTTCTGTATTAAGTTAGTGCCTTATCAGCTAACAGTTATCCTGGGGCTGGTAAGCACAAGGGCCATTTTCTGGGATTAATACCCGGAGAATCGGTCGCCACAATTTCGTGGCAGAATGGACGAAGGCGCCGGGCCTCAAGGCTGATGAGGATCGATCCCTCTCCCCGGGAAGCGAGGCGCCGGACGGTTGGGTTATGTACTTCGACGGGGCGTTCTCCAGACACGACGCAGGGGCTGGTGCAGTGCTTATATCTCCTACTCAAGACAAGCTCTACTACGCCGTGCAGCTCTGCTTCCAGCACGGAGAAAAGGTCTCCAACAACATAGCAGAATACGAAGGCCTGATAGCAGGCCTGAGGGCCGCGGCTGCCCTAGGAGTGAAGCGCCTTACCATCAAGGGTGATTCACAACTCCTCGGCAACTTATCCAACAAAGTATACGAGCCGAGGGATGAGCACATGGAAGCCTACCTCGCGGAGGTCCGCAGGATGGAGAAGCAGTTCTGGGGACTGGAGTTGTAGCATGTGCCTCGTGGCACCAATCAAGAGGCTGACGACATCGCCAAGCAGGCATCCAGGCGGCTACCTCAGGAACCTGGTGTCTTCGAGGAACGGCTCTTCAAGCCCTCGGCCACGCCATCGCTGTCAAGCACGGTGCAGCCTCGGGAGGAGCTCCCCCAGCCACCAGCCTCGGGAGCCCCGGTCTATGGCCCGGCCTTAGGAGCGCGCCTGCTCTTGACGCTGGAGCCTCAGGAGGGGTGCTGGATCACAGAGCTCCGGAGCTACCTAACGCAAGGGACCCTGCCGGAGAAGGAGGAAAGCGGAGCGTGTGGCGCGGCATGCCACGACATACTACATCAAGGATGGAGAGCTCTACCGGAAGTGACCAAATGATGTGTCCCTACGCTGCATCTCCAGGGAGCAAGGGAAGGAGCTGCTGGCAGATATACACCGAGGAGACTGTGGGCATCATTCGTCATCACGGACCCTCGTCGGCAAAGCGTTCCGCAGCGGGTTCTACTGGCCCACTGCGCTCAATGATGCCGTGGAGCTGGTGAAGGCTTGCGAGGCCTGCCAATTCCATGCCAAGCAGATCCACCAGCCGGCGGGAGGTCTGCAAACTATACCCCTTTCGTGGCCATTCGCAGCCTAGGGGCTGGATATCCTGGCCCGCTTCTCGGGCGCCAGGGGCTATCGCCACTTACGCCGCCGTGGACAAGTTCACCAAGTGGGCTGAAGTGGAAGCCGTCCGCACCATCCCCGCAGGTTCTGCGGTCAAGTTCATCAAGGGCATCGTGAGCCGGTTCAGGGTGCCGAACCGCATCATCACCGACAACGGTTCGTAGTTCACCAGTAACCTCTTCAAAACATACTGTGCTAATCTCGGGACGCAGGTATGCTACGCTTCAGTAGCGCACCCACGGAGCAACGGTCAGGCCGAGTGGGCCAACGCAGAGGTCCCGAGGGGCCTCAAGACCAGGACATTCAAGAAGAAGCTGGAGGCCTGTGACAGAGGTTGGTACGACGAGCTTCAGTCCATGTTGTGGTCCATCCGCACGACCGCGACCAAGCCAACTGGCGACACCCCGTTCTTCCTGGTCTATGGAGCCGAAGCGGTCCTCCCTCACGAGGTCAGACGTCGTTCCGAACGGGTCCTAGCGTTCGACGAGGCGCAGCAGGACGCCATGCGGGGGACGGACCTCGTGCTGGGGGAGGAGCATCGTCGAGAAGCCGCGCTACGAGCGGCGAGGTACCAACAAGCGCTGCGACGATACCACTGCCGCAACATTCGCCCCAGAACTCTCGAGGTAGGGGACCTCGTGCTCAGACGGGTTCTCTCCAGGGAGGGACTGCATAAGCTCTCTCCCATGTGGGAGGGCCCGTTCAAGGTTGTTCATGTTTCTGTGCCAGGCTCTGCGCTTGAGACTCGGGAGGGGTGCCCGCCCGTAACGCTGCGTGGAACATCCAGCACCTCCGGAGGTTTTACCCCTAAAAAGGCCCAGAGCCTGTGAAGAAGGCGAATGCCTGTGAAGCTGTTGCGTTTTGGATAAGGCCCAGAGCCTGTGAAGAAGGCGAATGCCTGTGAAACTGTTGCGTTTTGAAAAATGCCCAGAGCCTGTGAAGAAGGCGAATGCTTGTGAAGCTGTTGCGTTTTGGAAAAGGCCCAGAGCCTGTGAAGAAGGCGAATGCCTGTGAAGTTGCTGCATTTTGGAAAAGGCCCGGAGCCTGTGAAGAAGGCCAACGCCTGTGAAGCTTGCTTTCCCCAATAAAGGCCCGAAGCCTGTGAAGAAGGCCAACGCCTGTGAAGCTCACCGCCCGTGACACTCTCACGTAATAATGAGTTGGGGTTGTACACGCCCCGGAGTCTCAGGAGCACCGGCCTCAAGCCCTAGGGCTCCCTCCCACACCCAGTGGCAGCACTTAGCTCCGCGCTGGTGAGAAGACGTCGAAGACTAGATTAGGTGCCGGACGCGGCTTTTTCATTTGCTTTCTGCAGTTGGCTTGTTCATCCCCATTCGAAGTTTTGTTGAAGTTGTCGCCATCTTTGGCTTATGACTCTTTGCCTTCTTCGCTCTCCTGCCTCGATTTCTCTCGCGCGAGTCTCGCGAGGGAGCAACGCGGGCACCCTCGCGAGTGTTTTCTGCCCCTATTGCTTGACGTTTCCCTAACCGGGTCCACTACGGGAGCACCCCTCCAGTCCGTGCCCCACGGGCACCGCGACACGAACACAGGACCTGGGTCGGTCGCCTCCACAACTGAGGCCGGAAGCTACCTCTCTTGGCTAATCTGTGTAGGGCATGAAGCGTTCGGCGAGGCCTCGGCTTCGGGAGGCGAAGACCACGGCGGGTCGCCCCCGAGCTAAGTAATTTCTACGTGCAGGCGTGTGGCACCGAAGCCTAATACAGAGATGAAGGAAACAGTATGATAATTAACAGCAACCGTCCGAGCACGCCCCCGCGGGGCCCTACACTACTTTCTTTTTGCGCAGGAAAAGGAAAAGGACAAAACAAGCATGGCTCGCTTGACACAAACTCACGGCGAAGGCTCGAACTGCCTCCGGAGCTCAGGCAGACTCCCTCTCGCGCTTCACCGAGGCGCAATGGCGGGCGGACCCGCTGCCTCCCCCCAGGAGGGCGCGGCTGCGCGGAGGCTGGGCATGGCCACCGCTGGAGGAGCCGCTGTCCGAAGAATAGTCGCTGAAGCTCGACGAACCCTGAGCGCCACCGACCATGCGCGCACCGTCATCTTCATCCCGATCATCGCCGGGGTTAGGCCCACGGCCGCGGTCGTCGTCCTCGGGGCAGCACCCGGCGTGGCAACCGTCTTCCCCGAACACCCTCACGTAGAGGGTGGCATCACCGTCAATCTTGAAGTGCAGGGTGCACCGCCGGCCCAAACCACGCGCGCGGGCAAACGTTTGCCAGCCGCGGGTCAGGGCCACGCTCCCGGCGGGGGAGACCTCCAGCGAAGCCCAGGAGGCCTGGCTGCAGCAGCCATCCACCTGAAGCCGGAGGCCGCCCGGGGCGCCAGCCGAAAGTTCACCTAGGAGGAAGCGGGGAAGCTGGAGCCAGGTGCTGGTCGGCTCCGCCGACCACACGACAAACTCCGGCAGCACCTCTGCCTAGTGGAAGCGTGGCCTAGGGGGTCGCGCGGCCATAGCGCGCCCCCGATCAACGACCTGCCGCCCGTCACCACGCGGGAGATCACCTCCACGGCCACGAGAAGCCGCTACGGGAGCCATAGGGTGCTTGCGAGGACGGCCTCAACCGCGCTTGGCCGGGGGAGAGTCAGGCTCCACCTGGCGGGCCTTTCCTTTCTCCGTGGCCGAGAACCTCTTCGGTGGAGCCATGAATAAGAAAGAGAAGCAAGAAGAGATGGACTGGAAGGGCACGCGCCTTCCGTACTTATAGCCGGGGGAAGCCAACCGTCGACCTCCACAATCACAGGTAATCATGACCCGCTTTGCATGCAGGGACTTGTCAATTCATGCAGTTACCGAGGCATCATGGGGAAGTGGGGATGCCCACGTCCAATCAAGCGCCACGTGGCGCCCAAGGCCGCAGGCTGTTAGGGCCCGCAGCGCTTCGCACTTGCCCTTTCGCTTCTCGGCCAGTCCAAGTCCAGGCGCACCTTGGGCCTGGGGGCTACTGTCGGCGTTCTGGGAACGGGGGTACCCAGACTTGCCTGCCTGCGGCCTGCGGCGTGGCTCAAGGGGTGGCCCAGCATGTCCCATCTTCATCAACACAAGCTCAAGACCTCGCGAGGGGCTGGAAGCCTCATGGGCAGACGACAGAAGCCTTTTCGCGCCGACGGCCTCGCCAGTGGCTCGCGAGGAGGCAGAGATCAAGGCGGGTACCTCACGAGGTGCCCATGACGCAAGCCATGACGACCGAGGGCGCCAGGAGCGCCAGCCAGCCAGCAGTGTCCCATTTCCTCTTGGTGCAAAGGAGACAAGCGCAGCGAGAGTATCAAGCAAAGGCAGCCGCTTTGATGCAACAAGACCAAGACCAGCCCAACGGTAGGAAGGAAGTCATCGTGGAGCCCAAGCCAAGCGCCATCGTCAGAGCCTTTGGCAAGCGAGGACCAACTTTAGTCAGATGAGTGTACTAGATGTTCCCTTCAAATGGCCAATTGTTGGCGCCTTCCCGCTCAATATTTGGGAAGAGGCCCAGGCCTCCGCCTATAAATAGGTCTAGCCACCCACAGGTAGAGGCATCTAAAAGAGAGAGAGAGAAGCGACTGAACTCCCCCTAGCAGTTCATCGCACCAGCCAAGAACAGACCCTCGCGAGGCCGTTCTTCCTTGTACTGATCATCATCAGCCCCAGAGGCAATCCACCACACCACAAACTAGAGTAGGGTATTACACCACAATGGTGGCCCGAACTAGTATAAATCTTGTGTCCCTTGTGTTGCTCTTCGTGTAGTTCTAGATCCTTGCGAGGCGACGAGGTGTAGGTAGGTAGGAGGTGTGATCTCCGCGGGCACCCCAGAGTTCGAACCTAGAGGGTCTGCCGGAACCCGAAATCCAACAAATACCTAGTTCAATCTCGTTACCGGCAAGTCTCTTTACTCGTTCTGTAATGCATCATCCCGCAACTAACTCATTAGTCACATTTCTTGCAAGGCTTATAGTGATGTGCATTACTGAGAGGGCCCGGAGATACCTCTCCGACAATCGGAGTGACAAATCCTAATCTCGATCTATGCCAACTCAACAAGGACCATCGGAGACACCTGTAGAGCACCTTTATAATCACCCAGTTATGTTGTGACGTTTGGTAGCACACAAAGTGTTCCTCCGGTATTCGGGAGTTGCATAATCTCATAGTCATAGGAACATGTATAAGTCATGAAGAAAGCAATAGCAATATACTAAAGGATCAAGTGCTAAGCTAACGGAATGGGTCAATTCAATCACATCATTCTCTAATGATGTGATCCCGTTAATCAAATGACAACTCATGTGTATGGCTTGGAAACTTAACCATCTTTGATTCAACGAGCTAGTCAAGTAGAGGCATACTCATCGACACTGCTTGTCTATGTATTCACACATGTACTAAGTTTCCGGTTAATACAATTCTAGCATGAATAATAAACATTTATCATTATATAAGGAAATATAAATAACAACTTTATTTTTTCCTCTAGGGCATATTTCCTTCAAAAATACCACAACATGTCGGGTGCCATTCCACGATAGCATGCAAAGTTACATGAATTTTAGACGAGTTTTGGATTTACTAGAATTTTAAAACAAAGTATCTCAACATTTTGCCGGCAATCAACAGTGTCCCGGTGTTTGAAATTCATTCCCATTTCTTGCATGGGGCCTAAGCGTGCACCCAAGGACACACATTTGATATGTCAACCCATTTTTCTGCACTGGAGCATGTGCATGTAGTTCAAATTTTAATTATGCACATAAAATGCCTAGAAAACTCAGTTAATGTATTCAAATGTCCAAATAAACCTAGAAATTGCAAATTTTAACACGCACTACTATGGCTCTATGTTGCCACTAGGAAAAAATTGAAAACAGGAAGAGGCAAGGAATATCGTTTTGCATATTCCCTACCGGAACCATTAGGCTTGTTGTAAGAAGCTCTGGTATGTGAGAAGCTTATACCTAAACCTGCCCCAAATGGGACAATTTTTTACCACATCATGTTGATGCCGTTCCATGATAGCATGCCAAGTTTCATGAATTTCAGACGATTTTTGGATTTACTAGAATTTAAAAACCATGTATCTCAATGTTTGCGGCCGAGTGACGGTGGCAAGGTGTTTGACATTCATTCTCATTTCTTGCATGGGACCTAAGCATGCAACCAAGGACACATATTTGATTGTTCAACCAATTTATATGCGTTGGAGCATGTGCCTATAGTTCAGTTAATGTATAAAAATGTCCAAATGAACCCCGAAAAATTCCAAAATTTAACACAACACTCCTGTTGATCTATGTTGACACTAGGAAAAAAAATTGAAATCTAGAAGAGGCAACGGATACCGTTTCATCCAGAAAGGTGAAATGTTCCCTACCGTAACCATGGGGCTTGTTGTGAGAAGCCGTGGTTTATGAGAAGCTTATACCCCAACCTGCCCCAAATGGGATAATATTTTTACCACGACATGTTGATGCCATTCCATGATAGCATGTCAAGTTTCATAAATTTCAGACGCGTTTTCGATTTACTAGAATTTAAAAACCATGTATTTCAATGTTAGCGGCCGAGCGACGGTGGCAAGGTGTTTGACATTCATTCCCATTTCTTGCATGGGACCTAAGCATGCAACCAAGGACACACATTTGAATTTTAAACCCATTTATATGCACGGGAGCATGTGCATGTAGTTCAAATTTGAATTATGCACATAAATGCATAGAAAACTCAGTTAATGTATAAAAATGTCCAAGCGAACCACGAAAAATCCAAAAAATTGACACAACACTCCTGTTGTTCTATGTTGACACTAGAAAAAATTTGAAAGCAAGAAGAGGCAACGGATATCGTTTCATCCACAAAGGTGGCACGTTCCCTACCGAAACTATTAGGCTTGTTGTGAGAAGCTCTGGTTTGTTAGAAGCTTATACTCAAACCTGCCCAAATGGGACAATATTTTTACCACGACATGTTGATATCGTTCCATGATATCATGTAAAGTTTCATGAATTTCAGACGAGTTTTTGATTTACTAGAATTTTCAAATCATGTATCTCAATGTTAGCGGCCGAGTGATAGTGTCAAGGTGATTGCATTCATTCTCATTTCTTGCATGTGACCTAAGCATGCAACCAAGGGCACACATTTAATTTTTCAACCCATTTTGCAATGGAGCATGTGCATGTAGTTCAAATTTGAATTATGCACATAAATGCCTAGAAAACTTAGTTAACGTATAAAAGTGTCCAAATGAACCCCGAAAAATTCCAAAATTTAACACGACACTCCTGTTGTTCTATGTTGACACCAGAAAAAAAATTGAAAGCAAGAAGAGGTGATGAATATTGTTTTGTCCACAAAGGTGACACGTTTCCCTACCGAAGCCATGAGGCTTCTTGTGAGAAGCTCTGGTTTGTGACAAGCTTATACCATAATCTACCCCAAATGGGACAATATTTTTTTCCACATCATGTTGATGCCATTTGATGATAGCATGCCAAGGTTCATGAATTTCAGATGAGTTTTGGATTTACTAGAATTACAAAAGCAAGTAACTCAACATTTTCCGGAGAGCCACGGTCCCGTGGTGTTTGAAATTCATCCCGATTTCTTGCATGGGACATAAGCATCAATCCATGGACACATATATGATTTTACAACCCATTTTGGTGCACCAGAGCATGTGCATGTAGTTTAATTTTGAATTGTGCACCTAAAATGCCTAGAAAACCAAGTTAATGTATAAAAATGTCTAAACGAACCCTTGATAATTCCAAATTTTTTGACAACACACCTATAGTTGCATGTTCATTGCAGATAAAAGTTCTAGCAATTCAAACACCCTTCTTTGCCACTGTGACACCATTATGTAATTCAAATCAAGACGAAGAATCAAGTAGATCGCACAAACTTTATTATCACCAACCATGTGAGATGCAGCACGAAATATCTTGGAGCACCGTCGGAGTATAGTACGCATATGGCTTACACGAGAAGGTGCGTCTGCTATAGTCCATAGTCGGTGTGTCAAGTACACTAGCTCATTCCCCAAATATCATTTCTGTTCAATCATCGTCGGTGAAAGATGAGGACGTGGACCCGCGTCTTGAGGGCAACTTCAACGGCCCACTCTGGCGAGAGCGCGGCCTCAGCCGCCATGCGTATGATAACAAGCTGCGTGAGCACGGCCGCAATCTACGACCGGGTGGCCAAGGCAGCCCAAACGGCCAATGTTGCTTCTCAGGTGGCAGCAACTGATACGTCTCCGTCGTATCTACTTTTCCAAACACTTTTGCCCTTGTTTTGGACTCTAACTTGTATGATTTGAATGGAACTAACCCGGACTGACGCTGTTTTCTGCAGAATTGCCATGGTGTTGTTTTATGTGCAGAAAACAAAAGTTCTCGGAATGACCTGAAACTCCACGGAACACCTTAGAAAAAATAATAAAAATCCTCGCCAAAGATGAAGACCAGGGGCCCACACCGCTAACGAGGGTGGGGCGCCCTCTCCCGGGCGCGCCGCCTACCTCGTGGGCCCTCGGTGGCCTCCGACGCCAACTCCAACTCCATATATTGGCTTTCGGGAGAAAAATCTGAGAGAAAGTTTCATCGCTGTTTTACGATCTGAAGCCGCCGCCAAGCCCTAATCTCTCTTGGGAGGGCTGATCTGAGTCCGCTCGGGCTCCGGAGAGGGGATTCGTCGCCGTCATCATCATCAACCATCCTCCATCACCAATTTCATGATGCTCACCGCCGTGCGTGAGTAATCGCATCGTAGGCTTGCTGGACGGTGATGGGTTGGATGAGATTTATCATGTAATCGAGTTAGTTTTGTTAGGGTTTAATCCCTAGTATCCATTATGTTCTGAGATTGATGTTGCTATGACTTTGCTATGCTTAATGCTTGTCACTAGGGCCCGAGTGCCATGATTTCAGATCTGAACCTATTATGTTTTCATGAATATATGTGTGTTCTTGATCCTATCTTGCAAGTCTATAGTCACCTACTATGTGTTATGATCCGGCGACCCCGAAGTGACAATAATCGGAACCACTCCCGGTGATGACCATAGTTTGAGGAGTTCATGTATTCACTATGTGCTAATGCTTTGTTCCGGTTCTCTATTAAAAGGAGTCCTTAATATCCCTTAGTTTCCAATAGGACCCCGCTGCACGGGAGGGTAGGACAAAAGATGTCATGCAAGTTCTTTTCCATAAGCACGTATGACTATTTACGGAATACATGCCTACATTACATTGATGAATTGGAGCTAGTTCTGTGTCACCCTATGTTATTATCATTACATGACTAACCACATCCGCATAATTATCCATCACCGATCCGGTGCCTCGAAGTTTTCCATATACTGGTTTACGCTTATTTACTTTTCCATTGCTATCAAGTATCATCACTACTGAAAATACCAAAAAAATTACTTTCGCTGTCTTTACTTTGTTACCGTTACCACCACTATCATATTACTTTGCTACTAAACACTCTGCTGCAGATATTAAGTTTCCAGGTGTGGTTGAATTGACAACTCAGCTGCTAATACTTGAGAATATTCTTTGGCTCCCCTTGTGTCGAATCAACAAATTTGGGTTGAATACTCTACCCTCGAAAACTATTGCGATCCCCTATACTTGTGGGTTATCAGCAGCAACATCTTCCTCGGGAATAGCAACTGGCGAGAGCGGCACAACACCTATCCATTCAACGGCGACGGCCTTAGCCCTGATGGAGGCTGCCCACAACCATGTTGATGTTGGAGATATGCCCTAGAGGCAATCATGTATGAGGATATTTCCTATGTGTTTATGAATAAAAATAGTCCTTGGACATTATCAATGGCGTGTATCACAAAGTACGTGACTTGTTTGTGGGACTATGCGTTGTATGAGGATTGTCCTAAAATGTCCCTAGTCGAAAGGGCTGTGTGGACGCGCAGCCGACTAGACTAGCATATGACACGGCCGATGGCTTGGTGTCACTAGCCATGAAGCATTGGATGCTAACCGGATAAATGGACTCTGATGGATCTGGTCGGATTCGACATAGTCGGATCCGAGTCGAGATGAGGTCCGACTCGGACAGACCCAACTATGAGATGCGGCGATTTGTCATCTGTGAGTCTCTAGTACAATATACGTTCTATGTCCTAAGACCTGAGCTGGCGCATGTACTCGGGATGGTGATAGACTTGCTTTGGGCCAACCATACGCTACTCCGTGACTGGTAGTTACAAAGGTAGGTTTCGGGCTTGTCCAGACCCATGCTGCGAGACATGGTGGAGCAAGATGGGATTTGCCCCTCCAATCACGAGAGATATCACTACAAAAAAACACTTCGACGATGATACGTGTTTGTCACAGTAGGTCACGTTTTCTGTCATGCATGTCCATCCATGACGATTTTATGACAGAATCAAGATAGTCATACTTGTGCTGTCGTAGAAGTGTTCCATGACAATACCAAAATTATCATCACGGAAGTGTCCACTTCCATGAAGATAAATGGCGCGTCATGGAAGTGCTTTCATCAAGGGTGACCAACACGTGGCATCCACCATAACGGGTCGCCATTAAGCTATCGGGTCCGGTTTTGGATCCGGTAACCTGTTAACAGCATGGACCAATGGCGATTTTCCATGTGTAAAATTCTCATTGGCCGATGGAAACACGTGTCAGCTCGTCATTGGGCCAGATAGGCGCCTATGATATGTCGACACGTCCGATGGTCCACCACTGGCCCGTTTAGCTTACAAAGGCTGGCCCGTTTGACATGGTCAAAAGTTAGCGGGCCGGCCCATGAAAAGCCTGATAACGGTATGTTCGCAAATAGCCCATTTTACGGCCCGGTAACTCATAGCCCGTTAGGGCCTTCTCGAAATTGGCCCAACAACGTCATGTGGGCCGTTGAATATAACACCAGCCCATTTCACTTTCGGCCCATGTATGGGCCACGACGTTGAGGGAGTCCTGGATTAGGGGGTATCCGGACAGCCGGACTGTACACATCGTCCGGACTATTGAAGCGTGAAGATACAAGACTCAAGACTTTGACCCGTGTTCGGATGGGACATTCCTTGGCGTGGAAGGCAAGCTTGGCGATCCAGATATTGTATTTCCTTCCTTGTAACCGACTCCACGTAAACCCTAGCCCTCTCCGGTGTCTATATAAACTGGATAGGTTGGCCCTTAGAAGGCCGATCACAATTACAATCATACCATCATAGGCTAGCTTCTAGGGTTTAGCCTCTATGCTCTCGTGGTAGATCTACTCTTCTACTACCCATATCTTCAATATTAATCAAGCAGGAAGTAGGGTTTTACCTCCATCGAGAGGACCCAAACCTGGGTAAACATCTGTGTCCCTTGCTTCCTGTTACCATCAGCCTAAGACGCACAGATCGGGACCCCCTACCCGAGATCCGCCGGTTTTGACACCGACATTGGTGCTTTCATTGAGAGTTCCTCTGTGTCGTTGCTATGGGGCTCGATGGCTCCTTCAACCATCGTCAATAACACGGTCCCGGGTGAGACCTTTCTCCCCGGACAGGTCTTTGTGTTCGGCGGCTTCGTCCTGCGGGCCAATTCGCTTGGCCATCTGGAGCAGATCGATAGCTACGCCCCTGGCCACCAGATCAGGATCGGAAACCTGAATTACACGGCCGATATCCGTGGAGACTGGATCGCCGATGAATTCGTGCCTATGCCAGGAGCACCAGACAGTCACGACGAGCACGGCTTAGACTTGCTGTCGGACAAAGCTCGGGGTATCACCCCCGCAGTAGCCTCGGACCTAAATCCGGAGCAGGCCGCGTTGCCTAAGGACGGAGGGCCGGACCCCGCCCCGCAGGTCACACACTTATCGGCGGTGGAGCCGAACACGGGCCTTACCTCTGTGGTGGCTTGTGACTCCGGACCCCCGGATTCGTATCCGGATGTTGGTTCCGGTCCGCGCACTCTCGAGCCAGTCGAGCTAGGTTTGGCTCCGGTAATGGAGTTCACCGCTGCGGACATCTTTCAAAGACTCGCCTTTGGCGACATCTGTCAACTCGTTGAAAACTCTCTCTTTGACAGAAAATTCTGGGCCAAACTATGTCCGGCTCGAGGGAAGCAGGCGACGAAGAAATTCGTTGCCCACCCACCACCCACTTCATAGCCACGGTCGATGATTTAACCGACGTGCCTGATTTCGACTCCGAAGGCATCGATGGTATGGACGATGATGCAGGAGATGATTCGGAATCTATGGGGCGCTGGACTTCTGCCTCGTCACATGACATATACATGGTAAATACGCCCAAAGAGGACAAAGGCGACAATCCGGAAGATAAAAATCCCGGGCAAAAGCCAAAGCGACGGTGCAGACGCCATTCTAAGTCCAACACCTGTAAAAATAGCGACAAGAGCGCTAGAGGGATCGATACTACAGTCAACCCCGAAGGCAACAACGACCATACGGACCCAGCGATGGAGCAGGGCGAACCAGGCCACCCTGAACACAGTTTGGAGCAGCCGCCCGAGGATAATGATCCCGACGGACGAGGTCATCAAACCGAACCAGTACAAGAAAACAGTCCGGGCGACGATGCATTCATCATCCCGGAAAAATGCGTGGAACAAGATAACCTCCACAGAAAGCTTATGGCCACCGCAAGAAGTCTAAAGAAGCAGAAGCAACCGCTCAAAGCCGCACAGGAAACGCTCTACCATAGATGGAATAAAGTGCTAGACACTGAAGAAAGATACGGCGATGATCTCCATACAAAGAGCTATCCAAAACGCAAGCTACCGCCAGAATTCGACGACGAAGCTGTACCACTTCATAACCGCAACAAAGCGGCTACCGACGCCGTGCACGATCCATGTGAACACCTAGATAAGAAAGTTGGCGCGGCCAGGTCCATTTATGGATCCAAAGCACACACCCCGGCGAGGGACTATTGTCACCAAAACGATTATGCCAATCGAATACCAGTCCGGAATAAACACCGGACACAACAACAGCCGACGGCATGCTATAGCACGTCCAGATACAGAGGGGCTGCTCATACCCTGTGCTTTAACGAAGAAGTACTGGACCATGAATTTCCACAGGGCTTTAAACCTGTGAACATAGAGGAATACGACGGAACGACAGACCCAGGTGTCTGGATTGAGGATTTTATCCTGCATATACATATGGCTCGTGGGGATGACCTCCACGCCATCAAATACCTTCCCCTCAAACTGAAGGAACCAGCCCGACACTGGTTGAAAAGCCTCCCCGAAAATTCAATTGGGAGTTGGGAGGAACTCGAGGACGCCAGGCCAATTTTCAAGGGACCTATGTCCGCCTCCGGATGCTGACGATTTAAGTCACATAATGCAACAACCCGGAGAGTCCGCCCGCAAGCTTTGGAACAGATTCCTCACTAAGAAAAACTAAATTGTCGATTGTCCGGACGCCGAAGCTTTAGCGGCATTCAAACACAGCATCCGTGACAAGTGGCCCGCCAGACACCTCGGCCAAGAAAAGCCGAGGACAATGGCAGCCTTAACAAGCCTCATGACCCGCTTTTGCGCGGGTGGGGATAGCTAGCTAGCCCGTAAAGGCACCAGCGACCCAAGCACATCCGAAATAAGGGATGGCAATGGGAAGCCACGGCGTAATAAACACAAACGCCAAAACACGGAAGAGAGCCCGGATAACACAACAGTTCATGCCAGATTCAGGGGCTCTCGACGTGATCAGCAAAAGAAGCCATTTAAAGGCAGTAAAGAGGGACCGTCCGGTCTGAATAGAGTCCTAGACAGACTATGCCAAATTCATGGCACCCCTGACAAACCTGCAAACCACACGCACAGAGAGTGCTGGGTCTTCAAGAAGGCCAGCAAATTAAATGCCGAACACAAGGGAAGGGAAACACCAAGTGAAGACGAGGATGAACCTCGCCAGCCAAACACGGCGGGACAGAAAAAATTCCCGCCAGAGGTTAAAATAGTGAACATGATCCACGCAACTCACACATCCATGAGAAGGCATGAACGCGCGCATAGAGACGCGCTCGATATAGAGCCCATCATACTCACACCTAACCACTGGACGTCTTATCCGATCACCTTCGATCACTGGGACGGCCGAACTAGTATTCGGCGCGGAGGATCAAAGGCCTTGGTGCTTGACCCAATAATCGACAGATACCATCTCACCCACGTCCTTATGGACGGCGGCAGCAGTCTCAATTTAATATATGAGGACACTGTCCGCAGGATGGGGATGGACCCATCCAGAATTAACCAAAGCAACACCACCTTTTAAGGGGTGATACCAGCGCTGAAGCCCACAAAGCAGGGCTCCGTCGTGCATTTGAGGTAACATTCGCCTCCAGAAACTCCGAGCGAAGAGCTACTCTTCATCATCACACCCTTCCAAAAGCAACTATCATGCATTGCTCGGAAGAACGGCGTTCGCCCGCTTCAACGCATTGCCGCATTATGGCTACCTTACACTCAAGATGCCCGGTCCACGTGGCGTCATCACCGTTAGAGGAATCACAGAGCACTCTTCACGCGCAGAGGAACTCGCGACGGCCTTAGCGGCCGGACTATAAGCGGCCTCCAAAATCAGAAAACATGACTGGTCATTAAAGACCACAGACTCGGTTAGACGAGTCCGGTCGCTCGGATAAAATTGAATCAGGGCACCGTATATGTAATCCCATAGTGGACACCAGGGGCAATAAATACTTAATACAGCCCCACACTCGGCTCAACCTTATGGGAAGGCCAACATCTTACACTTTTATTATCCATCGCATACTTACGTTGTACTCTTCTACGAGTTTTCCTTTTTCCACAGACAATGTTCGCGAGATACCCTTCCAGGATACGGCACAACGGAGACAAGGCGCAGACGTGCAGCAGGCCCCCGTTCAATAGGTTTCTTTTTAGATTAATCCCCTATGTAAACCTTTTCTATTGCCTCTTGTTGTTTAACCATCCCATGGGTTCCATACCCACAGAGGATACTGCCGTTTTTGGCATTTCGCCACGACAGATTAACACACGTACCTGGAAACATAGGGTTTATAATGAATGGGCATTCTTGAGCCCATCGTCTGTTATAAAGTCCGAATACCTTCGGCAGTGTTCGGCGTCACGAGTTTGGCCTTATATGCAGCAGCTCCGAATCATGTCTTTGGTCAAATGTTGGGTTTGCCCGCTCTCGGTTTGCCGCCTTACGCCCGCTATTATCGGCTAAGGTGGCAAAAGGAGAACTGCTGCGATTGTGCCCTGGTTATTCCGGACAAGCACCTCAGTAGAGAAAGCCGAAAACTGACTGTCATGATACAGCGAGAGACTGTTCAACCATTTGAAGACCTATCGGAATCTTTAGGATCCCTCCGAATTAACGAAGGATCGTTTCCCGGTCATGTACACACGCGCCCGTATTCGGATGCACACGAAGGTACCAGGGGCTACATAGTAGCCCCAATGTTAGACTCCCATGGCTAAGCGAAAGTGTTACAGCTATATAGTCTGGTTGCCTAGTTCGACGTGCGATCACCTCCTTAATGGACCAAGACATTGGATCAAGTGTGATTAAGCATATTCGTGAACACCCCGCATTGTTCAAGGTAAATAAGCCAACGATCGCTAACTTTCGGATTACATATTCATATATATACATACATACATATATATATATATATATATATATATATATATATATATATATTTATATTTATATTTATATATATATAAACGGCCGCATAGGGGACACAATCATATTTTTAGGCAAACAGTATAATAAATACTGTTTCATAATCAAAATAAACATTGTTTTTTACAATGATTCGATTCATGACTCGAACAAGGCATTCTTCAAGAACTGCGCCTCTATTAGGCGGGCACCATCTGTGACCTGCGCCAAGTAGTGCTCGGTCGGATATTGGCCCCCCGCCAGATCCTGGGTCGCTATAATGGTGGCCTCCATATCCGTCCAATAGGCTTTAACGCGGGCAAGAGCCATTCGTGCACCCTCTATGCACGCTGACCTCCTCATGGCGTCGATCCAAGGCACGGCCCCAAGGAATTGCTGCACCAAGCCAAAATAACTATCCGGCTTAGGCCCCAAAGATGGTCTATCACAGCCCGCATTGCAAGCCCGGACAGCCTGTGAAGCTCCACTACAGTAGCCATCTTGTCACTTAACGGCAGCGGGCGAGTGGGAGCATTGAATTGCGACCAGAAAAGCTTCTCCACTTCCTTATCAGCCTGATCCTCGAAGAACTTGGCAGCGTCAGCTGTACTCTTCGCCAAATCCGCATACGCGTCCGCAGGACTCCAGAGCCCATCCAGGGGAGCGTACGTCGGATCAAAAAACTTTGTCCGCATCAAGTAGGAGCCTCCAGCCGCGATTTTACCGGCCTGTTGAAGTTCCTCCCGCGCACCCCTAAGCGCGGTCCGTATTTCCTTGGTGGCATTAAGTGCCTTGTCTAGCTCGGCCGAACTATCCTTATGCTCATTTTTAAGGAGCTCATACCGGTCAGCAGCATTTTTTAACTCAACAGCCATTTCGGCTAACTTTTCCTCGCTTCGGCGATGGGCAGCCGCATTGCTAACCCGAGCTTGTTCCTCGGCTTGGACAAGTTCTGCCCTCAGGGCCTCCACGGCAGTAGCACCATCTGCAGTCCAAACATATTACATTAATATCATGCCGCCTCCATATTTTCCTATACAAAGGAAGGCAGAGCACATACCTTGTGATCTGTCCAGCCGCTCGTTCACCAGCGTGATATCGGCCTCAATTGATCCAATCTGCCTAGTTAGTTCGGCAACTTCAACGAACTGGCAGGCGGCCAGACCCACAGGTACCTGCACGTATTTACAGCATAGTCATTGATTTATGATCCCCCGTTTGCCGCCTAGGGCGGGCAACCAGAGTCTCAAGGGCAACTATCTATATGGAGCACACCTAATGCGTGCCTCACAGCCAAAAACTGTGTATTCTTTACTACATACCTCAAAGCCTCTGAGCAGACTTGTAAATGCTTCATTCAAACTGCTTGTAGCGGATGAAATCTTCTTGAGCACCGCGCTCATTAATGAGCGGTGCTCCTCCGAGAGTGCAACCCGCTCCAGTAGGCCTGTCAGTACGTCCGGCCGGTCATCGAACTGTGTCGGACCCTTCCCATCGCCCCTCGTGGGAGCCAAACGTTCCGGGCTCAGGGCGGCTGACGCAGTGGCTTCCGGCTTTGGCACATCCGGACTCCTCCGTGACAACACCTCGGTGTCCCCCGCTTCATGAGCCGGCGAGGTGGGTGCGGTCTCGCTCTCCATCATCTCCGGAGGAAGATCCCCCGAAGTCGAACTCTGTTGAGAAGGGCTGCTAGCCGGACTGTGAAAGACGAATCCTGGTTATTGGTCTAGGAGGAACGCAGTACCTTCGAATTAAAAATTAACTTACAGCTCGGTGGAGGGCTGGCCCGTTGGTGGGCACGACGCGGTGAGGGTGCCTGTCGAGGCAGAGCCCCTGGTGTTATCTTTTTCCCTGGTTTGGGCATCTTCGCCTCCGAGTCTTCGGAGGCAGCCCTCTTCTTCCCGCGCGGGAGGAGGCCTTAGCCTCCCCTTCCCGACTATCCTCCTTAGGGGAGGCAACAATTCCCCCGATTTGGATGCGTAGCATGTGAAGTTTGGTTTCTTCGTTCTTCCCCTTGTCTTTCCCTGAGGGCATTCTGCTGAGTACCCGGTCAAGCATCTTGGCCATGGTAGGACCAGGCGAGCCTTCGGGAAGTGGTGCCGGACACCTGATTCTCTCCGCCTTGCTGAGCCATTCCTGGGCACGGATGATTTAAAGAATAAACAATTGTGACAAATACGAAATAAGGTGTCCGGTATCAAGTTTACTTACTTGGGTATCTAGGCGATTGCAGCTTAGGCCCGCATCCTCGATGGTGTCCGGACACTTTACTTTCGGTCCGAAGAATAATTTGCACATCCCTTCGAGCTTCAGGCCGAAGAAGTGCTTGACAGCCTGCGGACCCTCTGATTGAATTCCCACATCCGGAGAGGCCGGCGTTGGCACGGAAACATCCGTCAGATTAACATCACTTGCATTACGCTGACAAGGTTAATGTCCCTCTCAAGAAGCTCTCGGATGTAGTTCTGCAGTAGTGGAACATCACCAGCGGGCCCCCAATTCCGTCCTACCTCGGTCCAAGACGCTAGTTGTGACGGAGGGCCCGAGCGGAACTCGGGGGCGGCCACCCACTTTGTGCCTCTAGGAGCCGTGACATAAAACCACCTCCGTTGCCTATATATCGGATACTTCTGGGAAAGAACCCTCTGGCCATGGGGCATCAGCGTAACTGCTTATTACGGCACCTCTGCACTCCGCATGTCGCCCCTCGATCATCTTCGACTTCACATTGAAGGTCTTGAGCCATAAGCCGAAGTGTGGGGTGACATGGAGGAAGGCCTCGCACACTATAATTAACAACGAGATATGGAGGATAGCGTCCGGAGCTAGATCATGAAAATCCAAACCATAATAGAACATGAGCCCCTCACAAAAGGATCGAGGGTAAGGCCCAAGCCACGGAGGAAGTGAGGAACGAACACGACGCACTCATTGGGCTCCGGCGTAGGGATGACCTGCCCTGGAGCAGGAAGCCTGTGCTGGATGTCGGTGGTCAGATATCCGACCTCCCTAAGCTTCGCAATGTCCTCCGCTTGAATCGAGGAGGCCACCCACCGGCCTTGAGGGTCGGATCCGGACATATTGAAGGATCTGGGGTGTTGGAGCTTAGATCTCGGGTGTTAGAACTAGAGGTACGAAAAGGCACGAGGGAGGTGGAAAAGAGGCATAGGCCTCGGCCCCTTTTATAAAGGGGGTGAGTATCAAGAGTCCTTAGGGTGACCGCTTGAATTTTACCTTACGGCACACGGAGTCATACCAACGGCCGTCATAGGGCTACGCACGCCCTCATTAATGGAAGATCCCGTAATAAGAGGAACACGATCTCTGCTTCGACAGGACGTGCCAATAAAACTCCTCGCAGCGCAAGTCGAGGTGGGGCGAGAAGCACCGGTTCGTGTTGAACTGGGCCATGATGCGAAGGCACGGCGTACAAAGATTGCCAGTGGATCAGATTTATGCCATGTTCCCTACAATGGTGTGTAAGAATCCCCTCGTGGGTCCGGACACGATCTAAGTGTTCGATGATTACTTTGGAGTATTCAGAGGAGGAACACGCCCTGCAATGCCGAAGACAAGACTACGCGCCGGACTCATCGTCATTGAAGCCTGGTTCAGGGCTACCGAGGAGTCCCGATTAGGGGTATCCGAAAGCCGGATCAGATACATCGTCCGAACTATTGAAGCCTGAAGATACAAGACTCAAGACTTCGACCCGTGTCTGGATGGGACTTTCCTTGGCGTGGAAGGCAAGCTTGGCGATCCGGATATTGTATTTCCTTCCTTGTAACCGACACCATGTAAACCCTAGCCCTCTCCGGTGTCTATATAAATCGGAGAGGTTGGCCCTTAGAAGGCCGATCAAAATTACAATCATACCATCATAGGCTAGCTTCTAGGGTTTAGCCTCTACGATCTCGTGGTAGATCTACTCTTGTACTACCCATATCTTCAATATTAATCAAGCAGGAAGTAGGGTTTTACCTCCATCGAGAGGGCCCGAACCTGGGTAAACATCTGTGTACCTTGCTTCTTGTTACCATCAGCCTAAGACACATAGATCGGGACCCCCTACCCGAGATCCGCCGGTTTTGTCACCGACAGACGTCTTTCGGCCCAGATGAGGCCTTTCGTATCTTTAGGCCCTGACACGTCTCCAACGTATCTATAATTTTTGATTGTTCCATGTTGTTATATTATCATTCTTGGATGTTTTACAAGCATTTTACAATCATTTTATATCATTTTTGGTACTAACCTATTGACATAGTGCCAAGTGCCAGTTGCTGTTTTCTCCTTGTTTTTTACATCGCAGAAAATCAATATCAAACAGAGTCCAAATGCAGTGAAACTTTTGGGAGATTTTTTATGGACCAGAACACCCAGGATGGGCCAGAGCAGCACCTGGGGGTGCCCCGAAGGGGGCACAATCCACCAGGGCGCGTCTGGGCCCCCATGCGCGTCCAGTGGGTTGTGCCCACCTCGGTGGCCTCCTACACCCCTCTTCGCCCTATAAATTCAAAAATATTACAAAACCCTTCGGGGTAACCCTAGATCAGAAGTTCTGCTGCCTCAAGGCTCTGTAGCCACCGAAAACCAATCTAGACCCTGTTTCGGCACCCTACCAGAGGGGGGAATCATCTCCGGTGGCCATCTTCATCATCCCGGCGGCCACCACGGTGAGGAGGGAGTATTCCACCCTCGGGTTTGAGGGTTTGTACCAGTAGCTATGTGTTTAATCTCTCTCTCTCTCTCTCTCTCTCTCTCTCTCTCTCTCTCTCGTGTTCTTGAGATGGCACGATCTTGATGTATCGCGGGCTTTGTTAATATAGTCAGATCATATGGTGTTTTCCCCTCTCTATCTTGTTGTGATGAATTGAGTTTTCCCTTTGAGATTTCGTTGTTATCGGATTAAATACTTTTATGGATTTGAGACACTTGATATATGTCTTGCAAGTGAATACTCGCGGTGACAATAGGGTACCGTATTGATTCACTTGATATATGTTTTGGAACTCAACTCGCGGATTCCCGAGGTGACACTGGGGTAATCTATGCATAGGGGTTGATGCATGTTCTTGTCTTTGTTTCTCCGGTAGATATCTTGGGGCACTCTTTGAAGTTCTTTGTGTTGGATTGAGTATTATGAATATGAATTTGCTTTGGTGTTATTTAGTACGAACTCTAGGATAGATCGAACGGAAAGAATAGCTTTGTGTTATTTTAGTACGAACTCTTGAATAGATCGAACGGAAAGAATAGCTTTGAGGTGGTTTCGTACCCTACAAACAATTTATTCTTATGTTCTCCGCTAGATAAGAACTTTGTAGTGATTCTTCGTTGCACGTTGAGGGATGGTTATGTGATCCAATTATATTAGCATTGTTGAGAGATTGCACTAGTGAAAGTACGAACTCTAGGCCTTGGTTCTAAGCGTTGCAATACCGTTTGTGCTCACTTTTGTTACATGCTACCTTGTTGTTTTTTATTATTGCTATTGCAAAAATCAATATCTACAATCATTACTACACTTTTATCACCATCTCTTCGCCGAACTAGTGCACCTATACAATTTATGATTGTATTTGGTGTGTTGGGGACACAAGAGATTTCTTGTATTTGGTTGCAGGGTTGTTCGAGAGAGACCATCTTCATCCTACACCTCCCGTGGATTGATAAACCTTAGGTCATCCACTTGAGCGAATATTGCTACTGTCCTACAAAACACTACGCTTGAAGGCCCAACACGAGTCTACAAGGATAGAGTTGTGTAGTAGACATCAAGCTCTTTTATAGCTCCGTTGCCGGGAAGGTGAGTGCATGAAGGTATATCTTTAGACCTTGCAATCGAATCTTTTAATTTCTTCTTTTATCACTAGTTTGGTTTATAAAAAGAAAACTACAAAAAAATGGAATTGAGGTTGCATCATATTGTTGATCATCTTTATAATATCTTTCTTGAAAGTGATGGATCGTAAAATTGTGCTCAATTGCTAGAAGAAGAAGTCAATAAAATGTTTGGCACAAAATATTTGAATGATGAACATGGTTGCAATGTTGTTGGTATGAACTCTTTGAATATCCGTGGTGCTAATGATATGCAAAGCCATAAGCTTGGGGATGCTATGTTTGATGAAGATGATATTTTTAGTCCCCCAAGTTTTGATGAGAGAAATTATTATGATGATTGCATGCCTCATATATATGATGATTATATTGATGAAAGTGGATTTGGAGAGGTCACGACTTTATTTAATGATGACTCCACTATGTTGGAAGAGGTTTCAATTGATTATGACAACAAAGTTCCAATCTATGATGATTATGGTGATGACATGTATGCTATAAAGAATAATGATAACCATGAAACTTGTCATCATGATTTTAATATTCAATCCCATGACAGTTATTTTGTTGAGTTTGCTCCCACTACTATTGATGAGAATAAATTTGCTTACGTGGAGAGTAATAAAATTTCTATGCTTGTGGATCATGGAAAGAATGCTTTATGTGATAGTTATATTGTTGAACTCATTCATGATGCTACTGAAAATTACTATGAGAGAGGAACGTATGCTTTTACATATTGCAATAATATCAAGTTTCCTCTCTGTTGTGCAAGTGTCACGGCAGATGTCCTCATGGAAGGACTTAGTTGCGGAGCCATTGCGACGAGGTTAGCTTAAAGGGGTTAAACGGGACAAAGGACGCGAGGAGTTTATACTGGTTCGGTCCTTTGCGGTGAAGGTAAAGGCCTAATCCAGTTGAGGTGGTATTGCTAGGGTTTCGATGACCAGGGAGCAAATACGCTTTGCCTGGCTCTCGACTTGTTGTTTCTTGCCCTAAGCCGCGGCCGGGTCGTCCCCTTATATACATGGGTTGACGCTCTGCGGCCTACAGAGTCCCGGCCGGCTCATACAATGTGTCCGGCTTGGTGACTTATCTTACATGCCTTATAACACAAGTTTACATATACATGGTGGTTTACACTCATGGGCCTTAAGCCGCCGTCGGGTTGGGCCCTCTAACAAGCTTGTCTATGAACCACCATCTCTTATAATCTTGGGCTTTATTGTGATGAACTGCCATAGGGATGACCCGGCCCCTCCTGGGTGGGTCATATCTGATAGTCATATCCCCAACATTAGGCCCCAGGTTGATTTGAACTTGTTCATGTCAATCTTCAACACTTAGAAAAATCCTTCCTCATCTTATTATGAAACATTGTAAGCCGCCATGACGTGATCTCCAGAAATTGTGGTAACCTGCCGTGACGTCACCTGCGATTAATGCCTCACCGAACCCAAATCTTTAATAAATCTCTTTCTTTACTGACCTTCCAAAAATCGAGGCGCCCGCGCCGTCGCTTATCCATTTTTCTGTCTCCTTGATTCTCGTGCATGCCATTATCCTTCTCCCCTTATAAATAAGGCCACGGGTTCCCCTTTCATTCTCCCCCTTTCCTTTTCACCTTCTTCTTCCTCCTCGTGACGTACCAGCCCGCACGAGCTCCTCCGCCGTCGACCTTCGTCCCCTTCGTCAACTCGGGCCGCTGCATCACCCTGAACGGACCAGAAAACACCGCGGAGCCTCTTTGCTGTTTCATCAGCATCAATTAAGTCCTCTTCTTCGCCATAGACCTGTCATTAGGGTTTCAGTGTTCGTCGGTGTTCATCACCGCCCTTCTTTTTCCTTGCTTAGATCCATGGATTAGATCCAAAAAATCACATAAATCTTGCGCGATAGTAATTTTAACACCTGTTTTTGATATTAGAGCATATCCTTATCACGACAGATCTACTCACATATCTCCTCACTTAAGCCACCATTCTGAATGTATACTATAACTGCTTAACCTGTGATTTCACCAATTGACTTAACCCAGCAAAAATTTCCTTTCCTTTAGGCTTTCTTTCTTTCACAATGCCACCAAAGACTGTCTATACATGCAATTGGGTCCCCTCCATCATCACTGAGGGCACATTTAAAGATTTTATCGAAGTTGGGTACCTGCCGCAAAGAGTGTCATGCATTACCGTGCTCCTGACCCGGGCGAAGAAAAACCTGATCCGAAGGATGACGAAGTCATCATTTCTACTGACCACATGAACCGAGGCTTCTCACCGCCCGGCTCTAAATTCTTCCGGGACATTCTACACTGTTTTCAGCTCCATCCTCAAGACATTGGACCCAATTCCGTGTCAAACATCTGCAACTTTCGAGTCTTCTGTGAAGTATACCTTCGAGAAGAGCCCAGTGTTGATCTCTTTAGAGAGTATTTCTACTTGAACCGCCAGACTGAGTTCACAAACGGACCTAGCTTGGAGCTCGGCGGAATATCAATTCAACGCGGAAGAGATGCCATCTTCCCTTATGCCTGCCTGCTAAGTCACCCAAAAGATTGGAACCAGACGTGGTTTTATTGCAAAGATACTTCTTCGGCTAACGAGAATCCACTGCCGGGTTACCGTGTCGAGCACCTAGATCCAAAGCACAATCTTCCTGAAAAACTTACCGCTGCTGAACGGAAGAAAATTGCTCCTACCATTGTGAAGGTTAAGGCTCTGCTAGGAAATGGGCTAACTGGCGTTGATTTAGTCAGGTGTTGGACTTCTTGGCGGATCATACCCCTGAGCTGCCGCACCGACTTAATGTGTACTTACACTGGTGATGTAGAGGATTCACTTCACCATAGCTCTGCACCATTAACTGATGAAGCAGTAAATGAAATGGTTAAGTCTCTTCTGAATTAAGATCCGGAAGATTGTATTAAAGTGGGTCTGGCCCCTTCTGCAAGCTTAACCCGCCACCGAAAGTGAGCCTCTGAACTTATTTTATTTGTACTTCATTAATCAAATGCTTAATTAATTCAACCTTGATATCTTTTCATAGGCTGATTCTGATTTTTGGAAGAAATAATACGATCATGAAGCCACCAAGAAGGCCAGGGCTGCCAAGAAAGCCGCCAAGAAGACCATAAAAAGGAAAAAGAAACCCAGCGCCTCTGAACTGCTGAATCTGGATGACACCTCTGAGTCGGAGGTAGCCCTTGATTCTCTTGGCTCATTTTTCAATCATCTTATTGACTCTGACTATTACCAGGATGACACGGGATCCAGCCAAGCAGCTGAAGAAGAGGTAACTATCATTTCCTCCAGCTCAGACTCTTTGCCAAGACAGAAACTTCGACAAGTAACCCGGAAAGTAAGGTTTTCAGTTTTCACACCCCTTGGCTTATTTAGATCCTCACTTTCTTTTGAAGCAACAGCAACACGAGAATCGCTGTCAGACCTAGACCAGTGGAGGTGAAGAATTGTCCTCCAGCTTACCGAACACCCCTGCTCCTAGGAAGCGTCAAAACGAGGTGCTCTTTAACTTAAACTCTTTTTACCCGCCGGCGGGTCTTGTGTGTCTTCCTAACTCTGTTGATTCAATTGACTAGGAGCTTGCCCGTTTTTCCTCTAGAGACTCATCACAAACTGAGTTACCAACTTTTAAGACTGCCCCTGGGTAATGACATTCACTTCTTACTCTGCACCTCTTTATATTATGGTAACTATACTGATTTGTTACAATCTGTGCAGTGGACAAGCAAAGCCAAATAAAATGGCGAAGGTCACCAAACCAACTGCGGCACCTGAACTTGCTGAGCCGGAACAGCAAATCTCTGCACCTGAAGTTTCTGACAAACAGCCAGAATAAACTGTCACTGACGCTCCGCCTGAGATTCCAGAGCTCTGCGTTGATGACATTACTATTAATCCTTCAAATCTTGCACCATCAAGCTCACTTAAGCCGTCGGAGACTCATAATGATGACGTGTTCATTACTGGCACCAGTTTTATAGAGCCGGAAAATCCAATAGCCTTAGCTAAGCATACCACCAAGCAAGACGTTATTGAATGGCGGACGATGAAGTTTGACGTCTCCCATTATGCGCAACTGAGCAACAGTGAGATCCTCTCTGGTTACAACAGCCAAGTACAATCCAGCCGCGATCTTGAAGTTGATATGGTGAAAAAAATGCACCAAAAGTATGAGGTATGACTTCCAGCTTTGAATAATTTATGTATATCTTGCCAGCCCCCAAGTCTACTGGTTATGATAAAATTGAATAGGCTGTAGACTTTAGAAAATTCCATAAACTTCTGTCCTGGAATCCCTCCTTGTCTGGTTTAAATATAAACCGGACGTTTATGCAGTTTTAACTTCCATCCGTAGTCCCCAAGGGCCGGTTTAACCAGCATGAATGAGCCGGTCCTATTGATCATTGTGTAAGAAAAGAGAGTGTAACTGCATAACCCCCATGAGTCGGTTGGGACTGTTTATAGCACATCTGGCTCATTATGAAGAACATACAAGTGACATGCATTAGCCCCCAAGTGCCAAGTAGTCTTTCTTGCAAAGTTCTTGGGACTTTAGTTATAAGAGCCGTTTCCTTGAAAAATTTGTTCGACAGACATTAGACCCCAAGTGTCAAGTGTTGTTGCTTGCAAAAGACTTGGGACTTATATTCTTGTAACCTTGATATAAATGTTGATAACTCTGTACTTCATACAGTCTGCTACTGCCGAACTGGAATCTCAATTGAACGATGCAAAGACCTGGCTGTCGATGCAGGAAACTGAGACTCAGAAAGCTGAGTCAAAGTTCCAGTTTAGCGTGGCTGAGTCGGAAAAGCTAAATACCAGTTTTGAGGTGGAGAAGAAGACTTGGGCTGAAGAAAAGACTGCTTCAACATAGCGGGCTGAGAAAGCCGAGGCGGCTCTTCAAGAGGTGACCGCTGAGCTCACCGGTTTAAAACACCATGTATCTCAGATGGTTTCCGCTATCTTCGGTAAGCTGCCTAACTAATCATCAGAAGTGAATTCTTTCCTTGATAATATAAACCGCCGCTAACCAATCTGTGATGTACTCAGGTCCCAGGAGCAGTAACCTTAACCATGATATGCTTGTGAAGCTGAAAGCTGTATACACACTCGTTGAACAGCTATACACTGGAGCCTAGCGTGCACTTGCTACAATTTCTCGAACAAATCAAGCGCCGACTCTCTTAATTGACATCTTGAAAAAACTCTCATTTTACCTGCCAGGATTGAAGAGATGAAGCGATCGTCTGCAAGAGCCGGTGCTGTGACGGCTTTGAGCCGTGCCAAGGCATGGGTACCAAAGCTTGACCCGTCTGAGGTAGCCACTGGATACCCAAGTTTGAAAGAAGATGTTACCCCATTTGATCAGAAGGACTTCTCAGCTTGCGTGAGAGAAATACGTCCAATGGCAACTCTGATTGCCAATGATTCAGATCTTTCAAAGTACCACCCAGCTTATACCAAGGAGAATCAGAAGCTGACAACGCCGGATTAAAAAGTGATGAGTTTAATCCCTCCAATCCGTAAGCACACTTTTGCCCCTGAAGTTGAACCGTCTGATCTTACAGATGATGAAGCTGAATTTCAAGCTTTATCTAGCATCGATTGGTCATCACCAAATTTTCAGCCGGCGGAAGAGGACGAAGAACCGGCAAGGGATGACGCAGAAGCCTCCAGTCAACAAGGCTAGAAAGATTGAACCGCCGGGCGGTTTAGATACTTGATCTTTTTAAAAAACACTTGATCTCATTCGCCTCATGGAGCCATGTAATAGGGTAGTAAAAACTTGAATCTGTCGGATCACGGGTTCTGGCAAAACCCTCAAGGTTCGATCACTGGGGTGCGCATGAAGATCTCTCCTCTCCCAAGCTCTCGCACTCCACGATCTAGCGGACTAACTCGCCGAACCCCGAGAACACAGAGACACAGGATTTATACTGGTTCGGGCCACCGATGCGGTGTAATACCCTACTCCAGTGTTGTGTGGTGGATTGCCTCTTGGGCTGGGGATGAACAGTACAAGGGGAAGAACATCCTCCTAAGGTGAGGTGTTCTTGTGCTGGTGAGATCCCCGTATGGTGGTGGCTAGTCCTATTTATAGAGGCCCAGGTCCTCTTCCCAAATGTTAAGCGGGAAGGGATCCCACAACGGCCCAATTTGAAGGGGAACAACTAGTACATCTTATCCTGACAAAAGCGGTCTTCGCCTGCCAAAGGCTCTGGTGGTGACGCCGTCTTGGGCTCCACGGTGACCTCCTTCCTGCCGTCTTGCTAGTCTTGGTCCCGTTGCACCTATATGGTAACCTTTGCCTGATGCCTCGGGACTCCGCGCCTGCGCTTGCCTCTTTAGCACCAAAGAGGAAACAAGGACACTGTGCGCGCGGGCGCCCGCCTGGTTGTGGTCGTCATTGCTTGCGTCATTGGAACCTCGCGAGGTGCGCCTTGCCTTGATCTCTCTGCTCCTCGCGAGCCAGCCTGGTGAGGCCGCTTGAGGGAGTCCTAGACTAGGGGGTGTCCGGTTAGCCGAACTATCATCTTTGGCCGGACTCCTGGACTATGAAGACACAAGATTGAAGACTCCGTCCCGTGTCCGGATAGGACTTTCCTTGGCGTGGAAGGCAAGCTTGGCGATTCGGATATGTAGATCTCCTACCATTGTAACCGACTCTGTGTAACCCTAACCCTATTCGGTGTCAATATAAACCGAAGGGTTTTAGTCCGTAGGACGAACAACAATCATACCATAGGCTAGCTTCTAGGGTTTAGCCTCTCTCGATCTCGTGGTAGATCTACTCTTGTACTACCCATATCATCAATATTAATCAAGCGGGAGTAGGGTTTTACCTCCATCGAGAGGGCCCAACCGGGTAAAACATCGTGTCCCTTGTCTCCTGTTACCATCCGCCTAGACGCACAGTTCGGGACCCCTACCCGAGATCCGCCGGTTTTGACAATCGACATTGGTGCTTTCATTGAGAGTTCCTCTGTCGCCATCTATAGGCCCGATGGCTCCTTCGATCATCAACAACGACGCGGTCCAGGTGAGACTTTTCTCCCGGACAGATCTTCAGATTCGGCGGTTTTGCATCGGGCCAATTCGCTTGGCCATCTGGAGCAGATTGAAAGCTACGCCCCTGGCCATCAGGTCAGATTCGGAAGTTTGAACTACACGACCGACATCCACGGAGACTTGATCTTCGACGGATTTGAACCACAGCCGAGCGCGCCGCACTGTCTCGATGGGCACGATCTAACTCTGCCGCCGAACAGCGCCCTGGAGGCCGCACCAGTGTCCGCTCCGACCCTTAGTTCGGAGCCGACTTCACCGATCGAGGACAGGTGGTTGGACGCCACCTCGGGGGCTGAAATCTCTAAGGCGATCGAGCCGAGCACTATCCCTGTCCATTGCGAAGCACGTGACTCCAAGGTGCCGGACTCCTCTTCGGACTCCGAACCTTCCGCACCCCTGCTAATCGAATCCGATTGGGCGCCGGTTATGGAGTTCACCGCCGCGGACATCTTTCAGCACTCGCCCTTCGGTGATATCCTGAACTCACTAAAGTCTCTCTCTTTATCAGGAGAGCCCTGGCCGAACTATGGTCAGGAAGGTTGGGATTCGGACGACGAAGAAATTCAACGCCCACCCACCACCCACTTTGTAGCTACTGTCGATGACTTAACCGACATGCTCGACTTCGACTCCGAAGACATCGACGGTATGGACGATGATGCCGCAGACAATCAAGATCTAGCGCCTACAGGGCACTGGAAGGCCACCTCGTCATACGATATATACATGGTGGACATCCCAAAAGATGGGAATGGCGATGGAACAGCGGAGGATGACCCCTCCAAGAAACAGCCTAAGCGCCGGCGTCAGCGGCGCCGATCTAAATCTCGCCATAGTAAACACGGTGATTCCGGCACGGGAGATAATAACACCCCGGATAGTGCCGAAGACGACCCCCTCTAGCAGGATTCAGCACAGGAGGAGGGAGAAGGCAGCCCGCACGATAGTGCGGCAGAAAGAGAGGTAGAGGACGATAATTATGTGCCTCCCTCTGAAGACGAGGCAAGCCTCGACGACGACGAATTCGTCGTGCCGGAGGATCCCGTCGAGCAAGAGCGTTTCAAACGCAGGCTTATGGCCACGGTAAGCAGCCTTAAGAAAAAGCAGCAACAACTTAGAGCTGACCAAGACCTGCTAGCCGACAGATGGACTAAAGTCCTTGCAGCCGAAGAGTACGAACTCGAACGCCCCTCCAAAAGCTACCCCAAACGCAGGCCGCTGCCTTGATCAGAGGAGCAAGCACCCACATCACCAGTGCACGATATGGAAGACCGGCCACCTCGTGGCCGCAACAGAGAGGCCTTTCGACCCTCCACTAAAAAAGTACTAAGGCATGGGAAAACGCGCCTGACCTGCAAGACATATTGGAGAACAAGGCAAGGCAAACAAGATCGATCTACGGATCGCGTGGGCGCCCCACGACGCGGGATGATTACCGTCACGCCGGATACAGCAACCCTGGCCGGGCCGAACACAGTAGACAAAGCTCTTATGAGCTACGTCGCGATATAGCCCAATACAGAGGCGCCACACACCCACTATGCTTCACAGACGAAGTGATGGATCATCAAATCCCTGAGGGTTTCAAACCCGTAAACATCGAATCATACGATGGCACCACAGATCCTGCGGTTTGGATCGAGGACTATCTCCTTCATATCCACATGGCCCGCGGAGATTATCTACATGCCATCAAGTACCTCCCACTCAAGCTTAAAGGACCAGCTCGGCATTGGCTTAACAGCTTGCCAGCAGAGTCAATCGGTTGTTGGGAAGGCCTGGAAGCCGCATTCCTCGACAACTTCCAGGGCACATACGTGCGACCACCAGACGCCGATGACCTTAGCCATATAATTTAGCAGCCAGAGGAATCGGCCAGACAATTCTGGACACGGTTCCTAATAAAGAAAAACCAAATCGTCGATTGTCCGGATGCAGAGGCACTAGCTGCCTTCAAACACAACATCCGCGGCGAGTGGCTGGCCAGGCACCTAGGATAGGAAAAGCCGAAATCCATGGCAGCCCTCACCACACTCATGACCCGCTTTTGCGCGGGAGAGGACAGCTGGCTGGCTCAAAGTAACAACTTGGCCAAAAACCCTGGTAGTTCGTATACCAAGGACAGCAATGGCAGGTCGCGTTGCAACAAGCATAAACGCCGCATTAACGGTGATAATGCTGAAGATACGGCAGTAAACACCGGATTCAGAGGCTCTAAACCCGGTCAGCGGAAAAAGCAATTTAAGAGAAATACCCAGGGCCCGTCCAACCTGGACCGAATACTCGATTGCTCGTGCCAGATACACGGCACCCCCAAAAAACCAGCCAACCACACCAACAGGGATTGTTGGATGTACAAGCAGGCAGGCAAGTTAAACGCCGAAAACAATGACAAGGGGTTGCATAGCGATGACGAGGAGGAGCCCCGCCACGAACAATAGAGGATGAAGGGCTTCCCCACAAGTGCGGACGGTGAACATGATATACGCAACCCACATACCCAAAAGGGAGCGGAAGCATGCACTAAGGGACGTATATGCGATGGAGCCAGTCGCCCCAAAGTTCAACCCGTGGTCTTCCTGCCCGATTACTTTTGATCGAAGGGACCATCCCACTAGCATCCGTCACGGCGGTTTCGCCGCATTGGTTCTTGTCCCAATCATCGACGGATTTCACCTTACCAGAGTCCTGATGGACGGCGGAAGCAGCCTTAACCTGCTTTATCAGGATACGGTGCGCAAAATGGGCATAGACCCCTCAAGGATTAAACCCACAAAGACGACCTTTAAAGGAGTCATACCAGGTGTAGAGGCTAACTGTACAGGCTCAGTTACACTTGAAGTGGTCTTCGGATCCCCCGATAATTTCCGGAGCGAGGAGTTAATCTTCGACATAGTCCCGTTCCGCAGCGGCTATCACGCACTGCTCGGATGAACCCCATTCGCAAAGTTCAATGCGGTGCCGCTTTCACGCTGCACTCAAGCTCAAGATGCCAGGCCCTCGAGGAGTAATTACGGTCAATGGAAACACCGAACGCTCTCTCCAAACGGAGGAGCATACGGCGGCCCTTGCGGCCGAAGTGCAAAGCAACCTCTCAAGGCAACTCTCCAGTCCGGCCAATAAACGGCCGGACACCGTCAAGCGCGCCCGGAGTAACCTACAACAAGACCGCCTGGCACGCTCCGAACACGCATAGCAATGCGGCCCCAACCCCAACCCTCGCGCAATTGCGAAACCAGTGCTACGCGTACATAACTACGCTCTAGAAATACCAAGGGAATAAGGGGAGGGGAACGACCACGGCATGCCCAGCATGCGGCTTAAACCACACTAGGGGCTCCCAAATGTGTCACTCCTTTTTTATTTTCTTTTTTACTTTCAGGACTCCGTTCTCAAAGAAGCCCTGTCCGGCATTAGAATCGCCGAGCTCACGATGCAACAGCCAGGGAAGTGGAAAGCTACGCCGAGTATCCAGGTGGTCTCTATTACGAGTAGTATACCTGTTTTACATAAAATCCTGCAAGCTTACTGAGGGAGTTCCGGACTAGGGGGTGTCTGGATAGCCAAACTATCATCATCGGCCGGACTCCAAGACTATGAAGATACAAGATTGAAGACTTCGTCCCGTGTCCGGATGGGATTTTCCTTGGCGTGGAAGGCAAGCTTGGCGATACGGATATGTAGATCTCCTACCATTGTAACCGACTCTGTGTAACCCTAACCCTATCCGGTGTCTATATAAACCGGAGGGTTTTAGTCCGTGGGATCTAACAACAATCATACCATAGGCTAGCTTCTAGGGTTTAGCCTCTCGATCTCGTGGTAGATCCACTCTTGTAACACACATCATCAATATTAATCAAGCAGGGCGAGGGTTTTACCTCCATCAAGAGGGCCCAACCAGGTAAAACATCGTGTCCCTTGTCTCCTGTTACCATCCGCCTAGACGCATAAGTTCGGGACCCCTAACCGAGATCCGCCGGTTTTGGCACCGACATTGGTGCTTTCATTCAGAGTTCCTCTGTGTCGTCACCGATAGGCTCGATGGCTCCTTTGATCATCAACAATGACGCGGTCCAGGGTGAGACTTTTCTCCCCGGACAGATCTTCGTGTTCGGCGGCTTTGCGCTGCGGGCCAATTCGCTTGGCCATTTGGAGCAGATCGAAAGCTACGCCCCTGGCCGTCAGGTCAGATTCGGAAGTTTAAACTATACGGCCGATATCCGCGGAGACTTGATCTTCGACGGATTCGAGCCGCAGCCAAGCAGCGCCAGACTTGCTCGAGGGGCATGATCTAGCTCTGCAGCGAACAAAGGCCACGAGGCCGCACACGCATCCACTCGACCCTTAATCCGGAGTCGGGTTCCCGATCAGGGCGAGTGGTTGGACACCGCCTCGGGGCTTTAATCTCTCGGCGATCGAGCGAACTCCACCCTGTCCTTTGCGAAGACCTTGGCTCCAGGAAGCCGGACTCCTCTCCGGACTCCGAACCCTCCGCGCCCTTGCCAATCGAATCCGATTGGGCGCCCGTTATGGAGTTCACGGCCGCGGACATCTTTCAGCACTCGCCCTTTGGCGACATCCTGAATTCACTAAAGTCTCTCTCTTTATCCGGAGAGCCCTGGCCGGATTACCGTCAGGAAGGTTGGGATGCGGACGACGAAGAAATTCAACGCCCACCCACCACCCACTTGGTAGCCGCTGTCGACGATCTAACCGACATGCTAGACTACGACTCTGAAGACATCGACGGCATGGACGACGATGCCGGAGACGACCAAGACCCAGCGCCTACAGGGCACTGGAAGGCCACCTCGTCATACGACATATATATGGTGGATTTCCCAAAAGATGGGAACGACGATGGAACAACGGAGGATGACCCCTCCAAGAAGCAGCCCAAGCGCCGGCGTCAGCGGCGCCGCTCTAAATCCCGCCACAGCAAGAATGAAGATTCCGGCACCGGAGATAACAATACACCGGACGGTGCAAGACAATCCACTCCGGCAAGATCCAGCGGGGAAGATGGAGACGCCAGCCCTCACGAGAGCGGCGAAGAAGAGGTAGAGGATTATATGCCTCACTCCGGAGACGGCAAGCCTCGACGACGATGAATTCGTCGTGCCTGAGAATCCCGTCGAACAAGAGCGTTTCAGACGCGGGCTTATGGCCACGGCGAACAACCTCAAGAAAAGCAGCAACAGCTTAGAGCTGATCGGGATCGCTAGCCGGCGGATGGATGAAGTCCTCGCGGCAAGAGCATGAGCTCGAACGCCTCAAAAGCTACCCTAAGCGCAAGCTGCTCCCCGATTAGAGGAGGAGGCTTACGAACCCGCATCACCAGGAGACAATACGGCTAACCGACCACCCCGTGGTCGCGACAGAGAGGCCTCTAGGCCCTTCACTAGACCCGTACCCCGGCATCGCGAAAAAGCACACGGCCAAAGGGGAACGCTCCGGACCTGCGAGATATATTGGAGGACAAGTCAAGACAATCAAGATCGATCTATGGATCGCGTGGGCGCCCCACGGTACGTGACGACAACTGTCGCGCCGGACACAGTAAGTCCGGCCGGGCCGAACAAAGCAGACCAAGCTCTTTTGAGCTCCGTCGTGATATCGCCCAGTACAGAGGCGCCGCACACCCACTATGCTTCACAGACGAAGTAATGGATCATCAAATCCCCGAAGGGTTTAAACCCGTCAATATTGAATCCTATGATGGCACAACAGACCCAGCGTTTGGATCAAGACTATCTCCTTCACATCCACATGGCCCGCGGTGACGATCTTCACGCCATCAAATACCTCCCCCTCAAGCTTAAAGGACCAGCCCGACATTGGCTCAACAGCTTGCCAGCAGAGTCAATTGGGAGCTGGGAGGACCTGGAAGCCGCATTCTCGATAACTTCCGGGGCACTTATGCGACCACCGACGCTGATTACCTAAGCCACATAATTTAGCAGCGAGGCGAATCAGCCGGACAATTCGACACGTTCTTAACCAAGAAAAACCAAATCGTCGACTATCCGGATGCGGAGGCCCTCGCGGCCTTCAAGCATAACATCCGCGACGAGTGGCTTGCCCGGCACCTTGGACAGGAAAAGCCGAAATCCATGGCAGCCCTCACATCACTCATGACCCGCTTCTGCGCGGGAGAGGACAGCTGGCTAGCACACAGCAACAACCTCAGCAAACATTCTGGCAGTCCGGACTTCAAGGACCAAAATGGCAGGCCGCGTCGTAACAAAAACAAACGCCGCGTGCGGTGACAATATTGAGGATCGACGGTCAATGCGGATTCAGAGGCTCTAAACCCGGTCAGTGGAAAAAGCCATTCAAAAGAACTACTCCGGTCCGTCCAATTTGGACCGAATACTCGACCGCTTGTGCGAGATACACGGCACCCCCGAAAAGCCAGCTAACCACACCTACAGGGATTGTTGGGTATTCAAGCAGGCAGGCTAGTTAATTGCGAAAGCAATGACAAGGGCTTCATAGCGATGACGAGGACGAGACCCAACCGCCCGAACAATACAGGACGAAGGGTTTCCCCCAAGTGCGGATGGTGAACATGATATCGCAGCGCACATACCCAAAAGGGAGCGGAGCGTGCACTCGAGGATGTCTACGGGATGGAGCCGTTGCCCAAGTTCAATCCATGGTCCTCCTGCCCGATCACTTTTGACCGAAGGACCACCCCACCAAAGATCCGCCACGGTGGATTCGCCGCCCGGTCTTAGACCCAATCGTCGATGGATTTCACCTAACGAGTCCCGATGGACGGCGGCAGCAACTGAACCTGCTTTACCAGACACAAAGGTCGCAAAAATGGGCATAGACCCTCAAGGATTAAACCTACCAAAACGACCTTTAAAGGCATCATACCAGTGTAGAAGCCAATTGTACAGGCTCAATTACACCGGAAGTGGTCTTGGATCCCGGATAACTTCCGAGCGAGGAGTTAATCTTTGACATAGTCCCGTTCATGGCGGCTATCATGCCTTGCTCGGACGTACCGCATTGCAAAGTTCAGCGCGGTGCCGCTTTCGCGCATACCTCAAGCTCAAGATGCGGGACCTCGAGGAGTCATTACGGTCAACGGAAACACTGAGCGTTCTCTCGCATGGAGGAACATCTGGCGCTCTCGCTGCGAAGTGCAATGCAGCCTCTTAAGGCAATTCTCGAGTCCGGCCGTTAAGCGGCGGACACAGCTAAGCGCCCCCGAGTAACTTACAACAAGACCACAGGCACGTTCGAGCACGCGTAGCGATGCGGCTAACGCCAGCCCCTGCGAAATGTCAAAGCAGGTCCTTCGCGTACACCATTACGCTCTGAAGATACCATGGGCATGGGGAGAGGGGCACGACCACGATAAACCCATACTGCGGCTCAACCACACCAGGGGCTCTCAAGTGTGTCGTTCCTTTTTCTTTTCTATTTACCTTCTACTTTTTACCCACAGGACTCCGTTTGTCAGAAGCCCTGTCCGGCAGCAGACCTGCCGAACTCATGATGCAACAGCCAGTGAAGGATAAAGGCTACAACGAATATACAGGTGGTCTCCATTACGAGCATTTTCATACACCAATCTGCAGCCTACCCCTGGAGGGGGACATGTTTAATAGTTCCATACCTTGCTTATCGCACTATTTGTATCGTTCTGCATTCGTAGCAGCACTTATTGAATAAAACAATGCAGCACCTTTTTGTTTATAATTGCATTTCTTTTTTCATACATATGTTCATTCACGACATGTTGCATCCATACACTTTGGTACGGCTAATATACACCAGGGGCTTATGTTTCCCGCGTTATGGTGTGATGAGTCCGAACACTTTCACAAGTTCGGCACCCGAACTTATAGCACTATATGCATCGGCTCGAATCATGTCTTGGGTCAATAGTTGGGTTTGCCGGTTCCGTGTTTTGGTACCTTCGTTCCGTTATATCGGCTAAGGTAGCACCGAGAAACCACACTGCGATTCCGCCCATTCGGCTGGGTTAACGCCTCGATGGAAAGCTAAAACTGACCGTCATGATGAGGCGAGAGACCGGTCGCTGTTAGAGAGGTTTTTACGAGTCCTTAAAGACTTATGCCGCTTAGAGCGAGGAGCGGATACTGTCCGACCAAGGCATGGATAGCGCCCCAAATTCGACCTTCCAAGACTAGGGGCTTCCCGAAATTTAAAATTATAGAATTCTATGGCTAAGTCAGAGTGTTCAAGCATTATAAGTCCGGTTGCCTTGTTACGCTGTGTTGGCGCCTCCTAGATGGACCAAAAATGGGAACAAGAGCGCTCAAGTTTATCCGAACACCCAACAGACTGTGGCATGGGGCTGAAGCCGACGACTTGCCATCTCTCGATTTGACAAACAGCCGCCTGAAGGTAATATTTTAAATTAACAAGCGTTGCTTAGCGCATATGAACTAAGTTTTCAGCGCACAGGATAACAAAATCGAGTCTACTAAAAATTACATCTTTGGAGCACTCACCCGCAATAGTGCGGGCGCCCTTGACACACTCTTATAATACATCTCGGGCATGCGATGCTCCTTGCCCTCTGGTGGCGGGTCCGTCCACGAGCTTACAGGCATCCATCTTGCCCCATGCACCTTTTGCGGGCAAGGGCCGACGGGCACCCTCGATACAAGCGGAATGCTTGATAACTTCAACCCACGACACGCATCCACCAGCCGCCGCACTGGGCGAAGTAGCTCCCGGGCATGGCCTCCTTAGGCCACAGCCGAACTATGAGGCCCTTCATTGCCTGTTCGGCCGCCTTGTGGAGCTCGACCAGCTGCTTCAACTGGTCGCTAAGGGGCCTGGATATCCGGCCTCGAAGATCTGAAACCGAAGACCTTCTCCGTCGAGCTCCCTCCTCGGCCCGGTAGAATCGGCAGCATCGGACACGCTGCGAGGAAGATCTGCGAACGCCTACAGAGCTCCGGTCGGGTAAGCAACATGTAATTAACACTCACATGCTTACTCTGCATGGAAAATGCCTTACCGCTGCTATTTTCTTCACCGCCTCAATCTCTGGAGGGCCTTGTAGGCTTGGCCTTAGCGGCTTTGGCACTCTCAAGAGCCGTTGCAAGCTCAGACTCTTGAGTCTTGAGTCACGCTCAAGTTCTCATGTTTTTCACGAGATCCTGGAGCTCTTGCTGTACCTCCGCCACCTGCGCCTCCTGCTTCTCTCGCTCAGTGCGTTCATGGGGCGCATTACGTTCGACATGCCACCGCCTCCTTCGAGGTCGCCACCTCGTTAGTGGCCCCTACAATACCCACGTTATCCTTGTCATTTTTCTTGCAACCAAATCCTTTTACAGTAAGGTACAATTTTCATAAGGTATTACTCACCTTCTTTTTCCTAGAGCTGCTTCTTGGCATGGGCGAGCTCGTTCTCGACCGCTTCGAGGTTTTCCTTCAAAGTATTGACCTCCATGATCGGTCTTGGCGGAGGTCGGCAACACAACCTGCAATCCCATATTGACATATTTTTTATGACTCCTGCGTTTATCTTTCTAAAGATCCTCAGTCCGGCTTTTCTTTCCGAACACCGAACCGAGCATCAGGGGCTACTGTCTATGCGGTACCATTTTACATATATTGAAATTTCTTACCTCAAAGCCTGTTAGAAGGCTGATGCGAGCTTGCCAGCCCGCTCTTGGCGGACTGAACTGTCCGGATCACCGCACTCATAACAGTGCGGTGCTCCTCCTCGATGGAGGCGCCGTTGAGCGCCTCCAGTAAGCTATCCGGTGCCTCCGATTGGATGAAGGACACCGACGTCTTACCCTTCTTGCGAAGGGATCGTTCGCCGGACTCCGGAACCACTGAAGGTTCCGGCGTGGAGTCCGGACAAGGGTCGGCCTTAGAGCCCATGGCGGTCTTGCCCCCCACGCGCCTGGAGTCCGGGGGGTTGCCTTGTGGCACCTCCTGCGCCACCTCCTCGGGACCAAGCCCCCTTTGGGGCCCGCCATGGCGTTGTCCGCAGCATGAAGCGAGGCGGTCGGAAGCGGTACTCTCCATTTCCGGCGAGCCCGAGGACCCGCTCGATGAATCGGCGAACTTCGCCTTTAGGCGGGCTGCACGATTGTTCGACATTAGAGAACACTCTGCAATAATAAACGCCATGGGTATCTGGACACTTACGATCTCGCCAGGCTTGGCCTTGTAGGCCAATCCCCTCATCGTCGTCGGCGTTGGTGGAGAAGTCCGGAGGAAGGGTTCTTCCTTCTTGGACCCTCCGGCCTCCCGGTTAGGGCGGCCTTCCTTTTCCTCTCCTCCCCGGCTGGGGAGAAGCTTCTTCTTCTTCATCCTCGTCTTGAGGAGAAGATTCGCTTGAATCCGACAACACTGGCGTCGGGAGCTCCTTGAGTTCCGTGGCCTCCTTCTTAGCCTTCTTCTCCAAAGGCACCACATGGGGTGCGGAGCCAACAGCCCGTCAATCGGGCGTCCGCTGGTCTTTGGCAAAGGCCGGACGGTTAATCTGTCGGGCGTCTTCACCGGACACAGTCGAAGAATAGGGAGTTTTAGATCCCACATAGAGTCAATCTATGAAAAAGAGTCCCGTAAAGGGTAAAATAACTTACCTCGCCGGCTTGACGTCGTGAGCTGTATCCGCGATCTTTGTTAGCGGATGCGGGGGCTTCGGCGCCTTTGAACAGCACCTTCCAGGCATCTTCGTACGTGGTATCGAAGAGCCGGCTCAAGGTTCGGTGCTGTGCCAGATCGAACTCCCACAAATTGAAGTCCCGTTGTTGGCATGGGAGAATCCGGCGGATGAGCATCACCTGGATTACATCGACAAGCCTGCGATTCTTGTCCACCAGGTTCCGGACGCGTGTTTGGAATCCGGATAGCTCGTCCGAATCCCCCCACTTCAGGCCCGTCTCTTTCCATGACGAGAGCCGTGTGGGGAATCCAGATCTGAATTCGGGGGCCGCCACCCATTCAGGGTCGCGTGGCTCGGTGATGTAGAACCACCCCGATTGCCACCCCTCGAGCCATAGGACTTTGGCCATCTTGCCGACCATGGCGCCTCCGCACTCTGCTTGGCTGCCCTTCACAACCTTCGGCTTGACACTGAAGGTCTTGAGCCACAAGCCGAAGTGGGGCTGGATGCAGAGGAAGGCCTCGCACACGACGATAAACGCCGAGACGTTGAGGACGAAATTCGGGGCTAGGTCGTGGAAGTCCATGCCGTAGTAGAACATGAGCCCCCGGACAAATGGGTGAAGTGGAAAACCTAGTCCGCGGAGGAAGTGGGGGAGAAACACCACCCTCTCATGGGGCCTGGGGTTGGGGACGAGCTCTCCCTCGTCGGGGAGCCGATGTGCGATGTTGCTGGACAAATATCCGACGTCGCGCAGTTTCTGGATTTGCCCCTCCATGACGGAGGAGGCCATCCAGGTGAGAAGTGCGGACGTGGGCGCTGGAGCTCGAGTGCATGGGAATGGATGAGCAAAGGAGGAAGAAGGCGCAGGTGAAAGGGTGGATCCTTATCCCCTTATATGGGCGGACAAAAACATGTGTCCCCACCGGCCTGGTAAAACTCGCTTATCTCCCAAGCGTCACAATCAATGGCGCGGTCGGGTTACCCACATCCGTATTGATGGGAATCCAGGAATAAGGGGAGCACGATCTCTGCATCGACAAGACGTGCCAAGGAAACCGCTACGCTAAACGCGCTGAGGTGGAACAATAAAAACAATTTGAGTAAAGGCTTGGTAGTGGTGCGACGTCACGCCGCAGAATACGTCAGCAGATTGATCTTGTGTAATATTATTCTCTCTACGGTGGTATGTGGAATTTATTTTTGCAGAGCCGGACACTATCCTGGTGTTCACAATCTTCTATAAATTATTCGAGGAAGAACCCGCCTTGCAATGCGAAGACAACATGCGCGCCGGACTCGTCGTCATTGAAGCCTGGTCCAGGGAGCTCTTGAGGGAGTTCGGACTAGGGGTGTCCGGATAGCGAACTATCATCATCGGCGGACTCCAAGACTATGAAGATACAAGATTGAAGACTTTGTCCCGTGTCCGGATGGGACTTTCCTTGGCGTGGAAGGCAAGCTTGGCGTCTGAGATATGTAGATCTCCTACCATTGTAACCGACTACGTGTAACCCTAACCCTATCCGATGTCTATATAAACCGGAGGGTTTTAGTCCGTGGGGCGAACAACAATCATACAATAGGCTAGCTTCTAGGGTTTAGCCTCTACGATCTCGTGATAGATCCACTCTTGTAACACACATCATCAATATTAATCAAGCGGGACGTAGGGTTTTACCTCCATCAAGAGGGCCCGAACCTGGGTAAAACATCGTGTCCCTTGTCTCCTGTTACCATCCGCCTAGACGCACAGTTCGGGACCCCCTACCCGAGATTTGCCGGTTTTGACACCGACACTTACCCCTGAAGGGGGACATGTCAAAAGTCCCGTTCCTTGCTTATCGCACTATTTGTATCGAACTGCTTTCATTGCAGTCTCTTTTGAATAAACAATATATAGCTCTCGCCTATTGTTGTATCCTTTTTTTATATATGTTCAATTGCGACATTGTGCAACCGTACAATTTGGTACGGCTAATACACCAGGGGCTTATGTACCCCAAAATATGGTGTGATAAGTCCAAACACTTTCACAAGTGCGGCACCCCGAACTTATAGCATTATGCTCATCGGCTCCGAATCATGTCTTGGGTCAATAGTTGGGTTTGCCCGGCTCCCATGTTTTGGTACCTTACGTTCCGTTATATCGGCTAAGGTAGCGCTGGGAGAACCACTGCGATTATGCCCCGGTTGAGCTGGGTTGAGCACCTCAGTGGAGAAAGCTAAAACTGACCGTCATGATAGGGCGAGGGCCGGTCGCTGTTCGAGAGGTTTCTTCGAGTCCATAAAGACTTATGCCGCTTAGAGCGAGGAGCCGGCATTGTCCGGCCAAGGCGTGGATAGAGCCCCGAACTCGGTCTTCCGAATACTAGGGTCTTCGCCAAAATTTAAAATTATAGAATTCTATGGCTAAGTGAGAGTGTTCAAGCATTATAGTCCGGTTGCCTGGTTCATTGCGTTGAGCGCCTCCCTCGAAGGACCCAAGAATGGGAACAAGAGCGCTCAAAATAATCCCGAACGCCCCAGCACTCGTGGCATGGGGGCTGAAGCCAACGACTCGCCATCTCTCAAATTTGATAAACGGCCGCATAGAAGGTAATATTTTAAATTCAAAAGCGTTGCTTAGCGCATATGAACAAGTTTTCAGCGTACAGGATAACAAATGCAAGTCTACTCAAAGATTACATCTTTGGAGCATTCTCCCGCTATAAGACGGGCACCCTTCAGGACGCCCTCATAATACTTCTCGGGCTTGCGATGATCTTTGCCCGGCGGTGGCCTGTCCGTCCCAAGCTTCTCAGCGTCCAGCTTGCCCTAGTGCACCTTAGCACGGGCAAGGGGCCTACGGGCACCTTCAATGCAGACGGAGCGCTTGATGACTTTGATCCATGGATAGGCGTCCACCAGCCGCCGCACTAGCCCGAAGTAGCTCCCAGGCATGGCTTCATTTGGCCATAGCCGAGCTATAAGGCCCTTCATGGCCTGCTCGGCGACCTTGTGGAGCCCGACCAGCTGCTTCAGCTGGTCGCTCAAGGGCACCGGGTGTCCGGCCTCAGCATACTGAGACCAGAACACCTTCTCCGTTGAGCTCCCTTCTTCGGCTCGGTAGAAAGCGGCCGCATCGGACACACTGCGGGGCAGATCTACGAAGGCTCCTAGAGAGCTCCGGATTCGGGTAAGTAACAGATTATTGACTTTTACATTCTTGCTTTGCATAAAGAATGCCTTACCCGCCGCTATCTTCTTCATCACCTCAATCTCCTGGAGGGCTTTATGGGCTTCGGCCTTAGCGGCTTTGGCACTCTCAAGAGCCGAGGCAAGCTCGGACTCTCGAGTCTTCGAGTCACGCTGCAAACTCTCATGTTTTTCCACGAGAGCCTGGAGCTCTTGCCGCACCTCCGCCACCCGCGCCTCCTGCTTCTCGCGCTCGGTGCGCTCCGCGGCCGCTTTGTTTTCGGCCGCAGAAACCGCTTCCTTCAGGTTCGCCACCTCGTTCGTGGCCCCTGCAGTACCCACGTTATTCCTGTTATTTTTTGCAACCATATTTCTTCTATATATAATCCCATAAGGTATTACTTACCTTCCTTGTCCTCGAGCTGCTTCTTGGCACGGCCGAGCTCGTTCTCGGACCGGTCGAGGCTCTCCCTCAAAGTATTGACGTCCGCAGTCAGTGCGGCAGAGGTCAGCAGCGCAGCCTGCATTCCCATATTGACATACTTATGTTAGATCCTGCGTATATCTTTTTAGATCCTCAGTTCGGCTTTTCTTTCCGAACACCGAACTAAGCATCAGGGGCTATGGTCTATGTGGTAATCTTCTTACATACATTAAAAACTTACCTCAAAGCCTGTTAGAAGGCTGTTGCAGGCTTCAGTCAGTCCGCTCTTGGCGGACTGCACTTTCTGGATCACCCCACTCATAATAGTGCGGTGCTCCTCGTCGATGGAGGCGCTGTTAAGCGCCTCCAGCAAGCTATCCGGTGCCTCCGGTTGGAGGGAGGACACCGGTGTCACAGTCTTGCCCCTCTTACGAAGGGGCCGCTTGCCGGACTTCGGAATCACTGAAGGTTCCGGTATGGAGTCCAGACCTGGGTCGGACTTAGAACCCTTGGGGGTTTCATCCCCCTCGCACCCAGAGTGCGGGAGGTTGCCTTGCGGCACCTCCTGCGCCACCTCCTCCTGACCGGGCTCCCCTTGGGGTCCCACCTCGGCGTCGTTGGCAGCGCGAGGAGAGGAGGCGGCCGGAAGTGAATCGCTTTCCACATCCGACGGATCCAGGGACCCGCTCGACGAAGCGGCTAGCTCGTCCTTGGGCGGGCTGCATAGTTGTTCGGCATTAGAAGACACTATGCGATAAATGAAAAACCCATGGGCTATTCGGAATCCGGACACTTACGATCTCGCCAGGGGCTTGGCCCTTGAGGGCCACTCCTCCTCGCCGTCGTTGGCATTGGTGGAGACGTCCAGAGGAAGGGTTCTTCCCTTCTTGGACCCTCCGGCCTCCCTAGTTGGGGCGGCCTTCCTTTTCTTCTCTCCCCCCACTGGGGGAGAAGCTTCTTCTTCCTCCTCCTCGTTTTCACGAGAGGATTCTGTAACGCCCCGGATTCGATGCGCCAGGTGTCCGTCAGTTATTCGCCGTCGTTGCCATGTCATTTGCTTGCGTGTTGCATTTTGCCATGTCATCATCTGCATTTCATATCATGTCGTCATGTGCATCGCATTTGCATACGTGTTCGTCTCATGCATCCGAGCATTTTCCCCGTTGTCCGTTTTGCAATCCGGCACTCCTATGTCCCCCGGCGCCCCCTTTTGCCTCTTTTCATGAGCGGGTGTTAAACGTTCTCAGAATGGACCGAGGTTTGCCAAGCGGCCTTGGCATACCACCGGTAGACCGCCTGTCAAGTTTCGTGCCATTTGGAGGTCGTTTGGTACTCCAACGGTTAACCGGGTAACCGTAGAAGCCCCCTCTCTTTGCAGCCCAACACCCCTCAAAAGTGGCCCAAAACCCATCCTAACCCCCTCCATGCTCTCGGTTGTTCGATCACGATCGTGTGGGCGAAAACCGCACTCCATTTGGACTCTCCTAGCTCCCTCTACCTATAAATATGTGACCCTACCGGATTTTTCGCGCAGATGAAACCCTAGTCTAGCCTCCCTCTCGCCCGCCGGACATGTCCGTGCGCCGCCGGACGTGTCTGCCGCCCTCAGCCACGTCGCTGCAGCCAATCCGGAGCCGCCACGTCATCACCGCCGCCTCCCCAACCAATCTGGAGCCGCCACCTCACCTCCCCCGCGCCACTTCGTCGCCGGCCCCTGAGCCCATCTCCGGCCCTCTGCAGGCCACAGCGGGCCTGATCCGCCCGGTCGGCGCGCCTGCGCCTTTCGCCCGTCGCCGCGAGCCTCCGGTCAGTGCCGCCCGCGCCCGACCTCCACAGCCGGCGTCAGCCGCCGTCTCCGCCGTCCTAGGCCAGCGCCGCCTGCCTCCCTCCTTCTTCCCCTTCCTCTCCTCCTCCCTCATGGCCTCTCTCTCTCTCTCGCACGAGCCGCCATGGCGTCCGAACTCGCCGCTGCCGCTCGGATCTCGACGCTGGAGCCCCTCCGACTTCCTCCCGCGGCCGGATCCGGCACCGCGCTGCCCGGATCCATCCATTCCGCCGCCCCGCACCGTTTCTCCCCTTCCAAGCCGTCCAAGGAGCGCCGCCGCTCGCCGGAAGCGCCGCCGGTGCGTCCTCCCTCGCCTGCGCGTGCATAGGAGCGCACGAGGCCGTTGCCTCGCGGGCCCCGCAGCCCACCGCGGCCCACGGGCCCGACTTGCCAGGCCTGCTCATCCTTCCCTCCTGGGCCAAGCCCACTCTGGTGAGAAGCCCGCTTAATCCCCGCCCAGTGCACGTCTTAGTTTTATTGCGCTCGGCTCTGTATTTTTTTTCACTAAGTCCCAGATCTGTGTCATTATCATGCCATATTCATCGCATCATATCTCTGCATCCATAGCTCCGTTTCGTGCGTGTAATATGTCAAATTGTTCGACCCAACGAGTACATCATTTCATCTCATTGCATCATTTACATTTAAGCTCATCTTGATACCTGAATCTTCGTTGCAAGAGTGCTATGTGATGTTAATCTGCTGAAACTGTTATAACTTGATGATTTGTCATTTTTTTTGCATTTGATGTGTACACCCTATGAACTTGAGTCCTACATGTGTTTTGTTCTATGCCATTCCATCTTTACAGGGGTGTGTGCCATGTATTTTTGTGATCTCTGTGGTGACTAGCACAAGCATGCAAACTAGGCTTCATGATGTTGCTGATTTCAGCCTGCTACATTGATATTTTTATGCCATGTAAACTTGATGCTACCGAGAGATCCATGCTTATTTTGAGATACTTCAGTAAGGATGTTTTGAACATATGGTTATTCCCTATCCATCCATGCCTTTGTTTGGAATTATGGAGTGCCATAGCTTGAGCCAATCGAGCTCTACTTTTGCTATAAAATGTTTCCTGGCAGGTTGTTTACATGTTATTCAATTTTGCCAAGGTTGTTGTAGCTGATCCGTGTATGCTATGATGTTGTTCTTGCCATGTATAGCTTCTATGCCATGTATTCTTAATTTGAGTTGCCTTGCCATGCCATTTGTTGCTCTGTGGTGAGTGTTTCAAGCTCACCAACATGCCTACCTATTGCTGTTCCTGTCACGTATGAATCTGTAATATAACTTGCCATGTTTACATGGGTGCCATCATATCTTCTGATCCTTTTTGGCTCATGATCAGTAAGGGACTTTTGTTCTATGTAATTAGTAGATTCATGCCATGCCTTTGTTTGCCATGTTAAGTTCCTGTAACATGTTGTTTGATAGCTCTAAACATTGCAACCTGATGTTATTTCCTGCTAAGTCTGAAACTGTTATTATTTGCAATTTTGCCATGTGTTTTTGAGCATGTTCTAGTGATTTCTGGAGATAGATCAGTGTTCATGTTTTGTCATGCTTTACCTGTACATCATGCCCATGCCTTTTATTTTCACGTTGAGATACTGTATCATGTTGTTTTGATGCTTGCAATATGCCTAGTTGCTGTTTTGGACAGATTGTTGTTATGACTTGTTTCATGTGTATGTGTTGAACCGTTGCTCCGTTTTGAGTGTGCTCTAAATGAAACTTGCTTGATTTTGCATGTAGTTTCATATTATCATGTTGCATCCTTGTTTTGAGGTGTTTGCTTGATGTTGGTATGTATTTTGCATTAATGCCATGTTTAACTTGTTTTGCTCATATCTTCTAGACCGTAGCTCCGAATCTAATGAACTTTATATGTAACTTGACTAGAATTTCGTGTAGATCATCTTGGTGCATCTTAAATTGCTGTTTAACAACTTGAACATAAGGTTTATTCAGATCTGGAACAATTTCGAAATTATGCATATGAGGACTTACCGGAATTGTTCTATGTTGCTTCCGGCCTCATTTAAACTTGCTTCGATGTGTTGGTCTTGTATGCATCATCTCTTGCCATGAGTAGCTTCATGTAGCTTTGTCTTGCATCATGCTTGTTTGAGCATCATGCCTTGTTCATGTGTGGTGTGTTTACTATGTTGTGTGCTTCTTCTTGTTAGTTCCTGTTTCGTTGCGATCGTGAGGATTCGTTCGTCTACGCTTGGTTCGGCTTCATCCGTTCATCTTCTTCATGGACTCATTCTTCTTCCTTGCGGGATTTCAGGCAAGATGACCGCTACCCTGGATCTCATTACTATCATTGCTATGCTAGTTGCTTCGTTCTATCGCTATGCTGCGCTACCTATCGCTTGCCCTGTCACTTGCTGCTCAAGCCTCCCAAATTGCCATGTCAGAATCTAACCTTTGTCACCCTTCCTAGCAAACCGTTGTTTGGCTATGTTACCGCTTTGCTCAGCCCCTCTTATAGCGTTCCTAGTTGCAGGTGAAGTTGAAGATTGCTCCATGGTGGACAGGATTTTGTTGGGATATCACAATATCTCTTATATTATTAATGCATCTATATACTTGGTAAAGGGTGGAAGGCTCGGCCTTATGGCTTGTGTTTTGTTCCACTCTTGCCGCCCTAGTTTCCGTCATATCGGTATTATGTTCCCAGATTTTGCGTCCCTAACGCGGTCGGGTGATTTATGGGACCCCCTTGACAGTTCGCTTTGAATAAGACTCCTCAAGAAGGCCCAACATTGGTTTTCCATTTGCCTCACCACCACCTATTTTCCCTTGGGAGTAATTAACCCAAGGGTCATCTTTATTAGCCCCGGGCCAATGCTTGTCTAAGTGTTGGTCCAAACTAGAGCACCGTATGGGACCATCCCTTGGCAACTTGGGTTACGTCGGTTCTCAGACGCTTCGCTTATCCGGTGTTGCCCTGAGAACGAGATATGTGCAGCTCCTATCGGGATTGTCGGCGCAACGGGCACCTTTGCTGGTCTTGTTTTATTACTGTCGAAATGTCTTGTAGCCGGGATTCCGAGACTGATCGGGTCTTCCCGGGGAGAAGGAATATCCTTCGTTGATCGCGAGAGCTTATCATGGGCTAAGTTGGGACACCCCTACAGGGTATAAACTTTCGAGAGCCGTGCCCGCGGTTATGTGGCAGATGGGAATTTGTTAATATCCGGTTGTAGTAAACTTGAAGCAAACTCTTCTAAAATACACCAACCGTGTGCGTAACCGTGAGTGTCTCTTTTCGGGGTGGATCAAGAGGAGAACACGGTTTCTGGGATATGTTTGACGTAAGTAGGAGTTCAGGATCACTTCTTGATCATTGCTAGCTTCACGACCGTTCCGCTTGCTCTCTTCTCGCTCTTATTTGCGTTGGTTAGCCACCATATATGCTTAGTCGCTGCTGCAACCTCACCACCTTACCCCTTCCTTTCCCATTAAGCTTTGCTAGTCTTGATACCCATGGTAATGGGATTGCTGAGTCCTCGTGGCTCACAGATTACTACACCACCAGTTGCAGGTACAGGTTTGCGATGATCATGACGCGAGAGCGATGTTGCTTGTTTTGGAGTTCTTCTGCTTCTTCGATTAGGGGATAGGTTCCAGGTCGGCAGCCTGGGCTAGCAGGGTGGATATTGTTTGGGTTTCTGTTTATGTTCCATCCATAGTCGGATGTTGTTCTCATGTATGATGTTGATGTGTTCTTGTGGCATTTGTGCCTTATGTATGTATCCCCATCTATTATGTAATGTTGATGTAATGATATCCACCTTGCAAAAGCGTTTCAATATGCGGGTCTATCCTTGGTGGGACCTTCGAGTTCCTTTTGGATAGGGTCGCATATTGGGCGTGACAAGTTGGTATCAGAGCCTCGACCGACCCTAGGAGCCCCCTTGATTGATCGTGTAGTTTGGCCGTTGTTGAGTCTAGAAGAAAACTATTTTCGGAGTCTAGTTATATCGGAGAGTAGGAATTCTTTTTACTCCTCAGCCCCTTCGTCGCTCTGGTGAGGAATCTTAACGTAAGTGTTTTGAATTACTTCTCTTCCCCTTCAAATTTTTTCTTTAGGATCACGCAGTTGGTTTTCCGGTAGTTGTTCCTCAGCTCTTTTTATCCGGTGCATTTCTCGTCAAGTCGACTCGAGCCTCTTCATCTTTGCAAGGTCAATCCTCAGTTGTTTTTCTTTTCCCGCCCGCCCTCCCTTCTTCTTTTCCGAACCGGAGTCCGTAATCGAGTATCCATCCTACTCGTGTGAAGTCTTTGCTTTCTTTCCTCAATGATTTCAACCGGTGTTTTCTCTTCAAGATATTCGTCGATTTCCCATTCCAAGTTGCCTTTATTTTCCCGCCCTCCCACCCTATTATTCCCGGAGTTCGAGTTTCTTCCGACCATCAATTCCATTCGTGTGGAGCCTCTTCAGTCTTCCCTCAATTATCTCAACCGGTGAATTCTCGTCTCGGTGGACATTCTTCATCTCTTTTTCTTTCCGGTGGATTCAATTCAAGTTTTTTTCGGGTTGATCACATTCTTTTCCTTGGATCAAGTGTTTTCCCCTTGCTCGTTCGCCTCTCGCCAGTTTATCATTCCGGAGTTCGGAAGACATATCAGGAGATTCGTGTGTTCTAATTAATTCGAGGTTGTCACCTCATTCAAATATTTCTATTGTTCCGGTGCATCATCTATCTGTTCAACATCCCTTTCCAACGGTGTTATCTCTTCAGTGGGCCCTATCCCACAGGTCTTTTCCCAGGATCTTACCTGACTCTTCTAATTATTCCGGAGCTATTTCTAATTCTTTTCAAAGTGTGACGTAAGAATGGATTCCATCAGTCAGATGCCTTTTCCAAGATCAATTTCAAATCATTTCATTGTTGGCTCAACCTCTTTGCTTTTCATCCTCCCGGAGTATCTCAGAGATTTTGGTGGTGTTTTCTCGTCGTCATTCGAAGATCGAAGAAGAGTTCCTCTTAAATCTTGTCCGTTCTCCTGGAGGTTCATGGTGCTAGCTCGATGTTATCCTATCTAATTGTTTCCAGTCATGCAAATTATTTTCATCCATCCGGAGTATTTCAGGAGTTGATTTCTGTTTCTTTTCACCGGAGGCCGTCATTCTAGAAGAATTCTTTGTCCTCGCATTTCAGCTACCGCTATCCGATTTTCCCGATGCATCTGTCAAGTGTTCTTTAATCAGTTCATGATCTCTTTGTTCTTTTGCATCTAAATCCCCTCGAGCATATTTGGTCTTCTAATTCGAATTCTTACGGTGGTTAGTTCAAGATTCTTTTTCCTTGATTATCATTTTAATTCATTCGTTCTTTTCAATCCTACCGGTGGTTCATGAAGACCTTCTCAAGGTGGCGCTATATCTCTTCTCAATCCTTTTCAAGAAGAGTAAGTAGTATGCAAAATCCATTGCTTGTCATCAATTTAATTTGATGAAGGATAAGCATACAATAAATCTTATTCTTATTTCATCCAAGCGAGTAATCCCTTCTTTTAGAGTTTGTTCTTGAGGAATAAATTCTAGTTCCAAGTGCTTTCATCTTTTCTTTTCTGGAGTTCAATTTCCTCGGCCTTTCATCGGAACCTCCATCTAAATCATCGCAACGCTTATCTTATTCTTTCTTCCTTCATTCTATCTCATCATCCTTTTTGTTACCGGAGTTCTTCATGGTGGTTCTTCATGATTTAATTCTTTCTTCAAGAGTTCATCAAGATTTTGTTGGTGGAGTTCAAGTATCTGTCTTCTCGCGTCTCGAAGTGTAATTAATTCTCCGTATTCTTTTGAATTGGAGTTTTGCATTCCTTCGTTCTTCTCAGCTATTCAATCATTTCCGTTTGCGGCTGGTTATCACCTCATAAGTCTTGAGATGTTATCCATAAGTCCACAACAAGCTTATTTCTTTTCGTTGTTGATTTTCTCAACAACTCCGTTCAACCCTTCCTTCTAAATTCTTTTCATTCAATCCTCTTTCAATTCTTTCCGGAGGCTTTGCGTTGTTCATCTCGTCAAGTGCCATCCCATCTTGTGAAGTTTTTGTTCTATTCTTTCAATTTTCAACTGGAGTGCCGCCTAAATCCTTTTCAGCCTTATCCGGTTTTTTTTCTCATTCTAACCACTCCGGTTAGAACGAGCGGTTTCTTAGTCTATGTGATTTCGTGAGCTTTGATTCCTGTCTTTCTCGTCATTTCTCTCTTCTTCTCTTGTGCTCTCGATTCTTTGCTTCTTCTCTTGAGTTTTTGTTTCACCTCATCCTTTTTTTCCCTTCTGTCTCGGTCCTAAGATCTCGGGACGAGATCTCTTGTTAGTGGAGGAGTGTTGTAACGCCCCGGATTCGATGCGCCAGGTGTCCGTCAGTTATTCGCCGTCGTTGCCATGTCATTTGCTTGCGTGTTGCATTTTGCCATGTCATCATCTGCATTTCATATCATGTCTTCATGTGCATCGCATTTGCATACGTGTTCGTCTCATGCATCCGAGCATTTTCCCCGTTGTCCGTTTTGCAATCCGGCACTCCTATGTCCCCCGGCGCCCCCTTTTGCCTCTTTTCGTGAGCGGGTGTTAAACGTTATCGGAATGGACCGAGGTTTGCCAAGCGGCCTTGGTATACCACCGGTAGACCGCCTGTCAAGTTTTGTGCCATTTGGAGGTCCTTTGGTACTCTAACGGTTAACCGGGTAACCGTAGAAGCCCCTTCTCTTTGCAGCCCAACACCCCTCCAAAGTGGCCCAAAACCCATCCTAACCCACTCCATGCTCTCGGTCGTTCGATCACGATCGTGTGGGCGAAAACTGCACTCTATTTGGACTCTCCTAGCTCCCTCTACCTATAAATATGTGCCCCTCCCGGATTTTTCGCGCAGATGAAACCCTAGTCTAGTCTCCCTCTCGCCCGCCGGACATGTCCGTGCGCCGCCGGACGTGTCTGCCGCCCTCAGCCACGTCGCTGCAGCCAATCCGGAGCCGCCACATCATCACCGCCGCCTCCCCAACCAATCTGGAGCCGCCACCTCTCCTCCCCCGCGCCACTTCGTCGCCGGGCTCCGCAGAGCCCATCTCCGGCCCGCTCCAGGCCACGGCGGGCCCGATCCGCCCGGTCGGCCGCGCCTGCGCCTTCGCCCGTCGCCGGCGAGCCTCGGCAGCGCCGCCCGCCGCCCGACCTCCACAGCCGGCGTCAGCCGCCGTCTCCGCCGTCCTAGGCCAGTGCCGCCTACCTCCCTCCTTCTTCCCCTTCCTCTCCTCCTCCCTCATGGCCTCTCTCTCCCTCGCAGGAGCCGCCATGGCGTCCGAACTCGCCGCTGCCGCTCGGATCTCGACGCTGGAGCCCCTCCGACTTCCTCCCGCGGCCGGATCCGGCACCGCGCTGCCCGGATCCATCCATTCCGCCACCCCTCGCCGTTTCTCCCCTTCCAAGCCGTCCAAGGAGCGCCGCCCGCCATGCGGCCTCCCTCGCCTACGCGTGCGTAGGAGCGCACGAGGCCGTTGCCTCGCGGGCCCCGCAGCCCACCGCGGCCCACGGGCCCGGCCTGCCAGGCCTGCTCATCCTTCCCTCCTGGGCCAAGCCCACTCTGGTGAGAAGCCCGCTTAATCCCCGCCCGGTGCACGTCTTAGTTTTATTGCGCTCGGCTCTGTATTTTTTTTCACTAAGTCCCAGATCTGTGTCATTATCATGCCATATTCATCGCATCGTATCTCTGCATCCATAGCTCCGTTTCGTGCGTGTAATATGTCAAATTGTTCGACTCAACGAGTACATACATTCATCTCATTGCATCATTTACACTTGAGCTCATCTTGATGCCTGAATCTTCGTTGCAAGAGTGCTATGTGATGTTAATCTGCTGAAACTGTTATAACTTGATGATTTTTTATTTTTGTTGCATTTGATGTGTGCACCCTATGAACTTGAGTCCTACATGTGTTTTGTTCTATGCCATGCCATCTTTACAGGGGTGTATACCATGTATTTTTGTGATCTCTGTGGTGACTAGCACAAGCATGCAAACTAGGCTTCATGATGTTGCTGATTTCAGCCCCTCTTCTGCTGATACTTTTATGCCATGTAAACTTGATGCTACCGAGAGATCCATGCTTATTTTGAGATACTTCAGTAAGGATGTTTTGAATATATGGTTATTCTCTATCCATCCATGCCCTTGTTTGCAATTATGGAGTGCCATAGCTTGAGCCAATCGAGCTCTACTTTTGCTATAAAATGTTTCCTGGCAGGTTGTTTACATGTTATTCAATTTTGCCAAGGTTGTTGTAGCTGATCCGTGTATGCTATGATGTTGTTCTTGCCATGTATAGCTTATATGCCATGTCTTCTTACTGTGAGTTGCCTTGCCATGCCATTTATTGCTCTGTGGTGAGTGTTTCAAGCTCACCAACATGCCTACCTATTATTGTTCCTGTCATGTATGAATATGTAATATAACTTGCCATGTTTACATGGGTGCCATCATATCTTCTGATCCTTTTTGGCTCATTATCAGTAAGGGACTTTGGTTCTATGCAATTAGTAGATTCATTCCATGCCTTTGTTTGCCATGTTAAGTTCCTGTAACATGTCATTTGATAGCTCTAAACATTGCAACCTGATGTTATTTCCTGCTAAGTCTGAAACTGTTATTATTTGCAATCTTGCCTTGTGTTTTTGAGCATGTTCTAGTGATTTCTGGAGATAGCTAAGTGTTCATGTTTTGTCATGCTTTACCTGTACATCATGCCCATGCCTTTTATTTTAACGTTGAGATACTGTACCATGTTGTTTTGATGCTTGCAATATGCCTAGTTGTTGTTTTGGACAGATTGTTGTTATGACTTGTTTCATGTGTATGTGTTGAACCGTTGCTCCGTTTTGAGTGTGCTCTATATGAAACTTGATTGATTTTGCATGTAGTTTCATATTATCATGTTGCATCCTTGTTTTGAGGTGTTTGCTTGATGTTGGTATGTATTTTGCATCAATGCCATGTTTAACTTGTTTTGCTCATATCTTCTAGACCGTAGCTCCGAATCTAATGAACTTTATATGTAACTTGACTAGAATTTCGTGTAGATCATCTTTGTGCATCTTAACTTTCTGTTTAACAACTTGAACATAAGGTTTATTCAGATCTGGAACAATTTCGGAATTATGCATATGAGGACTTACCGGAATTGTTCTATGTTGCTTCCGGCCTCATTTAAACTTGCTTTGATGTGTTGGTCTTGTATGCATCATCTCTTGACATGAGTAGCTTCATGTAGCTTTGCCATGCATCATGCTTGTTTGAGCATCATGCCTTGTTCATGTGTGGTGTGTTTACTATGTTGTGTGCTTCTTCTTGTTAGTTCCTGTTTCGTTGCGATCGTGAGGATTCGTTCGTCTACGCTTGGTTCGGCTTCATCCGTTCATCTTCTTCATGGACTCATTCTTCTTCCTTGCAGGATTTCAGGCAAAATGACCGCTACCCTGGATCTCATTACTATCATTGCTATGCTAGTTGCTTCGTTCTATCGCTATGCTGCGCTACCTATCGCTTGCCCTGTCACTTGCTGCTCAAGCCTCCCAAATTGCCATGTCAGCCTCTAACCTTTGTCACCCTTCCTAGCAAACCGTTGTTTGGCTATGTTACCGCTTTGCTCAGCCCCTCTTATAGCGTTGCTAGTTGCAGGTGAAGTTGAAGATTGCTCCATGGTGGACAGGATTTTGTTGGGATATCACAATATCTCTTATATTATTAATGCATCTATATACTTGGTAAAGGGTGGAAGGCTCGGCCTTATGCCTGGTGTTTTGTTCCACTCTTGCCGCCCTAGTTTCCGTCATATCGGTATTATGTTCCCGGATTTTGCGTCCCTAACGCGGTCGGGTGATTTATGGGACCCCCTTGACAGTTCGCTTTGAATAAGACTCCTCCAGCAAGGGCCAACATTGGTTTTCCATTTGCCTCACCACCACCTATTTTCCCTTGGGAGTAATTAACCCAAGGGTCATCTTTATTTAGCCCCCCCGGGCCAATACTTGTCTAAGTGTTGGTCCAAACTAGAGCACCGTGCGGGACCATCCCTTGGCAACTTGGGTTACGTCGGTTCCTGTACGCTTCGCTTATCCGGTGTTGCCCTGAGAACGAGATATGTGCAGCTCCTATCGGGATTGTCGGCGCATCGGGCAGCTTTGCTGGTCTTGTTTTATTACTGTCGAAATATCTTGTAGCCGGGATTCCGAGACTGATCGGGTCTTCCCGGGAAGAAGGAATATCCTTCGTTGATTGCGAGAGCTTATCATGGGCTAAGTTGGGACACCCCTGCAGGGTATAAACTTTCGAGAGCCGTGCCCGCGGTTATGTGGCAGATGGGAATTTGTTAATATCCGGTTGTAGTAAACTTGAAGCAAACTCTTCTAAAATACACCAACCGTGTGCGTAACCGTGAGTGTCTCTTTTCGGGGTGGATCGAGAGGAGAACACGGTTTCTGGGTTATGTTTGACGTAAGTAGGAGTTCAGGATCACTTCTTGATCATTGCTAGCTTCACGACCGTTCCGCTTGCTCTCTTCTCGCTCTTATTTGCGTTGGTTAGCCACCATATATGCTTAGTCGATGCTGCAACCTCACCACCTTACCCCCTCCTTTCCCATTAAGCTTTGCTAGTCTTGATACCCATGGTAATGGGATTGCTGAGTCCTCGTGGCTCACAGATTACTAAACCACCAGTTGCAGGTACAGGTTTGCGATGATCATGACGCGAGAGCGATGTTGCTTGTTTTGGAGTTCTTCTGCTTCTTCGATTAGGTGATAGGTTCCAGGTCGGCAGCCTGGGCTAGCAGGGTGGATATTGTTTGGGTTTCTGTTTATGTTCCATCCGTAGTCGGATGTTGTTCTCATGTATGATGTTGATGTATTCTTGTGGCATTTGTGCTTTATGTATGTATCCCCATCTATTATGTAATGTTGATGTAATGATATCCACCTTGCAGAAGCGTTTCAATATGCGGGTCTATCCTTGGTGGGACCTATCGAGTTCCTTTTGGATAGGGTCGCATATTGGGCGTGACAGATTCCGCCTCAGAGTCGTCGGACGATGATTCCGACGGCACTGGGCGTCGGGCACTCTTTCGAGTCCCCGTGGCCTTATTCTTGGCCTTCTTCTCCGGCACCACGTACGGTGCCGGAACCAGCAGCCCCGCCAAGCGGGCGTCAACTGGTTCTTCTGGCAAAGGAGCCGGACAGTTAACCTGCCCGGACGTGTTTTGCCAGTCTTGTCAAAGGCAAGGGAGTTTAGATCCCGCATAGAGTCAATCTATGCAAAAATAGAGTCCCCTAAAGGGCAAAGTAGCCTACCTCGGAAGCCTGACGCTTCGAGCGGAATCCGCGATCTTCGGTAGCGGATGAGGGAGCTTCGGCGCCCTTGAACCGCGCCTTCCAGGCGTCTTCGTACGTAGTGTCGAAGATCCTTTTCAGATTCTGATTCCGCTCCGGATCAAACTCCCACAATTTGAAGGCCCGTTGCTGGCATGGGAGGATCCGGCGGATAAGCATAACCTGGATCACGTTGACAAGTCTGAGATTATTTTTCACCAGGGTTTGCATACAGGTTTGGAGTCCGGTCAGCTCCTCCGATGCGGCTATATCTCCCACGTGTCGAAGCACGACTTAGAGGCATAACCGCATTGAAAGCAATGTCGCAAGTGAGGTAATCTTCACACAACCCATGTAATACATAAGGGAAAGAGATACATAGTTGGCTTACAGTCGCCACTTCACATAATACATAAATAAACATCCATCATCCAGATTACACTCAAGGTCCGACTACGGAACCAAAATAAAAGAAGACTACCCCAAATGCTACACAGATCCCCGATCGTCCCAACTGGCTCCACTCACGATCATCGAGAAAAGACACATAGTAACGACCATGTTCCTCGTCGAACTCCCACTTGAGCTCGGTTGCGTCATCTGCACTAACATCGTTGGCGCCTGCAACTGTTTTGGTAGAAGCTGTGAGTCACGGGGACTCAGCAATCTCACACCCGCGAGATCAAGACTATTTAAGCTTATAGGTAGGACAGAGTTGTGAGGTGGAGCTGCAACAAGCGACTAGCATTTATGGTGGCTACATTCGCAAAAGAGAGCGAGAAGAGAAGCAAGGCACGATCGTGAAGCTAGAAGCGATCAAGAAGTGATCCTAGAGCAACCAATGTCAAACATAACTCCAACACCGTGTTCACTTCCCGGACTCCGCCGAGAAGAGACCATCACGGTTACACACGCGGTTGATGTGTTTTAATTAAGGTCAACTTCGGTTTTTCTACAACCGGACATTAACAAATTCCCATCTGCCTCATAACCGCGGGCACGGCTTTCAAAAGATAATACCCTGCAGGGGTGTCCCAACTTAGCCCATTATAAGCTCTCACGGTCAACGAAGGATATTCCTTCTCCCGGGAAGACCCGATCAGTCTCGGAATCCCGGTTTAGAAGACATTTCGACAATGGTAAAACAAGACCAGCAAAGCCGCCCGGATGTGCCGACAAATCCCGATAGGAGCTGCACATATCTAGTTCTCAGGGCACACCGGATAAGCGAAGCGTACAGGTACCGACGTAACCCAAGTTGCCAAGGGATGGCCCCGCACGATGCTCTAGTTTGGACCAACACTCAGAGGAGCATTGGCCCGGGGGGTTAAATAAAGATGACCCTCGGGCTCGCGAAAACCCGGGGGAAAGGCTTAGGTGGCAAATCGTAAAACCAAGGTTGAGCCTTGCTGGAGGAGTCTTATTCAAAGCGAACTGTCAAGGGGGTCCCATAAATCACCCAACCGTGTAAGGAACGCAAAATCAAGGAACATAACACCGGTATGATGGAAACTAGGATGGCAAGAGTGGAACAAAACACCAGGCATAAGGCCGAGCCTTCCAACCTTTACCAAGTATATAGATGCATTAATTAAATAAGAGATATTGTGATATCCCAAAATATCCATGTTCCAACATGGAACCAACTTCATCTTCACCTGCAACTAACAACGCTATAAGAGGGGCTGAGCAAAAGCGGTAACATAGCCAATCAACGGTTTGCTAGGAAAGGATGGTTAGAGGTTTGACATGGCAATATGGGTGGCATGATATAGCAAGTGGTAGGTCACATAGCATAGGCATAGCAAAAGAGCGAGCATCTAGCAAGCAAAGATAGAAGTGATTTCGAGGGTATGGTCATCTTGCCTGAGATCCCGCAAGGAAGAAGAACGAGTCCATGAAGAAGACAAACGGGCGTAGTCGAACGAATCCTCACAACTCCGGAACGAAACCGAAGCTAACGAGAGAAGCAACCCGGAAACAAACAAACAACATAGTAAACAACCATCACATAAACACGACATGATGCAGAATCAAGTATGATGCATGTCCGATTTAATGAGCATGGCATGGCAAAGTGCAATAAGCAATACTACAAGTTAAGTGGAGCTCAATATGCAACGAATTGCATATTCACGAAACTTCACAACATTTATTTAGTTCACTCTTGTTTAGGCTACCCAACAATATTAAATGTTATTAAACATGGCAAGGGGGTGAAGCATATGAAACTAACTATTTAGGCAAGATTAAATGAGGCCGGAAACAACAACAACAATTCCGGAAAAATCCTCATATGCATATTTCAAATTTGCTACTGTTCTGCCCTAAACACAATTTTAGAGTTGTTAAACATGCAAAGCAAGTACACCATGTTAAACTAGGCATTTTTCTACCCCATTTACATATAAAGTTTATTTAAAATGGAGCTACGGTTATTTAGTTATGAAATAAAACATTTTAACATGGCATAGGAGCAAATTAATGCAAACAGTAGTTTTAAACATTTTTAACATGGATGCAAGTAGCATATTATGAAACTAGATGAAAATCTAAGCATTTTACATATATAAATCATTTTAAACCGATGCACGGTTATTAAGTTGTTATATGCATGAAGTATGGGGACTTTTCTGTAAAACTGTAATACACTGGATATTAGATAAATTCGTCCAACACAGGAAAAAAATGTATCGGGCCGAATCTGAGCAAACGGACCAACCGGAGCAGGCGCTGGGGGCAGCTCACCCATGGGCTTCGGCCCGGTTCGGTGGTGGCGGCTGAGGCAAGGCAGCCATTGGCCGGGCTTGGCGCGGATGCGGATGCGGATGTGGCGAGGCGATCGTCAACGCCCAGGCGAAGGGCTCCTGCTGCTCGTTACCAACAGAGGCAGCAGCTGCAGGTCATGGCGATGCAGGGGAGTGGCGACGGCAAACTTGGCGCGGGAATGGCCAGATCCGAGGCGGGGGAGGCAGATGTCGGGGACGGCTGGATCCGGCGTTCCCCGGTGACGGCGACGGGACTCGGTGCGGCAAAGGCGACTTGGCGCTCGGGAGCCTCCTGGTTCCGCGCTACGAGGAGGAAGACAGGGCGCGGGCGACGGCTCCCTGGTGGCGACGCGCAGCTCCAGTACTTGGCGCGGCGAAGGAGGAACGGATCCGGGCATGGGAAGCTTGTCCCCGGCGGCAGAGAGGGAGAACCGGCCGGAGAGCTCGAACGGTGGCGGCGGGGTCCCTGTGATCCACGAGAGAGAGACCATGAGAGGGGGAGAAGAAACGAGATGGGAAAAAGGAAGGAGAGGGCGCGACGGGGCTCATCTGCTGGTGCTCGACCGGGCAAAGGCTCCAGCGAGGAGGCCGAGAGGGGACGACCATGGATCGAGAGGAGAAAGTGGTTGGCTCGATGCTGAAAACGAGGGAGGTGGTCGGGCGGAGAGGTGGATCTAGGAGGATCCCGATAGCGAAGGGATTTGGTCGGATGGTGGCGGAGGGAATGGAAGGATGGGACAAGGCGCCTAGGATCTAGGGTTGGATGATTATATAGCAAGGGGATTAGGGCAGGGTTTAACCCGGTCCGTTCGATCAAAATCGGGCGGTCCAGAATAAAATGCTTTAGAAGTCCAAACAAATAAATGAAGATATTTTGGGGATGTTTGGAGATGATTCGGATCCAATGGTCATGACTGCTCGAGTTGGGTCCGGGAAGTTTCGGACACACACGCAAAGGAGGGTTAGGCCGTCACAGTCAAGAGGGAAAGCGAAGACCTGATTGGTCTGGAACGGTCAACGAAAGCAAGGGGGGACGCGACAACTACGAGAGGATGCAAGTTTGAAAAAAAAGACGGCAACAGAGTGCCGATGCTATGCGAATGATGCGATGATGAATGCAACAAGCAAATAAAACACACAGCAACAACGAAATAACTGGAAGGCTTCTGAAGCGTCGGTCTCGGGGCGTCACAACACTCCTCCACTTACAAGAGATCTCGTCCCGAGATCTAGGATGGCGCCGGAGAGAAGCGGAAGAGAAAGAGGTAAGACAAAGTTGCTTCTTTGACAAACGAGTGAAACCAATGAACCTCGAGAGGTTGAAAACTTGAAAGAATAACACAATAGAGTTGAACGAAATTGAGAGCATTCCAGTAGAAAATAGAAACAAGGAACACCATGTGAACATTGGGGGTTGCAAAGCTATGAATGACGAGTACAATGGACAAGAAGGAATTGGAACCACTCTGGTTGAAACGAGATAAGAATGAATAAGAATGATATAATTTCAGCACTCCGACTGTAAATGGAAGGAATTGAACATGAACTTGAGAAGATGGGATGATACTTGATGAAATCAACAACACACTGCCTCCGGAACTATTGAAAGAATGGCACAAGGGGTAAGAAAGATTTCAGACAGCTCTCCGGTTGAGGAAGCAGGCAAAACTTGATAAGATGAGAGAACTCGAATGAAAACATGACACTCCGGCTAAACGGAGAAGCAAGGAGAAGAACATGATCTTGACAAAACAAGATAGAGATTCTCATTATGCTGATCCTTCACCAATTAAATTGATGGCAAGCAATGGATTTGTCATACTACTTATTCTCATTGAAAAATGGTTACAGATAGAGATATAGCGCAAACTTGAGAAGGTATTGATGGAACCACCGGTGGAGTTTGGAAACAACAAATGAATTGATATGATAATGAAGGAAGTGAAATCTTGAACGAACCACCGTAAGAATTGAGAATGAACGTAGCAAAGGCGCAATTCACCGAGAATAAAAAGAAAACGAATAAAGATACTTGACAGAATTTAGATACATGAGAACGAAGAGATCATGAACTGATTAGAGAATACTTGAATGATGCACCGGTAAGATTTGGAGAACGAAAGCTGAAAGCTGGAATGAATAATTCTGAGATGATGGGCTCCGAAGAATCAAACTGAAAAGACTCCTGAATTGCTCCGGATGGGTGAAAATAATTCTCACAATCTAAAACAATTATGAGAGGATGGCATCAAACTAGAACCATGAATCTTCAAGAGAATGGACAAGATTTAAGGGAAACTCTTCTTCGGTCTTCAAAATCCAAGAATGACGACGAGAAACACCACCATGAGTTGTTGAGATACTCCGGGATGAAAATTAGAAAGGTTGAACCAACGATGAAAAGAATATGAAAGCGAACTTGGAGGATACATTTGACTTATGAGAAATCATTCTTATGTCAAACTTTGAAATGCATTTTAGAAGCTCCGGGAAAATTAGAAGAGTCAGGTAAGATCCTGGGAAAAGACATGTGGGTTAGGGCCCACTCAAAAGAAACACCTTCGAACGATTACTTGAAAGGGAGGTTGCACCGGTTGATTTAAATGGCTTGAATGAGATAACAATCTCGAAATAACTTGAACGGATTAAGAATGGAAACACGAATCTTCTGAGTTATCTTCAACACTTGGGAACAAATGAATAGCGAGAGGTGGATGATTAAGAGGTGCACCGGCATGATAAAACACTTGAAATGAGGAAAAGATATGATCGATAAAGCTTGAATTGAAACCACCATAGAAGAAAAGAATGACGAATGATGAACTTGAAGAACATCTTCGTGAGAACCACCGGGTAAGAACATAGATTGAAAAGAATGAAGAGACTTCACACCAATAAGATGGATATCCGATTAGAAATCTGAGTCCTTGAAGATACAAGGGGTGGGCGGGTGGGAAAACAAAGGCCACTTGGGTCATTTGAAACGAACACCGTTGAGAATACTTAGAGTGATCTTGTAGATGTTGAAAATGATCGGATCCACTTGAAGAGGAGCACACCGGTTGAAAAGGATTGACATGACACTCTCAGTTATCATGAAGGATTGGTATTCACATCAGAGTATGAGAACACCGCTTAGGAAAGGTATGAAATCAACACTTGACTTCGAAGCAACCCGAATATCACAACTGAAAACAATACAAAGAATTGGCTTGCAGAATAAGCTGGAACAAACACATGATAGAGATTTTGCCCAAAGTGTTTCATGATGAGGCCCCACGGGCACGACGTATAGCAGACATCACGAATGACAAGACGTCCCCGAATCAGCATAGCCAAGGATTCTTTAAGACGCCTTGCGACCACTGTAAATCGACCGTGAAAAGCGAAATCACTAGACGTTGGACCCCAATCTCAAATCATACATCTGTCGGAAAGATATCCTATAGGCTAGTAGAATTCCCACCTATAAACTCCCGAAACTTTCTGGTTATGCAATCTGGTGTTGGGGATACAGGGGACTCAAAATATATCACCCAAACTAACAATACCTAGATCCAGCTGTATCCATCCGTCAACACATAACCTAGAAACCTTCGGAAATCGTGTACCTCGACCTTCAAAAAGCATCCGTTATACGAGTCATGGCAATACTCCTGAACTCGCCCCAGTACTGGGTTATCGGGGTTATCTCACCAACAACTGTACAAAAGAGATTTTCGATGTCGGCAAAGCTCAGGTATTCCAGAACTGCAACGATAAAATTGTGACGACAACACCTCGAAGCTCAACTACCCGGGACACTGCCACAACCCCTAAATGTCAGGAGGCACCAAGAACAATGTTCTCGTCACAAAGCCATCGGAACGATTCCAAGATACCCGCGTGATCCTAAATTTTTTTTAGTGAAATTTGAGGAGAGAAGAGTCAAAACTTCTACATCAGGAGACCTCACCAGAGCGACGAAGGGACTGGGAAGTAAAAAGAATCCTAATCTCCGATATATATAATCCTAAGACTCAAAACTTTTTTTTTCTAGACTCAACAACGCAAACAAACAATCAAGCAGGGGGCTCCTAAGTTGGGGATGGCTCTGATAACCAACTTGTAACACCCTCGATGCGGCTATATCTCCCACGTGTCGAAGCACGACTTAGAGGCATAACCGCATTGAAAGCAATGTCGCAAGTGAGGTAATCTTCACACAACCCATGTAATACATAAGGGAAAGAGATACATAGTTGGCTTACAGTCGCCACTTCACACAATACATAAATAAACATCCATCATCCAGATTACACTCAAGGTCCGACTACGGAACCAAAATAAAAGAAGACTACCCCAAATGCTACACAGATCCCCGATCGTCCCAACTGAGCTCCACTACTGATCATCAGGAAAAGACACATAGTAACGACCACGTTCCTCGTCGAACTCCCACTTGAGCTCGGTTGCGTCATCTGCACTGACATCGTTGGCACCTGCAACTGTTTTGGTAGAAGCTGTGAGTCACGGGGACTCAGCAATCTCACACCCGCAAGATCAAGACTATTTAAGCTTATAGGTAGGACAGAGTTGTGAGGTGGAGCTGCAGCAAGCGACTAGCATTTATGGTGGCTACATTCGCAAAAGAGAGCGAGAAGAGAAGCAAGGCACGCTCGTGAAGCTAGAAGCGATCAAGAAGTGATCCTAGAGCAACCTACGTCAAACATAACTCCAACACCGTGTTCACTTCCCGGACTCCGCCGAGAAGAGACCATCACGGTTACACACGCGGTTGATGTGTTTTAATTAAGGTCAATTTCGGGTTTTCTACAACCGGACATTAACAAATTCCCATCTGCCTCATAACCGCGGGCACGGCTTTCGAAAGATAATACCCTGCAGGGGTGTCCCGACTTAGCCCATTATAAGCTCTCACGGTAAACGAAGGATATTCCTTCTCCCGGGAAGACCCAATCAGTCTCGGAATCCCGGTTTACAAGACATTTCGACAATGGTAAAACAAGACCAGCAAAGCCGCCCGGATGTGCCGACAAATCCCGATAGGAGCTGCACATATCTCGTTCTCAGGGCACACCGGATAAGCGAAGCGTACAGGTACCGACGTAACCCAAGTTGCCAAGGGATGGTCCCGCACGGTGCTCTAGTTTGGACCAACACTCAGAGGAGCATTGGCCCAGGGGGTTAAATAAAGATGACCCTCGGGCTCGCGAAAACCCGGGGGAAAGGCTTAGGTGGCAAATGGTAAAACCAAGGTTGGGCCTTGCTGGAGGAGTCTTATTCAAAGCGAACTGTCAAGGGGGTCCCATAAATCACCCAACCGTGTAAGGAACGCAAAATCAAGGAACATAACACCGGTATGACGGAAACTAGGATGGCAAGAGTGGAACAAAACACCAGGCATAAGGCCGAGCCTTCCACCCTTTACCAAATATATAGATGCATTAATTAAATAAGAGATATTGTGATATCCCAAAATATCCATGTTCCAACATGGAACCAACTTCATCTTCACCTGCAACTAACAACGCTATAAGAGGGGCTGAGCAAAAGCGGTAACATAGCCAATCAACGGTTTGCAAGGAAAGGATGGTTAGAGGTTTGACATGGCAATATGGGTGGCATGATATAGCAAGTGTTAGGTCACGTAGCATAGGCATAGCAAAAGAGCGAGCATCTACCAAGCAAAGATAGAAGTGATTTCGAGGGTATGGTCATCTTGCCTGAAATCCCGCAAGGAAGAAGAACGAGTCCATGAAGAAGACAAACGGGCGTAGTCGAACGAATCCTCACAACTCCGGAACGAAACCGAAGCTAACGAGAGAAGCAACCCGGAAACAAACAAACAACATAGTAAACAACCATCACATAAACACGACATGATGCACAATCAAGTATGATGCATGTCTGATTTAATGAGCATGGCATGGCAAAGTGCAATAAGCAATACTACAAGTTAAGTGGACCTCAATATGCAACGAATTACATATTCATGAAACTTCACAACATTTATTTAGTTCACTCTTGTTTAGGCTACCCAACAATATTAAATGTTATTAAACATGGCAAGCGGGTGAAGCATATGAAACTAACTATTTAGGCAAGATTAAATGAGGCCGGAAACAACAACAACAATTCCGGAAAAATCCTCATATGCATATTTCAAATTTACTACTGTTCTGCCCTAAACACAATTTTAGAGTTGTTAAACATGCAAAGAAAGTACACCATGTTAAACTAGGCATTTTTCTACCCCATTTACATATAAAGTTTATTTAAAATGGAGCTATGGTTATTTAGTTATGAAATAAAACATTTTAACATGGCATAGGAGCAAATTAATGCAAACAGTAGTTTTAAACATTTTTAACATGGATGCAAGTAGCATATTATGAAACTAGATGAAAATCTAAGCATTTTACATATATAAATCATTTTAAACCGATGCACGGTTATTAAGTTGTTATATGCATGAAGTATGGGGACTTTTCTGTAAAACTGTAATACACTGGATAATAGATAAATTCGTCCAACGCAGGAAAAAAATGTATCGGGCCGAATCTGAGCAAACGGGCCAACCGGAGCAGGCGCTGGGGGCAGCTCACCCATGGGCTTCGGCCCGGTTCGGTGGTGGCGGCTGAGGCAAGGCAGGCCGGCTGGCTGGGCTTGGCGCGGGATGTGGGATGCGGGATGTGGCGAGGCGACTGGTCAACGCTCCAGGGCGAGCGGGCTCCTGCTGCTCGTTACCAACATAGGCAGCAACAGCAGGTCATGGCGATGCAGGGGAGTGGCGACGGCAAACTTGGCGCGGGAATGGCCAGATCCGAGGCGGGGGAGGCAGATGTCGGGGACGGCTGGATCCGACGTTCCCCGGTGACGGCGGCGGGACTCGGCGCGGCAAAGGCGACTTGGCGCTCGGGAGCCTCCTGGTTCCTCGCGACGAGGAGGAAGACAGCGAAGCGCGACGGCAGCTCCTCAGTGGCGACAGCGCAGCTCGATGATTGGCGCAGCGAAGGAGGAACGGATCCGGGCGTGGGAAGCTCGTCCCTGGCGGCAGAGAGGGAGAACCGGCCGGAGAGCTCGAACGGTGGCGGCGGGGTCCCTGTGATCCGCGAGAGAGAGACCATGAGAGGGGGAGAAGAAACAAGATGGGAAAAAGGAAGGAGAGGGCGCGACGGGGCTCATCTGCTGGTGCTCGACCGGGCAAAGGCTCAAGCGAGGAGGCCGAGAGGGGACGACCATGGATCAAGAGGAGAAAGTGGTTGGCTCGATGCTGAAAACGAGGGAGGTGGTCGGGCGGAGAGGTGGATCTGGGAGGATCCCGATAGCGAAGGGATTTGGTCGGGTGGCGGCGGAGGGAATGGAAGGATGGGACAAGGCGCATAGGATCTAGGGTTGGATGATTATATAGCAAGGGGATTAGGGCAGGGATTAACCCGGTCCGTCCGATCAAAATCGGGCGGTCCAGAATAAAATGCTTCGGAAGTCCAAACAAATAAATGAATATATTTTGGGGATGTGTGGAGATGATTCGGATCCAACGGTCATGACTGCTCGAGTTGGGTCCGGGAAGTTTCGGACACACACGCAAAGGGGGGTTAGGCCGTCACAGTCAAGAGGGAAAGCGAAAACCTGATTGGTCTGGAACGGTCAACGAGCAAGGGGGACGCGACAACTACGAGCGGATGCAAGTTTGAACATAAAGACGGCAACAGAGTGCCGATGCTATGCGAATGATGCGATGATGAATGCAACAAGCAAATAAAACACACAGCAACAACGAAATAACTGGAAGGCTTCTGAAGCGTCGGGCTCGGGGCATCACACCAGGTTAACTCCTATCTCCGCGAGACTGCTATCACCATTGCCTAGGTTCCGGGGCTGTCATCGCAACGCTCCTCTCCAAGCAAGAAATCTGGCCAAGACAATAGCCAGGGACAAGCCAGTGAGTACTTTGAATGTACTCGCAAACATTATGAACACATGCATAATTTAACAATGATGTGCTAAAATTATATTATGCTCATAACGTTAGTCACAAAAGATAAATAAACTCTAATGCGTGCAAGCAGGTTATTTGTGAATATGCAATAATATGTTAGTATTAAAATCCTGAAATAAATAACATAAAGGACTTCAAAAGAAATGCCACAATCAGGCGTCTGAGCGACACCGCATAAAGGGCTTTAAAAGAAATGCCACAGTCGGTCGTCTTAGCGACACCACATAAAGGGCTTTAAAAGAAATACCACAGTCGGGCGTCTTAGCGACACCGCATAAAGGGCATTAAAAGAAAGGCCACAGTCGGGCGTCTGAGTGACACCGCATAAAGGGCTTTAAAAGAAAGGCCACAGTCGGGCGTCTGAGCGACACCACATAAAGGGCTTAATAATAAACAAAAACAATGCATGATCGGCGTCCCGAGACACCACATAAAGGGCTTATAAATAAATACAGTGAATATCCAGGAGGTAGAACCATCCCAGGGATATTCGATAATAAAAAAATATCACGGTTTAGTCCACATCGAAAATAATAATCATAATTTATCACAAGTCACAATCGTGATTCCAGGTTTAACAGTTTCACAGTTTCACCTCCGAAGACCGACACTAAGACCGACACTAGACCCATCCCAGACTGTAATTCTTAACCATGGACACGACTATTCGAATAGGTTTAAACTCTACAGAGGGTGTACTCTTTACCCACGAGTAACGGATTCCTTTAGTCCATCGGGACTAATTCCGTCTACGGTCTTTTTGTTGAAAACACACCTAACTTGCACACACCAGCTTAACTCACATGTGTTCGGAATCACCCACGACACCTATTAAGGAACACTCTAAGTGGGGAGGCCACAACCTCGACGTAAGATGTGTGCATGAATACTGGATGCCTCCAGTATCTTCCACCACGGCCTCTCTGTATGGTGTGTGCTAGGAAAGGGTTGACAACTTACTGAACCGTACCCTACTTGGTGTAGAGACGAGTGGTAGTACGAACCGAGTATGGGGGTTACTGGCACAAGAATCGATCTACGGTCGACTTAGGAGGTTGTAATATTTCCTGCATGATTAGCATAACAAAGCCTATATATCAAACAACAGATGGAAACATCGCGCGACATACCCCTCATGCCATACCGGACACGACCATCTCGATGGAGGATTAGGGACAAGACCGTGTCTACCCAAGACAGAGGTCTTCCCTTCTTTCCTTCCGGTATGCATGAAATACGTATGACGGTGATCTCCATCACAAATCATGTCAACTTCATTAGCATCAACTCATTAATATGCACCCATAAATAGGATCACATCCTCACATAAAATGACGCATGTATATGTCGGGGTGGTGTTGCCACCGTGCTATGCAACACACACAAAAATTCACCAGGGTTCAGAATGCTTGCCTTCAGGTCATGGGAAAAGAAGGGTGCATCCAAAACATCTTGAAATCTTCAAAACTCCTATTTAAAAGAATATATATGAATTAACACACAAAAACAAAACAGCACAAAAAGTTCTTTGAAATTTTTTCAAATAAATCTTAAAATAAACTAGACAATATTTGAGAGAGGTAGCAAAAAGAATCAATTCATTTGGAGTTGTATTTAAAAAGTTACAGACAGTCAAAGTTTGGTCAAAATCGGTTATTTAAATAAAAACAGAAAAGAAAACGATTCGAATAATTACGTACACGTCGAAAGCGTAATCTGGAAATACGCTTCTACTTACTCCGCGTGGACCGTGCGTGGTCACTGACAGTGGGTCCTAGGTGGCCCACTAGTCGGGTTTGACTAGTCCGCCTTCCTTCTTCTCCCTCTGTCCCGAGCGGAGGCGGGACTCCGGCGACCGTCGCCGGCGAACGGCGGGTCCTTGTGGGAAGCTGAGGGCGGGGATGGATCCGTGGGTCGAGGGTGATCCTCCTGGTGGTTGCGGGGTTGACAGAGGTGGAGGGATTTGCCGGCGGCGAGCTTCGCGATGGAGGAGGCTTCGGGGACAAAGTGATTTTGGGGCCGCGGTGGTTCCCGATCGAATTGGAGTAGGGGGCAAGGTTCAGGGGAGGAAGAGAAGGCTTCTGGTGAAGAGATTGGAGAGGGGGAAGCTCTGGTTGCGCCGATCGGAGCCGGGAGGCGGCGGTGGCCGAACTGACCGGAGAGGTTGAAGATGACCTGCTCCCCTCCAATTTGTGGCGATGGGGGCGCTAGTGAGACGGCGTGAGCCTACCTGAGGGCTCGGAGATGCTCGGGGCTTCCTTATATAGCGTGGCAAGGTCGGTCCGAGGCGGCCGGCGATAGGGACAACGGCGAACCGCCTCCCTGTAGCTTGGGCGACGTGGCGGCGACGAGCGCTAGGGGACACGCTTGCGGATGAGCACGCACTGCTCACAGGGGCAGGTGGCGAGCCGGGGTGGCTTTGGCGATGCCGACCGCGGCAGAGGCGCGCTGCGGACGCCGGCGTGCCGCCAAGAGCTTGCTGGCAACACTGCAGAGACGGTCGGGGTCCTTGGCGCGACGTAGCGAGAGGCCAAGCGAGTGGCGCGGCTCTGCGGAGTGGTGGCAAGACAGGGGCGCGACGCGTCGGCTCGGGCGCGGCACGTGCAATACATGTGCTCTGCTCGCGCCCAGAGCACGCATGGAAGGTGCTCGATGAAATGCCATGGCCTGCTACAGGGCTTGGGTGAGGCTGGCAAGAAACAAGGCTCGGTTAGGGTTAGCAAGGGGATCAAGGGACATGATGGATAGGCCAGGGGCTCAAGTTCACCAAGTAAACTTGAAGTCATGCCAAAACTGGCTGTGCACACAGGGTGTTTGACAAAATGCCAAGGGCATCTAGGCAATTCTTGGAGTGGCCAAATTCTCCAGATCAGTGTCTCTATGGATCTAAGAGAGGGTGGTGAGGTTGGTTTGCCAAAAGGAGAAACTTGCTAGTGCAAGTTATGCAAAACTCTACTTCTGGACAGGGAGTAAGTGGCATCATTACATGGGCCAAGAGTGGTCCAAAGAGTGCATGCTCCTGAACTTAGGGGTTTTACAGGGTTGACTACAAGCATGAGAAAACACAAGGTCACTAGAGCAAGAAATAACAGAGTTGCAGTAGAAAACACAAGTCTGGTCCAGAATGAAGAAGAGGTTGATTCACTCAAATTTTTTAAATAAAATCACTGGGTTTTTGCATAAAGTTGAATGGCATGCTACCACTGACATCCCAAAATTTTGGTGGAGGCTCTAGGGAAATATTTAATTGGGTTGTAGTGCAAAATGTCCACTGGACCAGAGAAGAAAAACATGTGAAAAACTCAAAATAAGCAATGAAATAATTGTGTAAATGCACACAAGTGATTTAGAGACATCTCATGACCTCTCCAAATTTTGGTTGAAATATTAAGTGATTTTAACAAATGGTTGTAGCTCAAAAGGAGCTCCAAAAATTTAATACAGTTCATTTTAATGAGTAAAGCTCAAGATGAAATAATCTAATAAATAAATCCACTGATTAAGAAAATGTTATAATGAGATGGCATATAAGTCCAATATATTTTGGAAGGCTCCACTTGAAAAAAAAGATAAAACTCCTTAACAATAAACAAGAGTTTTGAAAATCCACAGAAATAAAAATTTTAAAACTCCTGGCAAAAATTTTAATATTGAAAATTTGGTTAAATTTTTGGGGTGTTACAATTACTACCCCCCTTAAGAAAAATCTCGTCCTCGAGATTTTCTAAGAGTTAAATTTAAATGAATAAGAATTAAAACGAAAGTGGCTAGAGTGAGAGCAATAAGTGATGCAAAAATACAGTGTGGGATACTGGCGCGGTGTGGGGGAAAAATCCACGGTGTTGGGGAAAACTAGCGATTTCTACACTGGACATAGATTTAGAATAAATTCTAAATCTTAAAATACGCTGGTCGCACCCGAGAGCACAGTGCTCTCTCTGGCTGACTGGTGGACCCGGGCCCACGGTCAGCCTCTTCTTCTTCCTCCGGCTCTCTCTTCTTCCTCTCTCCCGCGCGTTCTCCCGCGCTTTCTCCACCGGCGACGCCTAGTGCGTAGGGCACCTAGGCCGTACTGTGATAGTGCGCGGCGTGTTAGCTGCCGGTGCAGCGTGCACTCACCTCGCGGGCAGTGCGCTGTCGGCACTGCTCGCAGATTCGCCTCCGAACACCGGCGGTCGGGCGACGAGCGGCGCTGGTGGACCTTGCCCACCGTACACCGAGCTCGGGCTTATAAAACGACCGCGGCGTTCTCCTCTTCTTCCTCACACCTGGCCTCGCTCCTCCTTCTCTCTCCTTCTCCTCTGTTTCTGTTTGCCGGAGCTCGAGACGAGGCGTCAATGGCGGAGGTGGTGCCGGACTGGTACGTGATCCTGCTATGCGGAGGGGCAGCAGTCTTTGGGGCTCTCGGTGCTCTGTCTTGCGATGATCCTCGACGATCGTCGCGACGCCGCTGCTCGGTTGCTGGCTCTCCGTGGTGGCGGTGACCACGATGAGTAGGTGGGGTGTGCCGGGTGATAACTGTTGTCGGGAAGTGCTTAGTTAGATGCAACACAGTTGCAAAATTTTGCAAGCAGTGTATGTGTTCGTGTAATCGTGGGTGTGAGTCTGCCTCCATGGTGTGCATGAAATAAATAATCTATGGCGTGAGAAAATATACGATGCGACAACTCAGGGAAAAGAAATCTCACTCCAGGATTTCTCGCGAGAGAAAACAGTAATACATTAGAGTCAAACCGTGACAGAGCTACTTACATTAATGATCTATTTGCTGCGAAACTCGGGTACTAAGCATAAGTTACAACACATAAATAAAAAAAATTGTGACAATAAATACAGCGGTGCATCTAAATTGAAAATGGTAACTGGACGGGGTCCTGAGAAAACGTTTCTGGTACTGGGATACATTCTTCTTCTATCGGAGGGAGTGGATTGACCAGTCGATGAATGCGTCTCTCCTTGTCGGGCCTCAGTGATCTGCCGATGGCGATCTGAGGATTTAAATCCGCGAGGCTCTGTAGATAACCCATCACATGTTTGGTTAAACGCTCTTGAGCGATGACGTACTGGACAAGGTTGGCCAAGACTGGGTCTCTCTCAATTCGTCCACCGAAAAGATGTTACTCCTCCGGGTCTTTGCACGGCTGAGAAAATAATAGTACCCTCGTTATTGGCATAGGGTACCGCGAATCGAAAGCGAGCAAGCGCTTCATACGCAGCAGCTTCTCTGACCATATCTTGGGTTGGCATAGATTTCCCCACGAAGGAGACTTCGTTGGATCTTGGTTTGGGTTTACGGCGGGATGTGCGGCTGCCCAATATCTCGAGGTGGAAGGGTGATCCTCGATTTGAATAGCTCGTACTGGGGTGGCTGGGTAGCGCCCATGGTACTGCAGGTAAAATCCCACAATATCTTGACAAAACTACCTGGGGTAGCATCTGGAGTCCTCAGATAAATACTAGGGCTTGGCATGGCAAGGAATGGTTGTGAGGATGGTGCACAAGGTGAGGGGTGCTTAGCAAGGTCACTCGGTGGCCCTTTTTATAGCACCGGGGCTGGGTCCTTTACTGTGGTAAAAAGTAAAGAATCGGCCGGCTCAGCTCGGGGTCAACCATAGATACACACATCTTACTAAAGTGACGTATCACTGTGGGGGTTGTCGGGGCGGTTCTTGGTGGTTGCGCCGAGGATAGAGAAATCACACTGCATGCTAATACATCCATGCAAGACTACTATATAAAACCGATGCACGATGCCAGGCTGCGTTAATTTAAGGAATCACAGAATTACAAAGCGAGGATACACTGGGACTCGCCACTACTCGAGTGACTTAGTCTACTTTGTTTACATCCAAGCGGGCGGCCCTTGTGGATGTCGAGGCTTCTCCACGGTTCTCACCGTCGGAATTTGCTGGAGAGGGCTGAGGGGCTGCAGGCTCGGGGTAGTGATGATGACCATCACGGGGATTGTTGATCACAACCCCGTTGGAGTGTGCTCCCAGGAGGCGGCGAAGCACTTCTGGGGTCATCAAAGCACCTTGGTTGACGGCTGGGGCTAACCTCAGGGTCTCGATCGGTTGTCCAAACAGCACGACTGGGTTGTCGGTGTTGGGCTCGATCTCCTCTCTTGCTGGGGCTCGACGAACCAGCTCTCCGCGAGCTGCAATCAGATCAATGGTGATCTGACCGAATAGGTCCTCCAGTGCACTTACATAGCGCACTAGGTGCAGCAATGCAGGGTCCGTCTCGTGATCTCCGTTGGCAACTTGAGGTGGTCTACCATACCCTTCACGCTGGGGTAGTAGTGGAGCGGCGACGCTTAACTCTGGGCGACAGTGCCTGAGATGAACTATAGCCTCTCGAGCAGCTAGTTGGATGGCTTGTGGCTCAAAGGAAGTTGTTCTTCCGGTGAACTCAGTAGGGCGCTGGTGCAGACCCCTACCGTAGATATGTCTGATGGCCCGTAATTGACGGCTCTCACCACTCATGGGTCCTTGGTACACAACATATTTGGGTGGCTCTTCTAGCGGATAGGCACGACGGGTAAGGTTTGCAGTATGGTCACAAAACCTCCAAGGTTGGTTCTTGTAGTCTCATGGTGCACTACGGGACCAGGCATTGTGTCTTGGTTTTGGGGTAGCGGCTGTCTTTGGGCTGGGTTGAGGCGGCGTGTCCCTTTTATAGAAAAAGGGGCGGAGTCTTCCTTCGCACGCTTGCGAATGAGACACCTTGGGTGCTGGTCACTAGTGTGTGATAGACGGGCTAGGTTGATAGGTTGGGCACCGACTGCCAAAAGCGTCGGGTCACTGTGTGGCTATCTTGTGCGGGAAGCTTGGCTGAGGTTTTGGTTATGGCTCGGTGGGTTGTTAGCCTAATTTTTGCGACCTGGCTAAGATAGGATTAGCCAATGGACAGCCTGGCTCTGATACCAAGTCTGTGCCGACCGATTCTCCGGGTGTTAATCCCAGAAAATGGCCCTTGTGCTTACCAGCCCCAGGATAACTGTTAGCTGATAAGGCACTAACTTGATACAGAAAATCCAAGCAAAATGCAATATATGTAGTACAAGACCATTCTGGCCTGTGAGTACAACAAAAGGTTTCTAAAGGTTGATGGCGGAAGCGGGTTATGCAATATCCTCGTCAATGGGACTCCATTTCCCACGGGAACAACTGACCAGGTTAACTCCTATCTTCGCGAGACTGCTATCACCATTGCCTAGGTTCCGGGGCTGTCATCGCAACGCTCCTCTCCAAGCAAGAAATCTGGCCAAGACAATAGCCAGGGACAAGCCAGTGAGTACTTTGAATGTACTCGCAAACATTATGAACACAGGCATAATTTAACTATGATGTGCTAAAATTATATTATGCTCATGACGTTAGTCACAAAAGATAAATAAACTCTGATGCGTGCAAGCAGGTTATTTGTGAATATGCAATAATATGTTAGTATTAAAATCATGAAATAAATAACATAAAGGACTTCAAAAGAAATGCCGCAATCGGGCGTCTGAGCAACACCTCATAAATGGCTTTAAAAGAAATGCCACAGTCGGGCGTCTTTGCGACACCACATAAAGGGCTTTAAAAGAAATACCACAGTCGGGCATCTTAGCGACACCGCATAAAGGGCTTTAAAAGAAAGGCTACAGTCGGGCGTCTGAGCGACACCGCATAAAGGGCTTTAAAAGAAAGGCCACAGTCGGGCGTCTGAGCGACACCACATAAAGGGCTTAATAATAAACAAAAACAATGTCGAAGTCGGGCGTCTGAGCGACACCACATAAAGGGCTTATAAATAAATACAGTGAATATCCAGGAGGTAGAACCATCCCAGGGATATTCGATAATAAAAAAATATCACGGGTTAGTCCACATCGAAAATAATAATCATAATTTATCACAAGTCACAATCGTGATTCTTGGTTTAACAGTTTCACAGTTTCACCTCCGAAGACCGACACTAAGACCGACACTAGACCCATCCCAGACTGTAATTCTTAACCATGGACACGGCTATTCGAATAGGTTTAAACTTTGCAGAGGGTGTACTCTTTACCCACGAGTAACGGATTCCTTTAGTCCATCGGGACTAATTCCGTCTCTGATCTTTTGTTGAAAACACACCTAACTTGCACACACCAATTTAACTCACATGTGTCCGGAATCACCCACGACACTGTTAAGCAAAACTCTAAGTGGGAGGCCACAACCTCGGCGTAACATGGGATCACAAAATTTATACCACGCATAACTGGGAGCTACCCCTTTCGCTACAACGGAAACACCCATGCTCCCGGACCGGTGGCATGACTACGGATGCCTCGATATCTTCCACCATGGCCTCTCACATGCGGTGTGTGCTAGGAAAGGGTTAACAACTTCTTGAACCATACCCTACTTGGTGTAGAGACGAGTGGTAGTATGAAGCGAGTATGGGGGTTACTGGCACAAGACTCGATCTACGGTCGACTTAGGAGGTTGTAATATTTCCTGCATGATTAGCATAACAAAGCCTATATATCAAACAACAGATGGAAACATCGCGCGACATACCCCTCATGCCATACCGGACACGACCGTCTCGATGGAGGATTAGGGACAAGACCGTGTCTACCCAAGACAGAGGTCTTCCCTTCTTTCCTTCCGGTATGCATGAAAGACGTATGACGGTGATCTCCATCACAAATCATGTCAACTTCATTAGCATAAACTCATTAATATGCACCCATAAATAGGATCACATCCTCACATAAAATGACGCATGTATATGTCGGGGTGGTGTTGCCATGCTATGCAACACACACAAAAATTCACCAGGGTTCAGAATGCTTGCCTTCAGGTCATGGGAAAAGAAGGGTGCATCCAAAACATCTTGAAATCTTCAAAACTCCTATTTAAAAGAATATATATGAATTAACACACAAAAACAAAACAGCACAAAAAGTTGTTTTGAAATTTTTTCAAATAAATCTTAAAATAAACTAGACAATATTTGAGAGAGGTAGCAAAAAGAATCAATTCATTTGGAGTTGTATTTAAAAAGTTATAGACAGTCAAAGTATGGTCAAAAATCGGTTATTTAAATAAAAACAGAAAAGAAAACGATTCGAATAATTACGTACATGGCGAAAGCGTAATCTGGAAATACGCTTCCACTTACTCCGCGTGGACCGTCCGTGGTCACTGACAGTGGGTCCTAGGTGGCCCACTAGTCGGGTTTGACTAGTCCGCCTTCCTTCTTCTCCCTCTGTCCCGAGCGGAGGCGGGACTCCGGCGACCGTCGCCGGCGAACGGTGGGTCCTTGTGGGAAGCTGAGGGCGGGGATGGATCGGCGGGTCGAGGGTGATCCTCCCGGTGGTTGCGGGGTTGACAGAGGTGGAGGGATTTGCTGGCGGCGAGCTTCGCGGCGGAGGAGGCTTCGGGGACAAAGTGATTTTTGGGCCGCGGTGGTTCCCGATCGAATTGGAGTAGGGGGCAATGTTCAGGGGAGGAAGAGAAGGCTTCTGGTGAAGAGATTGGAGAGGGGGAAGCTCTGGTTGCGCCGAACGGAGCCGGGAGGTGGCGGTGGCAGAACTGACCGTGGAGGTTGAAGATGACCTGCTCCCCTCCAATTGGTGGCGATGGGGGCGCTAGTGAGACGGCGTGAGGCTACCTGAGGGCTCGGAGACGCTCGGGGCTTCCTTATATAGCGTGGCTAGGTCGGTCCGAGGCGGCCGACGATAAGGATAACGACGAACCGCCTCCCTGTAGCTTGGGCGACGTGGTGGCGACGAGCGCTAGGGGACACGCTTGCGGATGAGCACGCACTGCTCATAGGGGCAGGTGGCGAGCCGGGGTGGCTTTGGCGGCGCCGACCGCAGCAGAGGCGCGCTGCGGACGTCGGCGTGCCGCCAAGAGCTTGCTGGCAACACTGCAGAGACGGTCGGGGTCCTTGGCGCGACGTAGCGAGAGGCCAAGCGAGTGGCGCGGCTCTGCGGAGTGGTGGCAAGCTAGGGGCGCGACGCGTCGGCTCGGGCGCGGCACGTGCAATACGCGTGCTCTGCTCGCGCCCAGAGCATGCATGGAAGGTGCTCGATCAAATGCCATGGCCTGCTACAGGGCTTGGGTGAGGCTGGCAAGAAACAAGGCTAGGTTACGGTTAGCAAGGGGATCAAGGGACATGATGGATAGGCCAGGGGCTCAAGTTCACCAAGTAAACTTGAAGTCATGCCAAAACTGGCTGTGTACACAGGGTGTTTGACAAAATGCCAAGGGCATCTAGGCAATTCTTGGAGTGGCCAAATTCTCCAGATCAGTGTCTCTATGGATGTAAGAGAGGGTGGTGAGGTTGGTTTGCAAAAAGGAGAAACTTGCTAGTGCAAGTTATGCAAAACTCTACTTCGGACAGGGGAGTAAGTGGCATCATTACATGGGCCAAGAGTGCTCCAAAGAGTGCATGCTCCTGAACTTAGGGGTTTCTGAGGTTGACTACAAGCATGAGAAAACACAAGGTCACTAGAGCAAGAAATAACAGAGTTGCAGTAGAAAACACAAGTCTGGTCCAGAATGAAGAAGAGGTTGATTCACTCAAAAATTTCAAATAACATCACTGGGTTTTTGCATAAAGTTGAATGGCATGCTACCACTGACATCCCAAAATTTTGGTGGAGGCTCTAGGGAAATATTTAATTGGGTTGTAGTGCAAAATGTCCACTGGACCAGAGAAGAAAAACATGTGAAAAACTCAAAATAAGCAATGAAATAATTGTGTTAATGCACACAAGTGATTTAGAGACATCCCATGACCTCTCCAAATTTTGGTTGAAATATTAAGTGATTTTAACAAATGGTTGTAGCTCAAAAGGAGCTCAAAAAATTTAATACAGTTCATTTTAATGAGTAAATCTCAAGATGAAATAATCTAATAAATAAATCCACTGATTAAGAAAATGTTATAATGAGATGGCATAGAAGTACAATATATTTTGGAAGGCTCCACTTGAAAAAAAAAGATAAAACTCCTTAACAATAAACAAGAGTTTTGAAAATCCACAGAAATAAAAATTTTAAAACTGCTGGCAAAAATTTTAATATTGAAAACTTGGTTAAATTTTTGGGGTGTTACAACACGATGATGAACGCCGAGATGTTGAGGATGAAATTCTGGGCCAGATCGTGGAAATCTAGGCCGTAGTAGAACATGAGCCCCCAGACGAATGGGTGAAGTGGAAAACCCAGTCCGCGGATGAAGTGGGCGAGAAATACGACCCTCTCATGGGGCCTGGGGGTGGGGATGAGCTGCCCTGCGTCGGGCAGCCGATGTGCGATGTCGCCGGACAAGTATCCGGCCTTCCGCAGTCTTTTTACTTGGCCCTCGGTGACGGAGGAGACCATCCACCTGCCTGCCGCTCCGGACATGGCTGGAGAAGGTTGAGGAAGGATGTGCGGACTTGGGCGCTGGAGCTCAAAGTGCGTGGAAATGGATGGGCAAAGGAGGAAGAAGGCGTAGGTGAAAAGGTGGATCCTTATCCCCTTATATGGACGGATGAAGCTATGCGTCCCCCACCAGCCTGGTAAAACTCGCTTATCTCCCAAGCGCCGTAATCAATGGTGCGGTTGGGTTACCCACACCCGTATTGATGAGAATCCCGGAATAAGGGGGCACGATCTCCACTTTGATAAGACGTGCCAAGGAAACCGCCTCGCTAAACGCGCTGAGGTGAAACGGTAAAAAACGATTCGAATAAAGGCCTGGCCGTGGTGTGATGTCACGCCGCGGAATACGTCAGCAGATCTGTGCAAAAATTATTCTCTCTACGGTGATATGTGGAACTTGTTTTGCAGAGCCGAACACTATCCTTGTGTTCAAAACCTTCTATGAAGTATTCGGAGGAGGAACCCGCCTTGCAATGCAGAAGACAATATGAGCGCCGGACTCGTCGTCATTGAAGCCTGGTTCAGGGGCTACTGAGGGAGTCCTGGACTAGGGGGTGTCCGGATAGCCGAACTATCAACTTTGGCCGGACTCCTGTACTATGAAGACACAAGATTGAAGACTCCGTCCCATGTCCGGATAGGACTTTCCTTGGCGTGGAAGGCAAGCTTGGTGATACGGATATGTAAATCTCCTACCATTGTAACCGACTCTGTGTAACCCTATCCCTATTCGGTGTCTATATAAACCGAAGGGTTTTAGTCCGTAGGACGAACAACAATCATACCATAGGCTAGCTTCTAGGGTTTAGCCTCTCTGATCTCGTGGTAGATCTACTCTTGTACTACTCATATCATCAATATTTATCAAGCAGGAGTAGGGTTTTACCTCCATCGAGAGGGCCCGAACCTGGGGAAAAATATCGTGTCCCTTGTCTCCTGTTACCATCCGCCTAGATGCACAGTTCGGGACCCCCTACCCGAGATCCGCCGGTTTTGACACCGCCACCACTCCTGAGGAGGTCTTGTGTTGTCCGCCTCGCGAGGGTCTTGCTCGTTAGTGAAGATGGGCCGTACGGGCCCGCTGGTGGAGCCACGCCGTGGGCCGCAGGCAGGCAAGTATGGGGACCCCCATTCCCAGAACACCGACAGTAGCCCCCGGGCACAAGCCGCGCTCGGGCTTGGCTTCGAGGCGAAGCCAAAGGGCAAGTACGAAGCGCCGCGGGCCCGAACAGCCTGCGGCCTTGGTCGACACATGGCGACTGATTGGACTTGGGCGTCTCTGCTTCCCCATGCAGCCTTGATATCCACCTGGCTAGGCGGCCACCGCGGTCTACACGGTTTCCCTCTCATTGTTGCAGCGCACTCCCCCAATTCTTCCGCTTACTCAGAGCTCAGCCTCTTTTCCCAATCCGATCTGATCTTGGTCCTTTCTGTCGCCATGTCGCCAGATCGAACTGAGAAAGGGAAAGGACCCCTGCCCTTTGTTGAATCGTCTCCGGCCATTGAGCCTGCCGTTGGCAGGTCGTTGGTGCTCAACCAAGAAGCCATGGACAAGGTGCACCCCGCGCTCGCCACCAACTTTAACAAGTGGGGAAGGACGGTGGCCTGGCCTGCGTCTCAAGCTCGTGTCGACAGGACAGCCATCGAGGTTCCATTCTTCATCGATGCCCTGTGGGCTGGCCTGGTTCCCCCTTTCTCTGCCTTCTTCAATGTCGTGCTTTCCCACTATCAGATCCATATGCTTCACCTTGATCCCCAATCTGTGACCCTTCTTGACGTCTTCGCCTTTGTTTGCGAGGCCATGGTCGGCACTGCTCCTTCTGTGGCCCTTCTCCGCCATTTCTTCTCGTTGCACCTGATTGACCCCCGGCAGAGCTCGGGATGCCTGGGCTTCCAGGCCCTGGTGGCGACGGCCGGTTCAGGGATTGACTTCGAGCTTCCGCCATCCACAAGCGAGTTTCGGACATGATGGGTGTTTGTTGATGTCGGAGTGCTCACCCCCCTGCTCTCTTCTCCGTCGGCGCCTGCCATTCCCAACTCCGGTTGGTGCCACAAGAAGCTTGCTGACCCACGCCTTGCCTTCGTCTGGCTCTGGCTGAAGAGGCTGAAGGATCTTAGTGTGACTGCACCAATGGTGGTGAAGGAGTTCGTCCGACGCCGAATTGCTCCGCTCCAGCGCCATTCTCGACCGATGTGGGCCTTGCTCAACAGCAAGGACTGCATGAGGCTTGAGGAGTCCAGGCTCCCCCTTGAGGCGCGGCGAACGGTGCTCAAGGTCCTGACGGCGTCCCGTTGCCAGATGACATGCCAGGGACGAGCTGCCTTTTGTACCGCTGCTTTAACAAGGTGTAGTTTGTGGAGCAGATGCCCCCTTTCGACGAGTGGGGGCTGCGTCCCGCTGGCCTTGAAGGGCCCCGCGAGAATCCCATCACCGTGGTTCCCCTCCTTGCGACCAGCGCCGATCTCGCCCCAAGAGTGGACGCCGGGGAGCGAGCATCGCTGGAGGCCTGGGGCGCGGGTGCCAAGGTGTCGATGCTGCCTGAGACTCCCGAGGCGTCATCCTCGGGAACCCGTGACCCTTGCCCTGGGGTGGCAGTTGAGGAGGCGACGCAGTCCGCTGCCCCTGAGGTCGAAGCTCCTTTGGCCGATGCTCCCGAGGTCGAAGCTCCTGAGGCCTCGACTGGTTGTCGCGAGGCGGAGCCCGGTGGTTTTATCCAACCTGACGCTCCTGAAGTCGCCTCCTTGAATGCTTCACTAGCCGCGCGACGCGCTAGTCCCCACATGCAACGCCTGGGCCGGTTCCGCGTGGACTTCGCGGAGCTCCGCAAGAGGAAGGGGTCTCCGAGCAGCAGTTGCGGCACCGTCCAACCGTTGAAGCACAGGAAATACATCGCCATAGATGAGTAAGTACCTTATCTTTGCGATTCTTCGAATGCCGCTTCCCTTCCTGACGGTGGCTTTCCAGGATCCCTTCTGCAAAGGCCGTGAAATCTCCCGAGGAGCAACCTCCTCTTGCCTCAACTCCTTCGCTAGCCTTGAGTGCCACAAGCTTGCGCGACGCCCTCAGCGTGGGGGCGACTGGAGAAGCGAGCCCACCTGCAGTGCGCCTCGAGCCCGCGCCTTTGCCATCTCTCCTTCACGGCCTTGCTTGGTTTGCGGCCGCCGTGCCAAGGGCTCCTCCTCTGGTTGTGGATGGTGGTTGGATGACTTTGATCCTGGCCTCTTCTCCGGGCAGCGGGCCTCCACCCATCCAGGCCTCCGCTAGGCCCTAGATGGTGGTCGAGGAAGCGCCAGCCCCCAGCTGGGAGGGCATGTGCCGCTTCAGGCCCCTTCAGCATCCCTTGCCGCGGGAGATGGGCCTTGCCGCGCATTCGAGCTTGAGCGTGAGCGAAGTGTCGTCCGCCACGAACTCTTTCAGGAGGCGATGGGCGCGATGAGGCGGCTTGGTGGAGAACTCGTGGATGTCGACGCGCGCCTTAAGGCCGAGGGCCGTCGGCTCAAGGAGGAGTGGCATCACCTGAAGGTAGCCATCAACTTCGGGCACCTCCAGCGTGAGCACGCCAATGCGGAGGCCGAGGCATCCTTGGTGACCTCACGATAAGCCAGTGCCCGAGCCTTGGAGGAGGCCAGGGAGGCCGATCGTCGTCGCGCGATAGCCGAGGAGCGCAGGCGGGAGCTCCTGGGCTTGAATGCCTCCTTGGAGCAGCAGGTGGAGGCACGCAGGGACGCCCTGGTGTCGATGAAGGGAGCGCCTGCCGAGGAAGAAGAGATCCGGAAGCGCGAGGAGGCGATGGTGTTGGAAGCTGCGGAGCGCAGCCTTGAGCTTGAGAGGTTGGATACGAGGGAGCGCCAGGTTGCCCAAGCGAAGGATCTCGCTAACGCGCGCGAGGCGAGGATCCAAGAGGAGGTCGACAGCAAGGTGGCAAAGGCTCGCGAGCTTGTGGGAGGTGGAGCCAATGCCCTGAGTTCTGTCTTGAGGTCGAGGTTGGTGGAGGTGGAGAAGCGGGAGAAATCTGCCGCTGCCGCCCTGGTTTCTGTGCAGGCCGAGCTGGCCTCTGCTCACACTGAATTGCTCCTCCTCCAGCAGCAGGTTACCACGGCCGAGTCCCTTGCGCGGATAGCAGGGAGGAAGCGCTCCGCCGGCTGACGCTGGAGCGTGAGCATGCCCCCATGCTCCAAGGCCTCAGGATCAAGGCCAACGTGGTGTTAGGCCACATCTGTGATGAGAATGCCCCTCACCCCCATGCGAACGACTATGCCAGCCACCTTCGCTTCTTCGCCGACGTGGTGACACGCCTGGAGAACCGTTCTGGAAGAGCTCGCCAGCTTGTCAAAGAGAGGAGCCGTGGCCTGCTCGGGCTCGCGTTCTCTTGCATATTCAGCCATCTCCAAAACACCTACCCCAACTTTGATTTTGATGCCGCCATTGCCCCAGTACCTGAGGTCATCCGGGGCGACCTGGCTTGATGGGTGGAAGATAATGTGGATGCGCTGGTCAGGGCCTTTGCCTCTGACGACGACACGGTGGTGGTTGCGGCGGACGAAGGCAACGTGGTCGACGATGGTGATGGTAGTGTTGGCAACATTGAAGGTGATGCCGGCAAGGGCGACAACGATGCCAGCGATGCGTCCGAAGGCGACCCGGGGGATGCAGCGAGCGACATGTCTGCTTGATCCCGTGTTTCCCTGTTGTCCATCCTGCATGCAAAAGCTTGGGCGCGGCCCTAGAAGTTGTCAGAGCATTTTGGGAGGGGGATCCCCTCATGTAAACAGACTACTATCTCTATCCTTTAGGTCAAGCTGAACATACGCCTTCATGAGTCTGTGAATCTTGTGATGAGTTCGCTGTTGCAATTTACCTTAGCCAGAATAGCTCCCAAACTGTTCGGCGAGGTCACGTGCTCCTGCGGTGCCTCGGAGGAGTCTGCCGATCCATCTGAGGAGGCCTCGCGAGAAACAAGCGCCGTTCATGGCAGGGCATGCAGGCAGCACTTGTGTGCTATGCCCAGCCCCCCGCTCGTGAGGGGCTCGCAAAGAATAGGCGGCAAGCACAAGCTCCGAATTAAGGCAAGAACTAGATTGCAAGAAACAACACAAACGTGAAAAGGCACCCCCTGCGCGTGTCAATAAAAATTCAACTCCAACTTAAATCCAAAGCCAGAAAGCAGGGATACAGAAAAGAGGTTCGAAGCAAATGGCCGCGTCCGGCGCCTAGTCTAGTCTTCTTGTCTTCAAGTCTTCTCACCAGCGTGGAGCTAAGTGCTGCCACTTGGACGTGGGAGGGAGCCCCCGAGGCCCGAGGGAGGCACTCCTGAGACTCCGGGGCATGTACATCCCCACTCATTATTACGTGAGAGTGTCACGAGCGGAGACCTTCACAGGCGTGAGCCTTACTTCATATCGCCAGACGAGGGCCCCGCCTTGCGCCACCCTTTACCACCGTTGGGACGACCGGAAACCAGGACGACGCCAAAGGGGGCAAAGGGGACGCCATCGGCGCCCTCGGTGACCACGGGTCCTCTGCCGGGGGAAGGCTCACCGACGCCTCCCCGGCAGAGGGCCTACCTCCGGGTGACAGCTTGCTCCGTGCGGCATGGGGAAAGGCCTCGCTCCTGGCTCCTCCCACGCAGCCCCAGTCGCCTCTCACAGTGGATGGGGTCTTTGGCCTTGGGACCGTCGCTTTGTCTTTGTGACCTGATTCACCTGCGACGCGTGGTTAGCGTAAGCTTGCTCCTGAGAGGTTAGTGGTACCCTGTAGCTGTTGTCGACGGTGCGGTTGGCGGGGCTCTCGGGAGGCTCCTGGAAGGCCTCAGCTCCTAGTGCATCCTCTTCCCAGCCTGACTCGAGGAACGAGCTGGGGTCATCTTCTGACGCGTACTCCTGGTTCATCATGCGGGGAACATAGGCCTCCGAGGCCGTCGCCCCAAATACCTTGCCGAAGTGCCCCACGCTCCATGTCGCCCGACCCATTGCGCCGTCCTGAGGTTGGTAGGATAGCACCCTGCTAGGGCCGTGTGCGGCAATGCTCGTGCCCACGCCCATCGGATATGGCGCGCACGATGGGGTGCCCGGCGCTGCTGGCCGTGCTGATGTCGACGAGACCCCCCGGCGCGCCCGGGGGGATGCGGGCATGGTGAGGCCCGCCGTGAGATCCGGCCGCCGCCTGAGGCGTAAGCTGGTAACAGAAGGGTGGTGCTCCCGTGGCCGCAGCATCCAGCAGTTTGGCGTCGCGTTCCAGCAACGCGTCCCGGACACTCTCCATCAGCCGGCACCGCAGCAGCTCACGTGCCACTGTGAGTGCGGCCCTCATGTTTGCCTCCTCCCGCCGGGTGTGTGGCGTTGTTGCCACGACGTGGCTTGAAGCTCTTGCGGTGGCCTGAGCCTGTCGTGGAGTAAGGGTGGATGACGCCTGGTCGCGCCGCCCACGCCCCACAGCGTTTGGCGGCGCGCGTGCCGCTTGGAGCGCGGGGTTGAGGTCTTCTTGGGCGGGCGATGCCGCCCGGGTCGGCCAAGCTGCCCAGCGATCGGCGTTGGTCCTCGGGTTGCCAGACATCGGAGTCGTGGAGTGCCGGTGGATCGACTGGAGGAAGAGAGGCATCGGCGCACCCCTAACTCGTGCGCCAAATGTCGGATCATGAGTTCCTGCAAAACCCTCAAGGTTCAAACACTGGGGTGCGCACGAAGATCTCTGCTCTCCCAAGCTCTCACACTCCACGATCTAGCGGACTAACTCACCGCACCCCAAGAACATAGAGACACAGGATTTATACTGGTTCGGGCCACCGATGCGGTGTAATACCCTACTCTAGTGTGGTGTGGTGGATTGCCTCTTGGGCTGGGGATGAACAGTACAAGGGGAAGAACAACCTCCTGAGGTGAGGTGTTCTTGTGCTGGTGAGCTAATCGGATGGAATGGATCCGATCCAGATGAGATCCCCCTATGGTGGTGGCTAGTCCTATTTATAGAGGCCCGGGTCCTCTTCCCAAATGTTGAGCGGGAAGGGATCCCACAACAGCCCAATTTGAAGGGGAACAACTAGTACAACTTATCCTCACAAAAGCGGTCTTCGCCTGCCAAAGGCTCTGGTGGTGACACCGTCTTGGGCTCCACGGTGACCTCCGTCCTGCCATCTTGCTAGTCTTGGTATCGTTGCACCGATATGGAAACCTTTGTCTGATGCCTCGGGACTCCGGGCCTGCGCTTGCCTCTTTAGCACCAAAGAGGAAACAAGGACACTGCGCGCGCGGGCGCCCGCCTGGTGCCCGCCTAGTTGCGGCCGTCATTGCTTGCGTCATTGGAACCTCGCGAGGTCCGCCTTGCCTTGATCTCTCCGCTCCTCGTGAGCCAGCCTGGTGAGGTCGCTCCTGAGGAGGTCTTGTGTCATCCGCCTCGTGAGGCTTGGCCCCTCGCGAGGGTCTTGAGTGCTCATTGGTGAAGATTGGCCGTACGGGCCCGCTGGTGGAGCCACGCCATGGGCCGCAGGTAGGCAAGTCGGGGGACCCCCATTCCTAGAACACCGACAGAATCTGCCATGCCATCATGCATATTTCTGCCTTTTGCCATAATACTGCTGATCCTCCGGTTTAAAAAACCATGATGGGTATTGTCGGTGTCAAAACCGGCGGATCTCGGGTAGGGGGTCCCGAACTGTGCGTCTAGGTGGATGGTAACAGGAGACAAGGGACATGATGTTTTTACCCAGGTTCAGGCCCTCTCGATGGAGGCAAAACCCTATTCCTGCTTGATTAATATTGATGATATGGGTAGTCCAAGAGTAGATCTACCACGAGATCAGAGAGGCTAAACCCTAGAAGCTAGCTGTCGGATTTCGGGTTCCGGCAGACCCTTGAGGTTCGAATACTGGGGTGCGTGCGGAGATCTCGCCCTCTACCTACCTGCACCCCGCCGCCTCGCTAGGATCTAAGCTATGGAAAGAACAGCACAAGAGACACAAGGTTTATACTAGTTCGGGCCACCATTGTGGTGCAATACCCTACTCTAGTTTGTGGTGTGGTGGAGTGCCTCTTGGGCTCATGATGATGAACAATACAAGGAAGAACAGCCTCACGAGGGTCTGTTCTTGGCTGGGGTGATGAACTGCTAGGAGGAGTTCAGTCACCCTTCTCTCTCTCTCTCTCTTTCTCCTTGAGATCCTACTCAATCCGATTCTAGATGCCTCTACCCTGTGGGTGGCTAGTCCTATTTATAGGCAAAGGCCCTGGGCCTCTTCCCAAATATTGAGCGGGAAGGGCGCCAACAATTGGCCATTTTGAAGGGGAACATCTGGTACACTTATCCTGACTTAAGTTGGTCCTCGCCTGCCAAAGGCTCTGGTGGTGATGCCTGCTTGGGCTCCACAATGACTTCCTTCCTGCCGTTGGGCTGGTCTTGGTCTCATTGCACCGAAACGGGTGCCTTTGCTTGATGCTCTCGCCTACGCTTGCTCCCTTTGCACCAAAGAGGAAAGGAGGACACTGCGCGGGCTGGCGCCCGCCTGGCGCCCTTGGTCGTCATGGCTTGCGTCATGGGCACCTCGTGAGGTACCCTGCCTTGATCTCTCCGCCTCCTCGCGAGCCAGCCTGATGAGGTCGTGCCTGAGGAGGCTCCGTGTCGTCCGCCCCGTGAGGCTCGGCCCCTCGCGAGGGTCTTGGGCTTGTGTTGATGAAGATGGGCTGTGCTGGGCCCCTCCTTGAGCCACGCCCGCGAGCCATGGCGAGCAAGTCAGGGACCCCGTTCCCGAGCGCCGATAGTAGCCCAGGCCCAAAGCGCGCCCGGACTTGGCGGCGGAGGCGAAAGAGCAAGAGCGGCACCGCGAGCCCCTAACAGCCTGCGGCCTTGGAGTCCAGCGTCGCGGTTGATTGGGCGTGGCGTCTCCACTTCCCCGACGCCTCGGCAAGCTGCCGGATTGGACAAGTCCCTGCATGCAAAGCGGGTCATGATTACTGCGATCGTGGAGGTCGGCGGTTGGCCTTCGCCCGGCCATAAATGCGAGCAGCGCGTCTTTCGAGTCCATCTCTTCTTGCTTCTCCTTCTTCCGGTCCTTGCTCCATCTTGCTGCAATGGCTCCGATCCGCCGGTTCTCTGCGGCGAGAAGAAAGAGCTCCCGAGAGGACCAGACCGCTCCGCCAAAGCGGCTCGCCCTCTGCCGCCGGGATGAGGTGCCCATCGATTAGTGTCGAGGCCTGATGCGGCGTCCACCGCCGGGTTCCCGCTTCCTTATGCGCCCGCATCGAGGGCTCTGAAGGAGATAGCGCTTGAAACGCCCATGGCGGCGCCGCCCGTCGGCGCCAGACGAATCCTGAAGGTGTGGGTTGTTTCCCAGTCCACACGAGGCTCCTCCGAGTTCGTGCTCCACGCCGCCATGCCTCCTCAGTCTTGGATTCGCCTACCTCCCTTCTTCGCCTCCATCATTCCGCAGGGAGAACTCCTGGAGCTCTGGCTGCAGAACGCCGGCTGCCGCACCCTCGCGACCGAGGTAGAGGTCGCGGTCGTTGCCCCGGGCGAGGCCTTCTTGACTCGAGGCTTGGGCGAAATCGCCCGGGTTTGCAGGACAAGAGGCGCCTCTGCGATCCACTTGGAGTACGACGGTGCTTCGGCGATGTTCTTCAAGGTCTTCGATGCGAATCGGCGCCGGCTGGAGTGCTGCCCCGGGAGAGGTGGTCGAGACCCTGCTACAGCGAGGACTAGGCCCGCCGATTGCTCCCTTGGCAGCTCCTCAGGCGGCGGAGGCGTCGGAGGATCCAGCAACTCCAGCGTGCTCTTCGCGACTCCGGAGACGAGCGACGACAGCTACGAGCCCCCGAGCCGGCGCCGTTCCCGGAGCAGGGCGGGCTCGTCAGGCCGTCGCCGACTCTGATCTGGATGGGGTTGGCGCCGGTGCTTGACGGCCCACTGTTGATGATGGCGTCTTTTGCAGGGGCGCGTGTAGTTAGCGTTCTTTAGGATCTGTTCCCTGCGAGGAATCAAAAACGCGCCCCGTGGGGGCTTGTAAGGTGCCTGTGATCCTGTTTGTTAATATAACCCTTGCCATAGAATAGTGCGAGTTTCTCATTTCGTCTTAGCTCAGTTCTCCCTTTCGAACCTCACGAGGGCTTGATGCTCTGCGCCGACAGGTCCCAGTCCCAAGGCGGCTTCAGCCGTCGCTAGTATGCCAGGTCGCGATGCCGTGGTCAAGGCCAGGAGGTGAGCGACCCGGGGTCCGGTAGGAGCTCCTGAGTCGTGATGCTCAGGAGGTCCCCTTTGGCGCTCAAGCAGCCATCGTTCGGTGAGAAAGGGGAGCGACATCGCTGACACAGGATTGCATTAGGTGCGGGGATGGTGCCATGGTAGCTGGTGCTTCCGGGTGGTGACTTATCTCAAGAATCAGGGACCGCTCCCTGGTGTGTCGCCGGGTCCATGCATCGGCAGGCGTGAAGTTGCTTGGCGAGGTCCTCGCGTGTACCTCCCTCTCGCCTTTGCTCCCCTTTCTGCTCTACGTCCTCGGGTCCGGCCCTCGGCGAGTCTCAGCCGTCGCTGGTATGCCGGTCGCGATGCCGTGGACAAGGCCGAGGTGAGGGCTGGAGAGCGATGGGAGCCACGAGTCACGATGCTCGGGCACCCCCTTTACCGTGCAAGCGGTTGGCGCGAATGAGTGAAGGAGACACCGCAAGGGCCTCGCTGGCGCTGCTCCTTTAGGAGATCTGTAGGCCCATCATAGAAAGAGCGAGTTTGCCATGACAATTGACATCAGCCGTTGGTTGCTCACGGAGGGTGACGAGGCACTAAAACAGCGAGGTGGCGCTATCTTGGGGCTGCAGCGGCGAGCTTCGGCCATTCAGGTTTGTCGGCGTTCTTGGGGCGGACCCATGCATAGCGTTGTGCGTTTAGGAGCAGCTCCGTCGGTTGGCGTCGATTGAAGCGGGCAACTAGGTCAAACACATTAGTCGTGAAGGTGAATTCATTCAAATAGATCTTTGGGAAGGCGGACATCAGGGGTGCAGCCCGGCGGCGTGGGGATGTTACAGCCCGAGGGGTGCCCCCAACAAAGTAATCTAACAACATGAAATAAAAGGGATACATGCCGCAGGGACGGACCCACGCAGCCTGGGAATAATGCAGCCCTGGGGGGCGCTCCCAGCTGGAAATGAAACTTGAAAGATGTCACCTGATGCTGTTGAAAACGAAGGGGTGTTGGTGTAGCAGACTCGGTGGGCTGCGGAAGCCGATCCTCACGAGCCCCCAGGCCCAGGGGCCTCGGGAGGCTCCGGAGGCGCTGGTGGCTCCTCGCGGACCATCTCCATCTCCGCCGAGGCTGCGGGCGCCTGGCCTCTTGAGCCTCCATGATGCCCCTCATGAGGCGTATGCGTGGCAGCTGCGTTCGGCAAGCCGTAAAACGCGACGTGGCTGTGGGGTGGACCTTGGCGCCCCACTCGCGAGGCAGGCGCTCTGAGGCGACTCGGTTGAGCCTGGTATGTCGATGCATCTGCGCAGCCCACCATCCTTGCTGGATGGGGAGCCACAGCCGGTGGCGGCGGCTGCCTCTCATGACTCTTGACTCCTATAGCTCTGAATGGCACAGGTGACGAACTCCTGAGGTTTGGCCCTCCTTGCCTTGCTCCTTCTTGATGGAGCGTGCTTGGCTCACGCCTCCAAGTGGTGCCAAGCGCCTCCTCGTGACCTTGGCAAGGTCGGTGGCCCTCGGGGGAGGCCCCGAGCCTGCTGAGGAGGCGTCGCCAGCGCTTTCCTATCACGATGGAAGGAGGTTCCCCTGGGCGGTAGCGGGCCTGAGGGCCTGCCTCTGAGGGCGGGCAGACGATGTCTTCTTCTTCTTGGGGTGGTCTCGGGAAGCCTCCTGCTTCTGCGATCTGGGTCTTCCAGTGACGCGGCCTGAAAGGCTCGTTCCAGGGAGCACACCGCGTCTTTCTCTTCACAGGGCACCGTGATGACTCCGCCACTTCCTGGCATGTTGAGGACATTGTAGCCGTGGTGAGTTATGGCCATGAGCTTGGCCAGCGCTGGGTACCCGAGGATGGCGTTGTACGGCAGGCGAATGTGGGCGACGTCAAAGTCGATGAGCTCGGTGCGGTAGTTGTGCGTGCCCCGAAGGTGACAGGGAGGCCGACCTGCCCAATCGGGACTGTGGAGCCGTCGGTGACTCCGGAGAAAGGCTTGGTTGGCTGAAGCTGGTTGTAGGGCACTTGGAGATTGTTGAATGTTTCTACGGACAGGACATTGAGCCCTGCCCCGCCATCGATGAGTGTCCTGGTGACCAGCACGTTGCTGATGATTGGGAAGCAAAGCATCGGGAGGACTCCGGCTGTGGCTGCGCACTTGAGCTGATCCGGCCGGCTGAGCGTGATGGCGCCGCTGACCACGAGAGGAGCGTGGCCCGAGCTTGGGGAGGCTGCATTTGCTTGGCAGGCGAACTGCGAAGATCGTTGAGAGCACAGGGCTTGAGCTCCGCCCGAGGATGCAAGCGGCGCGCGTGGCTCTGAAGCCCCAGCCCCTCGTCCTGATGACGGTCCTCATTTCTCCTTGGCTGCGGCGGCAGCAGAGGGAGGCCTGCGTTGCCTTGTGGGCGATCCTCGCGAGGCTGATCCCTCCAGTCTCCCTCGCGAGGCGGGTCCTGCCAGCGATCCTCGCGAGGTCGATCGCGCCACCCTTGGCACAGGCCGCGGTCTTCCCAGCGTCCTGCGTTCCTTCCTCCTCCTCGACCGTAGCACCGGTCACTGCGGTCGGGACGTCGGCCGATCCTCCCTTCTCGCACGGCTCGGAGCTCTTGACATTCGTTGGTGTTGTGGGTGTGGAGGTCGTGATACACACAGTACCGACTGCCCTTGGAAGATTCGGGCTGATCTCTGCCCCGCTTGGTGTCTGGTTACGCATGAGCACGACAGCCCCTGCGTTTCACATCTTTGGCCTTGGGTTTCTTCTCTTACGTATGCTGCGGCAGGAAGCTCGAGGAGGAGGCGCCCTTCCTCAGCCTGGCGCGCCAGGTGCCAAGTTGAACAGCTCAAGGAAGTGCACAGGTCTTCTTGCCTCGCCAGCTCCTCCTTCATCTTGGCGTCACGCCGCGCCGTCGGAGAAGGCTGACATGATGGCCTCCTCGGTCACCTTAGGAATCTTGAGGCGTGCGTTGTTGAAGCGCTGGATGTATACTGCGAGGTCTCTCTGGTTGCTGCTTGATCTGGCGCATGTCGCTCCGGCGGGTGGCGATTCGAGTACCTTGGAAGTTGGCGATGAAGCGGGTGCGCATCTCGTCCCGAGGAGGAGATCGTGCACAGAGCCAGGTTCGAGGAGCAGTGCGGGCCCGTCCTTGGCGCCATGGGAAACCAGTTCGCCATGACCTTCTCGTCTCTGTTGGCGGCTTGATGCCCTGCTCGTGAAGCTGGAGAATTCTGGGGTCAGCCGTGCCGTCGTAGCGAGGAGGCAGGTCGGCTTGAACTTGTCCGAGACCCGCGTGGCGTTGCGTGGCTTCGGTGGTGAAAACACGACACTGCTGTGCCACAGGAGGCCTTAGGTGGCGAAGATCCTGGTCTTGTCGGTCCCCATGCGCTGCAGCTGGGAGCAGCGAGGTCATGGCGTCTTGAGGCGAGCATGGTCGCGACATCTTTGGGCGAGGAGCACCGGGCAGCTTCTTGCGGGCGAGGACTTCTTGGCAGCTCTGCTCTTGCAGCGCTGGCGCTGACGGGGCGGGTTCCACCGAGGCCCTGCGCCTTGGAGCCAGGCGCCTTCTTGAGAGGAGGCGGCTGGGGTGCCCCGAACTTCGTCGCCCAGCGCGAGCGAGTGTCGGTGCTGCCAGGGCCCAGACGGCGCGGGGAGCCCCTGCGGCGCAGACGAGCTTCGGCGGCAGCGGTCGAGCCATTCTTCGTAAGCGTCATCAGCGGGGCGATAGCGCAGGAGCTTCGTTTGCAGCGATAGAGTCAGCTCGAGCCTCCATGGTAGCGCGGAACACGCGAGGCGAAGAACCAGCCGGGGTGGCGAGGAGTAGCGGTGAAGCCGTCTTGCCGCAGACGGATCTTTGGGATGGCGCTTGCTGCTCGTTCCCCACGGGGCGGTGGCGGCGTTAACCCAGCAGGTGACGGGGAGCAGCGAGGGCGCCGTCAGCAGGACCCGTCTGGCGACACGGGAAGCGAAACAGCTCGGCGCTTCAGCAGGCCCAGCAGCGTCGGAACATGGGCCGCGATAGTCGAGAGAGAACATGGCGGTGGAAGGCAATTCGGCGCACCCCTACAGCGCGCCAAATGTCGGTTAGGGTTCCATGAGACCCTTGAGGTTCGAACTCTTTGGGGTGCGCGCGGAGATCTTGCCCTCTACCTACCTGCACCCCACCGCCTCGCTAGGATCTAAGCTATGGAAAGAACAGCACAAGAGACACAAGGTTTATACTAGTTCGGGCCACCATTGTTGTGTAATACCCTACTCTAGTTTGTGTTGTGGTGGATTGCCTCTTGGGCTGATGATGATGAACAATACAAGGAAGAACAGCATCGCGAGGGTCTGTTCTTGGCTGGGGCGATGAACTGCTAGGAGGAGTTCAGTCACCCTTCTCTCTCTCTCTCTCTCTCTCTCTCTCTTTCTCTCTCTCTCTCTCTCTTTCTCCCTGAGATGCTACTCAATCCGATTCTATATGGCTCTACCCTGTGGGTGGCTAGTCCTATTTATAGGCAGAGGCCCTGGGCCTCTTCCCAAATATTGAGCGGGAAGGGCGCCAACAATTGGCCATTTGAAGGGAACATCTGGTACACTTATCTGACTAAAGTTGGTCCTCGCTTTGCCAAAGGCTCTGGTGGTGGCCTGCTTGGGCTCCACAATGACTTCCTTCCTGCCGTTGGGCTGGTCTTGGTCTCATTGCACCGAAACAGGTGCCTTTGCTTGATGCTCTCGCCTGCGCTTGCTCCCTTTGCACCAAAGAGGAAAGGAGGACACTGCGCGGGCTGGCGCTACTGGCGCCCTTGGTAAATCATGGCTTGCGTCATGGGCACCTCGTGAGGTACCCCGCCTTGATCTCTCCGCCTCCTCGCGAGCCAGCCTGATGAGGCCGTGCTTGAGGAGGCTCCGTGTCGTCCGCCCCGCGAGGCTTGGCTCCTCCTTGAGCCACGCCGCAGGCCGCTGGCAGGCAAGTCTGGGGACCCCCGTTCCCAGAACACCGACACTAGCCTATGGTATGATTGTTGTTCGTCCTACGGACTAAAACCCCCCGGTTTATATAGACATCGAAGAGGGTTAGGGTTACACAGAGTCGGTTACAATGGTAGGAGATCTACATATCCGTATCGCCAAGCTTGCCTTCCACGCCAAGGAATGTCCCATCTGGACACGGGACGGAGTCTTCAATCTTGTATCTTCATAGTCCAGGAGTCCGGCCAAAGGTGATAGTTCAGCTATCCGGACACCCCCTAATCCGGGACTCCCTCAGTAGCCCCCGAACCAGGCTTCAATGATGACGAGTCTGGAGCGTTGATTGTCTTCGGCATTGCAAGGCAGTTTCTTCTCCAAATCCTGTGCACCTGTTGAATAGTGTCCAGCTTCTCATAAATATCGCGCCTCGGCTTCCACGCCCCATAATGGCCATCTTTCACGTGTTGAATGAATGCGAAAAGCCAAGGTATTTTTACATTTACCCCCCCCCCCCTAGCTGCGCAAATGAGCCGTCTATAAAAGAGACGAGGATCCAGATCCGAATCACACCATCCTCCCTCCGCGAGCATTCATCGGTACGCCTCTGATGAAAATCCATTCCATCATGGACAGTCGACACGGCTCCTCCTCTCGTGCTCCCAGCCCTCAGCCCGGAGATTGGGAGAGATGCTCAGTCCCGCATAGTGAGCTAGTGATGCTTCAAACCAAGGGATTTCTTCCCCCAGCCTTTATGGTTCCGGTTCGAGCCGGACTCGCCACCTATAAGGCGGAAAGCAAGCGAGGCGCCCGATCCTCAAAGGGGCGGGTATGCTTAAATCTCTTATCTGATAAGAGGGCTCGGATTCCCAATTCATCCGTTTCTCTGGGGGCTCCTGGAGTTCTACGGCCTCCAGTTGCACAACCTCACGCCTGCTTCCATTTTGCATATTGCGGGCCTCGTGGCCCTCTGCGAGCTGTTTTTGGGCATCGAGGCTCATTTCGCGTTGTGGAAGAGATTGTTACGCCTTGTACCCGCTCTCACGAGGGTCAATATATCAAGTGGGCGGAGCGAGCTATGTCGCATCGCGGGACGGATATCTATCCGGACCCCAAAGAAAGCGTCTGGTAGCCTTGAGAATGGTTTTATATAGAAGGCGTCCTGCTGCGGATCCTATTGAGCGGCCTTCGGAGTTCAATAATGCTCCCTTGAAGAAAGCGCCTAAGTTGGCATCCATGAGCCCCAGAGGAAAATGAGCGAGGGCGTCCTTTACGATGGGCGAATAAGGTTGTTAGCTCATTCCGGACTGACCATGATCGGGGTCATGGCCACATGCATTATGTGGGGGGTGCAGCCGCTCCAGTATAGGGACCACCCCATGTGGGATTTCAACGGGAAGGATGATGCCACCCGTCATGGCCGCAAGGGGCCGGGATCGGTCGCCGATCTAGTGAAGATCTTGTCCCCGCTGTACAAGGGAGAAGAGGAGGATTTTCTCCGCGTCAGTCCATTGAACGGATTTTCTATGAACAGTCCTCGAAGCTGGGTAAGTGGACGTTTCTTTTTGCCCATTCGATCCATATTCCCATGGTTAAGTATCTTATTTCGTGATTTCGACGCAGGAACTGCGCCGGGCCGTAAAAGATATGAACAGCCCGCCTCCACAACCCGAGGATCCGGAGCGGTCCCTCGATCCGGCTTACCAAGAGGATCCGGACATAAAGGTGGAGCTGATCGACGGGGTATTTTACGAACTTAGCATCGACAATGCCTTGGTCGCCATTACGGCCGATTACCCTGGAATATTTCCAGCCTCACAGGTAACTGCGACCGAAGTCCCAATACCATGACCCCGGTCATGATTATTTCTGATCACCATATACCAATGGTGTTTGAGAGGTGCCTTTGAGGCGAGGAAGCGAGCCAGCGGCTAGCCAACAAGGGCATACGGCCTAGCAGGCTAAAAAGAAGTGCGGTCGGTTGAAACACCGTCATAGCGGTATGGCGTGCCACCGTGTCCCAAGGTTTGATTCTGGAAGGCATACTAGCGCTTGTGATCTTTTCAGGAAAAAGCGCTCGCGGACTATGTCAGGAGAGGTTATAATCGAGCCTCCGCCAGCCAGGGCTCAGAGCCAGGTCCGAGCGGAGGCGAACATGAAGCGTCGGATGCTCCTCCGGCGGAGGATGCCGACAGTTGTCGCCACCAACTACGAGGTGGAAGTGCCATGAATCATAGGCGCCACCAGACAGGTTCTTCGTGGCGCATGTTTCTCCCAAGAGGCATTGAATGCCTTGAGTTAGGAGATCGCACCTCCGTGCCGCTCAAAATGATCTAGCGAGCCACGAAGCAGTATGTAAAAGACATACGGGTGAGAATTTTGTGATTATATATGCAGTAGCCCCGAGACTTAAAATAGTTAGAATAACTGATTTAAGGATCATTTGTTATCTGAGATCTTACATAAAGAATACCCGACTGTCCCGGGAGCTTCAAGAGTGCAATGCCCAACTTGAGGCCGCACTAGCCGCGACAGGGGAATCCACAGAGACCCCCTCTAGTAATATATGCTTCAAAAGATAAGTAGTTTGTGAAGTGCGGCGTGTGTATAAGTCTGACAATAGTATTGCAGATGGCGCCGGGATAGATCCGGACAAGCAACATCTCCTGCGCCGGTTAAAGGCCGACGAGAATGTTCTTACAAGGGTGAGGCAAGAGAAAAATAATCTCCAAGATGCCAACACCCAGCTGGGTGAGGAACTAAAGGATGTTCGTGCCCAGCTGTTTGACTCCGTTAAGGAGAATCGGCGGCTTCGTCGCGGCATTTTTAGTAAGTGCCTGAACGAACTTTTAAAAGGAGTTCGGCGAGGAAGTCGACTAACAGGGATATGTATGTAGGTATTCTCACAGGTCGTCCTGCAGAGGAAATGCCCGGTTCTACGGGTGACCTTCTTCCCGAGCTGCTACAACTGCACGAACGAGTTCGGCAGGTGATGAAAGGTGTCGCTCAGGCCTTATGGCCATCTATCTCCATGCGCGAAGGCCTTGGAGAGCTTGCAGAGAGGCTTCATAGAACACGGCGGCGCTTCCATTTATGGAAGATATCGGCCTGCCGTCAAGGCGCCGAGGAGGCTGGGCCATGGTGAAAACAGCGGTACCAAGGCTGACCCAAACCACATGGCGAGGTCGGACTGTGGGGCTGATGGGAAGGAGATCCTGTGAGCTTAGTGTGCGGCCAAGTGGAATTGGCATAAAGTATTCCCAGCAGGATTGTAAACTAGACAACCTATTAGATGGCATTGAAGAGGAATACAATCAGTCAAGTTGACTATGTAATTAATATGACATGTAAAATGCCTTCTAGCCGGATTGTAGATCATTTGTCATAGCAGACCTTTTCGCTTCGACCTCGGGACCCAATAGTCCGGAGTGTGTCCAAATACCCTCGCGGTTATATAAAAACCGGGGCATGCGTGGAGAACAGGCGTAGGGGTCATTAGTGCTTTATCAGACAAGTGCCCAACTAGTTATGTTATATTACATGGTTAGTAAGAAACATCTTCCAGGGAGAATAGTTCCGTTAGGGGTTCCTATCCCTGGGAGGCATGCCCTAAAGTGCATGTCCGGACTGCGAAAAAAAAAGCAGAAAAGCATCTGGGGGCAGATAAATAATAGGTAAGAAATCATCTTTTAGTTCACCGACCGAATATTCCCTTAAGAGCGCTAGCTTTCGGCTTCACCCGGTCGAGGTACGTCCGGCTGACCAGCGGTAACAATCGCAGAGGTGCTCCTTTACCATCTAGCGAACAATCGAGGAGCGTGGAGGGTAAGCACAGGAGCTAAACAACCCAGCTTGGCCAAAACTTAAGTCATATCGATGCATATAATGGCGAATAAAGGGTACATGCGGAAGTGTGACACATGTGTTGGGCATGAAGCCCGTATAAATAAGCTTACATTAAAGAAGCCCCGAATATAATGGCGCGGATAGCGCGTCAAGTTTAATGCGAACAATGCATAAGCGAGCCTTGAGCTTTGCAAGAAAAAGGAGGAGAAGGAGAGAAATAAAAGACAGCTAAAGTATAAAATATAGGCGGAGGAAGGAGGCGAACTCGAGTCGGCGCTAGGCGTAGAATCTTGGGAGGCGGGCTGCGTTCCATGGGTTCGGCTCGAGTCGTTTATCCGGCGCGTTTTGCGACAATGCGCTCCGCCCGGTCAGGACTTGATCGATGATGAAGGACCTTCCCATTTGGGCTTGAGTTTGTCCTTTTTCTTGTCCGGCGGGCATAGAACTAATTCGCCAACATTGTAGCTTTGGCCGTACTTCTACCTTTGATATCTTGAGCCTCTTTGTTGATAGAATCGACACAAGCTTTTGCCACGTCCGCTCCTCCTCAAAGGCGTCCAAACTGTCTTACCGATCGAGCTCGGCTTCTCTTTCTTCGTTACATGCGCCGCGAGGTGAGTCATGAATTATGTCATGAGGCAAAACTGCCTCTGCGCCGTATACCATAAAAAATGGTGTGAATCCGGTAGTGCGATTCGGCGTGGTCCGCAGCCCCAGAGTACGAAGTCGAGCTCCTCTAACCGGTGCATATTAGATTCCTTGAGGGACCGCACTAGTCTGGGTTTAATGCCGCTCATAATTAGACCACTTGCTTGCTGGACTTGACCGTTAGTTTGAGGGTGATAGACTGAAGCGTAGTCGAGCTTGATGCCCATGTTTTTGCACCAGAGTTTGACCTCGTCGGCCGTGAAATTCGTGCTGTTATCAGTGATAATGCTATGGGGGACGATGTAACGGTGTACTACCCCTGATATGAAGTCTATCACCGGTCCGGATTCGGCCGTCTTAACAGGCTTGGCCTCTATTGTAACGCCCCGGATTCGATGCGCTGGGTGTCCTTCAGTTATTCATCGGCGTTGCCATGTCATTTGCTTGCGTGTTGCATCTTTGCCATGTCTTCATTTGCATTTCATATCATGTCATCATGTGCATCTCATTTCGCATACGTGTTCGTCTCATGCATCCGAGCATTTTCCCCGTTGTCCGTTTTGCAATCCGGCACTCCTATGTCTCCCGGCGCCCCCTTTTGCCTCTTTTCGTGTGCGGGTGTTAAACGGTCTCGGAATGGACCGAGGTTTGTCAAGCGGCCTTGGTATAGCACCGTGAACCGCTGTCAAGTTTCGGGTCATTTGGAGGTCGTTTGATACTCCAACGGTTAACCGGGTAACCGTAAAGCCTCCTTCTCTTTGCAGCCCAACACCCCTTCCAAAGTGGCCCAAAACCCAGCAAACTCCCCTCCATGCTCTCGTTTGTTCGATCACGATCATGTGGGCGAAAACCGCACCTCATTTGGACTCTCCTAGCTCCCTCTACCTATAAATAAGCCCCTCCCCCCGAAATTCGCGGATGAATCCCGCAGATGAAACCCTAGAAATCCCCCCGCACGCAGCCGGACATGTCCGTCCGCCGCCGGACAAACTCCACCGCTGCCACAGCCAATGGCGCGCCGCCACCTCACCGCCGCTGACCCTCTCTCTCCTCTGCGCCCTGCTTGAGCCAGGAGGCAGATCCGCCCCCATGGTCTCTGGATCCAGCACCGCCCGCCCCGAAACACCGTCCGCTTCGCCCGCGGCCTCCGCCGTCCGCCGCCGATGGCGGACCCGGCGCGCCCAGGATCTCCGCCGCCCGCCTCGCCGCCCGGCCGCCCGGCCAGCGCCGCCGCCTCCTCCCGTCCTCGCCGAGCGCCGCCGCCGCCCGCGCCCGTAGCCCTCGCCCCGGCAACCTCCCCGACCCAGCCATCTCCGACCCTGCTCCGGCGAGCTACTCTGGCCTGCCTCGGTCAACGCGCCCGGATCCAGATCTAGTTTCTAGGGTTGACCCTGAAATTCTCTTAGTCCCATATTTTCGTAATTTTCATGCATTTTCATCGCATCATAACTCTGCATCCGTAGCTCTGTTTCGTGTGTGTAATATGTCAAATTGTTCGCCTCGTCGAGTACATCATTTCATTCCATTGCATCATATTTATTTGAGGTCATATTGATGCCTGAATCTTCGTTGCAAGAGTGATATGTGATGTTAACCTGCTGAAACTAGTATAACTTGGTGATTTGTCATTTTTGCCATGATTGATGTGTGCATCCTATGAACTTGAGCCCTACATGTGTTTTGTAATATGCCGTGCCATCTTTACAGGTGTGTATGCCATGTATTTTTGTGATCTATGTGGTGACTAGCACAAGCATGCAAACTAGGCTTCATGATGTTGCTGATTTCAGCCCTGTTCTGCTGATATTTTTATGCCATGTAAACTTGATGCTACAGAGAGATCCATGCTTATTTTGAGAAACTTCAGTAAGGATGTTTTGAACATATGGTTATGCTATATCCATCCTTGCCCTTGTTTGCAATTATGGAGTGCCATAGCTTGAGTCAATCGAGCTCTACTTTTGCTATAAAATGTTTCCTGGATGGTTGTTTACATGTTATTCAATTTTGCCAAGGTTGTGGTAATTGATCCGTGTATGCTATGATGTTGTTCTTTCCATGTCTAGCTTCTATGCCATGTCTTCTTACTGTGAGTTGCCTTTCCATGCCATGTATTGCTCTGTGGTGAGTGGTTCAAGCTCACCAACTTGTCTACTTATTGTTGTTCCTGCCATGTTTAAATCTGTAATATAACTTGCCATGTTTACATGGGTGCCATCATATTTTCTGATCCTTTTTGGCTCATGGTCAGTAAGGTACTTTTGTTCTATGCAATTAGTAGATTCATGCCATGCCTTTGTTTGACTTTATAGCTTGCTGTAACATGTTGTTTGATAGCTCTAAACATTGCAACCTGATATTATTTCTGCAAATTCTGAAACTGTTATTAATTGCAATCTTGTCATGTGTGTTTGAGCATGTTCTAGTGATTTCTAGAGATATCTTAGTGTCCATGTTTTGTCATGCTTTACCTGTACTTCATGCCCATGCCTTTTGTTATTACGTTGAGGTCCTGTAGCATAGTGTTTTGGTGCTTGCAATATGCCTAGTTGCTGTTTTGGACAGCTTGTCCTTTAAACTTGTATTGTGTGTATGTGTTGAACCGTTGCTCCGTTTTGAGTGTGCTCTATATGAAACTTGCTTGATTTTGCATTTAGCTTCATATTATCATGTTGCATCCTTGTTTTGAGGTGTTTTCTTGATGTTTGTATGCATTTTGCATCAATGTCATGCTTATCTTGTTTTGTTCTTATCTTCTAGGCCGTAGCTCCGAATTAAATGAACTTTATATGTAACTTGACTAGAATTTCGTGTAGATCATCATGGTGCATCTTAACTTGCTGTTTAACCACTTGAACTTAAGGTTTATTCAGATCTGGAATAATTTCGAAATTTGCATATGAGGACTTACCGGAATTGTTCTATGTTGTTTCTGGCCTCATTTAATCTTGCTTTGATGTGTTGTTCTTGTTTGCATCATCTCTTGCCATGAGTAGCTTCACGTAGTCTTGTCATGCATCATGCTTCTTTGTGCATCATGCCTTGTTCATGTGTGGTGTGTTTACTATGTTGTGTGCTTCTTCTTGTTAGTTCCTGTTTCGTTGCGATCGTTAGGATTAGTTCGTCTCACGCTTGGTTAAATCTTCATGGCTTCATCTTCTTCATGGACTCGTTCTTCTTCCTTGCGGGATTTCAGGCAAGATGACCGCTACCTGGATCTCACTACTATCATTGCTATGCTAGTTGCTTCGTTCTATCGCTATGCTGCGCTACCTATCACTTGTTCCTCAAGCCATCCCAAATTGCCATGTCAGCCTCTAACCTTTGACACCTTTCCTATGCAAACCATTGTTTGGCTATGTTACCTCTTTGCTCAGCCCTCTTATAGCGTTGTTAGTTGCGGTGAAGATGAAGTTTGTTCCTTGTTGGAACATGGAGATGTTGTTCCTTGTTGGAACATGTTTACTTGTTGGGATATCACAATATCTATTGTTTAATTAATGCATCTATATACTTGGTAAAGGGTGGAAGGCTCGGCCTTATGCACAGTGTTTTGTTCCACTCTTGCCGCCCTAGTTTCCGTCATATCGGTATTATGTTCCGGATTTTGCGTCCCTAACGCGTCGGGTGATTTATGGGACCCCTTGACGGTTCGCTTTGAATAAGACTCCTCCAGCAAGGCCCAACATTGGTTTTACCATTTGCCTCACCTATGCCCTTTTATTTCCCTTGGGTTTCCGCTGCGAGGGTCATCTTTATTTAGCCCCGGGCGGTTCTCCTTCGAGTCTGGTCCAAACCGAAGCGATGTCCGGCGCCCCCAGGCAATCGGGGTTTATGCCAACCCGACGTCTGGCTCATCCGTGTGCCTGAGACGAGATATGTGCAGCTCCTATCAGGATTTGTCGGCACATCCGGGCGGCTTTGCTGGTCTTGTTTTATTCTTTGTCGAAGTGTCTTGTAGCGGGATTCGAGACTGATCGGGTCTTCCCGGGGAGAAGGAATATCCTTCGTTGATCGCGAGAGCTTATCACGGGCTAAGTTGGGACACCCCTGCAGGGTATAAACTTTCGAGAGCCGTGCCCGCGATTATGTGGCAGATGGGAATTTGTTAATATCCGGTTGTAGTAAACTTGAAGTAAACTCTTCTAAAAATACATCAACCGTGTGCATAACCGTGAGTGTCTCTTTTCGGGGTTGATCGAGAGGAGAACACGGTTTCTGGGTTATGTCTGACGTAAGTAGGAGTTCAGGATCACTTCTTGATCATTGCTAGCTTCACGACCGTTCCGCTTGCTCTCTTCTCGCTCTTATTTGCGTTGGTTAGCCACCTTATATGCTTAGTCGCTGCTGCAACCTCACCACTTTACCCCTTCCTTTCCCATTTAGCTTTGCTAGTCTTGATACCCATGGTAATGGGATTCTTTGAGTCCTCGTGGCACACAGATTACTACACCACCAGATTGCAGTACAGGTTTGCGATGATCATGGCGAGAAGCGATGCTTGCTTGTCTTGAGTTCTTCTTCGCTTCTTGATCGGGGATAGGTTCGGTCGGCAGCCTGGGCTAGCGAGGTGGATGTCGTTTGAGTTTACATTTATGTTTCATCCGTAGTCGGATGTTGTTCTCATGTATATTGATGTTGTATTCGTGTGGCATTGTATGCCTTATGTATGTATCCCCATCTAATATGTAATGTTGATGTAATGATATCCACCTTGCAAAAGCGTTTCAATATGCGGTTCTATCCTTGGTGGGACCTTCGAGTCTCTTTAGGATAGTATCGCATATTGGGCGTGACATCTATACATTTGGTGAATTTATCCACCATGACCAGTAGGTATTTTTGCTTGTGGGTTCCTCCTTTAAGGGGTCCAACCATGTCAAGCCCCGGACATGACGGCCGGGTGATGGGTATAGTTTTGAGGGCGGTGGGTGGCATGTGGCTTTGATTAGCAAAGAGCTGGCAACCGACGCATCGTTGGACTAAGTCCTGAGCATCTGCCCGGGCCGTCGGCCAATAAAATACTATACGGATGGCCTTGCCTACAAGGGCCTGGGCTGCGGCGTGGTGCCCACCGAGTCCGGCATGAATTTCAGCCAGAAGATTTCGCCCTTCCTCTTCGGAGATACGCTTTTGAAGGAGTCCGGTTGTGCTTTTCTTATAAAGCTCTCCCTCATGGACCTTATAGGCTTTAGATCGCCGTACTATGCAGCGGGCCTCGTTTTGGTCCTCGGGAAGTTCCTGCCTAGTTAGGTAGGCTAGGAATGGTTCTGTCCACGAGGCAATGACTGCCATTATAACGTGGGCTGAAGATGTTACTTCGTTGGCAGAACCATCGATTGTGTCAGAATGTTCGGTGTCGGGCAGTGCGGTTGGGTCCGGGTTGTTATTTCCGGATTCCCCCTCCCATAGTACGGATGGCTTGAACAGCCTCTCTAGGAAGATGTTGGGAGGGACGGCATCGCGCCTTGCGCCAATGCGTGCCAATACGTCTGCTGCCTGGTTATTATCCCGGGCTATATGGTGAAATTCGAGCCCTTCGAACCGAGCTGACAATTTTAGGACGGCGTTGCGATAAGCTGCCATTTTCGGATCCTTGGCATCGAAGTCTCCATTTATTTGGGATATCGCGAGGTTCGAATCCCCACACACCTCTACGCGTTGAATGCCCATGGAGACTGCCATCCGGAGACCATGTAGAAGGGCCTCGTATTCGGCTGCGTTGTTGGAGTCCGTGTACATTATCTGGAGTACGTATTGAACTGTATCTCCGGTTGGGGCGTCGAGGATGGCGCCAGCCCCCAGGCAGCCAACATTTTGGAGCCGTCGAAGTGCATGATCCAATTGGAATATCGCCCGTACTCTTTAGGGAGTTCGGCTTCAGTCCATTCGGCGACGAAGTCGGCCAAAACTTGCGACTTAATAGCTCGCCGTGGCTTATAGGTTATGTCGAATGGGAGGAGCTCGATGGCCCATTTGGCAATCCGGCCCGTCGCGCCATGATTGTTTATAATGTCATTAAGAGGTACTTGGAGGCTACTTGTTATCGAACACTCTTGGAAGTAGTGTCGCAGCTTCGGGATGCCATGAACACCGCGTCGCTATCTTTTGATAATGCGGATCTTGTGACTTGCGGAGTTAGGGCAGGTGGACACGTAGTAGACTGGTTTTTGAAGGGGGAACTTGTGTCCGTCCTTTTCTCGTTCGACGATGAGCACTGCGCTTACAACTTGATGGGTTGCCGCGATATATAATAGCATTGGTTCACCCATGTTGGGCGCGGCCAAGACGGTTGTTGCCAATAAGGCTTTGATTTCTTGAGTCCGGCCGTGGCGGCATCAAATCCACTCGAAGTGTTCGATGCGTCGGAGGAGGCGATAAAGGGTAATGCCTTTTCTCCCAAGCGGGAGATAAAGTGGCTTAAACGCCACACATCCAGTCAATTTTGTATTTGTTTGAGGTCTTTTGGGATATCCAATTGCGTGAGCTCGGATCTTGGCTGGGTTTGCTACAATTTCTCTACGGATACAATGAAGCCCAAGAGCTTTCCTGCTGATGCAGCCAGCGCATTTTTCTGGGTTGAGCTTAATGTCATATGTTGGAGATTGTCGAATGTGAGCCTCAAGTCGTCTACTAGAGTTTCGACATGCTTGGATTTGTGACCACATCGTCTCACGTATGCCTCCACTGTTTTGCCATTCGGTTTTGCGGACATGTACGAATCATGTCTTGATATATTGCGCCGGCGTTTTTGAGCCGAAGGGCATTGTGTTGAAGCGAATGGGCCATATGTAGTGATGAATGCCGTTGCGGCTTGGTCTAGCTCTGCCATCTTAATTTGGTGGTAGCCGGAGTATGTGTCGAGGAAGCACAATGAATCGTGTCCTGTGGTAGCGTCGATAATTTGATCGATCTTGCGGGGAGGAAGGATCCTTTGGGCAAGCCTTGTTAAGGTCCTTGAAATCGACACATAGGCGCCAGGATTTGTCCTTCTTTGGTACCATCACCAGGTTTGCTAGCCAATCCGGATGTTTTATATCTCTGATGAATCCGGCCTCCAATAGTTTGGCTAGATCCTCTCCCATGGCCTGTCTTTTGGGTTTGGAAAAATGCCGAAGAGCCTACTTGACTGGCTTGAATCCTTTTAGGATATTTAGGCTGTGCTCGGCCAGCCGGCGTGGGAATCCTGACATATCTGAAGGGTGCCTGGCAAAAATGTCCCGATTTTCGCGTAGGAATTCTCGTAGTGCGGCGTCTACATCAGGGTTTAATTGTGCCCCGATGGAGCCGTTTTTGTAGGGTCCGTTGGATGGACTTGGAATTTGACTATTTCGTCCGCTGGTTTAAAAGAGGTGGACTTGGATCTCTTATCAAGTGTCATGGCCTTGATGAGTTCCTCGGCCGCTAGGGCTTGGATAGTGCCTCAAGGGCCAGTCGATTGTCTTATTTTGGTAGGAGTGCTATATGCGGTCACGGCAAGAGTGATGATTCCGTTGGGCCGGGCATTTTGAGCTTCATGTACCCGTAATGGGGTATAGCTTAAAAATTGTGAATGCCTCTCGCCCTAATAAAGCGTGATATCCGCTGCTGAGCGGGGCCACTTGGAGCGTGACCTCCTCGGACCTGTAATTATCCGGTGGGCGAACACCACATCGGTGTGATTTTTCTGTCAGACACATGCTTCCGGTGAGGATTATTCCTCTGAAGGTTGTGCTGCTTCGCTCAATGCGGCTCCATTCTATTTCCATTTTTCGGAGGGTTTCCTCGTAAATGAGGTTCAATCCGCTGCTGCCGTCCATGAGTACCTTGGTTAGGCGAAAGCCGTCCACTATTGGACTGAGGACCAATGCGGCTGGTGCTCGGGCTGTTCGGAATTTAGGTTCGTCACAGGCGTTGAAGGTAATAGCCGTGTCACTCCATGGGTTTATTGTTGCTACCTGGTAGACTTCGGCAAGGCTGCGGAGTGTTCGTTTTCGCATATTATTTGATGTGAAAGTCTCGAAGACTGTTAATACCGTATTGGTATTGCTGGGCTGGTGCTTTGGAGCTAGAAGATCTTCGCCACTTTTGGCCACCTGCCGTAGTATCCAACATGCTCTAAGGCTATGAGTTGGAGTGGCGCCCTCTGTACTATGAATTTTGCAGGGTCCATTGAGCCATCCCTCCAATATGGTTCCATGCCCTTTAGAGGGTTTTTGCTTTTTGGTATTTAACCCAGGTGCCTGGTGATGGTGCACCCTTTTATTTCAGAATAGGGTTGTATTCAGGGTCGGATTATCCCAAAATTTTATTTCGGTTTTCCAGGTGCTCTCCATCGCACAGTACTTTCGTACTATGGACGCCAGGTCAGCAAAGCGTGTAATTTCACGACGACTTATGGCGTTTAGGATTCCCTTGTCCGTGCAATTGTTGCAGAAGAATGAAATTGCGTCCTCCTCGCGGAATCCTTTATCCTGTCCATAACCAGGAGAATCTGGCCCGATAATGGTGTCTTGTTTCAGCGGGCTCTTGCGGATTTGGGATAGATCGCTTATGTTGGGTGGGAGGGTGGAATTAAATTGAACCCGTCAATCTAAGATTCAGGGCCAAAGTTTCGAACTTGGAAGCTTGGGATTTTGGATGTTATCAATGGATCTAGCCCGCTGCTGTTGTAGGTTCGGGGCTTGAGTGACGTCCGAATCCCTCCGTGGGAATCAGCACGGAGGGTCGGGAATCCGGACATAATTAGTCCTTAAGATAGAAGAAGGGTCGTCGTATTGTTCCTCTACCACATCAATGTGGTGGGTAACACAGGAGAGTTGATCTCTCTCGGATCGGTTTAGGCCCAATCGATCGTATGCATAGCGACTCCTAGAGGCGGCGATGCGATCCAAGAGCTCGTTTAAGGAAGAGAGCTCCATCGGATCTAGCTGCTCGGCGAGTTCGAGTTAACGTGGAGATTTCTTTCGATGACCGAGAAGTCATCGTCGGTAGCGGCGGCCGAGCAGCGGTCATAAGAAAACCGCCTAGCCGGAGAGTTTGGCGGTGGCCAAAGCTCCTTTAACAGATGCGAGTCTTTGAAGGCGGGATGAGGCATCCTTCACGATGGCGGCACGCACGAGGAACTCTCAATGAAAGCACCAATGTCGGTGTCAAAACCGGCGGATCTCGAGTAGGGGGTCCCGAACTGTGCGTCTAGGCGGATGGTAACAGGAGACAAGGGACACGATATTTTTACCCAGGTTTGGGCCCTCTCGATGGAGGTAAAACCCTACTCCTGCTTGATTAATATTGATGATATGGGTAGTACAAGAGTAGATCTACCACGAGATCAGAGAGGCTAAACACTAGAACCTAGCCTATGATATGATTATTGTTCGTCCTACGGACTAAAACCCTCCGGTTTATATAGACACCGAAGAGGATTAGGGTTACACAGAGTCGGTTACAATGGTAGGAGATCTACATATCCGTATTGCCAAGCTTGCCTTCCACGCCAAGGAAAGTCCCATCCGAACACGGGACGGAGTCTTCAATCTTGTATCTTCATAGTCCAGGAGTCCGGCCAAAGGTGATAGTTTGGCTATCCGGACACCCCCTAATCCGGGACTCCTTCAGGTATGATAGCCTTTGATTTATGCAGATCTGAACGATTACTGTCCTGCACATAAAGAAAATACAAGCCCCCTGGCAGCTTACCGCTAGGCGGGTCATGATACCCAATTGAAGCCACTGGGGACGAAAAGTACATAACCAGGGCCGGTCTAACACTTGTTAAATAAGATGTCATACCTGTAGTATATACTTACACTTCCGGCTTATCAGTTGCATGCAGTTAGAGGTATTTCAGAGCTGTATCTGTAAACATAAGAGTATGATACTCTGGCGACTTAGAATCTGCCATACTGACGGGTTGTAGAGGCCCGGAAGATGCTTCAAATATGAGCCATAAATAGGACAGCTGGGCCCAACTTGTAAAAAACTAGAAGTCAAAGAAGAAATCTTCGAATATGAATGAAAAATCAAAAGAAATTCGAGGCTTTTGTGGGCTGCCAAGCCACTTCTTAAATGAAACTAGCCGGAGCCACTGGATTGTTCGTGTATTCTGTGAGCCTGACTCACAGTGTGCCCAATCGACATTTCAACCCTAGATAAAGTCTGGTCTTGCTCAAAGACTTAACAGGAGTACGCGGGGCCAGAGTAACAGCATACATCATGGGCCGATTTATCCAAGTTTCAAGGAAGGCGGCTTAAGAAGCTTGGATCTATCCTCACTATCTTTAAACCGTGCTCTAGCATGACAAGCCGCCGTTTGAACCTTAACGAGCTCAAATCTTGGCCGAATACGCCGTAAGATTGATCGTTTAATAGTTCGACGGATCAATCGGGATTACCCGATGGAGTTGAAGCAGCTGTTTACAGGTAGGATGACCCGGAAAGTTTATGTCCTCTTTGGTCGAATACGCCTATGTTTGGACAAACCTAGTCAAGAGGGTAGTAATGCTATGTTCTCTTTGGTCGAATGCGCCTATGTTTGAACAGGAAGCCGCCAAGTGACATACTGACAAATGTGGCGTTGAGCCGGTCAAGAGGGTACCGCCAGCTATGATTCGAATACGATCCGGAAGCCCCCAAGTGACACACTGACTAATCACGCTTCACCAGGGACCTATGTTTGAGCTGTGCTGTGCATCCAACTCTCTTTGGTCCCTCTAGATTGGGCTTCAAGACTCTTAAAATAATATGTAAGATAAAGACTCAACTTCGAGGAAGTGAAACGACAGAGGCCCTGAATTATCAGGGATGCCGACTTTATTAAACTTTCTATAATATATACATCATGTAACCGGTAGCTCAAGTATAGTAGGGCCGAAGATGAGCAATATTCCACGGTCGATGGGTCTCCTCCTCCGACTTACGTGAATCCTTGTGTTCTCAAACGTCGATAAGATCATATGACCCGTTATGCAGATTCTTGCTCACCACAAATGGTCCTTCCTAGGGCGGCGAGAGCTTATGCATGTCTGCTTGATCCTGGATGAGCCGGAGCACTAAGTCGCTTTCCTGAAAGGTTCTGGTTTTGACCCGGTGGCTGTGGTAACACGTAGGTCTTGCTGATAAATCGCCGAACGAGCCTCCACAAGATCACGCTCCTCATCCAACACGTCAAGTGCATCTTGACGTGCCTTTTCATTCTCAGCTTCCATGTAAGCCGCCACCCGGGGTGAATCGTGACGGATGTCACTAGGGAGAACCGCCTCTGCTCCATAAACCATGAAAAAGGGGGTGTAACCCGTAGATCTGTTGGGGGGTCATGTTGATGCTCCATAACACCGAAGGAAACTCCTCCACCCAACAACCCGGCATCCTTTGCAAAGGGACCATAAGTCGGGGCTTGATACCTTGCAAAATCTCTTGATTTGCTCATTCTGCCTGGCCATTGGACTGAGGGTGAGCCACAGATGAAACATCAAGCCGGATATGCTCTCATTGACAAAATTCTCTCATGGTACCTTTAGAAAGATTAGTGCCATTATCTGTTATAATGTTGTGTGGAAAGCCAAAACGGAAGATCACCTTCTTCATGAATTGAGCCGCCGTTGCTGCATCACACTTACTGACCGGCTCTGCTTCAACCCACTTTGTGAAGTTGTCAACCGCCACTAAAAGGTGGGTCCTCTTATCCTTGGACATCTTGAACGGCCCAACCATATCAAGCCCCCAAGTTGCAAACGGCCAAGTAATTGGAATCATCCTCAATTCTTGAGCCGGCACATGAGCTCGTCATGAAAATTTCTGACAGCCGTCACATCTGCTTACCAACTCTCAGCATCAACATGAGCCGTCAACCAATAGAACCCGTGATGAAAAGCCTTGGCTACAAGAGATTTAGAGCCGGCATCATGACAAAAATCTCCTGCATGAATCTCCCGTAGAATCTCACAACCTTCTTCAGGAGAGACGCAGCGCTGAAACGCCCCTGTGACACTGTGATGATGCAACTCCCCATTGAGAATTGACATTGACTTAGACCGCCGGGTTGTCTGTCTGGCCAAAATCTCATCCTCTGGCAACTCACCCCGGGTCATGTAAGCCAAATACGGAACTGTCCAATCAGGAATAGCATGAAGAGCCGCCACCAATTGTGCTTCCGGGTCAGGGACAGCAAGATCTTCCTGTGTAAGTAATTTGACAGAAGGGTTATGCAAAATATCTAGGAACGTGTTAGGTGGCACCGGCTTACGCTGAGATCCTAGTCGGCTCAAAGCATCAGCCACCTCGTTCTTCCGACGATCAATGTGCTTAACTTGATAACCCTTGAAATGACCCGCGATAGAATCAACCTCTCGACGATAAGCCGCCATGAGCGGATCTTTAGAATCCCAAGTACCAGAAACTTGCTGAGCCACCAGATCTGAATCACCAAAGCACCTCACCCGGCTTTGGTTCATCTCCTTAGCCATCCAAAGACCATGGAGAAAGGCCTCATACTCAGCTGCATTGTTAGTATAGGGGAACATTAGCCGGAGGACATAAGAAAATTTGTCACCTCGTGGGGAAGTTAAGACAACTCCAGCCCCCGGGCCCTCCAACTGTCTGGATCCATCAAAGTGAATAGTCCAATATGTGTTATCCGGCTTCTCCTAGGTGAATGCAACTCTGTCCAATCATTGATGAAATCCACGAGTGCTTGAGACTTGATGGCCGTACGAGGCACATACTTCAAACCATGAGGTCCAAGTTCGAAGGCCCATTTAGAAACCCGACATGTGGCTTCTCTATTTTGGATGTTGTCTCCTAAAGGAGCAGAACTAACCACAGTAATGGAATGACCCAGAAAATATTGCTTGAGCTTCCGGCTTCCCATGAACACTCCATACACAAGCTTCTGCCAGTGTGGATATCTCTGCTTGGACTCAGTAAGCACCTCACTGATGTAGTAAACCGGCCGTTGAACCGGGTACTCCTTGCCTGCTTCTTTCCTTTCCACCACAATGGCCACACTGACAGCCCAGCTATTAGTAGCCACATATAACAACAAAGGCTCTTTATCAATGGGAGCAGCAAGAACGGGCGGCTCGGCCAACTGTTTCTTCAGATCCTCAAACGTCTGATTAGCAGCATCACTCCAAACAAAGTGATTTGTCTTCTTCATCATCTGGTAAAGAGGAATAGCCTTCTCACCTAATCGGCTTCTGAACAGGCTTAGGACCGTAATACGACCCGCCAGACGTTGAACATCATTAATACCCGCCGGTTTAGCCAACAAAGTAATGACTTTGATCTTCTCCGTGTTAGCTTCAATGCCCCTGTTAGAAACCAGAAACCCCAAGAGCTTGCCGGCTGGTACACCAAAAACACACTTGGCCGGGTTAAGCATCATCTTGTAGACCCGAAGATTGTCAAATGTCTCCTTTAAATCATCAATCAAGGTCTCCTTCTTCCTGGACTTCACCACAATGTCATCTATGTAAGCGTGAACATTGCGACCAATCTGATTGTGAAGGCAATTTTGCACACACTGCTGGTAAGTCGCCTGGGGACTCTTGAGCCCAAAAGGCATAGACACATAGCATAAGGCTCCAAACGGAGTAATGAAAGCTGTCTTCTCCTGGTCCTTAACTGCCATCTTGATCTGATGATAACCAGAATAAGCATCCAAAAAACTCAAATGCTCACAACCCGCCGTAGCATCAATGATTTGATCAATACGAGGGAGAGCAAACGGATCAGCCGGACAAGCGTTATTTAAGTCTGTGTAATCCACACACGTGCGCCAAGTGCCATTCTTCTTAAGCACCAACACCGGGTTAGCCAACCACTCAGGATGAAAAACTTCAACAATAAACCCGGCCGCCAAGAGCCGGGCCACCTCTTCACCAATGGCCTTCCGCCTCTCCTCGTTAAAACGACGGAGGAATTGCCTGACCGGCTTAAATTTTGGATCAATATTAAGAGTGTGCTCAGCGAGTTCCCTCGGTACACCCAGCATGTCTGAAGGCTTCCATGCAAAGATGTCCCGGTTCTCACGGATGAACTCGATGAGTGCGCTTTCCTATTTCAGATCCAGGTTGGCACTGATACTGAACTGTTTAGATGAGTCGCCAGGAACGAAGTCAACCAATTTAGTGTCATGTGCCGACTTAAATTTTAACGAAGGATCATGCTCTGTGGTTGGCTTCTTCAGGGAAGTCATGTTAGCCGGGTCAACGTTATCCTTGTAAAACTTCAGCTCCTCCGTTGCACAAACTGATTCAGCATAAGTCGCATCACCTTATTCACACTCCAGGGCAACCTTGCGACTCCCATGCACTGTGATGGTGCCCTTGTAACCCGGCATTTTAAGTTGCAAGTAAACATAGCACGGCCTCGCCGTGAACTTAGCGTAAGCCAGCAACCCAAACAGAGCATGATAAGGGCTCTTAATCTTGACCACTTCAAAGGTTAAAGTCTCAGACCTGGAATCATGCTCATCTCCAAAGGCAACTTCCAAAGATATCTTACCCACCGGGTAGGCTGACTTACCCGGCACCACACCATGGAAGACAGTGTTTGACGGCTTAAGTTTTTTATCGGTCAATCCCATGCGACGAAAGGTCTCATAATAATGTATGTTAATGCTGCTACCTCCATCCATGAGTACCTTGGTAAATTTATAGCCCCCAACCTGAGGTGCCACCACCAGAGCCTGGTGACCCGAATTATCAACTCGGGGCGGATGATCCTCACAACTCCACACAATAGGCTGCTCTGACCACCGCAAATAACGTGGCACCGCCGGCTCAACCGCATTCACGGCCCTCTTATGAAGCTTCTGATCCTGCTTACATAAGCTAGTGGTGAAGACATGATATTGCCCACTATTCAACTGCTTCGGGTAGCTCTGATAACCAGACTGCTGCTGTTGTTGATTCCCCTGATTACTCTGCTGATTATAACCACCCTGATTGTCGTGGCCCTGAAACCCGGAACTTGAACCGCCGCCGCCATCACCCGGACCATGAGAACTAGACCCTGACCCGCCGTTCAAGCCATGGTGGCGCTGGATGGACTCCCTAAAGCTTCTCATTATGCTGCAATCTTTCCATGAATGAGTAGCCGGCTTCTGATCCGTTCCGTGTTTTGGACACGGTTGATTTAGCATTGCCTCAAGATCGAATCTTGCCCTTGGAGCCGGCTGTCCCTTATGACGCTGGTTATAATTGCGCGCACTGGTGTTAGCCACAAATTCATCAGCCTTGCTCTTACCGTTGCCACCCTGATTGGTAGGATTGTACTATTGTCCTTTCACGCCGCTACTCTTCTTTCCCTTTCCCGATCTTTCATCTTCAGAGTCGGGGTCCTTGGTACCATCAGAGTCGACATACTTAACAAGAGCCGCCATTAGAGTACCCATGTCGTCACAATGACGCTTGAGCCGTCCAAGCTTCTACTTGAGTGGAGTAAAGCGGCAATTTTTCTCCAACATCAGAATCGCTGACCTGACATTTATGTTATCTGAAGAGTGTATGATAGTCGAGACCCGTCGTACCCAGCTGGTTGTTGACTCGCCCTCAGCTTGAACACAGGAAATCAAATCCACAATTGACATGGGCTGCTTGCATGTATCTTTGAAATTCTGGATGAACCGGGCCTTCAGCTCCGCCCATGACCCGATGGAATTTGCCGGTAGCCCCTTCAACCAGGTACGAGCCGTCCCCTCTAGCATCATGGTGAAGTACTTGGCGTACGTAGCCACACTAACATCCAGAATCTCCATAGCCATCTCATAACTCTCCACCCAAGCCTCAGGGGGCTGGTCTGCTGTGTAATTGGGCACCTTGCGAGGGCCTTTGAAGTCCTTGGGCAAATGCTCGTTCCGTAGAGCCGCTGTTAGACACGGCACACCGAAATCTCTACAAGTTACACCAGCCTCAATTGAAGCTGTCGGGTAAGCCGGCGCATGCTGCTGAGCCGCCAGCTCAGCCTCCCGACGCATTCTACCTTGGTCCACCAAATTCTGTGCATTAGCGCCATTGCGCATCGGGTCATGTCCATGAGGCTCGATACGACACTGCTCCGTACTCGAAACTGCTGGCGAGTCAATGTGCCTACTGTAGCTCCGGCTTGGACGAGGGGTTGAATGAACCCGGTCACGACTATAGGAATAAGCCTGCTGCTGTACCAAAGCCGTTTGAAGAAGCTCCCTCGCCCTACGGGTTTCAACCGCCATCGGTGTCTCGCCCTCAACTGGCAGAGACGCCAATCGTGTAGCTGCAGCAATCATGTTGTCCAGAGGGGTGGAATAATGACCCGGATGGGTGTTATTCACATGTGGAGAGCCTGTCCTGCGTGGCTGAACCGGCGCTCCACCCCCTGGTGCCTCAACCGTTTGATTTATCACCGACGGGTTACTAGCCCCTGCTCCGGGTGTATTGAAGAGGTTCCGTGCTCATAAATTGAGGGCAGACGACTCTGGCGCTTTCTGTCAGGACCCCGATTCCAAGTCACATCGATCTAGACGGTAACACCTCATATCACTTTGCGGCCTCACGGACGGTATTCCCACGGGTGTCGCCTTACCATGGCCTGGGACCGTTTGCGTCTTTTGGCTCACGTATATGATAGTGTCGCTAGCATCCATATGACAAAGAACCCGGGCCGACATGGCTAGTCGTGAACCCTAAGCGGCACTAACCCATGGGGACAGGCATACATGAATCACATCGAGCATGTCGGTCATCATCGTATGAATTCGGGCTGTAGCACTGGCTATGAGACTCCGGTATCCCGGGCTGTAGCAGCTAGGCAGGACTCGAATATCACCGCATGACATTTCCCGAAGGACAGACATAGGAACGAAGTGAAACACATGCCGGCCAGTCAAGTGTCCAAGCAGTAGTGCTGGGCTAGCAGGACTCCGGTGAACCGGGCTGTAGCGGACTACTATCGCTCAGAAGCACGAGACTACATTTCCCCATATGAGAGGCTGCCAAGGATAAACAACTAGTTTGTCGGATCCCACACATACCAAGCATTTCAAACATACACACAATATGCTCAATATGTGTAGATACAACATGGCATCACAACATATTTCTACGACTCAAATATTTATTCATTAGGCTCCGAGGAGCGAGATATTACAAACATGGGTCTCATGACCCAACACTCAGAGCATACAAGTCAAAGCACAAGCGGAAGCTTAACATGTCTGAGTACAGACAACTATAAATGAAAAAGGCTGAGAAGCCTGACTATCTACCACATCCTGCCGAGGGCACAAGATCGTAGCTGAGGTAACAAGCTAAACGTTGAAGTCCAAGCGGAACTACTAGCGAGACTGACGTCTCTCTGCAAAACATAAAATAAGCAAACATGAGTACAAACATACTCAGCAAGACTTACATCAGAACTATCTACATATGCATCATTATCAACAAAGGGGGTGGTGGAGTTTGACTGCAGCAAGCCAGCTTTGACTCGGTGGCTATCCTGAACTACGACTGCAAGTAACTCCTTTGAGGTGGCGCACACGAGTCCACATATTCACCATATCAATACACCACTATGGACCCGATCCCGTCTCCCTACGAGAACGCCATCCATAGCACTCACGCTTATCTTGCGCATTTTAGGGTATCCACTTTCACTTGTCTATGAACTATGCAAGGGGTCCAAGTTTCCATATCCGAGGAATCCGGCTATTCGAATAGATAATGATAACCCTGCAGGGGTGTACTTCTTCACACACGCTCTCGCCACTTATCGCCCTGTACACGTCATGTATGTAACGCCCCGAGACCGATGCTCCAGAAGACTTCCAGCTATTCCGGGTTTCGCCGTGTGTTCCATCTGTGTCTGCCCTTTTATTTTTGCATTGCATCATGTCATCATGCCATCATATCATTAATTTTTTTAAAACTCTTCTAAATAAATTGCATGGATTTCTCGATCCATTTAAATCGAGGGAATTCACTTGTGACTTCTCTTTATAACATACCCTCCCGATATTAGGGAGCTATATAAAATATTCCTTTGTTTTGGAATCACCATAACCCACTTGCATAATAAATCCCATGCCTTTTCTGCTCCGAGTTGACCTCAAAACCTTGCCAATATTATTTCATCATTTTCCGGAGCTCCACCAAAAATCCTCAACATTTTTGGCCACACCAAACCTAGTCCCAATTCAAGACCATTTGAATTATATTCAAATGAATTTGAATTTAATTCCTTCAATCTTGCCACTTCTATTTTTCTGTGGTCATGCTTATTTTTATGAGTCCAGGAAAATTGTCCTCGTTCCCAAATTCTTTCCCTAACCCTCTCTTTCGTTTTGTCTCTCTTTAATTGTTTTCTGCTTAGAAAATATAAGAGAGAGAGAAGAGAGAGAGCCCAGCCCTGCCTCCTGGGCCTCCCAACCTCCCGCAGGCCCAGCTCCTCCATGGCCCAAGGCCCAGCCGGCCCCTGCCTACCTAACCCTAGCCCCGACCCCCTCATCTCGATCTCTCCCTCTGGCCGCGCCTCCTCTCGATCCCCATCTCCCTCTCGCCTCTCATGGCGCCCGCATCAGCCGGCCCCCTTCCTCTCCTCCTCCATGGCGCCTCCCTTCTCGGCGCCCGGCGCCAGAGCCCCATCTCCCTCACTGCGGCCTCCTCCTCGCCCTTCCTTCTCCGCTGCTGCCATGTCCCATGTGCCCGCCGTCTGGCGAGCTCGCCGTCCGCCTCGCGACCCCGTCGCCGCTTCCTGCCGCCGGCGACCCCTCTGACCGTCTTGCCGCTTTCCCCACACCCCTTCTCCTCCCCGATTTATCCTCGCCCGCCACCTCATCTACTCAGCGTCGCCTCCGCGCCAGCTCCTCCGCCGGATGTCGCCTCTGTCAGAGCCGGCAGCAACTACAGCTGCACCTTCCCCGATGCCATCTCGTGCTCGCCTTGACCGATTAAATCGCCGCCGCCATCCTTCAAGCCTCCACGCGGTTCCCCACCGCACCTCTCCGAGCAGGAGCTCCGCCTCCCTGCTCGCGCCAACCGGTGCGGCGCCTCCTCCCGGCCTCCTCGCACCCATCCGCCCTGCTGGCGTTGTAGCTCCGGCCCGACCTCCGTCTCGCAATAGCGGTGTTGCTTGCTGCTGTTTCGCCCGTCTGGTGACCCCTCGGGCGCCGTGTTGCCATTCGCTGGAGATCGCGTCGTCTTCTTGCCTCCTCCTCCGGCGTGGAATTAGCCAAGTGCCGTCTCGGGATTCTCCAAGTACCGTGACTGCAGCCGGTGTGTTTTTTGTCAAGTCCACTACACGGGTGCGACTACATCCGAGGTGGATTTCGTCAAGTACCCCTTCGGATTCGTCAAGACCCTCATGTACGACTACACCCGGTGATGCGTCAAGTACCTCTACCGTTGACCCCGTGGGCGTCAAGTTCATCTACGAAAATGAGTACAACGACCGTTGACAAGCTTTTCGCCAAGTACCTCTCAGACCCGACAAGTACCCCGATGACGTGTGTACCACTACCGTCGACCCTCGAAGACCCCGTGGACCCCGAACATCCACGGGACATGAATAACTACTTCCACTACGAGATGTACCACTACCATCGAACGTGAACGACTACTTCCACGACGTCCATGAACCACTACTTCCACTACGACCCGAGAACGTCTACTTCCATCTACTTCCCTCGACGAACTTGTCCCGTTCCGAAAAGGCACGCTTCAAAGGTATACCCGCCGGAACGACCGCCCGTGGACGAATGCATATGTTGTATGAGATGCCCGTTTGCACCGTGTCCGAAATTGTCGCTCGCTTGTTCCTCCTCGTTGCCATGCCGTCGTCTCGTGGGAACCCGGTAACCGGGAACACCCCACCATCTTGCTCAACTCGCTTCCGTCACACTTTCTTTTGCACCGATATCTCCGTGAGCTACTGGAACCGAAATGTTGCCGTGGCACCATTTTCGTTTCGCCGCCGTGGCACCCTTTCGTTCCGCCATGGTGACCAAATGCTTCAAAACATGCTCATGTCAACTTATAATAAAAATAGCATAAAACTTGCACATGTCATCCGCATCATGATAACAACATTTAAATGTTTAAAATTGTTGTTTGCATTAATTTGCTTAAATGCCATGCTAAAATGATTTATTTCATAACTAAATAACCGTAGCTCGGATTTAAATAAATTATATATGTAAATGGGGTAGAAAAATGCATAGAGTAACATGGTAGCATTACTTCGCATGTTTAACATCTCTAAAATATGTTTTAGGGCAGAACAGTAGCAAATTCGAAATACGAACATGAGGATTTTCCGGAATTGTTGTTTGTTATTTCCGGCCTCATTTAAACTTGCCTAAATAGATAGTTTATTTATGCTTCACCTCTTGCCATGTTTAATAACATTTAATATTGTTGAGTACCTATTCGGGAGAGAACTAAATAAGTGATGTGGTGTTTTGTCAATATGCAACCCGTTTCATATTGAGCTCCATTTAACTTGTAGTGTTGTTTGATGCACTTTGCCATGCCATGCCTCATTAAACCGGACATGCATCATACTTGTTTGTGCATCATGACATGTTTATGTGATGGTTGTTTACTATGTTGTTTGCTCTTTTCCGGGTTGCTTCTCTCGTTAGCTTCGGTTTCGTTCCGGAGTTGTGAGGATTCGTTCGACTTCGTCCGTTTGTCTTCTTCATGGAATCGTTCTTCTTCCTTGCGGGATTTCAGGCAAGATGACCATACCCTCGAAATCACTTCTATCGTTGCTTGCTAGATGCTCGCTCTTTTGCTATGCCTATGCTACGATGCCTATCACTTGCTTATCATGCCTCCTATGTTGCCATGTCAAGCCCCTAACCACCCTTTCCTAGCAAACCGTTGTTTGGCTATGTTACCGCTTTGCTCAGCCCCTCTTATAGCGTTGTTAGTTGCAGGTGAAGAGGAAGTTTGTTCCTTGTTGGAACATGGAGATGTTGTTCCTTGTTGGAACATGTTTACTTGTTGGGATATCACAATATATCTTATTTAATTAATGCATCTATATACTTGGTAAAGGGTGGAAGGCTCGGCCTTATGCCTGGTGTTTTGTTCCACTCTTGCCGCCCTAGTTTCCGTCATACCGGTGTTATGTTCCCGGATTTTGCGTTCCTTACGGTTGGGTGATTTATGGGACCCCTTGACAGTTCGCTTTGAATAAGACTCCTCCAAAGAAGGCCCAACATTGGTTTTACCATTTGCCACCTAAGCCTTTTTCCCTTGGGTTCTGCAGACTCAAGGGTCATCTTTATTTTAACCCCCGGGCCAGTTCTCCTCCTAGTGCTGGTCCAAACTAGAGCCAATTGCGGTGCCACCCCGAGGCAACTTGGGGTATCGTCGGTTGCCGTACGTAGTGTTCATCTGGTGTGCCCTGAGACCGAGATATGTGCAGCTCCTATCAGGATTTGTCGGCACATCCGGGCAGCTTTGCTGGTCTTGTTTTATTGCTGTCGAAATGTCTTGTAGTCCGAGATTCCGAGACTGATCGGGTCTTCCCGGTAGAAGGAATATCCTTCGTTGACCGTGAGAGCTTATCATGGGCTAAGTTGGGACACCCCTGCAGGGTATTATCTTTCGAAAGTCGTGCCCGGTTTATGAGGCAGATGGGAATTTGTTAATGTCCGTTGTAGAAAACCCGGTTGACCTTAACTAAAATACATCAACCGCGTGTGTAATCGTGATGGTCTCTTCTCGGCGGAGTCCGGGAAGTGAACACGGTGTTGGAGTTATGTTTGACGTAAGTAGTTTCAGGATCACTTCTTGATCATAGTTGTCCGACCGTGCTTTGCTTCTCTTCTCGCTCTCATTTGCATATGTTAGCCACCATATATGCTAGTCGCTTGCTGCAGCTCCACCTCACTACCCTGTCCTACCTTTAAGCTTAAATAGTCTTGATCTCGCGGGTGTGAGATTGCTGAGTCCCGTGACTCACAAGCACTTCAAAACCAGTTTGCAGGTGCCGATGAAACCGTGCAGGTGGCCTTTTCGAGCTCAAGGAGGAGTTCGATGAAGATCTTGTTCATTGTGTTGTTTCGTTTCAGTTGATCAAGAGTGGAGCCCAGTTGGGACGATCGGGATCTGTGTAGCATTTGGGGTAGTCTTCTTTTATTTTGGTTCCGTAGTCGGACCTTGATTGTATCTGTATGATGTAATGCTTTACTCATGTATTGTGTGAAGTGGCGATTGTAAGCCAACTATGTATCTCTTTGCCTTATGTATTACATGGGTTGTGTGAAGATTACCTCACTTGCAACATTGCTTTCAATGCGGTAATGCCTCTAAGTCGTGCTTCGACACGTCGGAGATATAGCCGCATCGAGGGCGTTTCAATGTACCTCGGCAACCTTCAAGCGGAAGCCGGGCGAGGGAGTCGGCCACGACCTGACTAAACACACAAGTCTCTAGTCCAGGTTTATCGCCTATTCGGGTTCCATCCGCAAGGAGATCCGGCCGCGGTGTCGCTCACGGCCCCAAACGATGTGTGCAGGGTTCCCAAGCCCACCAACCGGGTGGCACTTGGTACACCGGGCCACTGTGCCTAGTCTGTCCCAAGCCCACCTGTACCGGGTGCCACTTGGTAGACTACTAACACCACCTACAAACACCAGAAACTAGTTGCAACTCCTAGACAGAGATCAAGTGGATTAATAAGTCGAGAGGGGTCGAGTTACCGGAACCCAATGTGTGGTAGTAACTGTTCATGGATCACAAACACAGAACTCAGTTCCTGAGGACGGCTGCAATGAGACAACCCACCATGTACTCCTACATGGCCTCTCACCGCTACCTTTACCAAATCGTGTTCACACACTTAGCTCACACACAGTAGGACATGTTCACCACTTTCCAATTCATTCCCGATGAATCAGACCTGACTCAACTCTAAGCAATAGCAGGCATGACAAGCAAACATGAATGAGTAGGCACATCAGGGCTCAAACAACTCCTACTCATGCTAGTGGGTTTCATCTAATTACTGTGGAATGACAGGTCATGCAGAGGATAAAGGGGTTCAGCTACCGCAGCAAGTAACACATGAGTCGTTGTTGTCCTAATGCAGTAAAATAGAGCAGGAGCGAGAGAGTGGGATTATATCGGAATGAACAAGGGGGTTTTACTTGCCTGGCACTTTCAAAGATAATATAGTTCTTCATGGGTGTCATCGAATTCATCGTCGGGATACGCCTACCGAGAGGGAACAAGCACCGACAAACAAGGAAGAAACACAATCAATGCAATGCAGCAATATGATGCATGATCATGACATGGCAATATGCTGTGATTTGGGCTAATGCAACAACAAGTCATTTTGATTGAAGTGGAATTCAAAACTATATCAAATCCCAACTCCAAAACTATTATCAAAGTTGCCCTATTCATGTTTCATCCTAAACAGTGAAGTTAACTTGATCAAACATGCATGAAAATTGGTAAAGATGGATAGATTGGATTTTTCTGATAATTTTTCATATATAAATTATTTAGTTTGGAGTTACGGTTGAATTACTATGAATTTTACAAGTTTTGCTAATTTTCTAGAATTTCCTGGGTTAAAATAATTACAGAAATCATTATTGTGTCAGATTGAGGTCAGCACTGCGTCAGCAGTCAACCTGGGTCAAACCTGACGTGTGGGGGCCACACGTCAATGACTAACTAAACTATCCTAGTTTAATTAGCACTAACCTAGGTTAAGTTAATTAAGTTTAAACCTAAACTAGATTAGTTAGCCGGGCGGGGCCCGCATGTCAGTGGCTCTGTGGAAGTCAAACTAGGGTCAAACCTGGGTCAACTCGCTGGAGTTGACCCGCGCCTCGTCGCTGGCGGAGCCAGAGACGGCAGAGAGCGTCGGGATTCGCCCTCCGATGACCAAAAGAGTGGCGGAGGGGCTTAACGTGATGCGGGCGCTCCCCCGCATCGAGTGGTGGTGGTGGTTGGACCGGGGGTGGCCGGAAACGGCGCCGGCGTCGAGCCAGGCGGCGGCCGGAGTCCGGTGAAGAGGGACAGGGCGCTATAGGGCACGAGAGGAAGAATGGTTAGGTGCTCTGGGTTCCCGGGAACGCGCCGAGGACGACAGCGTGCTCGGACGCGACGTGTGGGGGCTCTAGCCGCGGCGACCTCGTGGCCGGCGGCGATGAGCTTCGGGCTTGATAGGAAAACAGGGCTACAGAACGGGAACAGAGGGGGAGAGCGAGGGGAAAGCAACAGGAGCTCACAGGGAGTTCGTCGGCGGTCTCATTGGGCTCGGGGAGGCGCTGAAGACGGCGAATCGGGGTCGGCAATCGGCGGCGCCCGAGGTTGAAGACGATGGTGCGGAGGCGTTGCAGAGCTTCCCGCTCGCGTGGCTCGGTGAGGGGGGTCGAGGACGGAGTGGCGGAGCTTGTGGGCTAGTCGGGGAAGCGAGGGAGGGCCGGTGGCCGTGGTGGAGCTCGTTGGTGGCGGCGGCTCCGTTCGGGTGAGCTCAGGGAAGGGAGCCAGGGGGGAGAGATGGAGCAGCGAGTGAGGGAGAGGAGCGAGGGGACACGGGGCGTCGTCGTGGCGTCGCTAGGAGGCCCGGGAAGCAGGAGGTGGCGTGCGGTGGCCGTGCGCGCTCGCCACGCACCTGCCTGTCCTCCTGGCAGGAGGAAGAAGACAGGGGAGGCGGCCAGTGGGCTGGGCTGGATGGTTGGGCTGCCAGCTGGGCCGCCAGGTGGCCTGGCCAGGTGAATGGCCCAGGTGGGTTTTCCTCCCTCTGGTTTTTCTAATTCTGTTATTTCTATTTTGTTCTGTGTTGTTTTAGTTTAGTAAAATACTATACCATTTTATAAAATCCTGAAAATAGTTATGTGGCTAGAACTAAAATATACCAAACCACATAAAGTGTTCCAGTATTATTGGACATATATTATTTATATATCAAATATATATCCAATGAAAATAGTTATTGAATTAATTCAAAGGCCCAAAATAAATGTTTCAGTCATTCCAAAAATATTGGTTTGCATTTTATTCTTGCCAATATTTTTCAAAGCTGAAAAGGAACATTTCCTTGGAAACATTTGAAGCAATTTTTAATGTTGATCATTTTTTTTAAATGATTTCTGAGGCTCTCCAATTCCCCAATTCAAATTTAAAGAATTTTAGACATGATGCATGGATGTAAGAAAAATCAAGCAAAGGCTGATCTGGGGCTGTGACAGCTCACCCCCACTAAACAAGAATCTCGCCCCGAGATTCAAGACGTGAGGTAAGAAGAAAAGGGGAGTCATAAAACTATCACAATCTTCATGATCCATTTGCCCTTCTCGAAGATGTTGATTCATTCCATCATCTTGGTCTTGACGTTATTGCTTTCGAGATCTTCACTCGACACGACAACAGAAAGAAGGGGAAAACCCTACAGGATTTAATCTTCTTGAAGATCGAGCAACTCGAGATCAGTTCATGGAGAGACGTAAGAACAACTCTCAAGTCGAGGCACCAAACACACATTAGGAACGATGGTAAAGAAATGGATGACGAAGGTTCAAATTGGTAGGCAACCATTCCACGCTTAAGTAAAATGGTGCATGGTTTCAAAGTAACAAGGAGATGATTGCCATGCTTCCATAACGGGACACCTAAGGAAAGGTGATGCAAAAAGCTATTCCCTTAAGTGGCAAAAAGAATTACTTTTGATTCAGAGATCATTGAAACTCTTCATACCAGCCTAAGGCAATTCACAAGGATCGTTTGGCGGAGTGCAAAAGAATGGCATACCCAGACTAGAATGGATGATGTGGACTACCTTGTTGAAGACAACGCAATGGATGATTTGCTTATCATCGGAAATGGATGGGACCCATGGTAAGTCCACTTTTGAGGATGATCCTAAACAACAACTGCCGAGGAGGGCAGCCCATAGTGAAAATGGCACAGTGGGGTGCAAGCTGGAAACAAAATGCAAATTCTGGGAATGTCCCAACCATCATATCTGCCTGAGATTCAGATCCGATTGATAATAGGATACTCCAGTCTCAGCATGTCTGAAAAGAAAGGTTGCAACACAAATCAGCGAGATGACGTTGCGAGATTCTCGGGATATGAACTACGATAGCAAGCTCCAAAACATGAGCTGGTTCTGCTACACACATGTGGACATGCTGTCCTAGACAAGCATTACCACCTAGTAGTCTTATAATAAAACACTACCGAGTTCAGGTGGGGAACCATAATCGATGATATTGAAGTCCTTGCATAAGGCATGCTCTTAAGAAGGAACTTCCTTTCCTTGACAAATCAATCAGTGGCTTGGTGTGCTAGGGAATACATATGGAATGAAGATGATTAGTCTATCAGACCATAGAAAACTTCGCACATGCATGACCGACTTGGGATGATTCCACAGGAGGCAAACAAGCTTTCTCGAATCCACGGCGACAACTTACATCAAATGCACGTGAGTTCGAGGAAGTCACTTCTTCCATCCAAGCATAGGCTTCATGAACGGATCACGAAGGCATTGCTTACAAAGTTTTCAACACTAGGTTGATGTTCAACATGACTCATGGGGGAGACAATATGCTGCTGATGGGCTCAACAACAACTCATCGGAATTTCCATATCACTGGACTTCCACCATCATGTGAACACGGTGATAGCATTGGTCAGACCAAAAGATGTAATGGGGTATGCTCGAGGAATCAACCACGAGTAAGACAATCATTACGAACATCGTTGGTTCTGATTTGACTTGACGATGGCCCACACTCAAATCAAAGGATTGATAAGACAATAGGTCCAGCAACTGATCACGGGGATCATTCAATGAAGATATCATCTTTCTTCAACACACACTACGCAAGAATATCCCTTTGGAACGAGCTAAGTCAGGCAAGCTTTTATCTTCCAACTCTCCAAGTTGTTGTCTAGCTTAACCAACTAGCTCAGGGATATCCAACACCGATTCTTGGAGAAAAGGGTGGTTCACAAGAAACCAACTTGATCACGAGCTCAACATAACAGTCAGGAAACAACCCGGTAACACTTCCAAGAAGACATTTGGAAAGTCACGAACCACCGGTATGTTATTAAGCTCGAGAACAATCTTGCTTTTCAGGGCAAGACGATATGATCAAATAAGCAAGGGATTGAATAATCCTAACTCATTGATCAAAGGGTGCACCAGAAATAAGGACTAGGTTGCACGATTAACCTTAGGATGATGATTTAGCAACCAACACGCTAAGAATGAGGATAATGTCCATTAGCTACCAAGCAACGAGTTGCTCGGAGTATTGATTTCACACATCACAATTCACTTGTCGGCATTCCAGTTACAACAACTCGGGACCGAGGAATGAATAATGATGGCGAGAAGTATCACTGCATCAAGAATTCATAAGAGAAGGTGCAATTCTCATGACGTTCCTGACATAAAGTGGGTAATGTCGGGATAGAACAGAATCAAAAGCGGGATGGCATTTTGACCTGCGGAATACAACTGCTTTGACCCAATCCTAGATATGGATGAGGTACTGGAGTTTGTTTCTCCAAGTCATTCCGAAATAAAATGGTTTGACGGACCACAAGAATTATAGGCATTGATGAACGAATGCACGCATACTCTTGATTATCAATTGATAAAGGAGAGTCAGAATACAACTAAAGAGAGCAACTCAAAGGAACATATAATTTTCTGAGTTGTGGATGCATAGATTAGTATGTCGAGCAAAGGTCAACATTTCTTCCGGATAACCCATGCAGAAAGGTTGAACTGGCAGAGTCACAAATAGGATGGAGAACTCATCGAGGCCACTTCTGTTGTGGTCTTTTGATCCAACAAACTTCTGCCATAAGTGGTTCATGGTATTTGGAAGAAGGATATACCACGGACCTCGAGGACTAATGCAAAGGTTACTAATATCCTAAGGGAACTAGCAAATACTAACAACATGAAGTAGGGTGAATCTCGGGTTCAAGAACCCAGGAATAGAATACCTACTAACTAAATTGCATCACGGGATGCTTTCGAGAATGATGGCCAGAATCATCACACTGGGGATACAAAAGTATTACTAAATTGCTAGGTGACTTCCTAAACACCTAGGGTCATAATAATAGCTCCAACATCTACGCCGAGGCAACAAAGTACCCCAACTTACCGATTAGTGTGCTTATTCTGACCATAAAGGACATTGGGAATGGAAAGAAAGGATTTGCAAATGCATCAGACTATTTAGAGACCTGGGATGACTCAGACAGCATAACGGCTGTAAATGCTCAAAATGATTTGAGACATCCTGAAAAAAATGGTGGCATAACCACTCAACATCACAATATCAAGGTTCCGAGATCAACAGTTATCATACAGAAATAGTAGGAACTGAACGGGGGCTTAAAACCAACAATCTTAAAGGTCTATGGATTAGTAACACGTCATCCTGATAGATAGATGAGAAGCCTAGTTCTTAAACCCCGCAGAAGAGAAGAGGTTGACTCAGATCAGAAGGCCATGAGGTATAAGGAGTAAAAAGAGCCTTACGTTCCCTTCCACAATCAATTCCCTTATACAACTAAAGCATTTCTAGACACAACTTCACCAGTTTGGCTTGGTAATCCTACAGCAACAGTCTCTCGATACCAACGCTGTCAGACCCGATTCCAAGTCACATCGATCTAGCCGGTAACACCTCATATCACTTTGCGGCCTCACGCACGGTATTCCCACGGTGTCGCATTACCATGGCCCGGACCGCTTATGCCTTTTGGCTCACGATATGATAGTGTCGCTAGCATCCATATGACAAAGAACCCGGCCGACATGGCTAGTCGTGAACCCAAAGCGGCACTAACCCATGGGGACAGTATACATGAATCACATCGAGCATGTCGGTCATCAACGTATGAATTCGGGCTGTAGCACTGGCTAACAGACTCCGTATCCCGGCTGTAGCAGCTAGGCAGACTCGAATATCACCGCGTGACATTTCCCGAAGGGATGACATAGGAACGAAGTGAAACACATGTCGGCCACCAAGTGTCCAAGCAGTAGTGCTGGGCTAGCAGGACTCGTGAACCGGTCAGAAGCGGACTACTATCGCCGGAAGCACGAGACTACATTTCCCCATATGAGAGGCTGCCAAGGATAAACAACTAGTTTGTCGGATCCCACACATACCAAGCATTTCAAACATACACACAATATGCTCAATATGTGTAGATACAACATGGCATCACAACATAACTCTACCACTCAAATATTTATTCATTAGGCTCGAGGAGCGAGATATTACAAACATGGGTCTCATGACCCAACACTCGAGCATACAAGTCAAAGCACAAGCGAAGCTTAACATGTCCGGGTATGCATAACTATAAATGAAAAAGGCTGAGAAGCCCGACTATCTACTACATCTCGCCGAGGGCACAAGATCGTAGCTGAGGTAACAAGCTAAACGTCAAGTCCAAGCGGAACTACTAGCTAGACCGACGCCTCTCTCGCAAGACATAAAATAGCAAACGTGAGTACAAACGTACTCAGCAAGACTTACATCAGAACTATCTACATATGCATCATTATCAACAAAGGGGGTGGTGGAGTTTGACTGCAGCAAGCCAGCTTTGACTCGGTGGCTATCCTGAACTACGACTGCAAGTAACTCTTTTGAGGTGGCGCACACGAGTCCACATATTCACCATATCAATACACCACTATGGACCCAATCCCGTCTCCCTACGAGAACGCCATCCATAGCACTCACGCTTATCTTGCGCATTTTAGGGTATCCACTTTCACTTGTCTATGAACTATGCAAGGGGTCCAAGTTTCCATATCCGAGGAATCCGGCTATTCAATAGATAATGATAACCCTCAGGTGTACTTCTTCACACACGCTCTCGCCACTTATCGCCTCAGACACGCCATGTACCTCGGCAACCTTCAAGCGGAAGCCGGCGAGGAGTCGGCCACGACCGACTAACCACACAAGTCTCTAGTCCAGGTTTATCGCCTATTCGGGTTCCATCTGCATGGAGATCCAGCCGGGGTGTCGCTCACGGCCCCAAACGATGTGTGCAGGGTTCCCAAGCCCACCAACCGGGTGCCACTTGGTACACTGACCATCTTTGTGCCTAGTCTGTCCCAAGCCCACTGCATCGGGTGCCACTTGGCAGACTACTAACACCACCTACAAACACCGTAAACTAGTTGCAACTCCCGGACAGAGATCAATTGGATTAATAAGTCGAGAGGGTCGAGTTACGGAACCCAATGTGTGGTAGTAACTGTTCATGGATCACAAACACGTAACTCAGTTCTCGAGGACGGATGCAATGAGACAACCCACCATGTACTCCTACATGGCCTCTCACCGCTACCTTTACCAAATCGTGTTCACACACTTAGCTCACACACAGAGGACATGTTCACCACTTTCCAATTCATTCCCGATGAATCAGACCGACTCAACTCTAAGCAATAGCAGGCATGACAAACAAACATGAATGAGTAGGCACATCGGGCTCAAACAACTCCTACTCATGCTAGTGGGTTTCATCTAATTATCGTGGAATGACAGTCATGCAGAGGATAAAGGGTTCAGCTACCGCAGCAAGTAACACATGAGTCGTTGTTGTCCTAATGCAGTAAAATAGAGCAGGAGCGAGAGAGTGGGATTATATCGGAATGAACAAGGGGGTTTTGCTTGCCTGGCACTTGTGAAGATAATATAGTTCTTCATCGGTGTCATCGAATTCATCGTCGGGATACGCCTACCGAGAGGGAACAAGCACCGACAAACAAGGAAGAAACACAATCAATGCAATGCAGCAATATGATGCATGATCATCACATGGCAATATGCTGTGATTTGGGCTAATGCAACAAGTCATTTTGATTGAAGTGGAATTCAAAACTATATCAAATCCCAACTCCAAAACTATTATCAAAGTTGCCCTATTCATGTTTCATCCTAAACAGTGAAGTTAACTTGATCAAACATGCATGAAAATGGTACAGATGGATAGATTGGATTTTTCTGATAATTTTTCATATATAAATTATTTAGTTTGGAGTTACGGTTGAATTACTATGAATTTTACAAGTTTTGCTAATTTTCTGGAATTTCCTGGGTTAAAATAATTACAGAAATCATTATTGCGTCAGATTGAGGTCAGCACTGCGTCAGCAGTCAACCTGGGTCAAACCTGACGTGTGGGGGCCACACGTCAGTGACTAACTAAACTATCCTAGTTTAATTAGCACTAACCTAGGTTAAGTTAATTTAGTTTAAACCTAAACTAGATTAGTAAGCCGGGCGGGGCCCGCATGTCAGTGGCTCTGTGGAAGTCAAACTAGGGTCAAACCCGGGTCAACTCGCCGGAGTTGACCCGCGCCTCGTCGCCGGCGGAGCCAGAGACGGCAGAGAGCGTCGGGATTCGCCCTCCGATGACCAAAAGAGCGGCGGAGGGGCTTAACGTGATGCGGGCGCTCCCCCGCATCGAGTGGTGGTGGTGGTTGGACCGGGGGTGGCCGGGAACGGCGCTGACATCGAGCCAGGCGGCGGCCGGAGTCCGGTGAAGAGGGACAGGGCGCTATAGGGCACAGGAGGAAGAATGGTTAGGTGCTCTGGGTTCCCGGGAACGCGCTGAGGACGACAGCGTGCTCGGACGCGACGTGTGGGGGCTCTAGCCGCGGAGACCTCGTGGCCGGCGGCGATGAGCTTCGGGCTCGATCGGAAAACGGGGCTACGGAACGGGAACAGAGGGGGAGAGCGAGGGGAAAGCAACAGGAGCTCACAGGGAGTTCGTCGGCGGTCTCATTGGGCTCGGGGAGGCGCTGAAGACGGCGAATCGGGGTCGGCAATCGGCGGCGCCCGAGGTTGAAGACGATGGTGTGGAGGCGATGCAGAGCTTCCCGGCTCGTGTGGCTCGTTGAGGGGGGTCGAGGATGGAGTGGCGGAGCTTGTGGGCTAGTCGGGGAAGCAAGGGAGGGCCGGTGGCCGTGGTGGAGCTCGTTGGTGGCGGCGGCTCCGTTCGGGTGAGCTCAGGGAAGGGAGCTAGGGGGGAGAGAGGGAGCAGCGAGTGAGGGAGAGGAGCGAGGGGACACGGGGCGTCGTCGTGGCGTCGCTAGGAGGCCCGGGAAGCAGGAGGTGGCGTGCGGTGGCCGTGCGCGCTCGCCACGCACCTTCCTGTCCTCCTGGCAGGAGGAAGAAGACAGGGGAGGCGGCCAGTGGGCTGGGCTGGATGGTTGGCTTGCCAGCTGGGCCGCCAGGTGGCCTGGCCAGGTAAGTGGCCCAGGTGGGTTTTCCTCCCTCTGGTTTTTCTAATTCTGTTTTTTTCTATTTTGTTCTGTGTTGTTTTAGTTTAGTAAAATACTAAACCATTTTATAAAATCCTGAAAATAGTTATGTGGCTAGAACTAAAATACACCAAACCACATAAAGTGTTCCAGTATTATTGGACATATATTATTTATATATCAAATATATATCCAATGCAAATAGTTATTGAATTAATTCAAAGGCCCAAAATAAATGTTTCAGTCATTCCAAAAATATTGGTTTGCATTTTATTCTTGCCAATATTTTTCAAAGATGAAAAGGAACATTTCCTTGGAAACATTTGAAGCAATTTTTAATGTTGATCATTTTTTTTAAATGATTTCTCAGGCTCTCCAATTCCCCAATTCAAATTTAAAGAATTTTAGACATGATGCATGGATGTAAGAAAAATCAAGCAAAGGCTGATCTGGGGCTGTGACACTTTCTCCTCAAGACTTCATTTTAAGCGTTCTGATCCACCATGAGCCGGTATGAATCTTCTTGAATTCGTTGTTCTTGGGCGTTTAAAACGGCCCGCTCTGCAACCATCCTAGCATTTTCCGCTGCCAACTCCGCCTTAGCTTGCGTTACCTCACCACGCAATTTAGCCACTTCCGCCTTATGTTGCTCCTGGTTTTCTTGGGTTACATCAAACTCCATCAGAGTCGTCAGGGCTTCCAATAGATCTGTTAAAACTTGAGTCGGCGGGCGCACTGAACCGCCAGTACCCGCTGCTGTCACCGCCGCTGCACTTGAAGTCATGGCCCAGGCGGCTGTTGAACCGAGAACCGGCTGCATGCCAGCCATAAAGATCGTCACCTTGTTTGGCGGCTCATGGGGATCTGGAATACTATCGCCATCGGAATAGCCCCCAAGCCGTCCATCTTGCAGTTGATACATTGAATCGGTGTCGCCTGTGGACGACTCGCCATCAGAGTAGATGGCCATCTCACCGCCAGACACATAGCCTTCCAACTCAGCCCCGTGGATACATCCAACAAAGGCATGCTTCACGATAGGCTGAACTTGGGCGGGTCGTGCATGCTGAGCCGTCTCGATGATGTCGGTGCAGGTGTCCGGCTCAGGGCCCAGTTCGCCGATCTTGCCAATGAATACGTGGATTTCACCGAAGGGGACCTGGTACCCGTACTCGATTGAGCCAGCCACGGGGCCCCAGCCAGCATCGTTGATGTAGAGCTTGCCGCGACGACTCTTGGTCATCCAGCCCACAGCGTATCCCTTGAACCCTTCGAAGCTACCCTTTAAGAACTCGAAACCACCGTGCGCTGGCCCCATGGTGGGCGCCAACTGTCGTGGAAGTGTCACGGCAGATGTCCTCATGGAAGGACTTAGTTGCGGAGCCATTGCGATGAGGTTAGCTTAAAGGGGTTAAACGGGACAAAGGACGCGAGGAGTTTATACTGGTTCGGCCCCTTGCGGTGAAGGTAAAGGCCTAATCCAGTTGAGGTGGTATTTCTAGGGTCTCGATTACCAGGGAGCGAATACGCTTTGCCTGGCTCTCGACTTGTTGTTTCTTGCCCTAAGCCGCGGTCGGTTCATCCCCTTATATACATGGGTTGACGCCCTGCGGCCTACAGAGTCCGGGGCGGCTCACACAACGTGTACGGCTCGGTGACTTATCTTACATGCCTTATAACACAAGTTTACATATACTTGGCAGTTTACACTCATGGGCCATAAGCCGCCGTCGGGTTGGGCCCTCTAACAAGCCTTTCTATGAACCGCCATCTCTTATACTCTTGGGCTTCATTGTGATGAACTGTCATAGGGATGACCCGGCCCCTCCTGGCGGGTCATATCTGATAGTCATATCCCCAACACTCTCTATGTGTTGAAAATCTTGAAGTTATGTTTGTTTTTCCTTCCCATGCTAGTTGATTCTTGCTCCCAAAAGTTATTTGCTCACAAAATCCCTATGCATAGGAAGTGGGTTAGACTTAAATGTGCTAGTCACATGCTTCATGATGCTCTCTTTATGTTTCAATTCTTATCTTTTATGCGAGCATCATTGAAATCATCATGCCTAGCTAAATGGCATAAAAGAAAAGCGCTTGTTGGGTGACAAGCCAACATTTACCCCTACTATTTTTGTGTGTTCACATGATTATGCTTCTGTAGTAATCATGTTTTATTGCGTTTGTTTCAATAAAGTGCCAAGTAAAGCCTTTGGGATAGTGTGGATGATAGTTGGCTTGAATCTGCTTGTTTGATGGCAGCTATTGGTTTCTGTTTGGCTTGTTTTGCAGCTCGTGTAGCATGGGATACCCCGTTCGTAAAATTTTCCGTTGGACTTTGACCTTCTATTGTACCATCAGTACCAGCAGAATCTGCAGGATTCTTGCGCTTCCCTTTCCGTGTGTCCTTAGTACTAACACCATCCCCTGTCATTTTGTGTTCCTTCCTCTTTCTCTGTGCCATGTTAAGTCAAGCCGACAGGAAAAAGGAATAACAATTTAGTTCTTCAGAACAAATTGATGCGTGATAAAGACGAACTGAACTTTGATGTTAGACAACCACATGATAGGACGATGTAATATGTACGAAAAACAGGACTGCATGAGATAATCAGAACTATGATGTGTAAACTAAGCAGAGGACATTTCACTAAATTAGAAGCAATGCAATGGAAGGTAGACACCATATGAAAGATGCTACAAATATTGCTATGCCAAGTTAACAGTGTCTCATCATAACTGGCGTTTAAACAACATCACACTACCAAGTTAAAGGTCTCTCGTCATTAGTGCCATTCCATACTCACAACATTGCATATTCACAGCTTATGATGTGTAAACTAAGCAGAAGGCATTTCAACAAATTAGAAGCAATGAAAGCTAGACACCATATAAAAGATGCAACGAATATCACTCTTCCAAGTTAAAATTGTCTCATCATAAGTGCCATTTCAACAAATTAGAAGTAGTACAAGATAGAAAAGAATGCGAGATGTAAGGCAAACACATGATACCAAGATGGAATATGTACGAAAAACAGGACGGCATGGCATATTCACAACTGTTTGTGTAAACTAAGCAGAAGCCATTTGAACAAATAAGAAGCAATGCAAGCTAGACACTGTATGCAACATGCAAGACAATATCACACTGCCAAGCTAGAGAAAGTACCTGGGATGCCGGTTTCGCCGGAAGACCGCCATCAGTCCCTGACTTATTTTTTCCTTCATCTTTCTTAATTGTATTGCCTTGTCAAGTCAAACCCACAAGAAAAATGAATAAAAATTCGCTTTTCAGAACTCATTGATGCAGGATGCTGACAAGCACTACTTTAGTGTAAGGCGACCGCATGATAGGACGATTGAATGTTTAAGAAAAAAGGACAACATTGCATATTCACAGCTATGATGTGTAAACTAAGCAGAAGGCATTTCAACAAATTAGAAGCAATGAAAGCTAGACACCATATGGAAGATGCAACGAATATCACTCTACCAAGTTAAAACTGTCTCGTCATAAGTGCCATTTCAACAAATTAGAAGTAGTACCAGCTAGAAAAGAATGTGAGATGTAACCTATATCACACTCCCAAGTCAAACGTGTCTTATGATAAGTGATTGTTGCTGGTTACACAACAGTAGTACTTTGATGTAAGAACATGGTGTGATAGACAGATATTGCATGTTCTAGAAACAGGAACGCGTGTCTTATTCACAAGTATAATGTGTAAAGTAAGAAGACGGAATTCAACAAAATTAGAAGCAATACAAGCTAGACATCATACATAACATGCAACCACATATAACAGTGCCAAGTTAGAGGGAGCACCTGTGATGGTGCACTAGGGGAGACGTGCTCATCATCAACACAGCTACGTTGAGTGTCTATGCATGTGTTGTCTTGCAAATCTTCTTGGGGGTGGCGGAGTAGAATCTATAGAGGCCCTCCGTTCGGAAGGAGCACCTTTATCCGCTGCCTTGCTAATTTCCTTCTGCTTTATTGATTTTTTATTGTCAAGCAAAACCGACAAGAAAAAGCAAAAATATTCACTCTTCAGAAATCATTCGTGCATGATACTGACAATCACTACTTTGATGTAAGGCAAACACATGATACCAGGATGGAATATGTATGAAAAACAGGACGGCATGGCATATTCACAACTGTTTGTGTAAACTAAGCAGAAGCCATTTCAACAAATAAGAAGCAATGCAAGCTAGACACCAAATGAAAGATGCAACCAATATGACTCTGCCAAGTTAAAAGCGTCCCATCATAAATGGCATTTCAACAAATTAGAAGCAGCGCATGCTATAAATCATATGAAAGATGCAACTAATATCACACTGCATATACTAAAGGTGTCTCATCATATTGATTTATGCGGGATACAAAAAAATAGTTTTATGTAATGACATGGTTAATAGACAGATGTACTATGTACTAAACACTGGAAGGCATGTCACATTAACAGGTATAATGTATAAACTAAGCAGAATAGCACATGCAATTTAACCAGATTGGAAGAATTACAATCTAGACACCATATGCAACATGCAACCACATATCACGCTGCTAAGTTAGAGCAAGCACCTGTGATGCTAGTGTAGGGGAAATGCGGTCATCAACTATAGAGCTACGTTCACTATCTTCATCTAGCCTTGCTGTTTCTTGAGAATCATGTGAGGAGGCTGATGCTGCATTCTTTAAAAGAGCCTATTTTGTCACAGTAACCCGCTGGGGTGACTGTCTCATCCTAAGTGATTGATGAGGGATACACAAGAACATTAGTTTTATGTAAGAACATGGTTAATAGACAGATGTACTAGTATGTACCAAAAAGAGGAAGGCATGTCATATTCAAAGGTATAATGTTTAAGCTAAGCAGATGCAATTTAACCAAATTGGAAGCAATACAAGCTAGACATCCGGCTGGAGTGGTGAGCATGACCATCAAGGACCTGAGAGCGTGGTGGGAGAAACGCTGCTTCTCCACCATCGTGGCTTTTTAGTTGGCTTCCAGATGATGCCTGTCTGTGCTGGGCTTGTCACTGGCTCGGCCAGTGCCCTGACTAGCTATTTGTCTTCTGGTGCTCCAAGGATGGTGGTTCATGTAAAAAATATCTTTCCTTATCTTAATAAAGACCGACTTTGGCCTTTCGAATAGAAGCTAGACACCATATGCAACATGCAACCACATATGACACCGCGAAGTTAAAGCAAGCACATGGGATGGTGGTTCATGGCGAGCGAGATCATCAACTCCAGAGCTACGTTTACCGTCTCCATCTATTGAACATCCAACCTTTAAAGCGCTGACACGTGTCTTGCCTGCCCGCGAAGCAAGTAGGAGTGACTTCTCTCTTTTCTTTTGTGCTTCTGTCAAGGCAGAGTCTGAAATACCCTTGCATAAAAACACAATAGTGAGAGTATGAGTGAAGTGTGTGCAGAACTAGTGCACTGTAAAAGTAGCACATAGCAGGTGGCTGAAAAATAAATGACAGGAGACATATGGTAGCTCTACAACATTGCATTGCAAACAAAATTAGATTATACTCCATATGATTTTGTAATATATGAGCACAGGGATGGCTGGGAAATGCAGGTACTCCTCCAGCACACCACCACATTGTCGGTGTACAAAAGAAGGGGCTCTCCTTTTTACCCCTTATTTGTACACGGGCAGTCAGAACCACACCTGCGACCATACCTAGCAGGGCAGGGGAAGGAAGCTGAAGCACAAGACCAACGAAGCAATGCCAAGACCAAAACACAAGGAGCAAAGGGGCGAAGTGGGCTCCCCCGGCAAGACCCTTGCCGGGGCGGCCTCAGCGGCCTCGGCAAGTGCCTTGCCAAGGCAGCTCGCCCAACACCAGCAGAGCGCGCCACCCTTGAGCCCACGTTTTCCGACATATTCAACCACATTGGGACTAAGGCTCGGGAGGCACCTCCATGGTGGTATGAAGATCTTTGTGAAGATCATAAACACTCAAGATCAGGTGAGGACTAGAAGACGACGAACCTCGACAAGATTCTTGCCGAGGAAATCCGCGAGAGCCCCGGTGAGGTCCTTGCCGGGGAAGATCGCGATGCCTCAGCAAGACCCTCGCTGGGGCCCTGACATCTGTGGCACGCCAGGTAGGGGGCGCAATTGTGAGAATCCGGTTTAGCAGTTAGTTTAGAAGTTCTTCATCGCCATGGCTCCCAAGAAGAAGACGATCATGGCGATCGGTTCATCTGGAGCCGAACGGCCCGTCCCGGTGCGGGCGGGCGACCTGGTTGTCACGGATGGAAGCCGAGGCATGACCCATGAACACCCACGCCGCTCTAGCAGCCGAAGTCTGGCGAGCGGCGTCGTCTGTCCACCGGACAACGAGCCGCACGCCACCAAGTCCAAAGACGGAGCCGGGCCCCCCGCAGGCGGCGCGGGGCCCTCCAAGGGCGGCGTCGTGCCACTCACGGGCGGTGCGGCGACCTCTAAGACGCCTACACCGGCGCCTATAGAGCGCTCCTCCCAGGTTGCGCGCGATGAACGGCGTCACCACACTGATGACCCCGGGCGCCGCCGCAGGAAGAGTCCCGTGCATCATTCGTGGGACAGAGAAGACCAGCATGTTCGCCGAGGCGCGGGCAACGATGATGTTGAGCCGCAGGGCCGCGATGGAGCTCCTTCGAACGTGGTTAGGAGTCGGAGTGCGTCACGGTCCACGCAAGTTTCGCCGCGGCCTATGCCGGCGGAGGCCTTAGCACGTGCGCAGTTGCTCCTCGACTTCCCTCCTGCTGCGGAGAAGCTCGACGAGTGGAGAGCCACCATCCAGAGCCTCGTCGGCGTCGCCAACAAGGATGAGCTGCGACCAGCGGGGCCCTTGGGCCGGCACTCTGTCGAAGCACCACACGCCAGTGGTGGGAGGACCAGAGGCGCTGCGGCCACAGTGCATTCTCCTCCTGCTCGCCAGTTGCCGCGGGCGCCGGTCCGTTGTGATGACGCTTGTGACAACGTTTCCATAGCGTCGTCCGACCCACGGACCCACCATGATCAACGCCAAGTTCTTCGAGAGCGATCCCATGAAGACGCTCAAACCACCATACGAGGCGCCGATGTGAGGCACGTCACCAATCAGACAGGCGAGCAGGACCCACTACGGACCACCCAGCACCAGGAGGCCCTGGGGGCTTACCTTACAAGGTAGGATGTCCGGCATTTACCCGTGAGCTGCGGCACTTCCAGTGGCCCACTCACCGCACATTCAAGCCTGACGTTGGCGAAAAGTACAACAGCAGGACGCACCCGTCGGAGTTCCTCAGCATATACACCATCGCGATGCAAGCCGCTGGAGCTCGCGACGACAAGGTGCTTGCCAATTACTTCCCGTCGGCACTTAAGCCCAACGTTATGTCATGGTTGATGCACTTGCTAGTAGATTCTATTTCTTCCTGGTCAGATTTGTGCCATGAGTTTGCTGGCGCCATTACGGGAGGCCACCAAGCTCATGGCTAGGCAAGCGACTTGCATGTCATCCCCCAGAAAGAAGGCGAAAGCCTGCACAAGTACATCCAAAGGTTCAGCCGAGTACAGTACAACATCCCAGACGTTCACCCTGCCGTATCATCAGCGCATTCCATAGAATGTGCGAAACTGCAAAATGCGTGAAGAGCTGGCGATGAACAAGGTGATGGATGTGGCAAAGCTCTACGTTCTGGCCAATAGGTGTGCTCGGGCTGAAGAGGGAAGGAAGTACCCCGGCGAAGACGCCGGTGTGGAAACCGATTCCTCAGACGAAGATACTGCCGCCCCGGCAAAGAAGGGCTGGCGCCGCAACAGGAAGCACAAGGGCAAGAACGTGCTTGCCGTCGAGGGATCCGACGACACCGGCGCCGACAAGAAGGCCAAGGCAGACGACCCCGGTAAGGAGATTGCCGGGTGTGCCGCCTCCGGGCCTTGGCGGCTGCCGACAAGCTAGGAGGCTCCGACAAGCAATACCGCAAGATCCATCACACCAAGGGCCACGACCTCCAGAACTGCCGACAAGTTGAACTTCTTGCTGAGAAGCAAAAAGCTGAGTATGAGAGGCGGGACAAAGAGAAGGGTCAGAATGGTACCGAGGGGTCCGGCAAAAAGCGTGGCGGCCAAGGAGCCTGCCGCGGCAAGGATAGTCAGCAAGAGAGGCCCGCTCGGGGCCGCGATAGGAAGCAAGAGGATGGTGATCATGACGAGGACGACGAGTCTGGCAAGCAAGAGGTCCAGAAGGCAATGGAGGCCATGTGCATCAACGGTGGCACCTCTCTGCATACCTCTCACCGCCAGCTCAAGCAGTGGGCGCGTGAGGTAATAGCAGAAGAACCATCGTTCGATGCCCAGAAGCCGCTGAAGTGGTCCAACACACCTATAATTTTTTACACCGAGGACCACCCTGATCGCACAACTGCGGTCGGGTGTTTGCCGCTGTTGGTCTCGCCAACGATACGCAACCTCAAGGTGACAAAAATGCTAGTTGATGGCGGGGCCGGCCTGAACTTGATCTCGCCTGCTGTGATCAAAAGGCTGCAGATCCCTGGTGAGGACCTCGAAGAAACAGGCATTTTCCAAGGGGTCAATCCAGGAAGAAGCCAGCCGAAAGGAAAGGTTACGCTGCCCGTTACATTCGGAGGCGAGCTGAACTACAGGATGGAGAGGATTGTTTTTGATGTTGCCAAGATCCCCTTGCCTTACAACGGGATCCTCGTCCGCCGGGTACTGGCCAAGTTCACACTACAAAAAAATACACTTCCGTGATGATACGTGTTTGTCACAGTAGGTCACGTTTTCTGTCATGCATGTACATCCATGACAAATTTATGACAGAATCAAGATAGTCATACATGTCTGCAGTCAGAGAAGTGTTCCATGACATTACCAAAATTATCATCACGGAAGTGTCCACTTCCATGACGATAAATCGCGCGTCACAGAAGTGCTTTCGTCAAGGGTGACTGACACGTGGCATCCACCGTAACGGAATGCCGTTGAGCTATCGGGTCCGGTTTTGGATCCGATAACCCGTTAACAGCTCGGACCAATGGGGATTTTCCACATGTAAAATTCTGATTGGCTGACGGAAACACGTGTTAGCTCTGCGTTGGCACAGGTGTCACTCATCCAATGGGCGAGATGCGCCTATGCGCCTATAATGGGCCGGCCCAGCTAAGGGCCCACGAGATTTTGCGGGCCATAATGGGCCGGCCCAGCTAAAGGCCTACAAGATTTTGCGGACCATAATGGGCTGGCCCAGCTAAAGGCCCACGAGATTTCACCGACCATAATGGGCTGGCCCAGCAGAAGGCCCAAAAGATTTTGATGACACTAGTAGGCCGGCCCATTAACAGGCTGCCATGTTTTGGGCCAAATGCCGGCCCATATTTGATCCGGTCCATTAACAGGCTGCCACGTTCCGGGCCTAATAAAGGCCCATATGTAATCCGGCCCGTTAAAAGCCTACCACATTGTGGGCCAAGTTACGGCCCAGATCAGGTCCGATCCTTTGAGAGGCTTTGGCTAAATTATAGCCCATATCAGATTCAGCCCGTCAACTGGACGCTATCCTTTAGGGCCCAGTTGATAAAAGCCCATTTAGTAATTCGGCCTGATATTAGTTTCGGCCTGTTAAAGGCCCGTTTAACATTTCGGCCCTATATATATTTCAGCCTGTTAAAAGCCCGTCATGTAGTTGCGCCTAACTACGGCCCCATTTGCATCCGGCCTACTCACAGACGGTAATCTGATTGGGCCAAACAAGGACCGAGACAATTTTGGCCTGTTATCAGCCCATGATTTGATTGGCACAATCATGGGTCGGGTTTATTTCGCCTCTGCCGCCCGTGAGCTATTCGCACGCTTTTGCCCAACCTACTTTTCAGCCTCCTAAAAGCCCATTTAGTTTTCTTGGGAAAATAGGGCCGGCGGTTTACTCGGCCTATTAAAGGCCCGAATCTACTAGTGGGCCAGTTTACATTTAGACCTGTTAACGGACCAAGATGACGGGGCCCATGATGCGGATCATACATGGTGATTTGCATGACGTTCGATTATGTACCGTAATTTTACGGTTTGGACGGTTTATCATGAAGAAATATATATATATATATATATATATATATATATATATATATATATATATATATATATATATATATATATATATATATATCGCCACTATGATAATAAAGCACAAGCATAGCAGATTAGATACATTGGGCATCAAAGATCGCCACAAGTGCAATTAAACACGCCGACCAAATAATATACAAAATCGACAGCACTTCAATAGAGTTCAAGAAAGGTTAGCACTGCTCGGGAGCTACAACACAAGCAACTGAGCAAGCTGGTGAGACTGCACTTGTTTGACACTTATATCCTCCTCACTCTGAAAGATAAAGAAGCAGACAGATCACAGGTTTTGCACATTTAAGTATCAATGTCGACAATTCATCACATTTCTTCTCGATTTAATAAAGTGACACAGTTTAAAATAGCATTAACACAATATGGTATTGTTCAGGTCAAGACATGGCAGGAAATGACATTGTGAAGGAGTTGGCAGCTTCACGACACCACTAGATTACAGATCAAGAACTCATAAGTATCAATGGTTAGTGTGCTATCAATTTATACCATTTCAGATTGGCAAAAGAAGATCACTTGCTCTGTATAGTTTAATTTACATGGTATGAAGAGGGAACATGGTTGTACAACTGAAAACTTAAATTGAGAAGGACAAACTTTTGTTTATGAAGTACATAATAAACTTTAAACATGCAATTTGATGCAAACACCAAAAATAAACAGGCTGTTGCAGTCATGCCTAACCAAATATACACAACAAAGTTTGAAGTCTTGAGAAGGACAAACTTACATTATTGGTGAAGGCAGGCTCTATAAAGCCCTTGTCCATGCCGATGGGGGGCAATTCAAGAAGTTTACCACGTAATCTTCTTCATCAAGCATTGCCTTTATTCTACATTTTGTTAAGAGTAAATATAGATGTGACAATATAAGAAAAATGGAGAATATTTAAGATAAGATGAAGAGTGATGCTACATAACCAAGTAGCTATAAATGTAAGTACAGCGATACAGACAAAAGGTACAACCAAGAGCAATGCAGAGCTAAACTTCTTCAGTACCATCGGTGTTATCCAACCTTATGGTAAGAGTAAATATAGATCTTATGTGTAGAAAATGGAGGGCAAAGGAAAATAAGCTGCAGAGTGATGGTACATGAACAACTACTCACAATATAAGTACAATCGATAAAGGACAACAGTACTTACAAGAACAATGCAGAGCTAAAAAATTCATTGGCATTGGATATATTCTCCACTAATGTAACCATTCATACAGATCAGATAATTTGGAGCGAACAATTGATAAGCAAGCTATCATGCATACTGCTGTCACATAATGAACCAGGTATGTATGCAAGTACAGTGATACAGGACAACAGGTACTAACAAGAGCAAAGCAGCGGGAAGCATATTTGTGATATCTTGTCGTTCTTTTCAAACCAGAATTCTTTTTCGAGCAGATTTCCTACAAAAAGGATCCGTAAGGCACATGCGGAAAAGTAGAAGTTAAAGTTGTCATGCGATATCATAGACAGTACCTCATCCTCGGAATGAGACCAGTGCAGAACAAGGTTTTTCCATTCAATGTCTTCTAAATTTAGCACAGGAGACTTCACCAGAAATTCGTTTATAGACTTGCCATCAAAGTGTGATTTCCTCAGGTAACACCAGTACTGCTGCAATGCTGGTCATGACTATCCAGATTGACCCTCGCCTACTTACAACAATGTAATGTAAATTATTGATGTGTTCAATCAGCAGAAAACAGGAAAATAATCACCATGAATAATAGCACTTACACATAAGTGGGACAGGAAGATGTGAAAATGGTTTTTGTCTTCACTATAATCTTCCCATGATGGGAATATATGCACGTAGTCCCTAACAACATTGAAAGCATTGTCTTTTAAACCGGGAACAACTGGAATGGGGTTCCAATCTGCAGGAATTGGCCGTCTCTGTAGTTGGGATAGGTCTTCGGCCGGTGGACTTGCTGTACTTTTTGCTTGAGTGGGATTTTTCTGTGGTATGGCTGGTGCTATGGCAACTGAAATCGGCATACCTTTTGCTGGAGTGCAGGTCCTGTGTGGTGCGGCTAGTGGTCTGGCCAGTGAAGTATGGGTACAATCTCCTGGAGTCGGTCCTATGTTTTGTGTCACTGGTTGTACAATCAATATAAGTGGGGTGCTGTCTGATTTCTCCGGCACAACCATGTTTTTCAAGGACTTTGCCGGTGCTCCTTCAGGTTCGGCAATCACCCTCTTCCTTTTTGATGTCTGATGCACAAGAACAACATTTGAGTGGAAAAACATGGTATGATGACAGATGGAATATGTATTGATAATGGATGGGCATGGCATCTCGACATATATGATGAGTAAACTAAGAAGATGGTGGTGCAAAAAAGTAGAAGAAATGCAAGACAACATATGCAAGATACGCGCAATCAATAAAACCTTGCCAAATTAGAACAGGCACCTTGATGGGTGAACAGGACAGGCCATCTGCCTTTGACTCGTCGAGGTTAGAATAGTCATTAGGATCATATTCTGAAAAAGAATCAACAGGTGGCGAGCGTATGAGTTTCATTGCATCCAGAATGGCACTCAATGCCTTGGTGCCAATTTTGTAAGTCACTGCGGTGTTTAGCTTCAAGAGTGGACTGCTGCTAGTGCGACACAAAGCAGCTACACAGACCATAGTGTAGATATAACGGAAAAACGTAAGCATCAGAGTAAAATCAGCAAAGTGGAACTTGCTACAATATATGTGCTAGTATTGCCGGTACAGCTAGAAAGGCTTCGGATACCAACTCTCTTGAACTGAAGGTGTGATATTGTTAATATCAGTGTAACTCTCAAAGGCGACACAGCTCCCCTCATTTCCTTGATATTCTTATAGGAATCAAGTGGGCAGGCCACTACAAATCCTATTCCCATGTTTACAAAATCCTACGAATCAAAGAGGCCCGAAGAGTTCAAAGTGTCCATACCAACCGACCGTATAGACCTCTACACTGCAAATGTCCCTACTCATCTTCACTAAAAGGAACATACTATATTATTATCAGATTCTCCATTCCAAAATATAAGTCTTGGTAGAGATTTCCACTATGGATCACATACAGATGTATCCAGATACATTTTAGAGTGTAGATTCACTCATTTTGCTCCATATGTAGTCCATGGTGGAATCTATACAAAGACTTGTATTTAGGAACGAAGAGAGTACTTATTAAAGAAGAACGGAAGAGGAACATGCTAAAGAAGAGCAAGAAGATTGTGGATAATAAAATGTTCGTTGCGCAGTGCCCACACATGATGAACGAGAGCGCATTAAAAATGCAACTCCCTGCTGTCTCGATATATGTGGTGCACGTGCTTTTTCGGAAGTAAAGTAGGAACATTAGCTGACCAATTAAATGTTATTTCTTTTAGTAATATCAGCATCATATCAGATTCGTACTTGAGCAACAAGTTTGGAATTATGAGTGGCACGTTGTTTAGCTTGATGGATTCAGGAGCAGTGCTAAGCAGGTATGATGATGGTACTGAATATAAAGGCATGCCTGCATGCAAGTCGCGTGACTTTTGTCATTTGGGTCAGTCGACCATTTCAGGTGGTTGGATGAAGATCCTACGTCTCCTAACCCTTCTTCTTCCTCGTCTCTGATTCTTCACATACAGAACACCAAGACGGGCCGGGCGGACCACCGCCCCCACCGCCTATGTTCCTCCGCCACCCCACCCCCACCCCCGCCCCCACCCGCCGAGTTTTCTTCGTTCGTGAGGCCCCACCACCGCCTCTACAACCAAAGTCCCCACCTAAGCTCCTTGTTCAGACCGCGAACTCCGTAGCTCAAAAATCGATCACCCAGTTTTGAAATTTAGTCTCTCGTGATTTAACTAGTGTGGAATATAAAAGGCAAAAACCATAAGCATTGGGAGTATAGTGTTGAGCGTGCCATGGCGGATCTGAAGGTGCAAACCGGACAAGGGAAACTTCGCAACCAATGTTTGCTTTCAACTAGCAAGTAAGTGATGGACAAGAAATCAGAGTAAAGCAGTGGCGATCTATTTTCTTGTTGCGATAAATAAGTTGAGCAGATACGAAAGAGAGTACCGCCTCTAGTGCGGCGCCGTATGCATCTGCTGAGAATTTGATGGTGCTGCGGTAGCGATGGCTGTCGGCGGCGTGGAAGCAGATCTAGGAGGGTAGACGGTGGCGGCGGGGCGCAGTGGAAGAGACGGTCGTAGGAGCGGCGCCGGCAAGGTGGATGACGGCGGGGATGAAGCGAGAGGACGGGATGCAAGGATCCCGGTCCGAAGCCATGGATGAGAGAGGTCGATCTCTTGTAATGGACGGCAGAGTCGGGGTATCAGCTCCCGCATGGTGGAGGAGGACGGCGGTGGATGGGGTGGCACACGGAGGAGGCTGGGGTTGAGAGGGTGTTTTTGCACCCACGGAGTACGAATGGGGAAATGGAGGTGGAGAGGAAGGGGGAACCATGTCTTCAGGGCGCGCTTGTCTCAAATGCGAGGAAATTTACAAACTTAGCCCCCGTTTCAAATTTCCTACATCACAGCAATATTAGTCGGTTGGGGATAGGACGGTAATCTCGCATACACCGAATATTTGCCGATGAGAGTTTGTTTTTGGCGCCCACTGTGTATGAATCGGGGAGTGAGTCGATTTCGGCCGTGGACACACTATGTTTTGGCGCCCACCGTGTATGAATCCGGGTGAGAAGTGGTTATGTCACATTTGAGTGAAATTACAAACCTACCCCTATCGGAACCTATAGAAATCGAAAGGATAGGCTTTGCGTGGCGTGGATAGGCGTAGTAATTTCCATCTCGCAGATTTTGGTTTCGCCTTTCATCGCGACTTTCCCCGCTTCATTCAAATTTTGCAGAGTGCACGCCATCGTGCCAACTCAATTCAATCACGCTTGTATTCTATTTTTTCCGGGATCCATTTTGATTGGAATAAAATTCTATATACATCATTTTTTATATATACTTTCAAAGGTACAACCCCCTTTATACATAAATATGGTTTACAAATGGCATGATCTCAGATTCATAAGGTTGTATCCATCAATTTGGATTTTCAAATATTTGAAACCACTTTTTGTTGAAATCCAATGTATGCATTCCTCGCTAACTGTCTCCAATTAATGTGTGTTTCATGCGGGGTTTTTTTACTTCTCAAACATGTATAATGTGTTTCACACACACAACATATAGTGTAATCCTGTTTAGACATTAATTGCATATATACCATGCATTGTTTCTAATTAAAGAATCTATGGATCACCAATATTGATAAACCATATAACATTACACGTGTCCCCAAATTCAAATGAATATGCATGTTTGATACACCAATTTGCGTTATGATATTATCGATGTCGTGATCTCCAGTTTAAATATTTGAATCCCATTTAATCCAGATATTCGTCTCATATAACTATCACTCATGCTTATATAGGACTATCTCTCTAGACCTATACGCGTTCATCGTCTCTCAGGCATCTCTCGTGCTACCTGTATGTCCACAATGATCTTTTATCTTCGTAACACACTGACGGTACTCTCTCCCTCGACCTTCATCACTCTATCTCTCTCAAAGTATATCTCGCTCCCTGCTATGTGTCTCTAACTATGATTCTCCATGTGGAATCTCTTTCTCTCACACAAACACAAAACTTTGTCTCCCGGGTCTCATTTCTCTCTACTATTCCCCTGTGTGCCACTCGCACACCCCTCATACAGAGATGTCTTTTGCTCCTTAGGTATGAGAACCTATGCCTCTTCCTCTTAAATATCTCTTTCTCACACACAAACATAAACTCTGTCTCCCAGGGTCTCTTATTTCTCCACCGTTCTCTTGTATGTCGCTCACACACACTCTCTCTCCCTAGAGATATCGTGCGTTCCCTCATATGTTTCTCTAGCTATCACTCTCGTTTTGAAATATCTTTCTCTCTCGCAGACACAAAACTCCGTCTCTCGGGATCTCATTTCTCTCTGATATTTGTTTGTATGTGAGTCACATGCACCCTTTCTTCATCTCTCTCACACCCACACCCATAACTCAGCTTTCTGATCCACTCGACTCCTATCTCTAACGCACACTAGCTAGCATCTTTATCTTTCTATTTATATGTTTCTCCATCAACCTTCTTTCATTTATAGGTTGATCTCTTTTGCACAATCGTTGTGCCTCTCTCCCTCTGCTCGCCATAGATGCATGCTCCAGCCCACGCCACTATCTCTTAAAGACAAAAACACATGCTCAATTGTCGGGCCTTCTTCCCTGCATTCTCACATGCATGCATATTGTCATACTGATCCGTCTCTCCCATGTCGTTGATCTTAGCTTATGACTTATGTCTTCTTTCTTTTATCTCGATCATGCGCGCGCACACACACACACATCCCAGGTATACATGTATACCTCTCACACATGCACGTTGAAGGTCTGTATGTCTCGATACGTAGTTAATTACCCTCAACCCTAACGCCACATCGAATTGTTCTCTTCTTGTGTGCACATAACTTCCACCTGGATGGGTAAAACACACACACTCACACTTAACAATCTCTTTCTAGCTACCCCCCCTATCACCCTTCCCCTATATCCCCGAAACCAATAAGAGCAAGCCTTCGTTTAATTCCCGCCTACATGCACCATCGATATATAGTAGTCTTCCTCGGTGTCTCTCGAACAAACACGTTCTCTCGATGTCGACTACTCTCACGCGCACACACCTTCTCTTCCCTCTCTACGGGCATTTTCTCTCTCGCACCCCATCGTTGGTGGCCTCTGCCATACACATCACCTCTCTATGATGAAGCCATGCACACTTAAATTACATCAGCCACCGAGGACCCCGCGACACACACACACCCATACACACAAACAAACACACACGCACGCACGCACGCACCCACCCACCCACCCACACACACACACTAAGACTCCATCACACACACACACGCACACACACACACTAAGACTCCATCTCTCTCTCTCACACACACACCCCCACACACACACACTGAGACTCCATCTCACACACACATGCTCTAGGCGGAGCATTTGTTCCTACCACCCTTCATCCACCCTTACCTGTATGATAAACAATCACCTTAATTTACTTGTATAACATGGACAAATTCCACTTTACTTTAGTAGTTAGCAAACTTATCATCTGTACCCTTATAAAAAAACCGAGTTGGCGATGATGGTGTGCCTGCCATTTTGTAATATAGACCGTTGATCTATATATGACGTATAGAAAGAAAACTATGATAATTTTACAAAAGATAACCGCACCTCTCTCCACATCCTTATCTCCCACAACCTCATTGCTGAGCAATTAAAAAAGGAAGTCTTTGGAACAATCTAGCATGGTGGCCGCTGCCGCCTGCCGGCGCCGTCCATCCCCATGCCTCCGCCCATTCCGACCACTAGTCACCACCACGCTCCACTCCTCCTCACCTTATCTCTCATCTTTCATTTTTTCGATGACATTCTCGAGATACCAGTTTTCCAATAAAATTCTCGAAATATCATTAGTTTTTACACATGGGATTACTCCTGCATGGGTAAATCACAACAGGTATTTTGTAAAAAAATGCATATTGATGTTCCGTGCAATGCACGAGCATCCTTCTTGTAATTATATAACGCAAATCACGAGCAGGAAGTGAGATTTTTTTACACAACCACGTTAACATGGCCACGTAAATCACTAGCTAAAGTAAATACCATTATACTTATATCCCAATGCAAAAGGTTGAGTACATCTCCAAAGAGTAGAGTCGCACATGCGCACTTTGTCTCTCAGAATCACACACACACACACACACACACACACACACACACACACACCAGTTACGTGATGCCCACTTAAGCAGACACATATGTTACAATTTGTGCACCCGTGGGTACACGTGATGCTGCGCATTTATTTAAGCCGGACGGCGAACCCAAATAGTGGATGCATTCATTCCCCTCCCGCCGCCTCTTCTTTGGTCGTCGTCGCCCTGATGAGGATCCCCTGACGTGAACAATCCTACCATTCTATCACTAACATGTGGGAACCCCAAGCGTGGGTCCCACCAGTCAGTGAAGGAAAGGTAGGGTAAGGCAGTGATAGCCATGTCAGAGGATCCATGTCCCACCCGGTAGCCATGGCCCGGCCGAAGGTAACAACATACGCCGTACTCCCGCCGGAGCGGCTCTTTAATCTGGAAATTTTAGTGGTCATGCATGCATCTTTTTGTTGTAGCACTCCTATATAAGGGTTGACCGGTCGCTTCCCGCGGATGTGCGCGGGCGATCAAGAGGAAGGAGAAGGAAGGGGGTGTGGAGTAACGCTTTACCACAATTTCTTAGGAAATCGAGTGCAATAATTGAGTAGTTTTGCAAACTACCAAGATTACACCAAACGGTTCAAAACCTATACTCCTTGCTAGCGCTGCGGCTTCCCGGGAAACGGTCAAGATCACCACGAGCGCCGATGCGCAGATTAATGCCCAGCCAGAGCGGAGGCGACCTCTCACTGGCTCCGGCTTTGAAGCGGCGCGACGGCCGAGAGAGCGCCGCTTCTGTGACGCCCGGATGATTAAGCTACAGCAACCCTCTGCTAATGATGCCATGTCACTTCGATTACTATTGTCAATCTCGCGTTAGTTCGAAACCGATTTAAATTCAATTCAAAATCGAGCAAACAATAAAAGTTTTCAAATATTAAAATTTAAATGTTCGGAGTGAACCAAAGAATACATAGGTAATTATGGTGGAGAAACCAAACTTTGATAAAAATGTAAAGGCTCTAAGATAAATAAAACGGTAGCTAAAAATAGTTAAATAAATGCCAGTTGAATTTTATAAACTATTAATCTATTTTATCTTGGGTTGAGAATTAAGGTGGCGGTAGTATATTTATAAATACAATTTTAGGTGCCAGTGGTATATTTTATAAAACTGAAAATAAAGTAAAACTAATATGAAAACAGGAACTATAAATAAAATAAATGAAAAGAAAACAGAACCCCCTTCCCAAGTGGGCTTCGTGGCCCAGCCGGCCAACCTGGCCACCAGTCAGGCCGGCCCATTCCCTGCACCCCCTCCCTGGCCTATATGGCCCGACTCTCCCAACCTAACCCTAGCCTAACCCCATTCCCTCACGATCCCCACCTCCCTCTCCTCCAGTGCACCGAAGACCCCCCACGCCGATCCCCACTTCCCTCGCCGTGAACCTCGCCTCCCCTCGTTCCCGCCTCCCCACGTGGCTCGCTCTCCTCCCCATCGATCCAGATCGGGGCTCGACCTCATGTGCTCCCGACGCCGCCTGTCCTCCCCGCGACCCGCCGCCGCACACCGTCGCCGCCTCGTTCCGCCTGGACCTCTCCACCGCCTTCCCCCACCGGCCTGCCTCCTCGACGCCGACGACGCCCCGTCCCCTCCCCCCTCGACCCCCGCTGCCACGGTCCCTACAACCCCCCCTGTGAGGCCCCCTCCTCCTCTCTTCCCCGCAAGCGCCCGCACCGGCCGCGCTCTCCGCAGCCACCAGCGTTCCTCCCACACGCCGCCGGCGCCGCCGGCAACTTCATGAGCCCCCGACGCTGCCTCGCCCCTCGCTGCAGCCCATGACTAATCATTGTCGCTGCTGTTTCACGGCGGCAAAGAGCTCGTACCTGCCGTCGTGCCACTCCGCCGCGGCCTCCGCCCACGCCCCTGCCGTCCCGCTCACCAACGGCGCCCGTGGCGCCGCCTCGACCACCTCAGCGTGCTGCTTGGCTCTCGGCGCTAGCGCCCACGCCTCACTGTGCCTCGGATGTGCGCCCGAACGGGCGCGCCCAGAATCTGCACGCCAAGACACCCGAGAGACCCTCAGTGGTTCTATGACAATGGGGCCCCACCCCAAAACGTTTTTTTAGAAAACAAAATAAAAATAAATATATAAATAAATAATTAATTAATAACTAAAATATTTAATGAATTAATTAAGTTAATTAATCATGTTTAATTAATCTAATTGAGTAGATAGTTTAATTAAACCCTAATTAGACTAATCACCAATGACGAATGGGACCCACACGCCGCTTGACCAATCAACGCTTTTGTTGACTGGCCGACGCCATGTTGACGTCGGCGTGCACGGTTCAGTTAATGTTGAATTTAAATGATTAAATAAATCCTAAAATGAATTAAATCTTTTAAAATTAATATAAAATAAACCGTAGCTCGATGGAAAAACTTTGTACATGAAAGTTGCTCGAATCATTTAGATTTAATCCGGATACGCAGCCCATTCGTCCGCCACACATTCCTAACATACCGAACTCGCAACTTTCCTCCTCTGGCTCCTCTGCCCGAAAATGCGAAACACCGGGGATACTTTCCCGGATGTTTTCCCCCTTCACCGGTATCACCTCATACCGCGTTAGGGCACCCCTATAACCGATACATGTCATGTCATGCATCGCTTTGCATATGTTTGCTTAAATATTTATTGCTTCCTCCCCCTCTTCTCTCGCTAGACATCGAGATCGACGCATTCTCTTGGTACCCGATCGACTACGGTGTTGACGACCCTCTCTCTTGCCGTGAGCAACCAGGCAAGCCCCCTTTGATCACCGATATCGCCTACTCTTCTCTATACTGCTTGCATTAGAGTAGTGTAGCATGTTACCGCTTTCAATTAATCCTATATCGCTGCATAGCCTCGTCCTTGCTACTATCAAGTGTTACCTTTACCGCTATCCTACCGCTTAGTATAGGATGCTAGTGTTCCATCGCGACCCTACACTCTTGTCCGCTCCGCCATGCTATACTCTCGGGCTGTGATCACTTCGGAGGTGATCACGGGCATATACTATATACTTTACATTGTTACATTACCGTGATACTGTTCGGAGATGGGGCTGAAAGGACAGTGGCTCCATCCCGGTAGAGGTGGGCCTGGGTTCCCGACGGCCCCGATCGCTACTTTGTGGCGGAGCGACAGGCAGGTTGAGACCACCTAGGAGAGAGGTGGCCTGCCTGGTCGGCGTTCATGGATACTTAACACGCTTAACGAGATCTGGGTATTTGATCCGAGTTTGGCCATTTGGTCTATACGCACTAACCATCTACGCTGGAGTAGTTATGGGTATCCCGCGTCGTGGTATCACCAAGCCTTCTTGACGTCGGCCGATCGAGTGGCGCTACCGGATTGGACCGAACGCCACTAGGCTAGGTCTGCTTCGGCGTCAGACGCAACATGCAGGTGTGCTATGGGCGATGGGCCCGCACTTCGTGGCGCTTAGGTTTAGACCGCGTCTGGCCTCTCTCACAGCCTAGGTGGGGCTGCGACGTGTTGATCTTCATGGCGGGCATGACCGTAAAAGTGTGTCCGCCAAATGGGACAAGCGTGTTGGGTTATGTGGTGCACCCTGCAGGAAGTTAATCTATTCAATAGCCGTGATCTTCGATAACAGACGACTTGGAGTTGTACCTTGACCTTATGACAACTAGAACCAGATACTTAATAAAACACACCCTTCCAAGTGCGAGATAGAACCCGTGGTCGCTCTCTCTCGTGGTTACGAGGAGGGATCGCCGGTAGGATTATGCTATGCGATGCTACTTGGAGGACTTCAGTCTACTCTCTTCTACATGTTGCAAGACGGAGGCTGCCAGAAGCGTAGTCTTCGAAAGGATTAGCTATCCCCCTCTTATTCTGGCATTCTGCAGTTCAGTCCACTGATATGGCCCTTTACACATATCCATGCATATGTAGTGTAGCTCCTTGCTTGCAAGTACTTTGGATGAGTACTCACGGTTGCCTTGTTCCCCCTTTTTCCCCATATCTCTACCCGATTGCTGCGACTAGATGATGGAGTCCAGGAGCCAGACGCCACCATCGATGACGACTACTACCCTGGAGGTGCCTACTACTACGTCTTTGCTCGCCGACGACGACTCAGAGTAGTTTAGGAGGATCCTGCAGGAGTCCTGCGCCTCTTTCGATCTGTATCCCGGTTTGTGCTAGCCTTCTTAAGGCAAACTTGTTTAACTTCTGTCTCGTACTCAGATATTGTTGCTTCCACTGACTTCGCCTATGATCGAGCACTTGTATTCGAGCCCTCGAGGCCCCGGCTTGTATTATGATGCTTGTATGACTTATTTTATTTGTAGAGTTGTGTTGTGATATCTTCCGTGAGTCTCGATCTTGATCGCATACATTTGCGCAAGCAGGATTAGTGTACGATTGAATCGGGGCGCCACAGCTTCCCGGTGAACCGACTGCTCCGCATCGAGGCTGGCCATAGGCCCTGTTTGGATCCATGGGTTAGAGTTAGTTTGAGCTACTTGGGGCTGAAATAGCCCTAAAGTATCCAAGCATGAGGGTTTAAATTGGAGCAAGTTGCACCAACCCACCAAAAAACTATCCCACCCAAGAGGTGCTAATCGAGATAGTTCTCATTGGGACCATCAAAAATCACTTCTCTCTCTCCATCAAGTGCATTTATTGTCAATCTAACCTGTCACCCAAACACCTCTTTGGCTACAGCTAGTTCAGGGTTAGTCATGAGTTAGTCTAACCTCTAGCTAAGTTGGAGTATCCAAACAGAGCAGCGAGATAGGACATGCAAGTTGCTCAAAGCATACAACAAATTAAATGACGTGAAAGGATTTTTTTATTTTTGAAAACGGAACGTGAAAGGAATTTTTGTTAGAATGCTCTTGGCATGTCGTTAACATGTGATGAGTTAACCGACCTCAATAGACGGCAAAAATGCCAGCCCGCCGCACTTTGAGAGAGACGAGGAGGGAGAAGCGATACGGGCTGCTGGATTACTAGAGATAGGTGTTGCATGGAAGCCAAGAAATATTGTGATAGCGTGGGTTAGCCATGTACTAGTATGATGTAACTACACTTGGCTGCCGTGTTTCATACTCTTCCAGTCCACTGTGGAGATGATTGGTTGATTTTATATCGCTGAATAATATAAAATATTATGAGTGCAGACGCTCCACCCCGAGGTTCCTTGCTCCTTCTCGGTCGTCGGGAATCTATGTTCTTCCACTCTATTTTTTTACGTGAGCTTTGTTCATCCTTTTGCTAACACGTGACACATCTAGCATCAAGGTGCACGTGTCATGCAAGGATCATTCCATCTATATGAACACGTGGGACTGGAAGTACGAGACGTACATGTACCCAGGAGTGGACATGCGAACCTGTGTAATATAGAGCAGTAAGTGAAGAAGAAAGGCGCAAATAGTATGAACATGCGTGGCATATAGGCATTTGTTGAAGGAAATATGCCCTAGAGGCAATAATAATGTTATTATTTATTTCCTTATATCATGATAAATGTTTATTATTCATGCTAGAATTGTATTAACCGGAAACATAATACATGTGTGAATACATAAACCTACAGAGTGTCACTAGTATGCCTCTACTTGACTAGCTCGTTAATCAAAGATGGTTATGTTTCCTAACCATGAACAAGGAGTTGTTATTTGATTAACGGGATCACATCATTGGTTGAATGATCTGATTGACATGACCCATTCCATTAGCATAGCACCTGATCGTATAGTTTGTTGCTAGTGCTTTTCTTCATGACTTATACATGTTCCTATGACTATGAGATTATGCAACTCCTGCTTTGCGGAGGAACACTTTGGTACTACCAAACGTCCACAACGTAATCGGGTGATTATAAAGGAGTACTACAGGTGTCTCCAAAGGCGTATGTTGGGTTGGCGATTTGAGATTAGGATTTGTCACTCCGATGCTCGGAGAGGTATCTCTGGGCCCTCTCGGTAATGCACATCACTTAAGCCTTGCAAGCATTGCAACTAATGAGTTAGTTGTGAGATGATGTATTACGGAACGAGTAAAGAGACTTGCCGTGACGAGATTGAACTAGGTATTGGATACCGACGATCGAATCTCGGGCAAGTAACATACCGATGACAAAGGGAACAAAGTATGTTGTTATGCGGTTTGACCGATAAAGATCTTCGTAGAATATGTAGGAGCCAATATGGACATCCAGGTTCCGCTATTGGTTATTGACCAAGAATAGTTCTAGGTCATGTCTACATAGTTCTCGAACCCGTAGGGTCCGCACGCTTAAGGTTTCAATGACGGTTATTATGAGTTTATGTATTTTGATGTACCAAGGAGTTCGGAGTCCCGGATGAGATCGGGGACATGACGAGGAGTCTCAAATGGTCGAGACATAAAGATTGATATATTGGAAGCCTATGTTTGACTCGGAATCACTCCGGGTGAAATTGGGAATTTTACTGAGTACCGGGGTTACGGAACCTCCGGGGGTCAATGGGCCTTGATGGGCCTTAGTGGGAAAGAGAAAGGGGCCATATGCTGGCGCAGCCTTCCCCTTCCCTAGTCCTATTAGGATTAGGAGAAGGGGTGGCGCCTCTCTCCCTCTCCCTTGGTCAAACCCTAGTTGGACTAGGATTTGGGGGAATCCTACTCCTAGTAGGAGTAGGACACCCCGGCGCCTCCTCCCTGGCCGGCCAGCCCCTCCCTTCCCTCCTTTATATACAGGGCAGGGGCACCCCATGACACACAAGTTGATCATTGAGATCGCTCCTTAGCCGTGTGCGGTGCCCCTTCCACCAAACTACACCTCGAATATACCGTTGCGGAGCTTAGGCGAAGCCCTGCGCCGTGGAACATCATCATCGCTCCCACGCCGTCGTGTCGATTTAAACTCTCCCTCAACACTCGGCTGGATCGGAGTTCGAGGGACGCCATCGAGCTGAATGTGTGCAGAACTCGGAGGTGCCGTGACGCTCGGTACTTGGATCGGTTGGATCGGGAAGAAGTACGACTACTTCCTCTACGCTATGTCAACGCTTCCGTTGCTGGTCTACGAGGTGCGTGAGACAACACTCTCATCTCGTTGCTATGCATCACCATGGTCTTGCGTGATCGTAGGAAAATTTTTGAAATTACTACGCTCCCCAACAGTGGTATCGAGCCTGGTTTTATGCGTTGATGTCATATGCACGAGTAGAACACAAGTGAGTTGTGGGCGATACAAGTCATACTACCTACCAGCATGTCATACTTTGGTTCAGCGGTATTGTGAGATGAAGCGGCCCGACCGACATTACGCGTGACGCTTACGCGAGACTGGTTTCACCGCTGTGAGCACTCGTTGCTTAAAGGTGACTGGCGGGTGTCTGCTCTCTCACTTTAGTTGAATCGAGTGTGGCTACGCCCGGTCCTTGAGAAGGTTAAACGGAGTCTATTTGACGAAGTATCGTTGTGGTTTTGATGCGTAGGTAAGAACGGTTCTTGCTCAGCCCGTAGCAGCCACGTAAAACTTGCAACAACAAAGTAGAGGACGTCTAACTTGTTTTTGCAGGGCATGTTGTGATGTGATATGGTCAAGACGTGATGCTATATTTTATTGTATGAGATGATCATGTTTTGTAACCGAAGTTATCGGCAATCGGCAGGAGCCATATGGTTGTCGCTTTATTGTATGAAATGCAACGCCATGTAATTGCTTTACTTTATCACTAAGGAGTAGCGATAGTCGAGAAGCAATAGTTGGCGAGACGACAACGATGCTACGATGGAGATCAAGGTGTCGCGCCGGTGGCGATGGTGATCATGATTTGTGCTTCGAGATGGAGATCACAAGCACAAAATGATGATGGCCATATCATATCACTTATATTGATTGCATGTGATGTTAATCCTTTATGCATCTTATCTTGCTTTGATTGACGGTAGCATTATAAGATGATCCCTTACTAAATTATCAAGAAGTGTTCTCCACGAGTATGCACCGCTATAAAGTTCTTCGTTTGAGACACCACGTGATGATCGGGTGTGATAGGCTCTACGTTCAAATACAACGGTGCAAAACAGTTGCACACGCGAATACTCAGGTTATACTTGACGAGCTATGCATATAAGATATGACCTCGGAACACGGAGACCGAAAGGTCGAGCGTGAATCATATAGTAGATATGATCAACATATTGATGTTCACAATTGAAACTACTCCATCACACGTGATGATCGGTAATGGTGTAGTTGATATGGATCACGAATCACTTAGAGAATTGGAGGATATTTTTCTAAGTGGGAGTTCTTAAGTAATATGATTAATTGAACTTTAATTTATCATGAACTTAGTCCTGGTAGTATTTTGCAAATTATGTTGTAGATCAATAGCTCGCGTTGTTGCTTCCCTATGTTTTTATATGTGTTCCTAGAGAATATTGTATTGAAAGATGTTAGTAGCAATGATGCGGATTGGATCCGTGATCTGAGGTTTATCCTCATTGCTGCGCAGAAGAATTATGTCCTTAATGCACCGCTAGGTGATGACCTATTGCAGGAGCAGATGCGGACGTTATGAACGTTTGGCTAGCTCAATATGAGCGATCTGACGTTATGAACGTTTGGCCAGCTCAATATGATGACTACTTGATAGTTTAGTGCACCATGCTTAATGGCTTAGAATCGGGACTTCAAAGACGTTTTGAACGTCATGGACCATATGAGATGTTCCAGGAATTGAAGTTAATATTTCAAGCAAATACCGAGTTGAGAGATATGAAGTCTCCAACAAGTTCTATAGCTAAAAGATGGAGGAGAATCGCTCAACTAGTGAGCATGTGCTCAGATTGTCTGAGTACTTCAATCGCTTGAATCAAGTGGGAGTTAATCTTCCAGATAAGATAGTGATTGACAGAATTCTCTAGTCACCATCACTAAGTTAGTAGAACTTCGTGATGAACTATAGTATGCAAGGGATGACGAAAAAGATTCTCGAGCTCTTCGCGATGCTAAAATCGTGAAGGTAGAAATCAAGAAAACATCAAGTGTTGATGGTTGACAAGACCACTAGTCTCAAGGAAAATGGCAAAGGAAGAAGGGAACTTCAAAAGGAACGGCAAGCAAGTTGCTGCTCGAGTGAAGAAGCCCAAGTCTAGACCTAAGCCCGAGACCGAGTACTTTTGCTGCAATAGAACTGGTCACCGGAAGCGAACTACCCCTGAATATTTGGTGGATAAGAAGGATGGCAAAGTGAACAAGGTTATATTTGATATACAGGTTATTGATGTGTGCCTTACTAGTGTTTATAGTAGCCCCGAGTATTTGATACTGTTCGGTTGCTAAGATTAGTAACTCAAACAGGAGTTACGAGAATAAACAGAGACTAGTTGAAGGGAAGTGACGATGAGTGTTGGAAGTAGTTCCAAGATTGATATGATCATCATCGCACACTCCCTATACTTTCGGGATTAGTGTGGAACCTAAATAAGTGTTATTTGGTGTTGAGCATAAATATGATTTGATCATGTTTATTGCAATACGGTTATTCATTTAAGTAAGAGAATAAATTGTTGTTCTGCTTACATGAATAAAACCTTATATGGTTATACACCCAATGAAAATGGTTCATTGGATCTCGATCATAGTGATACACATATTCATAATATTGAAACCAAAAGATGCAAAGTTAATAATGATAGTGCAACTTATTTGTGGCACTTGCCGTTTAGGTCATATTGGTGTAAAGCGCATGAAGAAAACTCCATGCCGATGGACTTTTGGAATCACTTGATTATGAATCATTTGATGCTTGCGAACCGTGCCTTTTGGGCAAGATGACTAAAACTCCGCTTCTCGGAACAATGGAACAAGCTACTGACTTATTGGAAATAATACATACCGATGTATGCGATCCAATGAATGTTGATGCTCGTGGCAAGTATCGTTATTTTCTCGACCTTCACAAGATGATTTGAGCAGATATGGGTATATCTACTTGATGAAACATAAGTCTGAAATAGTTGAAAGGTTCAAAGAATTTCAGAGTGAAGTGGAAAATCATCGTAACAAGAAAATAAAGTTTCGCGATCTGATCGTGGAGATGAATATTTGAGTTACGAGTTTGGTCTTCAATGAAAACAATGTGGAATAGTTTCACAGCTCACGCCACCGGAACACCACAACGTTATGGTGTGTCCGAACGTCAGAATCGTACTTTATTATGATATGGTGCGATCTATGATGTATCTTACCGATTTACCACTATCGCTTTGGGGTTATGCATTAGAGACAGCTGCATTCACGCTTAATAGGGCAACCATCTAAATCCGCTGAGATGACACCGTATGAACTATGGTTTAGCAATAAACCTAAGCTGTCGTTTCTTAAAGTTTGGAGTTGTGATGCTTATGTGAAAAGTTTTCACCGATAAGCTCGAACCCAAATCGGAGAAGTGCGCTTCATAGAATACCCAAAAGAAAATGTTGGGTACACCTTCTATCACAGATCCGAAGGCAAGTTTTTGTTAAGATGGATCCTTTCTAGAGAAGAAGTTTCTCTCGAAAGAAGTGAGTGGGAGGAAAGTAGAACTTGATGAGGTAATTGTACCTTCTCCTTATTGGAAAGTAGTTCATCACAGAAATCAGTTCCATGATTCCTACACCAATTAGTGAGGAAGTTAATGATGATGATCATGAAACTTCAGATCAAGTTGCTACCAAACCTCGTGGGTCTTCCAGAGTAAGATCCGCACTGAGTGGTACGGTAATCCTATTCTAAAAGTCATGTTACTAGACCATGATGAACCTACGAACTATGAGGAAGCGATGATGAGCCCAGATTCCGCGAAATGGTTTGAGACCATGAAATCTGAGATGGGATCCATGTATGAGAACAAAGTATGGACTTTGGTTGACTTGCCGATGATCGGCAAGCCATTGAGAATAAATGGATCTTCAAGAGGAAGACGGACACCGATAGTAGTGTTACTATCTACAAAGCTCGACTTGTCGCAAAAGGTTTTGACAAGTTCAAGGTGTTGACTACAATGAGATTTTCTCAATTGTAGCGATGCTTAAGTCTGTCTCGAATCATGTTAGCAATTGCCACATTTTATGAAATCGGCAAATGGATGTCAAAACTACATTCTTTAATGGATTTATTAAAGAAGAGTTGTATATGATGCAACCGAAGGTTTTGTCAATCCTAAAGGAGCTAACAAAATGTGCAAGCTCCAACGATCCATCTATGGACTGGTGCAAGCATCTCGAGTTGGAATAAACGCTTTGATAGTGTGATCAAAGCATATGGTTTTATATGACTTTTGGAGAAGCCTGTATTTACAAGAAAGTGAGTGGGAGCACTACAGCATTTCGATAAGTATATGTGAATGACATATTGTTGATCGAAATAATGTAGAATTATTCGCAAAGCATAAAGGAGTATTTGAAAGGAGTTTTTCAAAGAAGGACCTCGGTGAAGCTGCTTACATATTGAGCATCAAGATCTATAGAGATAGATCAAGACGCTTGATAAGTTTTTCAATGAATACATACCTTGACAAGATTTTGAAGTAGTTCAAAATGGAACAGTCAAAGAAAGAGTTCTTGCCTGTGTTACAAGGTGTGAGATTGAGTAAGACTCAAAACCCGACCACGGCAGAAGATAGAAAGAGAATGAAAGTCATTCCCTATGCATCAGCCATAGGTTCTATAAAGTATGTCATGTTGTGTACAGATCTATTGCATACCCTACCACTAAGATTGGCAAGGAGTGCAATAGAGATCTAGGAGTAGATCAATGGACATCGGTCAAAATTATCCTTAGTAGAATAAGGATATGTTTCTCGATTATGGAAGTGAAAAAGGTTAAATAAGTAAAGGTTACGTCGATGCAAGTTTTAACACTAATCTAGATGACTCGAGTCTCAATCTGGATACATATTGAAAGTGGGAGCAATTAGCTAGAGTAGCTCCGTGCGAGCATTGTAGACATAGAAATTTGCAAAATACTTACGGCTCAATGTGACGCAACCGCTGACTAAAATTATCTCACAAGCAAAACATGATCACACCTTAGTACTCTTTGGGTGTTAATCACATAGCGATGTGAACTAGATTATCGACTCTAGTAAACCCTTTGGGTGTTGGTCACATGTCGATGTGAACTATGGGTGTTAACCACATATAGATGTGAACTATTGATGTTAAATCACATGGCGATGTGAACTAGATTATTGACTCTAGTGCAAGTGGGAGATGAAGGAAATATGCCCTAGAGGCAATAATAATGTTATTATTTATTTCCTTATATCATGATAAATGTTTATTATTCATGCTAGAATTGTATTAACCGGAAACATAATACATGTGTGAATACATAAACCTCAGAGTGTCACTAGTATGCCTCTACTTGACTAGCTCGTTAATCAAAGATGGTTATGTTTCCTAACCATGAACAAGGAGTTGTTATTTGATTAACGGGATCACATCATTGGTTGAATGATCTGATTGACATGACCCATTCCATTAGCATAGCACCTGATCGTATAGTTTGTTGCTAGTGCTTTTCTTCATGACTTATACATGTTCCTATGACTATGAGATTATGCAACTCCCGTTTGCGGAGGAACACTTTGGTACTACCAAACGTCACAACGAATCGGGTGATTATAAAGGAGTACTACAGGTGTCTCCAAAGGCACATGTTGGGTTGGCGATTTGAGATTAGGATTTGTCACTCCGATTGTCGGAGAGGTATCTCTGGGCCCTCTCGGTAATGCACATCACTTAAGCCTTGCAAGCATTGCAACTAATGAGTTAGTTGTGAGATGATGTATTACGGAACGAGTAAAGAGACTTGCCGTGACGAGATTGAACTAGGTATTGGATACCGACGATCGAATCTCGGGCAAGTAACATACCGATGACAAAGGAACAAAGTATGTTGTTATGCGGTTTGACCGATAAAGATCTTCGAGAATATGTAGGAGCCAATATGGACATCCAGGTTCCGCTATTGGTTATTGACCAAGAATAGTTCTAGGTCATGTCTACATAGTTCTCGAACCCGTAGGGTCCGCACGCTTAAGGTTTCAATGACGGTTATTATGAGTTTATGTATTTTGATGTACCAAGGAGTTCGAGTCCGGATGAGATCGGGGACATGACGAGGAGTCTCAAATGGTCGAGACATAAAGATTGATATATTGAAGCCTATGTTTGGACTCCGGAATCACTCCGGGTGAAATTGGGAATTTTACCGGAGTACCGGGGGGTTACCGGAACCTCCCGGGGGGTCAATGGGCCTTGATGGGCCTTAGTGGGAAAGAGAAAAGGGGGCCATATGCTGGCCGCAGCCTTCCCCCCTTCCCTAGTCCTATTAGGATTAGGAGAAGGGGGTGGCGCCCCCTCTCTCCCTCTCCCCTTGGTCAAACCCTAGTTGGACTAGGATTTGGGGGGGGAATCCTACTCCTAGTAGGAGTAGGACACCCCTGGCGCGCCTCCCTCCTGGCCGGCCAGCCCCTCCCCTTCCCTCCTTTATATACAGGGGCAGGGGGCACCCCATGACACACAAGTTGATCATTGAGATCGTTCCTTAGCCGTGTGCGGTGCCCCCTTCCACCAAACTACACCTCGAATATACCGTTGCGGAGCTTAGGCGAAGCCCTGCGCCGGTGGAACATCATCATCGTCACCACGCCGTCGTGCTGACGAAACTCTCCCTCAACACTCGGCTGGATCGGAGTTCGAGGGACGTCATCGAGCTGAACGTGTGCAGAACTCGGAGGTGCCGTACGTTCGGTACTTGGATCGGTTGGATCGGGAAGAAGTACGACTACTTCCTCTACGTTATGCCAACGCTTCGTTGTTGGTCTCACGAGGGCGTAGACAACACTCTCATCTCGTTGCTATGCATCACCATGGTCTTGCGTGATCGTAGGAAAATTTTTGAAATTACTACGTTCCCCAACATTTGTCTCTTACTACCACTAAATGTTGTACGTGCAATGCCCGGTGATGTTATGGAGTACGTGACTAAGTACTCTACTACTACTATATTAATTGGAGGCACATATTAGGTTTTATATTTGTTTACGTGTATGCCCCGAGACCTTCCAACTAGACGTGTCTTTCTCTTCGGGTCGCACTTTGTATCGTAGTACAGTAGTACTACTACGTGTGGTCTCCGACCCATAAGTGGAGACGCTATACCACGTTGTTCATGTCCCACTCCTTTCGCTACCGTGTGCGACATCCAGCACGTGCCGTGTGTTTGGCACTACTTCGTCGTAAGAATTGAAACGCTAGCATTCATTAGAAATAAAAAATAATTATAAATCACCAGTGATACTATACCACATGGTTTCCTTGCTCCTCGATATCAGAAAGAATACTTCCGCTCGCCGACATGTGGGACGTCGACCATCCTGGTCCACTTGCCATGCCCGCAGAACTCCAAGGGAGATTCACCCCGGTCGTCGCGCTGCAGTAATTACTAATGAGCTGTCAAATCACAGGCCCAACCTTTTACCCAATGTGAAGTTGCTCGGACGAAGGAACCATCATGACTTCGTTGAATTCCGCTTCTTGAAGGAAACTACTGTACCAGCAGTACTGCTAGCTACAGTAGTTACTCCAGCAGAGGCCTCCTTTGGTTCATAGGATAGGACTTTTATAGGAATATGAAAATCATAGGAAGTGAGATGACATGCATCTCAATTCCAATAGAGAAAGAGATGCCATTTGATGCATAGGATAGGAATTTTTCCATTGAGTCTAGGCTATGTACTGGTAATTTGCTCTAAAAACTACAGTAGTAACTAGTAGTACAGTTACATGCTCGTAATTAATTAAACAAACGTACGGGCGACACAAACACACACACTAACTACTAGTACTACTACTTCTCACATGCTGGCCAGACGCCATCGTTCTCCTTCCCGGCTTTGTCGGCGACACCCCACCATGCTTGGATCTCCGCCGACCTCTCCGCAGCAATGCGTGCGTCCTCTTCTTTCTTGCGGCGGTGGGCCTTTCTTCTCTTGAGTGCTTTCTGACTTTTCCGCTCCCTCTGTGCGGCTTTGGTCGCCTCTTGCTCTACCGCCCATTCGGCCTTGGCAGCTTCAAATTCCGCCCACATAGGTGTGAGGTCGCGAGCGGCGATGAACTCGGCACGACGGGATACCACCGCTTGCCTACCATTCCGTGTGCGGTCATAGGCGGCGAGGAACTCGGTGCGGCGGGATGCCATCGCTTCCTTACCGGTTAGTGTGCGGCGCGGTGGCATGAACGACGCTTGGTGACAGCTCTGGGGTGGAGTGGCTGGACAACCGTAAGTGCATTGGTTTGTCAAGAGCTCAAGGACAGAAGACGAAGGAAATTTGGATTCCCCTTCAATCCTGGTCATTTATTACCGAGTAAAATGCATTGGCGGTCATTGAACTTGTCTTGATAGATCACTTTGATCATTGTATACGAGATATGTTGATTATACGGTCACTAGCTCAGCGTATAGCTTCGTATTTGTCTGGTTGACCAGTCAAACAGTCCGCATGCGCCTCATGAGCTCGTGTTCTTTATCTATCAATCTATGTGGGCCTACCTGCCAGTGGAGAAAGAAATAAAAACCAAAATTATTCGTATGTGACATTACTGTTTAGACATTTGCTGGAGGCCTCCGCGAACACCAAGCATGTATTCACCTGGCTCAACACCAACGGTCATACACGTGACTCGGTGCCTTGCTCATGTATATCGTCCATCACAACGACAATCTATAAAACAGCCTAGCTAGAGAGGGTACTATGGTGCGGAGTATGTACTATCGTGAGCAACCGATCATAGTGCCACTGCACATGAGTGTGTGTCTGATCGATTCGTCCATTATTCGTAAGTTATGTATGATTGTGTGGTGTCTAATGGTGGTCGTCGAATGCTAGTTGGCGACAAGAGCGGTTGCACGGACGCCTGTTTGTCAATACGTGCCGCATACGCTTCAAAGGTTCGTCATCCATGAGTTCACATTTTACCACCACGCTAGCGTCTGACCGCACTGGCCTACCGAAACCCCTTCCATTGCTAGTGTGCGCTTCTCGCCTGAAACGATCACCGTCTCTCCAGAACGTCAATGCCGCATTCACCGGCCTTAACTGCAGGTGCAGTTGGTGTGTCACTGACATGCGGGCCTGATGCCCGTTGGGCCCACATGTCAGTGAGACAACGCACCTGCGGTTAAGTCACTGAAGCAGCGTTCGCATTCACACCCGACGCGACCTCTCACTGGCGCCGGCATTGCAGCAGCACGACGGCCAAGAGAGCGCCACCCGCATGGCATCCCGGTGCAAGCGACTACTCCGCGTTAGTGACACCACGGCTGTCGGTGAACCTACTCCGGTGCCATCCGTCCATCCGCCTGCCGCAGCTCATTGCCATTCGCCCTCTATATTAACTTGAGCCCCAGCTCCCAGCCATATCCAGAGACCCACACTCATTCTCCTCCGGTCCCTTCCTTCTGTTGGCACCACTCCAACCATGGCCTCTGGGCACTCCAAAGCTCTCTTGGATGTACTATCGCAGGAGCAGACGAAGGACATCGGTGGTTCCGCTCCGAGCGCGCTCCAAAGCTCTCTTGGACGTACTCTCACAGGAGCAGACGAAGGAGATCGCCGGCTCCCCCCCGGCCACCCTCCGCCGCCACGGCTACGAAGCCGGAGCGCGTGCGCGGGCACAGCCGGCAGCCAGGCGCACACGGTAGGTCGCCACCGCTCTGGTCCCAGGAAGGCCACCGCTCCTCCACTCAGTCGACGCCAAGCTTGGTGGGATAAAATCGGCGGCCGATTAGCCGCTTGACAGCGACGTGGAGGCGGAAATCTTCATAACATTGTGCTCCCGAGGAGGAGGTTATCGAGGCGGATAAGGAGGAGGCAAATGCAATGGCCGGCTTTCTCGGTTTCATGGCCGGACATGGTGGTCGGGGCCCGACGGTCGTTTAGATTAGGTTTATAGTAGGTTTTAGTACGGTTTGTGCGAAATATGTAATGAATTTTGTCTAGTTTATAGGAAAAGTTCTTGAAATGTAATGAATTTCATCCAGTCAATTTGAAATGTGCTTAGTTTGCATGAATTTCGTCTGGTTAGTTCATATAGTTGTCGAAAGCGGGCAGCATTGGATGGCATCCATCGGTGTCCTCGGACAGATGCCGGTGTAAATTTGAGGGCCAGTGCTGGAGATGCCCTAACTATCATGCTATAATCGCTAACAGTGCTCCATTATTTCGCAGGGAACAGTTATCCCTCGGTCAAAATCAGATCCGCCGTGTTTCGCACTCCTCCCACGTAAGAGTGTAGACTCTTGCTTACATAAAAATGGAGCAAGTGGACAGCACTGTAGCATGTCATATCACTCAACCTAGCCCGTCTAACGCGCGGGAAAGCACCACCCTCGTCATTTTGTTCTGGATTTCTATCAATCGATCGCACGAAAATGTTACGCTTTGCAAGTTCAAAAGGAAAAGGCGGCACACTTACAACTCATACGCGTCGCGTTCACGTCGCACCCCCGACAGTCCGGCTCGCACGCCGCTCACCAGAGGGGACACGTGTTGTCTTGCATTTTCACTGACATGTGGGACTGCAATTGAATAAACCGTCGATAGCCGAAATCTAATCGCTCGGCGAGTGTTGGCTGAGAGGAGAGAGACGGGGGAGGGATAAGAGATTGCCCGCCCGCCGTGCACGGACTCCAAGAAATATGTGGTGATAATGTGAGGTGGGCCATGCGAGAGTCCGCACCGCTTCCAAGCCCGCTTCTTACCGCCCTGGCCCACCAGAACCCCTCCCCCACCCCACCACCTCCCTGCGCGCGCTCCCCCCTCAGAGGCCGGCTGCCCGCATTCATAGCAAGTACTATAGCTCGCACAGGTAAAATTATGGGCTGTAAAGGCCATGTACAATGGTTGATAAGATAGTCTTATCATAAGTCTTGCATGTAATTTAGAGATGACAAAAAAACATGTGTATAATGGATCATCTCTTAGCCTTATCTTCAATAACTAGTTATTCCTAAAAACATGGTGAAATATATTGTTCTAAGAGATAATCTCTTGTCTTCTCGACAAGCCCGCTTATGTGGAGGAGAGAGAGGCATTGACAAAGTCAAGGAGTGGGATCTGCAGGAGCCCGTCTCTACACGTGCTCCTAGGTATGAAAAACTTATTCTAAAAAAGAGGCATAAAACAATTGTGTCTAAAAAAAGAAAGGTAAAAACATTTGAGAGGAAATAGATAGAGAGAAAGTGAGAAAAAGTTGTAACCTTATAGTCAACACTATGGTAGTATTACATGCGGAAGGAGGGAGTGGTGCACATGCCAAGTTCACTGGGCTGCCATGTTTCACAGTCCTCCGTCGTAACAGTGGAGATAATAGGTTTCATCAAAAATAAACAATGAATACTCGTTGCTCGTCCACTATATAGGAAAGAATACTTTCATTTGCCGACATGTGGGACATCGACCATCCTGGTCCACCTGCCATGCACAAAATTATCCTGGTCCACCTGCCATGCACAAAGTTAGTCGGATGAAGGAACCATCATGACTTCGTTGAATTCCGCTTCTTCATGAAAACTTACTCTACTCGCAGTACTGCTACCACACGTGAATACTGGACGGCACTATACCATGTCAAATCACTAAAACCCACTAGGCCAAACTAGCCCGCCTAGGATTTGTACTCCCTCTGTTTCAAAGTTAGTAGTACAAAGTTGACTCATCTATTTTGGAACGGAGGGACGTCTCTGTACTGCTATGATTTTGTGTTGTACGTCTTTGTACTTTTGCTACAATTTTCCTACCCTATTAACCAAATGAGGCCTGAATGTATCCATGTCAACTATTGTCTGATCGATCACTAAGCCTACAATTTTAGGAGCTTGGGCTATTGGCCGATCGACGACGGATCAGTATAAGCGTACCACGAGCTCATCAGCCCCAACATTTCTCTTCGGTGAGTGCTTTGCAAGTACTATAGCTTGCACAGTAGCTAGCCTACTAACACCAAGAATCATCAAATAAGCCCTGCTGATATGATAAAAAGTTCAAACTTACATCTAAGCATGCCATATATTATATCAAAAGCTGGTGAGGATACATCTGTTTCCATAACTCGGAGAGGGTTCGCATGATTCACTATCAAACAAAAGTAGCAAGTACCGCTCACACAAGACAGTGCACTAGCCCTAAGATGGTTTGATAAAACGCATTGTTCTGGTAATTAAACACAGGGCAATGCAAACTACCCTGAAGGATTAGCGCGACCAACTATTTCTTGTCATCGATCTCTCGGGCAATGACCACATCACGGACAGCGGCATGGGAATCGATCTCTGGGGCGATGTCCACAAGACTGACCGCGACATCGTAGTAGATCACTGGGGCGATGTCCATAGGATGGACAGCGGCATCGGAATCGATCTCCGGGGCGATGCCAACAGGACGGACCGCGACATCGAAAACGATCTCTGGGGCGTTGTCCACGGGACGGGCCGCGACATCTGAATCATCAAGGACGTCCACTAGCACCTGCACAGCCCTAACATATTAGCAAGCACATTGCAAATAATCAAAAACCAGAACTTTCGGTAATAAGCCATTATTTTTTACCTTGTGCAGCTCATCGGGGGATCCCATCCCTCCGGAGGCCATCTCCTCGTCCACGATGGGGGCCATCACCTTGCCAGGGGAATACTGCTTCTCAATGGCGACTATCTCCTCAAAATCGCCTTGAGCCTCGCATAGGTGGCCATCAGAGTTTCTGGGGTAGGCACGGTGGGTCCCTTGCTATTCTTCCAACTTTCTTTGAGGAGTTCGTCCGCCAACGTCGTCAACTCTTTGGCAGTGCTTGTTTCTTGGAGTTCTTCGTCTCCATGGGTTGGCCCGCCAACATGGTCAACTCGTTGGTCAGTGCTCGCTTCCTGGAGATTGCTGTCTCTAGTGGGTTGTCCGCCGGCAACTCTTTGCCTAGTGCTCCAGGATCCATCAATGAACTGACAAACAAAAAGCAATCGAAAGGAAACCACAATCGCAATGAAAACGGGAAAAGAATAGGCTGTGAGAATCGGTCGGTGCTTAGCAAAAATAAGATTGTTGGAATGAAAATATAGCAGCATCACTAATTCGCCCACCTTTCCTTCGTCGGTACAGAAGAAAAATGGCAGAAGTGAGTAGCCTGAGTGACGTTTTCTTCAAGAAAGGGGAGAAAGGGCTTCAACGAGCGTTCTAGTGAAATGATGGTTGCTTCGTCTAGTCCAACTTCGAGGCCACTTTACCACTGCTGGTAAAGGTGTGGGTTTTGTGATATGACAGGTCATGACGGCCACACCGGGGTGACCGGTGAGTTTCGACTGTAGCACCTCACTATGATTTGGTGGATGGCACGCGGGCCCAGATACTTTGATGTCCCGCATGTAGATAGAGTGGCTAGTCATATAGGAGTGCTCCATATTGTGCACCGCGACCAAGGCGAAGAGGAAAACAAGAGAACTACATAATTAATGCATGAGTTTAATTAGGGTAGTTTTGTAAAGTACGAGATACGTTCCTCCAATCGCAAAATGCCTTGGTTGATGAGATTTGAGCTTTGAGCCCTATAAACCGGAAGGGATATTTGAGATTCGAGATACTGCACGCGGTGTAGTATAGTCACTTGTTGGAATCTCTAGAAAGACTTATACCGCATTATTCTTTGCTCCTTCCTACTACTACGTACTACTTCACCGACATGTGGGACAGCCAGCAGCATCCGGGTTGACGTAATACGTGCCATGCACCAGATTGGAGTGCGGAACGAAAGGGGGGCATCTCGCCGGTCGTACCGCTTGGCCCTATTTGGATACTCTAACTCAGTTAAAGATTAGAGTTAGATTCTAATCCTGAACTAACCCTGAAGTAACTCTAGCGAAAGAGGTGTTTGGATGACAGGGTTAGATGGAGCGCGGATACGGCAAGCCTTCATGGGCGGTGCAAGAGGGAGGAAGGGAGGGAGAGGACGAGAAGCTTCGAGGAAGTGGGGAGGGATCTGCTGCGGGGAGAGCAAGAGAAAAATGTGTTTTTTAGTGTCCCGAGAAGAACTAACCCAAATAAGCACCTCTTGGGTGGGTTAGATTTTTTTGGGTTAGTTGAGTTCAAACTAACCCAAACTAACTCTAACACATGGATCCAAACAAGAACCCAAACTAACCCTCCTGTTTGATATTTTTGGGTTAGTTGAGTTCAAACCAACCCAAGCTAACTCTAACACATGGATCCAAACAAGAACACATCGTCAAACCGACAGCCCGACCTTTCCAAAGAAGAAGTAAGTTGAATCTCGACTCCTCACCCTCCTCGCCTCTCATCAAACCGCCTCGTGAAAATCGCCGCCAGATCGCCGGAAAAGCCCCGCCCTCATCTTTTAACTACGCGAAAATAGTTCGAGCTTGTCAAAACCGGCGGATCTCGGGTACGGGGGTCCCGAACCGTGCGTCTAGGCGGATGATAACAGGAGACAAGGGACACGATGTTTTTACCCAGGTTCGGGCCCTCTCGATGGAGGTAATACCCTACCCTGCTTGATTAATATTGATGATATGGGTAGTACAAGAGTAGATCTACCACGAGATCAGAGAGGCTAAACCCTAGAAGCTAGCCTATCGTATGATTATTGTTCGTCCTACGGACTAAAACCCTTCGGTTTATATAGACACCGAATAGGGTTAGGGTTACACAGAGTCAGTTACCATGGTAGGAAATCTACGTATCCATATCGCCAAGCTTGCCTTCCACGCCAAGGAAAGTCCTATCCGGACACGGGATGAAGTCTTCAATCTTGTATCTTCATAGTCCAGGAGTCCGGCCAAAGATGATAGTTTGGCTATCCGGACACCCCCTAGTCCAGGACGCCCTTAGTAGCCCCCGAACCAGGCTTCAATGATGATAAGTCCGGTGTGTTGATTGTCTTCGGCATTGCAAGGCGGGTTCCCCTCCGAATCCTGTGTTGAACAGTGTCCGGCTTTCTTGTGAATATCGCGCTTCTCGGCTTCCACGCCCAATAATGGCCATCTTCCACGTGTCGAATGAATGTGAAAAGTCAGGGTATCTTTACATTTACCCCCCTTGCTGTGCGAATGAGCCGTCTATAAAAGAGACGGGGATCCAGATCTGGATCACACCATCTTCCCTTCGCGAGCCTTCATCAGAGCGCCTGGGACAAAAATCGACTCCACCATGGACAGTCGACGCGGCTCCTCCTCTCGCGCTCCCAGCCCTCGGCCCGGAGATTGGGGGAGATGCTCAGTCCCGCACAGCGAATTGGTGGTGCTCCAAACCAAGGGATTCCTTCCCCCGGCCTTCATGGTTCCGGTTCGTTCCGGACTCGCCACCTATAAGGGCGGGAAGCAGGCGGAGAGCGTCCCCGAACCCTCTAAGGGAGAGCGGGTATGCTTCGTCTCTTACTTAATGAGAGGACTCGGATTTCCAATCCATCCGTTTCTCCGGGGGCTTCTGGAGTTCTACGGCCTCCAGCTGCACAACCTTACGCCTGCCTCCATCTTGCATATAGCGGGCTTTGTGGCCCTTTGCGAGCTGTTTCTGGGCGTTGAGGCCAATTTCGCTTTGTGGAGGAGATTGTTCTGCCTTGTGCCTTGTTCTCACGAAGGGCCAATATATCAAGTGGGCGGAGCCGAACTATGGCGCATCGCCGGGACCAGATACTTATCCGGAACCCCAAAGAAGGCGTCCGAGGACTGGCCCTCGGAATGGTTTTATATGGAGGACGTCCCGCTGCCGGATCCTGTTCGGATCGGCCTTCCGGAGTTCAGCAACGCTCCTCTAAAGAAACGCCTAAGCTGGCGCCCGCGGAGCCCCCAGAGGGAAAATGACCGGGACGTCCTTTACTTGATGAGCCGAATAAGATTGCTGGCTCATGCCGGATTGACCATGATTGGAGTCATGGCAATCTGCATTATGAGGGGAGTGCAGCCGCTCCAATATAGGGGCCACCCCATGTGGGATTTCAACGGGGAGGATGATGCCACCCGCCATGGCCGCAAAGGGCCGGGATCGGTCGCCGAACTGGTGAAGACCTTGTCCGCCATGTACAAAGGGGAAGAGGAGGATTTTCTTCGCGTTAGTCCACTGAACGGGTTTTCTTCAAATAATCCTCGAAGTTGGGTAAGCGAATATCTTTGTGGCCTGTCCGATCCATGCTCCCGTGGTTAAATATCTCATTTCATGGTTTCTACGCAGGAACTGCGCCGGGCCGTGGAGAAGATACACAGCCCGCCTCATCAACCCGAGGATCCGGAACGGTCCCTCGATCCGGCCTCCGAGGAGGACCCGGATATAAAGGTGGAGCTGATCGACGGGGTGATCCATCAACTTAGCATCGACAATGCTTTGGTTGCCATTACGGCTGACTACCCCGTATTATTTCCGGCCTCCCAGGTAACCGTGACCGAAGTCCGGATACCATGACCCACCCGTGCTTTACTTCTAACCACCGCGTATTTAATGGTGTTTCGCAGAGGGTGCCTTCAGAACGGGAAGCCGAGCCCGCCGTGGCTGTCCAACAAGGGGCAGCTCGGCCCAGCAGGCGGAAAAGAAGTGTGGTACGACTCGAGACGTCGCCGCAATGGTATGATGTGCCATCGTGTTTTAAGGAGAGGTTCCTGGGAGGCACACCGACGCCGTGGTTTTTCAGGAAAGAGCGCGCGCGGATCGAGTCCGAGAAGTTGCTAATCGGACCTCCGCCACCAAGCTCAAAAGCCGAGTCCGGAAGGGGTACAAACACGGCGTCGGCCGGATGCTCCTCCAACGGAGGATGCCGACAGACTGTCCGCCACCAAGTCGGAGGTGGAGAGCGCCATGAATCATAGGCGCCGCCGGACTATTCTACGTGACGCATGTTTCTACCAAGAGGCGTTGGACGCCTTTAATTCAGGAGAAGCGCACCTCCGTGCCGCTCAAGATGGCCTAGCCAGAGCCACGGAGCAGTATGTGAGAGACATACGAGTAAGGAAATTTGACAGTTATATATGCCAGTAGCCCCCGAGACTTAAAATAGTTAGGATAACTGATTTAAGGATCATTTGGAATGCAGGTTCTTACCGAAAAGAATACACGTTTGTCCCAGGAGCTTGAAGAGTGCAAGGCCCAACTTGGGGCCGCACTAGCCGCGACCGGGGAAGCCATGAAGACTCCATCTGGTAGTATATGCCCTTCGAAATAGAAGTAGTTTCGCAAAGTGCTGCATGTATATAAATCTGACATTAACATTGCAGATAGCGCCGGGATGGATCTGGACAAGCAACAGCTCCTGCGCCAGCTAAAGGTCGGCGAGAGCGTGCTTACGAGGGTGCGGCAGGAGAAAAATAACCTCCAAGATGCCAACACCCAACCGGGTGAGGAACTAAAGGATGTTCGTGCTCAGCTTGTCCGACCAGAAGGAGAATCGACGGCTTCGCCGCGGCATTTTCATAAGTGCTTAAACGAACTTTGAAAGAGTTCGGCGAGGAAGGCGACTAACATAAACATGTATGTAGGTTTGCTCACAGGTCGCCCCGAGGAGGAGATGCCCAGTTCTTCGGGTGATCTTCTTCCGAATCGTCGGCTACCGCACGAACGAAGTTCGACATGTGATGAAAGGCGTCGCCCGTGCCTTGTGGCTATCTATCTCCCCGCCCAAGGCATTGGGGAGCTGGCGGAGAGGCTTCAAGGAGCACGGCGGCGCTCCGACTATGGAAGATATCGGCCTGCCGTCAAGGCGCCAGGAGGCCAGGCCATGGTAAAGACGCGTACACGAAGGCTGACCCAAACCACATGGCTGAGGTCGGACCTGTGGGGCCCGATGGGAAGGAGATCCTCAGAAAGTTAGTGTACGCCAAGTAGAATTGGCCGCAAGTATTCCCAGCAAGATTGTAAATTAGACATCCTATTATATGGCATTGAGGAGGAATACAATCAGTCAAGTTGACTATGTAATTGAATATGACATATGAAATGCCTTCTAGCCGGATTGTAGATCGTTTGTCATAGCAGACCTTTTCGCTTCGACCTCGGGACCCAATAGTCCGGAGTGTGTCCGAATACCCTCGCGGTTATATAAGAGCCGGGGCATGCATGGAGACAAGGCGTAGGGGTCATTATTGCTGTATCAGACAAGTGCCCAACTAGTTATGTTATATTACATGGATAGTAAGAAACATCTTCCAGGGAGAATAGTTCCGTTAAGGGTTCCTTTCCCTGGGAGGCATGCCCTAAAGTGCATGTCCAGGCTGCTAAGAAAGCAGAAAAGCATCTGGGGGCAGATGTATAAATAGGTAAAAATCATCTTTCAGTTCACCGACCGAATATTCCCTTAAGAACGCTAGATTTCGCTTCACCTACCGAGGTACACATCCGCTGACCCGCAGAATAATCGCAGAGGTGCTCCTTTACCACCTAGCCAACAATCAGGAACGAGGGTAAGAACAGGAGCCAGGCAACCCAGCTTGGCCAAAACTTAAGTCATATCGATGCATATAATGTTGAATAAAAGGTACATGCGGAAGTTTGACACATGTGTTGGGCATGAAGCCCGTATACATAAGCTTCTGTTAAAGAAGCCCCCAGGTATAATGAGCGCGGACAGCGCGTCAAGTATGTGTGAACAAAGCGCAAACGAGCCTTTTAAAGGCTTCAAGAAGAAGGAGGAAGGATAGAAATAAAAGACAGCAGAAATAGAAAATGTGGACGGAGGAAGGAGACGAACTCGGAGTCCGGCGCTTAGACGTAGAATCTTTGTAGACGGGCTGCGTTCCATGGGTTCGGCTCGAGTCGGTTATCCGATGCGTTTCACAGACGGTATGCTCCGCCGGTCAGGACATGGCCGATGATGAAGGGACCTTCCCATTTGGGCTTGAGTTTGTCCTTTTTCTTGTCGGGCGGGCGTAGAACTAGTTCGCCAACGTTGTAAGCTTTGGCCCCTACTTCCCTGCTTTGATATCTTCGAGCCTGCTGCTGATAAAATGCGGAACGAGCTTTTGCCACGTCGCTCTCCTCCTCCAATGCGTCCAAACTGTCCTGCCGATCGAGCTCGGCTTCTCTTTCTTTCATACATGCGCACGCGAGGTGAGTCATGAATTATGTCACAGGGCAAGACTACCTCTGCGCCGTACACCATAAAAATGGTGTGAATCCGGTAGTACGATTCGGCGTGGTCCGCAGCCCCCAGAGTACGGAGTCGAGCTCCTCTACCCAGTTCGTGTTAGATTCCTTGAGGGACTGCACTAGGCTGGGTTTAATGCCACTCATGATTAGACCGTTTGCTCGCTCGACTTGACCGTTGGTTTGATGGTGATAGACTGAAGCGTAATCGAGCTTGATGCCCATGTTTTTGCACCATAGTTTGACCTCATCGGCCATGAAGTTGGTGCCGCTATCAGTGATGATACTGTGGGGGACACCATAACGGTGCACTACCCCGATATGAAGTCTATCACCGTCCGGATTCGCCGCTTTTAACAGCTTGGCCTCTATCCATTTGGTGAATTTGTCCACCATGACCAATAGGTATTTTTGCTTGTGGGTTCCTCCCTTAAGGGGTCCAACCATGTCAAGCCCCCTGCATCATGAACGCCAGTGATGGGTATAGTTTTGAGGGCAGGGTGGCATGTGGCTTTGGTTAGCAAAAGCTGGCAACCGACGATCGTTGGACTAAATCTTGTGCATCCGCCTCGGCCGTCGGCCAATAAAATCCTGTACGGAAGGCCTTGTTTACAAGGGCCGGGCTGCGGCGTGGTGCCCACCCAGTCCGCATGAATTTCAGCCAGGAGGTTTCGCCCTTCCTCTTCGGAGATACACCTTTGAAGGACTCCTGTTGTGCTTTTCTTATAAAGCTCTCCCTCATGGACTTTATAGGCTTTGGATCGCCGTTCTTTGCAGCGAGCCTCATTTTGGTCTTCGGAGAGTTCCTGCCTAGTTAGGTAGGCTAGGAATGGCTCTGTCCACGGGGCAATAACCGCCATTATTTCATGGGCGGAGGGTGTTATTTCATTGGCAGAACCTCCGATTGTGTCAGAGTGTTCGGTGTCAGGCAGTGCGATTGGGTCCGGATTGTTGTTTCCGGACTCCCCTTCCCACAGTACGGATGGCTTGAACAACCGCTCTGGAAGATGTTGGGAGGGACGGCATCGCTTTTGCACCGATGCGTGCTAACACGTCCGCCGCCGGTTATTATCCCGGCTATATTATGAAATTCGAGCCCTTCAACTGCGGCCGACATTTTTAGGACCGCGCTGCGTACGCTGCCATTTTCGGATCTTTGGCATCAAAGTCTCCGCTTATTTGAGATATCGCGAGGTTCAATCCCCGCGCACCTCTAGGCGCTTAATGCCCATGGAGATCGCCATCCGGAGGTCGTGCGTAAGGGCCTCCTATTCGCTGCGTTGTTGGAGTCCGTATACATTATCTCAAGGACGATTGGACTGTGTCTCCGGTTGGGGACGCCAGACGATGCCAGCCCCCGTGCCGCCAACATTTTGGAGCCGCTAAAGTGCATGACCCAATTGGAGTATGCGCTGCACTCTTTAGGGAGTTCGCTTCGTCCATTCGGCAACGAAGTCGGCCAAAACCTGCGACTTAATAGCTCGTCGTGGCTTATAGGTTATGTCGAATGGAAGTAGCTCTATGGCCCATTTGGCAATCCATCCCGTCGCGTCGCGGTTGTTTATAATGTCGTTAAGAGGTACTTCAGAGGCTACCGTTATCGAACAATCTTGAAAGTAGTGTCACAGCTTCCGGGATGCCATGAACACCGCGTATGCTACCTTTTGATAATGTGGGTACCGGGACTTGCATGGAGTTAGGACAGTCGACACATAGTAAACTGGTTTTGAGGGGAACCTGTGTCCGTCTGCTTCTCGTTCGACGACGAGCACCGCGCTAACAACTTGATGTGTTGCGGCGATATATAATAGCATTGGTTCGCCCATATTGGGCGCGGCCAGGACCGGATTTGGTGCCAATATGGCTTTTAATTCTTCGAGTCCGGCCGTGGCGGCATCCTTCCACTCGAAGTGTTCGGTGCATCGGAGGAGGCGGTAAAGGGGTAATGCCTTTTCTCCCAAACGGGAAATAAAGCGGCTTAGAGCCGCTACGCATCCAGTCAATTTTTGTATTTGTTTGAGGTCTTTTGGAATATCCAATTGTGACAGAGCTCGGATCTTGGCTGGGTTTGCTTCAATTCCTCTACCGAACACAATGAAGCCCAACAGCTTTCCGGCTAGAACGCCGAAGACGCATTTTTCCGGATTGAGCTTAATGTCATATTTTCGGAGATTGTCGAATGTGAGCCTCAAGTCGTCTACTAGAGTTTTGACATGTTTGGATTTGACGACCACGTCATCTACATATGCCTCCACTGTTTTGCCGATCTGGTTTGCCAGACATGTCTGAATCATGCGCTGATATGTTGCGCCGGTGTTTTTGAGCCCGAAGGGCATTGTGTTGAAGCAGAATGGGCCGTATGGAGTGATGAATGCCGTTGCGGCTTGGTCTGCTCCGCCATCTTAATTTGGTGGTAGACGGAGTATGCGCCGAGGAAGCACAATGAATCGTGTCCTGCTGTGGCGCCGATAATTTGATCAATGTGAGGAGGGGAAGGGATCCTTTGGGCAAGCCTTATTAAGGTCTTTGAAATCAACACATACGCGCCAGATTTGTCCTTCTTGGTACCATCACCAGATTTGCTAGCCAGTCCGGATGTTTTATATCTCGATGAATCCGCTTCTAGAAGTTTTGCTAGCTCCTCTCCCATGGCTCTGTCTCTTGGGTTCTAAAACAACAAGAGCCTCGCTTGACTGGTTTAAATCCTTTTAGGATATTTAGGCTGTGCTCGCCAGCCAACGGGATTCTGGCATGTCTCAAGGGTGCCAGCAAAATGTCCTAGTTTTCTCGAGAAATTCTCGTAGTCTGGCGCGCTACATCAGGGTTTAATTGTGCCCCAATGGAGGCCGTCTTTGCAGGTCCGCTGGTGGACTTGAATTTGACTATTTCATCCGCTGGTTGAAAAGAGGTGGACTTGGATCTTTTATCAAGTATCGATCGTCCTCGTTCACCGTGGAGCGATCGCAGTGAGTTCCTCGCCGCTAAGGCTTTTGGATAGTGCCTCGAGGGCTAGTGCGGCTGTCTTGTTTTTGGCGCGGAGTGCTATGTTGGATCACTAGCGAGAGTGATGATTCCGTGGTCCGGGCATTTTAAGCTTCATGTACCCATAATGGGGTATAGCTTGAAAAATTGTGAATGCCTCTCGCGCTAATAAAGCGTGATATCCGCTGCTGAACGGGCCACTTGAAATTTGACCTCCTCGACCTGTAATTGTCCGTGAGCGAACACTAGGTCCAGTGTGATTTTTGTGCAGCATGCTTCCCGCTAGGGATTATTCCTCTAAAGGTTGTGCTGCTTCGCTCAATGCGGTTCCAAATATTTCCATTTTTGGAGGGTTTCCTCGAGATGAGGTTTAGTCCGCTGCCGCCATCCATGAGTATCTTAGTAAAGCGAAGCCAGCCCACTATTGGACTGAGGACCAATGCGGCTGGTGCTCGAGCTGTTCGAATTTGGTTCAATCCTTCGGCATTAAAGGTGATAGCCGTGTCACTCCATGGATTTATTGTTGCTACTTGGTAGACTTCAGCGAGGTTGCGGAGTGTTCGCTTCCGCATGTTATTTGATGCAAAAGTCTCGAAGACTGTTAATACCGTAATGGTATTGTTGGTCTGGGATTCTGAAGCTAGAAGCTCTTCGCCACTTTTGGCCACCTGCCGTAGTATCCAACATGCTCGAAGGCTATGAGTTGGAGTGGCGCCCTCTGTGCTATGAATTTTGCAGGGTCCGTTTAGCCAACCCTCCAGTACGGTTCCGTGCCCTTTAAGGGGTTTTTGTTTTTTGGTATTTAACCCGGGTGCTTGGTGATGATGCACCCTTTTATTTCGGACAAGGGCTGTGTTCGGGGCCGGATTATCCCAAAATTTACTTTCGGTTTTCCAAGCACTCTCCATCGCACAGTACTTTTGTACTATGGTCACCAAGTCAGCAAAGTGTGTAATTTCACGAGACTTATGGCGTTTAGGATTCCCTCGTCCGTGCAATTATTGCAGAAAAGTGAGATTGCGTCCTCCTCTCGGCGGTACTTTATCCTGTCCATAACCAGGAGGAATTTGGCCCAGTAATGATGTACTATTTCAGCGGGCTCTTGCCGAATTCGGGATAGATCGCTAATGTTTGGGTGGGCGGGTGGAACTAGATCCGGAACCCCGTCCAATCTAAGACTCAGGGGCAGAGAAGTTTCCGTACATGGAAGTTTGGGTTTTTGGATGTTATCCAATGAATTCAACCCGCCGCATGACTTTAAGTTCAGGATTTGATCGACATCCGTCCCTCCGCGGGAGTCCGGCATGGAGGGGTCGGGAATCCGGACGTAGCTAGTCCTCAAGATAGAAGAAGAGTCGCCGTATTGTTCCTCTACCACAGCAACATGGTGGGTAGCCTGGGGAGAGTTAATTTCTCTTAGATCGGTTTTAGGCCCGATCTGATCGTAGTCAGTGGCGACTCCCAGGGCGGCGATGCGATCCAAGAGCTCGTTCACGGTGGAGAGCTCGATCGGATCTAGCTGCTCGGCAAGTTCCGAGTCAACACGAAGATTAGTTCCGATGACCCGAGAAGTCATCGTCGGCGCGGCGGCCGAACTGGTGGTCATAAGGAAACCACCTAGCCGAAGAGTTTGGCCGGCGGCCAAGGCTCCTTTGGCGATAATGTCGTCTTTAAAGACGGGATGAGGCATCCTTCCTGACGGTGACGGCACAGAGGAACTCTCCATGAAAGCACCAATGTCGGTGTCAAAACTGACGGATCTCGGGTAGGGGGTCCCGAACTGTGCGTCTAGGCAGATGATAACAGGAGACAAGGGACACGATGTTTTTACCCAGGTTCGGGCCCTCTCGATGGAGGTAATACCCTACTCCTGCTTGATTAATATTGATGATATGGGTAGTACAAGAGTAGATCTACCACGAGATCAGAGAGGCTAAACCCTAGAAGCTAGCCTATGGTATGATTATTGTTCATCCTACGGACTAAAACCCTTAGGGTTAGGGTTACACAGAGTCGGTTACAAGGGTAGGAAATCTACGTATCCATATCGCCAAGCTTGCCTTCCACGCCAAGGAAAGTCCTATCCGGACACGGGATGAAGTCTTTAATCTTGTATCTTCATAGTCCAGGAGTCCGGCCAAAGATGATAGTTCGGCTATCCGGACACCCCCTAGTCCAGGACTCCCTCAGATCTACTACTCCCTCACCCTCCTCGCCTCTCTGTCAAACCGCCTACGTTAAAACTGCCGCGCGTACTGCCCGGGAAAAGCCCCGCCCTCAACTTTTAACTACGCGAAAATAGTTTGAGCTTGTTCGTTCTATATAAATACTAGTACTGTATGTTTATTCACCCGTGGGGTTGTTCAATGAATGGAGGGCCGGGGAGCACAAGTGAACAATACTACTACTAGTAGTAGTAAGTAGTCACCTTAAATAGAGAGTTTCTTTTCTTTAATGCCATGTACACAAATTGAAACGCTTGTTATGGAGAGAAAAAGATAATCACTCCACTATATATGTACACAGGGGCCTGAGCGCTTGCTTTACTAGGGTTGCTCTCTTCATTCTCTCATCCTCTCCAGATATAAACAAGACAGCGGTAGCGACATTTTCTCTCTACTGACCGCTGGTCACAGATCCTGCCGGATCCCTTCGGCTGGTGTGTGTAGAGGACTAGGTGCATCGTTCAAGCGGTCATCGCCGGTGAGGGAGGAAACCCACAGCTGCCGGAGGGGCCCAATCCTCTGCCCGTGCCGTTCTCTCCGACATAGCGCCGGCTCGGGAGGTCCTCCGACCCTTCTTCCTCCCTGCCGTATTGTCCGCAGATCCGACCTACCGCCGCCGACATCCCGACGACCCTCAGGTATAAGTTATTTGAAAGCGGTCTTGCTCTACTGCCCTAGCTCCCCACGTGTCTACATGTGCATCTTTTTCTACTCCCATCAGCTCTTCCAAAGCCACCTAAATTTTTAGTATTATTTGAGGTAAAGCTACTTCATGCATTAGAATCTGGGGCTTTGTTCAAACAACAAAGAAAGGGGAAAAGTTGTAGCATGAATCTAGGACTTGATTCAAAGAGGAAACAATATGGTGCAAGTAGTAGAGACCGGATACCCAACCGGTCTCTTGGTTGAAAAGGGAAATAATGGGAAAACACAGTACAAACTGGATAAGGAATAGATCTATTATTGGTTGAAAAAAGGATAGAAAGTGGCGGCTGGTGGAAAGTCAACAGAGTATGTCCAGGATTAGATTTGTTGCCCTCACATAGTAAAAGGTCTCCAGGATTAGAATTGGTGCCCTCACATAGTAAAAGGTCTCAGGATTAGATTTGCTGCCCTCACATAGTAAAAGGTCTCCAGGATTAGATTTTCTACCCTCACATAGTAAAAGGTCTCCAGGATTAGATTTGCTGCCCTCACATAGTACAAGGTCTCCAGGATTAGGTTTGCTGCCCTCACATACTAAAAGGTCTCCCGGATTAGATTTGCTGCCCTCACATAGCATGAACAAACTCGGCATCACCACTTTATGCCTCCTTGTAGGTACATTGTGCTGATGCGTCCACTGTCACATGTCCTTATACCAACCTTTTGCTGTTGTTAATGTAAGGGTGCATGTAAAATGAAGCGATCACACTGTTACCTTAGGGACATGTCTAACCAGTGTTATTGTTAATATAATGCCTCCAGTGATAAGATGCAATTAAATTGTGTTACAAATGGCACTCCTGTTGTTTTCCCTAGTATGATAAGTAACTTGCTCCTTTATGGTGCTGAGTGTCCTGGTGTCCCCATGGTCCCATGCCCTTAAACCAACTCTTTAGCTTATGTTGATTTACTGTATCTGGTAAACAAGCAATGCCACCATTAAAGTAATCCCATATTTGAGGAATCTCATTGTTGATCGTAATGCTTCTGGTAACATGAAGCATTGCTGACGTTTTAAAATTTCTAGTGTCCTTGCGTGATTGCCATGAACATAATTAAGATGCCTCTTTTCGTTTTGTATGTGTTTCGTATATTCTTATTGACCAGTAACTGTTTACTTTCTATCTTTTTGTGCAGATAGGGATATCCATTTCACCTTGTTGCTATTGTGACCTTTTGGTGAACTGCACAAAACACTTTTTTTTGGAATGAGTGTCTTGTGTAGTTCAACTAAAATGTCACGTGGGCAACATCTCTCAATTTTGGTGGAACTGCACAAAATGGTGATTGGAGTTTCCAAAATCTCCGTCAAGTTCTGCTGGTAATCTCATGCAACATTTTATTAGCCTTTGCAGGATGAGCCGTCACTGTCACCACAATGGCACTTATTTTAGTGGAACTGCACAAACTGGTGATTGGAGTTTCCAAAATCTCCGTCAAGTTCTGCTGGTAATCTCATGAACCATTTTACTAGCCTTTGCAGGATGAGCCGTCACTGTCACCACAATGGCACTTATTTTAGTGGAACTGCACAAAAGGATAAGAAAATTATAGTTGCACCTTACATGAGCCGGACAACCAACCTTAATGTTCCTCAATTTTAGTGCAACTACTAAAGAAGAACCTGCCAGCTCACGAGAGCAAGTACTTCTTGCTAGTTGAATGATGCAATCTTTGCTTCATTTTAGGTGAACTGCAGAAAAAGGCACATGAATTGAATCATGGAACTCCAGGCAGGCATCATCCGAGTGGAGGTGCAGGTTGAGTTCAATGAGGCCACTATTAAAGTGAAATCATGCTCTTCTTGTTTGTGCTATGCAAACAGGAATACTCAACTACAGATGTTGTGATGGTCAAGAGCATTCGCCAAGTTCTTCGATTGTATGACATGGCTAGCCAAGATGGACTTAATCCTGATATTCACTTTATCAAAATGCTCTACTGGGTTGGTTCTGAATCTTGCAAGCTGGGAGTCAATGAGATGTGTGGGCATCTTTGTTGTACTTATAATTTGAATCTTATTTGTTGGTTCTGAATCTTGCAAGCTGGGAATCAATGAGACGTGTAGGCATCTTTGTTGTACTTATTATTTGGATCTTATTTGTATGTTCTGAATCTTGCAAGCTGGGAATCAATGAGATGTGTACGCATATTTGCTGTACTTATTATTTGGATCTTATTTGTTGGTTTGAATCTTGCAAGCTGGGAAACACGACATGATGATGCGGAGGACAACAACCATAACAAATAGTTCAAACTTGGTAGTATTATCTTTTGTGAAAGTGCGACAAATGTGTTGATCGTGTGTGTCCTGAGAATAATAATTCTAATTGTTGTGCATGTTGATCCTGTGGCACGGATAGAATGAACCAATTCATTGCTTGTTTTAAGTATAAATTTCTATTAAAGCTAATTAAATTTAAGTAAAGTGACCACTAACTCCTATTGTTACGGTACCAATACAGACCCGCTCGTGAACTGACGTGTGGCCGGAGTAGGTTTCTTAATGGAGGCATTTGAATGCGCCGAGGGTGCACCTTCTGTCGGGCGTGCAGCGGACGAGGGAGGGGTAGTAACTGTCGGATGTGGGGTTCCGGCAAACCCTCAAGGTTCGAACACTGGGTGCTAAGTCTTTCCTCCTACCGATCTCGCCTAGCTCGCTAAGATCTCAAGGACGAACTCGGCGAACTCACAACACGTAAAGACGAGATTTATACTGGTTCGGGCCACTGCTGTGGTGTAATACCCTACCCAAAGGTGGTGGTGTGGATTTCCTCTTGGGCTGATGATAAACAATACAGAGGGAAGAACAACCTCCTGAGGTTGAGGTGTTCTTGTGCTTGGTGACTTAGCGGGTGAGAGCTGGATGAATTGCTCGATGCCGCCTACTGTGGTGGCTAGCTCTACTTATATAGGCCCTGGTCCTCTCCCCAAATATTGAGCAGGAAGGGAGTCAACAACGGCGGGCAAATTTTAAGGGGGACAGCTAGTACAAGCTACCCTGACAAAAGTGGTCTTCGCCTGCAAAAGCCTCTGGTGGTGACGCTGTCTTGGGCTCCACGATGACCTCCGTCTTGCCGTCCTCCTGGTCTTGGTCTCGTTGCACCGATATAGCAACCTTTGCCTGATCCCTCGATACTCCTCGCTCATACCGCTTCCTTAGCACCAAAGCAGAACGAGGCGCGCTTCAAGTAGCGCTCGCCGGTGTCGATCGTCATGGCTCACGTCACGAGAGCCTCATGACGTTTGCCCCGCCTTGATATCTCCGCTCGTCGTGAGCCTGCCTGACTAGGCCACTCCTGAGGAGGTCTTGCGTCGTCCGCCTCGTGAGGGTATGCCTTGTTAATGAAGATGGGCCGAACGGCCTGCTGGCTTAGCCAAGCTGTCAGTGTCAAAACCGGCGGATCTTGGGTAGGGGGTCCCGAACTGTGCGTCTAGGCGGATGGTAACAGGAGACAAGGGACACGAAGTTTTTACCCAGGTTCGGGCCCTCTCGATGGAGGTAAAACCCTACTCCTGCTTGATTAATATTGATGATATGGGTAGTACAAGAGTAGATCTACCATGAGATCAGAGAGGCTAAACCCTAGAAGCTAGCCTATGGTATGATGGTTGTTCGTCCTACGGACTAAAACCCTCCGGTTTATGTAGGCACCGAAGAGGGTTAGGGTTACACAGAGTCGGTTACAATGGTAGGAGATCTACATATCCGTATTGCCAAACTTGCCTTCCACGCCAAGGAAAGTCCCATCCGGACACGGGACGAAGTCTTCAATCTTGTATCTTCATAGTCCAGGAATCCAGCCAAAGGTTATAGTTCGGCTATCCGGACACCCCCTAATCCGGGACTTCCTCAGTAGCCCCCGATCCAGGCTTCAATGACGACGAGTCCGGCGCGCAGATTGTCTTCGGCATTGCAAGGCGGGTTCTTCTCCAAATCCTGTGTACCTGTTGAATAGCGTCCGGCTTCTCGTAAATATTGCGCTCCTTGGCTTCCACGCCCAATAATGGCCATCTTCCACGTGTTGAACGAATGCGAAAAGCCAGGGTATTTTTACATTTACCCCCCTAGCTGCGCAAATGAGCTGTCTATAAAAGAGACGAGGATCTAGATCCGAGCCACACCATCCTCCCTTCGCGAGCATTCATCGGAGCGATCTCGATGTAAATCCATTCCATCATGGACGGTCGACGCGCTCCTCCTTCCGCCCTCCAGCCCTCAGCACGGAGATTGGGAGATGCTCCGTCCATACAAGCGAGCTAGTGACGCTCCAAACCAAGGGATTTCTTCCCCCAGCCTTCATGGTTCCGGTTCGAGCCGGACTTGCCACCTATAAGGGCGGAAAGCAAGCGGAGAGCGTCCCCAGTCCCTCCAAAGGAGAGCGGGTATGCCTTGTCCCTTATTTGATAAGAGGGCTCGGATTTCCAATTCATCCGTTTCTCCGGGGGCTCCGGAGTTCTACGGCCTCCAGTTGCACAACCTTACGCCTGCCTCCATTTTGCATATTGCGGGCTTCGTGGCCCTTTGCGAGCTGTTTTTGGGCATCGAGGCTCATTTTGCGCTATGGAAGAAGCTGTTCTGTCTTGTGCCCCGTTCTCAAGAGGGGTCAATATATCAAGTGGGCGGAGCCGAACTATGGCGCATCACTGGAACCGGATATCTATCCGGAACCCCGAAGAAGGCGTCCGAAGACTGGCCTTCGGAATGGTTTTATATAGAAGATGCCCCCCTGCCGGACCCTGTTCGGATCGGCCTCCCTGAGTTCAATAACGCTCCTTTGAAGAAACGCCTAAGCTGGCGTCCACGGAGCCCTCAGAAGGAAAACGACAGGGGCGTCCTTTACCTGGTGAGCCGAATTAGGTTGTTAGCTCATTCCGGACTAACCATGATCGGGGTCATGGCCACATGCATTATGCGGGGGGTGCAGCCGCTCCAGTATAGAGGCCACCTCATGTGGGATTTCAACGGGGAGGATGATGCCACCCGCTACGGCCGCAAGGGGCCGGGATCGGTCGCCGATCTGATGAAGATCTTGTCCGCATTGTACAAGGGAGAAAAGGAGGAATTTCTCCACGTCAATCCACATGATGGATTTTCTATGAACAATCATCCAAGCTAGGTAAGTGGACATTTCTTTTTGCCCATCCGATCCATATTCCCATAGTCAAGTATCTCATTTTTGTGATTTCGATGCAGGAACTGCGCCAGGCCGTAAAGGATATAAACAGCCTGCCTCCACAACCCGAGGATCTGGAACGGTTCCTCGATCCGGCCTCCCAAGAGGATCCGGACATATCGGTGGAGCCGATTGATGGGGTATTTCACCAACTGAGCATCGATAATGCCTGGGTCGCCATTACGGCCGATTACCCAGGAATACTTCCAGCCTCACAGGTAACTGAGACTGAAGTCCCAATACTTTAAAAATGACCCATTCGTGCTTATTTTTTATCACCGTATACCAATGGTGTTTCGCAGAGGAAGTCCTTGAGGCGGAAGGCCGAGCCTACGGCGGCTAGTCAACAAGGGACAGCAAGGCCCAGCAGGCTGAAAAAAGTGCGGTCCGGATTGAAACACCGGCGCAGCGGTATGGCGTGTCATCTTACACCCAGGTTTTATTCCCGGAAGGCACACTAACGCTCGTGCTATTTTCAGGAAAAAGAGCGCTCGCCGGACTATATCCGGAGAGGTTGTCAATCGAGCCTCCGCCAACCAGGCTCGAAAGCAAGGTCCAGAAGCGGAGGCGAACCCGAGGCATGCGTCGGACGCCCCTCCCCGACAGGTTATCTGCCTCCAATTCCGAGGTGGAGAGTGCCATGAATCACAGGCGTCGCCGGATAGCTTTTCGTGACGCATGTTTCTCCCCGGAGGCATTGGATGCCTTCAATTCGGGAGGTGTGCACCTTCGTGCCGCTCAAAATGGTCTAGCCAGAGCCACGGAGTAGTACGGAAAAGACATACGGGTGAGAAAATTTGACAGTTATATATGCCAGTAGCCCCCGAGACTTGAAATAGTTAGAATAACTGATTTAAGGATCATTTATTGTGCAGGATCTTATAGAAAAGAATACCCAACTGTCCCAGGAGCTGGAGGAGTGCAAAGCCCAACTTGAGGCCGCACTAGCCGCGGCGGGGGAAGCCAAAGAGACCCCCGCTGGTAATATACGCTTCAAAAGATAAGTAGTTTCTGAAGTGTGGCGTATGTATAAATCTTACAATAACATTGCAGATGGCGCCGGGATAGATCCGGACAAGCAGCAGCTCTTGCGCCGGTTAAAGGCCGGCGAGAATGTGCTTACAAGGGTGAGGCAAGAGAAAAATAATCTCCAAGATGCCAACACCCAACTGGGTGAGGAGCTAAAGGATGTTTGTGCCCAGCTGTCTGACTCCGTTAAGGAGAGTCGGCGGCTTCGACGCGGCATTTTTAGTAAGTGCTTGAGCGAACTTTAAAGAAGAGTTCGGGAGGAAGTCGACTAACAGAGTTATGTCTGTAGGTATGCTCACAGGTCGTCCTGCAGAGGAAATGCCCGGGTCTACGGGTGACCTTCTTCCCGAAGTTTACAACCGCATTTAACGAGTTCGGCAGGTGATGAAAGGCGTCGCCCAGGCCTTGTGGCCATCTGTCTCCCTGCCCGAAGGCCATGGAGAGCTTGCAGAGAGGCTTCAGGGAGCACGGAGGCGCTTCCGATTATGGAAGATAACGGCCTGCCGTCAAGGTGCCAGGGAGGCCTGGGCCATCGTGAAGACGCGGTACACGAAGGCTGACCCAAACCACATGGCCGAGGTCGGACCTGTGGGGCCCGATGGGAAGGAGATCCCTGTGAGCTTAGTTTACGGCCAAGTAGAATTGGCCGCAAAGTATTCCCAACAGGACTGTAAACTAGACAGCCTGTTGGATGGCATTGAAGACGAATATGCCCAGTCAAGTTGACTATGTAATTTAAGATGACATGTAAAATTCCTTCTAGCCGGATTGTAGATCGTTTGTCATGGCGGACCTTTTCACTTCAACCTCGGGACCCGATAGTACGGAGTGTGTCCGAATACCCTCGCGGTTATGGAAGAACCGGGGCATGCGTGGAGACCAGCGTGGGGTCATTAGTGCTTTATCGGACAAGTGCCCAACTAGTTATGTTATATTACATGGTTAGTAAGAAACTTCTTCCAGGAGAATAGTTCCGTTAGGGGTTCCTTTCCACGGAGGCATGCCCTAAAGTGCATGACCGGATGCGAAAAATGCGAAAAACATCCGGGGCAGATAAATAAATAGGTGAGAAATCGCCTTTAGTTCACCGACGAATATTCCCTTAAGAACGCTAGCTTTCGGCTTCACCCACTCTGAGGTACACATCCGGCTGACCCGGCAGTAACAATCGCAGAGGTGCTCCCTTTACCGTTGTAACGCCCCGGATACAATTTTCCATATTCGTAACTCCAACTCTTACCAATTCCGGTGTTGTTTCCTCCGTGGTTGGGTTTTGTCTGTTGTTTTGCATTGTGTTCATGTCATGCATCTCATCTCATAGCATCATGTGCATTGCATCTGCATGTTTTTCATAAAACTCATAGCCGTTCGCAGTTGCTCTTTCTCTCTTTGCCTCCGGTGTCATTTTACCAGGCCCTTGTCCTTGTTGACCTCTCTCAGACCCCTCGCGTGCGTCCGAAACCTGCCCCGAACCTGACCCGGGCTGTCTTGACCGTTGGATCCGGATCATCCCCAAACATCTATAAAATATCTCCCGTCCTTTGTTTGCACTTCTTAACCTATTTTCCCGGAGTCGTTCGATCGCAATCGGATGACCCAAAAACTCCCCCTTTTCCTATATATATAGACTCTAGTCTATTTTAAGACCAAACCCTAAATACTAGGTTGTCCCGTCCATTACATCCATCCCGCCGCCACCTCCTAGTCCTATCGGGATCTCACCCAGCTGATCTCCTTGTCTTCACCAACCACCCAACTATCTTCTCCCTCAGATCCAAGCCAGCTGACCAGCCTCCACGTCTACCACAACCGCCAGCAGCCAGTCCCCTCCCTCCTAATTTTTCAGCACCGGCCAATCCCCACCGAAATCGAACCAACCTGCAGCACTCGATCTCCCTCATCCCCGAGCCCTTCCTCGATCGATTTGGACCAGGAGGGTCCCGAGCATCTCCTCCACCGCCCCGCCATCTTCCTGGAAGCCGCAGCGCTACTCCTCCGCGGGAACCGCAGCTCCGGCGAACCTCGCCGCCGGCGACCACCTCCCGCAGGCCCGTGCCGCCTCCTTCCTCCCTGCGCCCCTTCTCTTCCTTCCCTTTTCTCTAAGTGCCATTGCTTCCTCATGTTTCCTTCGCACAGGAGCTCCAACCTCGGCCATGGACACTCGTGCTTCCCCAGTCGACCCTGCCGGCTTGAACCCCGCCGAATCAGATGCCTGCTCGTCCCGCGCCCAACGCCCGCTCAAGCCCCGACCTCCTCCCCGCTGGACCTCCACCAGCACCTCCAGGTCACGCCCACCGGCGACCTCGACTCAGGCCGCCCCTTTGCTGTCCTCTGCCCTTCCTCCTTCCCTCTCTTTCTCCCTCTCATCTTATGTTCTCTCGCTGTCAGCTTCACAAGAGACCGACGCAGACGCCATGGATGCTGCTGCCCCGTTCTCCGTCTCTGCACCACTGGAACGAGATGAGATCGACCAGATCCGGTGCCTCCTGCTCGGATCCGTGCCCCCACGACCTCGCTGCAGCTCTGCGTCGCCGCAAGTCCCTGCCGCCGCCATTGCGTCCCCTGCTTCCCATCGCGAGCTCCAGCGCCGCTGCTCCTCTGTTTTCTGTCGAACAGGAGAACGAGCGCACGAGCAGCGCTCGCATTGACCGCGTCGCCATGCCCAGCAGCCCCCCTGCCGGCCTCATCTCTCCACTGACCGGGCCTTGGCCCAGGGTGAGCAGCCCCGCCCCCTCTCCTGTGCACTTTTGGGCTAACCAGATCCGGCCGTATCCATGTTTTTTCCCGTGGAACGATTTAGCTATTATTCCAGGATCTGCAGTTTTACAGAAAAACCCTAAGCATCATGCATAGAATAACTCATGAACCGTGCATCGGATATAAATGATTTAAACATGTAAAATGCTTAGAATTTTGTCTAGTTTCATAATATGCCACTTTCATCCTTGTTTAAAATGTTTAAAATGTTGTTTGTTTAAATTTGCTCAAATGCCATGTTCAAATGGTTTATTTCATAACTAAATAACCGTAGCTCCGAATTTAATAAACTTTATATGTAAATGGGGTGGAAAAATGCCTAGTTTAACATGGTGCGCTTTATTTTGCTGTTTAACAACACCAAAATATGCTTTAGGGCAGAACAGTACCAAATTCGAAATATGCATATGGCGATTTCCCGGAATTGTTGTTTGTTGTTTCCAGCTTCATTTAAACTTGCCTAAATAGTTAGTTTACTTATGCCATGTTCAAATGGTTTATTTCATAACTAAATAACCGTAGCTCCGAATTTAATAAACTTTATATGTAAATGGGGTGGAAAAATGCCTCGTTTAACATGGTGCGCTTTATTTTGCTGTTTAACAACACCAAAATATGCTTTAGGGCAGAACAGTACCAAATTCGAAATATGCATATGGGGATTTTCCGGAATTGTTGTTTGTTGTTTCCAGCCTCATTTAAACTTGCCTAAACAGTTAGTTTACTTATGCCTCACCTCTTGTCATGTTTAACAACATTCAATATTGTTGGGTACATAAACGGGAGAGAACTAAATAAATGAATGTGGTGTTTCGTCGATATGCAACTCGTTGCATATTGAGCTCCACTTAACTTGTAGTATTGGTTGTTGCACTTTGCCATGCCATGCCTCTTTGAGCCAGACATGCATCATACTTGATTGTGCATCGTGCCATGTTTATGCTTCTGCATTTATCATGTTGTTTGTTTCTTTCCGGTGTTGCTTCTCAGTTCCGGTAATGTTGCGATTGTGAGGATTCGTTCGACTACTCCCGTTCATCTTCTTCATGGACTCGTTCTTCTTCCTAGCGGGATTTCAGGCAAGATGACCGTCACCTTGGATCTCATTACTATCATTGCTATGCTAGTTGCTTCGTTCTATCGCTATGCTGCGTTACCTACCACTTGTTTATCAAGCCTCCCAAATTGCCATGAACCTTTAACCTTTGTCACCCTTCCTAGCAAACCGTTGTTTGGCTATGTTACCGCTTTTGCTCAGCCCCTCTTATAGCGTTGCTAGTTGCAGGTGAAGATGAAGATTGCTCCATGTTGGATTATGTTTATGTTGGGATATCACAATATCTCTTATATATTTAATGCATCTATATACTTGGTAAAGGGTGGAAGGCTCGGCCTTATGCCTGGTGTTTTGTTCCACTCTTGCCGCCCTAGTTTCCGTCATATCGGTATTATGTTCCCGGAATTTGCGTCCCTAACGCGGTTGGGTGATTTATGGGACCCCATTGACAGTTCGCTTTGAATAAGACTCTTCCAGCAAGGCCCAACCTTGGTTTTACCATTTGCCTCACCACCACCTATTTTTCCCTTGGGAGTCGCTCTCTCGAGGGTCATCTTTATTTTAGCACCCCGGGCCAATGCTTGTCTAACTGTTGGTCCAAACTAGAGCCACTTGCGGTGCCGGCCCTAGGCAACTTGGGGTATCTTCGGTTGCCGTACGTAGTGTTCATCCGGTGTTGCCCTGAGAACGAGATATGTGCAGCTCCTATCGGGATTGTCGGCACATCGAGCGGTCTTGCTAGTCTAGTTTTACCATTGTCGAAATGTCTTGTAACTGGGATTCCGAGACTGATCGGGTCTTCCCGGGAGAAGGAATATCCTTCGTTGATCGCGAGAGCTTATCATGGGCTAAGTTGGGACACCCCTGCAGGGTATAAACTTTCGAGAGTCGTGCCCGCGGTTATGTGGCAGATGGGAATTTGTTAATATCCGGTTGTAGTAAACTTGAAGTAAACTCTTCTAGAATACACCAACCGTGTGCGTAACCGTGAGTGTCTCTTTTTGGGGTTGATCGAGAGGAGAACACGGTTTCTGGGTTATGTCTGACGTAAGTAGGAGTTCAGGATCACTTCTTGATCATTACTAGTTGACAACCGCTTGCTTTGCTCCTCTTCTCGCTCTTATTTGCGTAAGTTAGCCACCATACATGCTTAGTCGCTGATGCAACCTCAGCACTTTACCCTTTCCCTACCCTTTAAGCTTTGCTAGTCTTGATACCCATGGTAATGGGATTGCTGAGTCCTCGTGGCTCACATATTACTACACCACCAGTTGCAGGTACAGGTTATGCGATGATCATGACGCGAGAGCGATGTTTACTTGTTTTGGAGTTCTTCTTCTGCTTCTTCTTCGATCAAGGGATAGGTTCCAGGTCGGCAGCCTGGGCTAGCAGGGTGGATATTTGTTTGAGTTTCTGTTTATGATTCATCCGTAGTCGGATGTTGATCTTGTATGTTGTATTGTTGTATTCATGTGACATTGTATGTATTGGATGTATCCCCATCTATTATGTAATGTTGATGTAATGATATCCACCTTGCAAAGCGTCTTCAAGATGCGCTTCTATCCTTGGTGGGACCTTGAGTTCCTTTAGGATAGGGTCGCATCTTAGGCGTGACAAGTTGGTATCAGAGCCTCGACCGACCATAGGAGCCCCCTTGTTTGTTGGCCGTTGTTGAGTCTAGAAGAAAACTATTTTGAGTCTTAGGTTTATATATATCGGAGAGTAGGATTCTTTTTACTCCTCGGTCCCTTAAATCGCTCTGGTGAGGCCTCCCGACGAGATGTTTTGTCTTTCCTCTCCTCAAATTTCATGAAAATTTTTTAGGATCACGCTGGTATCTTGGGATCGTTCCGATAGTCTTGTGATGAGAACATTGTTCTTGGTGCCTCTGACATTTAGGGGTTGTGGCGGTGTCCCGGGAGTTGAGCTCGAGGTGTTGTCGCCACAATTTTATCGTTGCAGATTCGGAATACCTGAGTTTTGCCGACATCGAAAATCTCTTTTATGCAGTTGTTGGTGAGATAACCTCGACGCCACCCAAGATCGGGAGTTCGGGAGTATTGCCATAGCTTGTATAACGGATGCTTTTCAAGGTTGAGGTACACGATTTCAAGTTTTCTTGGTTATGTGTTGATGGATGGATACAATGGATCTAGGTATTGTTAGTTTGGGTGATATATTTTGTGTCCCTGATCCCGACACAGATTGCATAACCAGAAAGTTTTGGGAGTTTATAGGTGGGAATTGAAGTAGATCCTAGAATATCTTTCCGACAGATGCATGATATGGGATTGGGTAAATCTCTATCATATGTATTTGTTCCGGCTTATTTCTACAAGCCAATCCTTTGTTTTGTTTTGAGTTGTGGTATTTGAGTTGCTTCAATGTCAAATGTTGAATCCATACCTTAACTAAACAGTGTTCTCATATTTCTATGGGAGTACTAATCCTTTTGATCATCGAGATTGTGATGTCAATTCTTTCCAACCGGTGTGCTTCTCTTCAAGTGGATCCGATCATTTCAACATTTGTGAGATCAATTCTAAGTTTTCTCAACGGTATCCATTTCATCCGTCCCAAGTTGTCTTTGTTTTCCCGCCCTCCCGCCCTTTTCTGCAAGGACTTATATATTTTAATCAAGTATCCATTTATTCATGTGAAGTCTCTTCACTCTTTTCAATCAATGTTCTGATCCAGTGATCCCTCATGAAGATGCTCAACAGCTCCAAGTTCATCATTCTTCATTATGTATTCTTTTCCGGTGGATTTAACTCAAGCTTTCGATATTCATCATATTCCTTTCCTCGTTTCTAATGCTTTCTCATGCCGATGCACCTCTTAATCATTCACTTCTTCCTATTCATTTGTTCTGGAGTGCTGAAAATATCTCACAAGACTTGTGTTTCCATTCTCAATCTGTTCAAGATATTTCAAGGTTGTTATCCCATTCAAACCATTTAATTCAACTGGTGCAACCTCTCTTTAATATTGTTCAACGGTGTTTTCTTTTGAGTGGGCCCTAACCCACAGGTCTTTTTCCATGATCTTACCTGACTCTTCTAATTTTCCCGGAACTATTCTCAAATTCATTTCAAAGTTTGACGTAAGAATGAATTTTCATGAGTCACATGCCTTCTCCTAGGCCGCTTTCAAATTCTTTCATCTCTGGCTCATCCTTTCCTCTTTTAATCCTTCCGGAGTTTCTCAACAATTTGGTGGTGTTTCTCCTCGACATTCTCAGCATTTGAAGACCGAAGAAGAGTTTCTCTTAAATCTTGCTCCATTCTCTTCAAGATTCATGGTTCTAGCTTGATGCCATCCTCTCATAATTGTTTTCGATTGTGGGAATTCTTTTCACCCATCCGGAGCATTTCATGAGTTGTTTCCATTTCTTTCCTCTGAAGGCCATCACATCATAATTCTTCATTCTCAGCGTGTAGCTACCGTTCTCCAAATCTTACCGGTGAATCGTTCAAATATCCTCTAATCAGTTCATGATCTCTTCATTCTCTTGTATCTAAATCCCCTCAAGTATCTTCATTCGTTTTCCAATTCTTCCCGGTGAATTGTGCCTTTGCTACTTTGATTTTCAATTCTTACTGTGGTTCGTTCAGGAGTTCTCTTTTCTTGATTATCATATCAATTCATTCGTTGTTTCCAAATCCAACCGGTGGTTCCATCAATACCTTCTCAAGTTTACGCTATATCTCTCGTAATCCTTTCTACGGGAATAAGTAGTATGCCAAATCCGTTGCTTGTCATCAATTTAAATTGGTGAAGGATACGCATAACATAATTCTTATTCTTGTTTCATCCAAGTGATTAATCCTTTCCTTCAGAGTTTGTTCATGAGGAATAAATTATCGGTTCTAAGATGTTCATCTTTTCTTTCCGGAGTTCCAAGTTCTCTCGGTTATATAATCGCGAAGCTCCATCTAAATCATCGCAAGGCTTCACCTTGTGTTTTCAACTTCTCTTTCTTTTTATCATCCTTTCATTACCGGAGTTCTTCATGGAGGCTCTACATAGTGGTTCGTCAAGGATTCATTTCTTTCTCGATTTTTCCTTCAAGTTTCTCTCGGAGTTAAGATCCGCCAAACTATACTCTAAAAACAAACATGATGCTCAACACATGTTTTGTTTTGAGGAGTTCAAGTAATCTTCATCTTGCATTCCAAAGTGCAATTCTTCCTACCTTATCTTTTGAGGTGGTGTTATGTCACTCTTGACAATTTCCTTCATGTTTCCTGATTCACTTGTTGTCAAGAATGAGGTATTTTAAATCCATCAATCCCTTTGTTGGAGTGATGTTGGGTCATATTTCACCTAAAGCCTTCCCTAAGGAATGTTGCTATTTGTGGTGCGTATCTATGATCCAATTTTCTCCTTCTCATCTCGGTGAAGAAGTTTCTCTTATCTTCATTGATCTCAACCAATCAATTGTTTCTGTTAATGGCGGGTTGTCACCTCATCATTTTGAGATGTTTGCCATAAGCCCGTAACAAGCTTGTGCTTTTCGTTGTTGATTTTCCAACAACTCCGTTCAATTCTTCTTTGCAAGGATGCTTTTCAAGATCATTTGTGGTAGAAGTTGGCATTTTCTTCTCCATTCTTTTATTCCAATGATGTAACTTCTATTCTTTCTTCCGGAGGCATTGTGATGTTACTCTCTTCGACCCATCATCTCATTTTGCAAATATCATGTTCTTTTCCTTGCTTACCCGTTTAACAGGAGTGTTATGTCCTCTGCTCAAGTTCTTTCATCTTATCAAGTTTTGCCTCTGTTTTCAACCTGAGTGCTGTCTGAAATCCTTCTTACCCATTGTGTCATTCTTTCAATAGTTCCGGAGGCAGTGTGTTGTTGATTTCATCAAGTATCATCCCATCTTCTCAAGTTCATGTTCTATTCCTTCCATGTTCAATCGGAGTGCTGCCCGAATTCTTCCTCTCTCATCTTGTTTTAACCGGAGTGGTTTCGAATTCTATCTTGTCCATTAAACTCTTGATTCATGTCTTTGCAACCTTCAAGTTCTCGTAATGTTCCTTGTTCCTCTTTTCCAACGGATTGTTCTCGTTCATCTCTGTTGTACTCTTTCTTTTTAATTGCTCAACCTCTCAAGGTTTGGGGTTTCACTCGTTCGTCAAGGAAGCAACTTAGTTTTACCTCTTCTCTTCCTTTTTCCGCTTTTCTCTGGTGCCATCCTACATCTCGGGACGAGATTCTCTCGTAGTGGTGGAGTGTTGTAACGCCCTGGATACAATTTTCCATATTCGTAACTCCAACTCTTGCCATTTTCGGTGTTGTTTCCTCCGTGGTTGGGGTTTGTCTGTTGTTTTGCATTGTGTTCATGTCATGCATCTCATCTCATAGCATCATGCGCATTGCATCTGCATGTTTTTCATAAAACTCGTAGCCGTTCGCAGTTGCCCTTTCTCTCTTTGCCTCCATTGTCATTTTGTCAGGCCCTTGTCCTCGTTGACCTCTCTCAGACCCCTCGCGTGCGTCCGAAACCTGCCTCGAACCCGATGCGGGCTGTCTTGACCGTTGGATCCGGATCATCCCCAAACATCTATAAAATATCTCTCGTCCTTTGTTTGCACTTCCTAACCTATTTTCCCGGAGTCGTTCGATCGCGATCGGATGACCCAAAAACTCCCCCTTTTCCTATATATATAGACTCTAGTCTATTTTAAGACCAAACCCTAAATCCTAGACTGTCCCGTCCATTCCATCCATCCCGCCGCCACCTCCTAGTCCTATCGGGATCTCACCCAGCTGATCTCCTCGTCTTCACCAACCACCCAACTATCTTCTCCTTCAGATCCAAGCCAGCCGACCAGCCTCCACGTCTCCCGCAACCGCCAGCAGCCAGTCCCCTCCCTCCTAATTTTTCAGCAGCGGCCAATCCCCACCGAAATCGAACCAACCTGCAGCACTCGATCTCCCTCATCCCCGAGCCCTTCCTCGCTCGATCTGGACCAGGAGGGTCCCGAGCATCTCCTCCACCGCCCCGCCATCTTCCTGGATGCCGCAGAGCCTGAGCGCTACTCCTCCTCGAGAACTGCAGCTCCGGCGAACCTCGCCGCCGGCGACCACCTCCCGCAGGCCCGTTCCGCCTCCTTCCTCCCTGCGCCCTTCTCTTCCTTCCCTTTTTTCTAAGCGCCATTGCTTCCTCGTGTTTCCTTCGCACAGGAGCTCCAACCCCGTCCATGGACACTCGTGCTTCCCCAGTCGACCCTGCCGCTTGAATCCCGCCGAATCAGATGCCTGCTTGTCCCGCGCCCAACGCCCTCTCAAGCCCCGACCTCCTCCCCGCTGGACCTCACCAGCACCTCCAGGTCACGCCCGCCGGCGACCTCGACTCAGGCCACCCCATTGCTGCCCTCTGCCCTTCCCCCTTCCCTCTCTTTCTCCCTCTCATCTTATGTTCTCTCGCTGTCAGCTTCACAGGAGACCGACGCAGACGCCATGGATGTTGCCGCCCCGTGCTCCGTCTCTACACCACTGGAACGAGATGAGATCGACCAGATCCGGTGCCTCCTACTCGGATCCGCACCCCCACGACCTCGCTGCAGCTCTGCGTCGCCGCAAGTCCCTGCCGCCACCCCTGTGTCCCCTGCTTCCCATCGCGAGCTCCAGCGCCGCTGCTCCTCTCGCTTACATCGAGCAGAGAACGAGCAGGCCTTCGCGTTGACCAGCGTCGCCAGCTCCCAAAGAGCCCCCTGCCGGCCTCATCTCTCCACTGACCGGGCCTTGGCCCAGGGTGAGCAGCCCCGCCCCCTCTCCTGTGCACTCTTGGGCTGACCAGATTCGGCCCTATCCATGTTTTTTCCCGCGGACCGATTTAGCTATTATTCCAGGATCTGCAGTTTTACAGAAAAACCCTAAGCATCATGCATAGAATAACTCATAAACCGTGCATCGGATTAAAATGATTTGAACATGTAAAATGCTTAGAATTTTGTCTAGTTTCATAACATACCACTTTCATCCTTGTTTAAAATGTTTAAAATGATGTTTGTTTAAATTTTCTCAAATGCCATGTTCAAATGGTTTATTTCATAACTAAATAACCGTAGCTCCGAATTTAATAAACTTTATATGTAAATGGGGTGGAAAAATGCCTCGTTTAACATGGTGCGCTTTATTTTGCTGTTTAACAACACCAAAATATGCTTTAGGGCAGAACAGTACCAAATTCGAAATATGCATATGGGGATTTTCCGGAATTGTTGTTTGTTGTTTCCAGCCTCATTTAAACTTGCCTAAACAGTTAGTTTACTTATGCCTCACCTCTTGTCATGTTTAACAACATTTAATATTGTTGGGTAAATAAACGGAGAGAACTAAATAAATGAATGTGGTGTTTCGTCGATATGCAACTCGTTGCATACTGAGCTCCAATTAACTTGTAGTATTGGTTGTTGCACTTTGCCATGCCATGCCTCTTTGAACCGGACATGCATCATACTTGATTGTGCATCGTGCCATGTTTATGCTTGTGCATTTATCATGTTGTTTGTTTCTTTCCGGTGTTGCTTCTCAGTTCCGGTAATGTTGCAATTGTGAGGATTCATTCGACTACTCCCTTTCATCTTCTTCATGGACTCGTTCTTCTTCCTAGCGGGATTTCAGGCAAGATGACATTACCTTGGATCTCATTACTATCATTGCTATGCTAGTTGCTTCGTTCTATCGCTATGCTGCGTTACCTACCACTTGTTTATCAAGCCTCCCAAATTGCCATGAACCTTTAACCTTTGTCACCCTTCCTAGCAAACCGTTGTTTGGCTATGTTACCGCTTTTGCTCAGCCCCTCTTATAGCGTTGCTAGTTGCAGGTGAAGATGAAGATTGCTCCATGTTGGATTATGTTTATGTTGGGATATCACAATATCTCTTATATATTTAATGCATCTATATACTTGGTAAAGGGTGGAAGGCTCGGCCTTATGCCTGGTGTTTTGTTCCACTCTTGCCGCCCTACTTTCCGTCATATCGGTCTTATGTTCCTGGATTTTGCGTCCCTAACCCGGTTGGGTGATTTATGGGACCCCCTTGACAGTTCGCTTTGAATAAGACTCTTCCAGCAAGGCCCAACCTTGGTTTTACCATTTGCCTCACCACCACCTATTTTTCCCTTGGGAGTCGCTCTCTCGAGGGTCATCTTTATTTTAGCCCCCTGGGCCAATGCTTGTCTAAGTGTTGGTCCAAACTAGAGCCACTTGCGGTGCCGCCCCTAGGCAACTTGGGGTATCTTCGGTTGCCGTACGTAGTGTTCACCCGGTGTTGCCCTGAGAACGAGATATGTGCAGCTCCTATCGGGATTGTCGGCACATCGGGGGGTCTTGCTGGTCTTGTTTTACCATTGTCGAAATGTCTTGTAACTGGGATTCCGAGACTGATCGGGTCTTCCCGGGAGAAGGAATATCCTTCGTTGACCGCAAGAGCTTATCATGGGCTAAGTTGGGACACCCCTGCAGGGTATAAACTTTCGAGAGCCGTGCTCGCGGTTATGTGGCAGATGGGAATTTGTTAATATCCGGTTGTAGTAAACTTGAAGTAAACTCTTCTAAAATACACCAACCGTAGTGCGAATCGTGAGTGTCTCTTTTCGGGGTTGATCGAGAGGAGAACACGGTTTCTGGGTTATGTCTGACGTAAGTAGGAGTTCAGGATCACTTCTTGATCATTACTAGTTGACGACCGCTTGCTTTGCTTCTCTTCTCTCTCTTATTTGCGTAAGTTAGCCACCATACATGCTTAGTCGCTGCTGCAACCTCACCACTTTACCCTTTCCCTACCCTTTAAGCTTTGCTAGTATTGATACCCATGGTAATGGGATTGCTGAGTCCTCGTGGCTCACATATTACTACACCACCAGTTGCAGGTACAGGTTATGCGATGATCATGACGCGAGAGCGATGTTTACTTGTTTTGGAGTTCTTCTTCTGCTTCTTCTTCGATCAAGGGATAGGTTCCAGGTCGGCAGCCTGGGCTAGCAGGGTGGATATTTGTTTGAGTTTCTGTTTATGATTCATCCGTAGTCGGATGTTGATCTTGTATGTTGTATTGTTGTATTCATGTGACATTGTATGTATTGGATGTATCCCCATCTATTATGTAATGTTGATGTAATGATATCCACCTTGCAAAAGCGTCTTCAAGATGTGCTTCTATCCTTGGTGGGACCTTCGAGTTCCTTTAGGATAGGGTCGCATCTTGGGCGTGACAACCGCCTAGCCGAACAATCGGGAACGTAGGGGTAAGCACAGGAGCCAGGCAACCCAGCTTGGCCATAACTTAAGTCATATCGATGCATATAATGGTGAATAAAAGGTACATGCGGAAGTGTGACACATGTGTTGGACATGAAGCCCGTAGAAATAAGCTTATGTTAAAGAAGTCCCCAGGTATAATGAGCGCGGATAGCGCGTCAAGTGTGTGCAAACAATGCGCGAACGAGCCTTAAAAGGCTGTAAGAGAAAAGGAAGGAGAAGGAGAGAAATATAACACATCTAATGTGTAAAATATAGACAGAGGAAGGAGACGAACTCAGAATCTGGTGCTAGGCGTAGAATCTTCGGAGACGGGCTGCGTTCCATGGGTTCGGCTCGAGTCGGTTATCCAATGCATCTCGCAGATGGTACGCTCCACCGGTCAGGACTTGGTCGATGATAAAGGGACCTTCCCCTTTGGGCTTGAGTTTGTCCTTTTTCTTGTCCGGCAGGCATAGAACTAGCTCGCCAAAATTGTAAGTTTTGGCCCGTACTTCTCTGCTTTGATATCTTCGAGCCTGTTGTTGATAGAATGCGAACGTGCTTTTGCCACGCCACGCCCTCCTCAAAGCGTCCAACTGTCCTGCCGATCGAGCTCGGCTTCTCTTTCTTCGTACATGCACACGCGAGGTGAGTCATGGATTATGTCGCAGGGCAGAACTGCCTCTGCGCCGTATACCATAAAGAATGGTGTGAATCCGGTGGTGCGATTCGGAGTGGTCCGCAGCCCCCAGAGTACGGAGTCGAGCTCCTCTACCCAGTGCGTGTTAGATTCCTTGAGGGACCGCACTAATCTGGGTTTGATACCGCTCATGATTAGACCATTTGCTCGCTCGACTTGACCGTTAGTTTGAGGGTGATAGACTGAAGCATAGTCGAGCTTGATGCCCATGTTTTTGCACCAGAGCTTGACCTCGTCGACCATAAAGTTCATGCCGTTATTAGTGATGATGCTGTGGGGGACGCCGTAACGGTGTATGAACCCTAATATGAAGTCTATCACCGGTCCGGATTCGGCCTTCTTAACAGGCTTGGCCTCTATCCATTTGGTGAATTTATCCACCATGACCAGTAGGTATTTTTGCTTGTGGGTTCCTCCTTTAAGGAGTCCAACCATGTCAATCCCCCAGACCGCGAAGGGCCAGGTGATGGGTATAGTTTTGAGGGCGGTGGGTGGCATATGGCTTTGATTAGCAAAGAGCTGGCAACCGACGCATCGTTGGACTAAGTCCTGAGCATCTGCCCGGGCCGTTGGCCAATAAAATCCTATACGGAAGGCCTTGCCTACAAGGGCCCGGGCTGCGGCGTGGTGCCCGCCGAGTCCGGCATGAATTTCAGCCAGAAGATTCCGCCCTTCCTCTTCGGAGATACACCTTTGAAGGACTCCGGTTGTGCTTTTCTTATAAAGCTCTCCCTTATGGACCTTATAGGCTTTAGATCGCCGCACTATGCAGCGGGCCTCGTTTTGGTCCTCGGGAAGTTCCTGCCTGTTTGGGTAGGCTAGGAATGGTTCCGTCCACGGGGCAATGACTGCCATTAATACATGGGCTGAGGATGTTACTTCGTTGGCAGAACCACCAATTATGTCAGAATGTTCGGTGTCCGGCAGTGCGGTTGGGTCCGGGTTGTTATTTCCGGACTCCCCCTCCCATAGTACGGATGGCTTGAACAACCTCTCTAGGAAGAAGTTAGGGGGGACGGCATCGCGCCTTGCGCCAATGCGTTCCAACACGTCTGCTGCCTGGTTGTTATCCCGGGCTATATGGTGAAATTCGAGCCCCTCAAACCGAGCTGACAATTTTAGGACGGCGTTGCGATAAGCTGCCATTTTCGGATCCTTGGCATCAAAGTCTCCATTTATTTGGGATATCGCGAGGTTCGAATCCCCGTGCACCTCTAGGCGTTGAATGCCCATGGAGACTGTGTCACAGCCCCAGATCAGCCCTAGAGCTTGCTTGTAACCAGTGGCATTGCATCCATGCATCATGCTTAATTTTCATGAAAATTTGAAATGGGGATGACCAAGCCCTAGCACCAAAAACAATTCAAATAGGTTCAACTAAGAAATATTTTTCAATGAACCAAATGGCCTTCAAAATGTTCACCATTTTTAGAAAATGCTGAAACAAGAACTGGAGATGTTGCACATTTTTCCATGACATTTGGACTTTTGAATTAATTCATATGGTATTTGCATTTGGGCATTTAAATACTATAAAATATTTTAAATGCTCAAATAATCATAAACTGAAATGTTTATTGTTGGAAATATTCCAAACAGTGACATTGACCAGTTTCATGATTTTTGGAAATGCCCAGCATTTTATTAAAGCCAAACATAATTACGAAAAATAGAAAATGGAAATAAAAGAGAGAGAGAGAATACCTTACAGGCTTACTGCAGCCCACCTGCCCAGCCTTCTCTCCCCTCCTCCTCGACGGCCCAGCTGGTGGCCCAGCCCACCACCGCCTCGCCGCTCGTCGTCTTCCTCTGCCAATAGGCAGAGGCGAGGCGTGGCGCTTGCCCGACGCCCCCGACGCCACCTCCTGCTTCCCGGCCCTCCTCCTCGACGCCTGAGACGCCCATCGCCCCCAGGCCCTCACTCTCTCCCCGAGCTCCTCTCCTCCTCTCGTCTCGTTCCCTCTCAGACCACCGAACGCACCTGGCCGCCGACGCAGCACTACCCGGCCACGGCCATCCCCGAGCCGCCTGAGCCATCCTCAAGCTCCGCCACCTCGCTCCCTACCTCCTCACCGAGCCACGTGACCGGAAGGGCCCCGAAGCGCCGCCCCGGTGCCCTTCTCCTCCTCGGCCGACGGAGATCCGCCTCACCGCCCCGCACGCTCCGGTGCTCCCCCGAGCTCGCCGTTCACCCCACGACGATCACCGTGAGCTTCTGCCTATCCTCCCCCTCTCCGTTGGCTCTGCCGCGCACCGTAGCAACCTCCCAAGACTCACTCAGGCGCCACCGCCCAGACTTTTCGTCGCCGGTGATGCTCGGTGACTATTTGTCCCGGGCATGCGCTTAACGCTCCCAAGCGTCGCGTAGAGCCTCCATGGCACTCGCGCGCTTGCTCGAGCATCGCAGCCCCATCCCCACCGCACCGAACTCCGGCCACCGCCGCGAGCTTGCCTCCGCGAGCTCGGGCCACCTCAGCCCCTGCTTATGCAGATGGATGCGGCGAGTCCCAGCTCCACGTAGATGCTCTCGTCCGCCATTTTGGTCGCCGGAGATGCAAACCCGACGCCTCCGCCGTGGCCTGTAGTCGCCGGCGATTAGCCGCCGACGTGGCCACCTCGTTAGGCCTAATCACCCGCTAATTAACCCCCCCTGACCCACTAACATGTGGGCCCCGAGCCTAATTAGATTAGTTTAATTTTTCTGTTTAGATTAGTGCTAATCTGTGGACCCCACGTGTCAGACTTTGACTTAGTCAAGTCAACGTTGACTGGTCCCACTTGTCATCCACCTAAACCAGCCAGAGACACTGACCAGTGGGTCCCATGGATCAGGGTTGACCTGGACCGCCCCAGTTGACTTGCTGACGTCACAGTGACGTGGTGCTGACGCCATAAATCATTTTCTGGATTTATAATAATTCAGGAAATTTCAGAAAATACCCCAAACTTCAAATATTCATAACTTTTAATCTGTAACTCCAAATTAAGTAATTTATATATGAAAAATGATCAGAAAAATATGAAGAATCTGTTTATGCCATGATCATGCATGTTTGAACAAGTTAACCTCACTGAATAGGATGAATCATGATTAGGGTAAATTATGAAATAACATTTGGAGTTGGAATTTGTTCTTGTTTGAGTTCCACTTCAATTAACTTGACTAGATATTGCATTAGGTGAATTCAGTACCTTAATATGACATGTCATTCATGTGAATGTGCATTTCATTGATTGTGTTCTCTCTTGTTTGCCGGTAATTGTCCCCTCTCAGTAGACGACGTACCGACGATGAATCCGATGACACCGATGAAGAACTATATTAACTTCAGAAGTGCCAGGCAAGCAAAACCCCCTTGTTCATCCCGATACAATCCCACTCTCTCGCTCCTGCTCTATTTTATTGCATTAGGACAACATCGATTCAACTGTTACTTGCTGCGGTAGCTGAACCCCTTTATCCTCTGCATGACCTGTCATTCCACAGTAATTAGATGAAACCCACTAGCATGAGTAGGAGTTGTTTGAGCCATGTTGTGCCTACTCATTCATGCTTGTTGTCGTGCTCTGCTATCGCTTAGAGTTGAGTCGGGTCTGATTCATCGGGAATGAATTGGAATTGCTATGAACATGTCCTATTGTGTGTGAGCTAAGTGTGTGAACACGATTTGGTAAAGGTAGCGGTGAGAGGCCATGTAGGAGTACATGGTGGGTTGTCTCATTGCAGCCGTCCTCAGAACTGAGTTCTGTGTTTGTGATCCATGAAACAGTTACTACCACGCATTGGGATCCTTAATTGACCCTCTCGGCTTCTTAACCACCCTTGTCCTCATCCGGGAGTTGCAAGTAGTTTCTGGTCTTTGTAGCATGTCAGGGCAGCACGCATATACGCTGACCTTAGGGGTGGGTTGTGTTGCGGTAGGCACCGTGGGTCGGTGTACCGATTCGCCTGCTTGGTGTCTCGGGAACCCTGCACACATCGTTCGGGGCTGTATGGGAAACCTCGGCGGACTCCTGCGGATGGAACCCGAATAGGCGATAAACCTGGACTAGGGACTTGAGTGTTTAGGTAGGCCGTGGCCGACACCAACGTTGGGCTTCCGCTGAAGGTTGCCGAGTACATGTCGGTAAACGGCGGTAAGTGGTGAGAGCGTGTGTGAAGAAGTACACCCTGCAGGGTTTAATATGATCTATTCAATAGCCGTGTCCGCGAAAAGGACTTACAGGTTGCCTATATCAGTTCATAGACAAGTGAAAGTGGATACTCTAAAATGCGCAAGATAAGCGTGAGTGCTATGGATGGCGTTCTCGTAGGGAGACGGAGCGGGTCCATAGTGGTGTATTGATATGGTGAATATGTGGACTCGTAGCGCCCACCTCAAAAGAGTTACTTGCGTTCGTAGTTCAGGATAGCCACCGAGTCAAAGTTGGCTTGCTGCGGTCAAACTCCACCACCCCTTTGATAATGATGCATATGTAGTTTGATCTGTAAGTCTTGCTGAGTACAATTGTACTCACGCTTGCTTATTTTATGTTTTGCGAGAGACGTCGGTCTCGCTAGTAGTTCCATGTGGGCTTTGACGTTTAGCTTGTTACCTCAGCTACGATCTTGTGCCCTCGGCAGATCTCGGTAGATAGTCGCTTCTCAGCCTTTTTCATTTATAGCTGTCTGTACTCGGACATGTTTTAGCTTCCGCTTGTGCTTTGACTTGTATGCTCGAGTGTTGGATCATGAGACCCATGTTTGTAATATCTCGCTCTGGAGCCTAATGAATAAATATTTGAGTCGAGAGTTATGTTGTGATGCCATGTTGTATCTACGCATATTGAGCATAATGTGTGTATGTTTGAAATGCTTGGTATGTGTGGGATCCGACAAACTAGTTGTTTATCCTCGCAGCCTCTCATATGGGGAAATGTAGTCTAGTGCTTCCGAGCGATAGTAGTCCGCTATAGCCGGTTCACCGTGAGTCCTCGCTAGCCCAAAGACTACCGCTTGGACACTTGACTGGCCGGCATGTGTTTCACTGCTTCCTATGTCTCGTCCCTTCGGGGAAATGTCACGCAGTGTTATTCGGAGTCCTGCCTAGCCCTGCTACAGCCCGGGATACCGGAGTCCTGTTAGCCCAGTGCTACAGCCCGAATTTATACGTTGATGACCGACATGCTCGATGTGATTCATGTATGCCTGTCCCCATAGGTTAGCGCCGCTTTGGGTTCACGACTAGCCATGTCGGCCCGGGTTCTTTGTCATATGGATGCTAGCGACACTATCATATACGTGAGCCAAAAGGCGCAAACGGTCCCGGGCCATGGTAAGGCGACACCCATGGGAATACCGTGCGTGAGGCCGCAAAGTGATATGATGTGTTACATGCTAGATCGGTGTGACTTAGGATCGGGGTCCTGACAGCGTTGGTATCAGAGCCTGACTGCCTGTAGGATTACCTAGCCAAACTGGTCGAAGTTGAGTCTAGAAATGCTTTAGTTATGTAAGGGAATTGATTGTGGAAGGGAACGTAAGGCTCTTTTTACTCCTCATACCTCATGGCCTTCTGATTTGAGTCATCCTCTTCTCTTCTACGGGGTTTAAGAACTAGGCTTCTCATCTATCTATCAGGATGACGTGTTACTAATCCCTAGACCTGGCTTGAATCCTTTTAGGATGTTTAGGCTGTGCTCGGCCAGCCGACGTGGGATTCCTGGCATGTCTGAAGGGTGCCAGGCAAAAATGTCCCAATTTTTGCGTAGGAATTCTCGTAGTGCTGCGTCTACATCAGGGTTTAATTGTGCCCCGATGGAGGCCGTTTTTGTAGGGTCCGTTGGATGGACTTGGAATTTGACTATTTCGTCCGCCGGTTTAAAGGAGGTGGACTTGGATCTCTTATCGAGTATCACATCGTCCCTATTCACCGTGGAGCTGTCTTGTTTTCGGCGCGGAGTGGTATGTCCGGGTCGCTAGCAAGAGTGATGATTCCGTTGGGCCCGGGCATTTTGAGCTTCATGTACCCGTAATGGGGTATAGCTTGAAAAATTGTGAATGCCTCTCTCCCTAATAGAGCGTGATATCCGCTGCTGAACGGGGCCACTTGGAACGTGACCTCCTCGGACCTGTAATTATCCGGCGTGCGAACACCACATCCATGTGATTTTTCCCCACAGCATGCTTCCCGACCGGGATTATTCCTCTAAAGGTTGTGCTGCTTCACTCAATGCGGCTCCAGTCTATTTCCATTTTTCGAGGGTTTCCTCGTAATGAGGTTCAGTCCGCTGCCACCGCCCATGAGTAACTTGGTAAGGCGGCAAATCCACTATTGGACCGAGGACCAATGCGGCTGGTGCTCGGGCTGTTTGAATTTATGTTCGCAACGGCATTAAAGGTAATAGCCGTGTCCTCCATGGGTTTATTGTTGCTACTTGGTAGACTTGACAAGGCTGCGGAGTGTTCGCTTCCGCATATTATTTGATGCGAAAGTCTCAAGACTGTTAATACCGTCTCGGTATCCACGGGCTGGTGCTCTCTGTAGTTAGAAGCTCTTCGCCACTTTTGGCCACTGTCGTAGTATCCAACATGCTCTAAGGCTATGAGTTGGAGTGGCGCCTCGTACTACGAATTTTGCAGGGTCCATTGAGCCATCCCTCCAAGACGGTTTCATGCCCTATAGAGGGTTTTGCTTTTGGTGTTTAACCCGTGTGCTGGCGATAATGCACCCTTTTATTTCGGATCGGGGTTGTATTCGGGGCGGATTGTCCCAAAATTTGATTTCGGTTTTCCAGCGCCATCGCACAAGATTTTCGTACTATGGACGCCAAGTCAGCGGCGTGTAATTTCACGACGACTTACGGCGTTGAGGATTCCTTGTCCGTGCAATTATTGCGAGAAGAATGAAATTGCATCCTCCTCAAGGCAGTCCTTTATCCTGTTCATGACCAGGAGGAATCGCCCAAGAATGGTGTATTGCTTTATGGGGCTCTTGCGGATTTGGGATAGATCGCTTATGTTTGGGTGGGCGGGTGGAATTAAATTCGGAACCCCGTCCAATTTAAGACTCAGGGGCCAAGAAGTTTCCGAACTTGGAAGCTTGGGTTCTTGGATGTTGTCCAATGACTCTAGCCCGCTGCCTGACTTTAGGTTCAGGGCTTGAGTGACGTCCTCCCCTCCGTGGGAATCCGGCATGGAGGGATCGGGAATCTGGACATAGCTAGTCCTTAAGATAGAAGAAGGGTCACCGTATTGTTCCTCTACCACAGCAACGTGGTGGGTAACCTGGGGAGAGTTAATCTCTCTCAGATCGGGTTTAGGCCCAATCTGATCGTAGTCTGTAGCGACTCCTAGGGCGGCGATGCGATCCAAGAGCTCGTTTAAGGAAGAGAGCTCCATCGGATCTAACTGCTCGGCGAGTTCCGAGTTAACGTGAAGATTGCTTTCAATGACCCGAGAAGTCATCGCCAGCGCGGCGGCTGAATAGGCGGTCATAAGAAAACCACCTAGCCGGAGAGTTTGGCCGATAGCCAAAGCTCCTTTAGCCACAGTGCCGTCTTTAAAGACGGGATGAGGCATCCTTCCTGATGGCGACGGCACAGAGGAACTCTCAATGAAAGCACCAATGTCGGTGTCAAAACCGCGGATATCGGGTAGGGGTCCCGAATCGCGTTTAGGCGGATGGTAACAGGAGACAAGGGACACGATGTTTTTACCCAGGTTCGGGCCTTCTCGATGGAGGTAAAACCCTACTCTGCTTGATTAATATTGATGATATGGGTAGTACAAGAGTAGATCTACCACGAGATCAGAGAGGCTAAACCCTAGAAGCTAGCCTATGGTATGATTGTTGTTCGTCCTACGGACTAAAACCCTCCGGTTTATATAGGCACCAAAGAGGGTTAGGGTTACACAGAGTCGGTTACAATGGTAGGAGATCTACATATCCGTATTGCCAAGCTTGCCTTCCACGCCAAGGAAAGTCCCCCGGACACGGGACGAAGTCTTCAATCTTGTATCTTCATAGTCCAGGAATCCGGCCAAAGGTTATAGTTCGGCTATCCGGACACCCCCTAATCCGGGACTCCCTCGCACGCCGTGGGCCGCAGGCTGGCAAGTCTGGGGACCCTCATTCCCAGAACACCGACAGTAGCCCCCGGGCCCAAGGTCTGCTCGGGCTTGGTTTCACGGTGAAGCCAAGGGTCAAGTGCGGAGCACCGCGGGCCCCAAAAGCCTGCGGCCTCGGTTGACGCATGGCAGTTGATTGGACGTGGGCGTCTCCGCTTCCCCACGCTGCCCTTGGATCCGCCTAGCTATGCGGACCCCGCTTCTCACACAGTTATCCTTCCTTCACCCATGCCTGGCTCCTCCAATCTCCTTGCTTCCTCGAGGCCCTGCATTACCCTTCCAATCTAACTTGCGCTCTGCCTGCTTCATTGCCATGGCGTCGAAACAGGCTGAAAAGGGGAAGAAACCTCTGTTTTTGCCAACCGCACCTCCGCCCTTTGAGCCTGCGCTCGGCCGGCCTCGGGTGCTCAACGACGAGGCCATGGACAAGGTGCGCCCCATGCTTGCCTCTAGCTTCAACGAGTGGGGAGAGACGATGGTGTCGGATGTGGGGTTCCGGCAAACCCTTAAGGTTCGAACACTAGGGTGCGCGCGGAGTCTTTCCCTCCTACTGATCTACGCTCTAGCTCGCTAAGATCTCGCAGACGACCTCGATGAACTCACAACACAGAAGGACACGGGGTTTATACTGGTTCGGGCCACCGTTTTGGTGTAATACCCTACTCCAGTGTGGTGGTGGTGGATTGCCTCTTGGGCTGATGATAAAAAGTACAAGGGAAGAACAACCTCCTGAGGTTGAGGTGTTCTTGTGCGTATGAACTTGTGGTGTGAGGGTTCGATTAGTTGCTGATCAGATGCCTCCGTGAGTTGCATCTACTGTGGTGGCTGGTCCTATTTATATAGGCCCTAGCCCTCTTCCCAAATATCGAGCGGGAAGGGAGCCAACAATGGCGGGCAAATTTGAAGGGGGACAGCTAGTACAAGCTATCTTGACAAAAGTGGTCTTCGCCTTCAAAAAGCTCTGGGGTGACGCCGTCTTGGGCCCCATGATGACCTCCGCCTTTCTCTCCTCCTGGTCTTGGTCTTGTTGCACCAATATGGCAACCTTTGCCTGATGCCTCGGTACTCTTCGCCTGCGCTAGCCTCCTTAGCACCAAAGAGGAAATAGGGATGCTGCACGCACTGGCGCCCTCCTGGCACCTGCCTGGTACCGTTCGTCATGGCTCACGTCACGAGAGCCTCATGAGTTTTGCCTCGCCTTGATATCTCCACTCCTCGTGAGCCCACTTGGCTAGGCCACTCCAGAGGAGGTCTTGTGTCGTCCGCCTCGCGAGGCTTGGACCCTCCCGAGGGTCTTGGGTGCCTTGTTGATGAAGATGGGCCATACGGCCTGCTGCTTGGCCACGCTGTGGGCCGCAGGCAGGCAAGTCTGGGGACCCCCATTTCCAGAACGCCGATAGTAGCCCCCTGGCCCAAGGTGCGCTCGGGCTTCTCTTCGTGGCGAAGCCAAGGGTCAAGTTCGGAGCACCGCAGGCCCCAAAAGCCTGCGACCTCGGCCGACGCGTGGCGGTTGATTGGACGTGGGTGTCTCCGCTTCTCCACGCTGCCTCGGCAACTGCTTGTCCTGACAAAAGACTAGCGCAGGCAGCACTTGCCTTCATTTCTTCTTCCTTGCCTTGCTCCAGATCCCCTTTCTCGCTCTTTGCCGCCGCTATCTCAAGATCTGCTCCATCCTTGCTCCACATCTGCTGCCCATGGTGCGGCGCAAGGTCAAGACTTCCTCGTCTCCGGCTTGGTACGAGCCGGCCCTTGAGGCGCCCACCATCACGGAGAAGAGCCTCGCTTCCGTGCGCTTGCTGACGGCGGACGAGAGCAATGAGTGGGGGAAGATGGAGCTCCGGCTCGCCTCTGACAAGCCGGAGCCTGATGGGAGCACGTTCTTCCCCTTCTTCTCGAGCAGCCTTGCCGTTGGGTTGGTCCATCCTTTCTCTAATTTCTTTTATGAAGTCCTCGACCACTATGGTCTGCAGGCGTTGCATCTCCATCCCAACTCTGTCCTCCTCCTATCCATCTTCGCCTACAACTGTGAGGTGTACCTGGCCATGATGCCGTCCGTGGTTCTCCTGCGCCATTTCTTATTCCTTCGCATTAGTGGCGAGCATGCCTCCGGATGCGCTAATTTTGTCGCATGCGGCAAGGCCAACTCGATCTCGAGCACCGGGAAGAGGGCCGACAACATCCGATCCAAGTGGGTCATGATGGATGCCCAGCGTGCCGACCCGCGCCTGGCGTTGCCGACGGAGGCGCCCCGGCAGGGCAAGGGGTGGCCCAAGGTGGAGCTTGATGACGAGTGGGCATCGTCAGTGTTCGGGCAGATGATGACCGACCAGAAGCCGGGCAACGTGAGGGCGGCCAATGTCACGGGGGCGATGCTCCTGAGGGAGTTCTTGATGCTGCGGGTTGCCCCACTCCAGGCGCATGCATGCCCCCTCTGGGAGCTTGACGAAGAGGAGAACAAGACCCGCCTGAGGCCAGGGGACCTGCCGGGCGATGAATTGGACGCCGTCCTGTGCCTCATAGTCGGGGACAACCAGGAGTACCCACCTAGCACTTTCGTTCCCCTGTTCCAACGCAGGGACCGGGAGGAATTTGTCGCCTCCAGACCGACCTTTGATGCGCGTGGGCTGGTGTCGCCGGCGCTTCTGGAAGCTCCCGTAGCGTAGGAACCGGTGGAGGTGTCTTTTGGCGAATCCCACGGTGAAGTGGAAGAGGAGGTGGACTCGGAGAAGACCCTGTAAGACGTGGGGGAGACACCCCCTCCGAGCAAGGATGAGATTCTCTGCGCCCTTCCTGATGATGCCGAGGCCGATGCCTGCCAGGGGGAGAGGGAGCAGCCCCTCATCCCGACAAAGGGTAGGTCATCGCTGGTGGCCCGCGGTGCCGCTTCCACCCCGATACCTCCTGGGGCTGGACCTGGCTCTGCCTCCGCACTGCCTGGTGCAGCCGGTGCCCGAACGCCTGCCCCTCAGGTCCAGAAGTTGTCAGGCTTCAAGCCCCTCAAGCGGTCAGTAGAATACGGTGCACTGGATCGGTGAGTGTCTTAAGCTTCGCCTTGTCCTTGCCCATACTCGTCATTTCCTGATACTCGCCCTTGATTGGTTAGGCCAACGTCTTCGGCGAAGAAGAGGAAGGAAGACGCAGCGGCCATGCCTCCCGCGGGGAAAGGAGGCAGCAGGGCCCGTATCTCCCCAGCCCGATCATCCTCGCGAGGCCAAGAGGAGCACCGCCGCGTGGAATCAGCCCCCATGGCCCCGCTGGCTCTGGAGGTGCCGGTACTTGGCGCGACTGACGAGGTTCCAGCTGCTCCTGAACCCGCGGTCTCCCGAGCCCTGGTGATGATGTCGCCTCCTCCTGCTGCTGCACCTCCACTCCCAGGTTCCTCTACTGCTGTTGCCCTGGAGCGTGTTCTTTCGGAGATGACTCAGCTGCAGGTAGATCTCTTGAGCGAGGACCCACGTCTTGTGGCCGGGCGCCTGGAGCTGGTCTCGGGCTGGCTCCACTCCGACTTGGCCGTTCGCGCGGCGCTGAGTCAGGCCGCCACGGTTTCTGAGGAAGAAAAGCAAAGAGCTGCCAGCGCTGCGGCCGATCATGAGGCGGCGCTGAAAGACGCCAAGGCCGCCCGTGACCGCTGCCAAGCGCTGGAGGGCGAGTTGCAGAGCCTGCACGACAAGCACGCCGAAGAGGTACGCTGCCGCCAAGCGAAGGCGGAGGAGATGAAGGCCCAGGAGGAAGCCGTCAAGAATCGTGATGCCGAGCTGGCAGAGCTCGGGAAGAAGCAGACCACAGAGCGCAACCATTTGGAAGAGTTGGATCGGAAGATGGGGACGAGGGAGGCTGATCTTGAAGCCAAGGCGCGCGTCCTGACCGAAGACCGTGTGGCCTTCATGGATCTTGAGAAGAGATCTCGCAAGGAGCTGAAGACGCTTTACGAGCACGGCCTGGAGAAGCCTCTGGACACCGATGAGGACGGGCCCGCCCAGCTACTTCCTCTCGTGGTGAAGGCGCTTGAGGAGGTCGTTGATGGTCTCGGTCCATGGAGGAGGCAAAAGCTCGCGTCCTGTCCTCAGCCGCGCTGACCCGCGTCTTTAGCCACCTGCACCTTCGCGACACCAGCGCTTGCCTTGACGAGCTGCTGGAGCCTGTGGCTGAAGATCAATATGAGGCGGCTGCCGCGGCCATGCAGGATCAGGTGGGGGCCTTGCTGAGGAGGTTCCATAGCTTTGTCTCCGCTCCTCTGTCTGGCGTCGTCGACCTTGCAGCTGGTGGTGAAGGTGAAGACAAAATTGCTCACGAGGGCGACGTATAGATGCGACCCGCGTCCATTCTTCCCGTTCCGTTCCTGCGACATGTATCATGCCTCATGGAGGTGTTTAGACTTTTTATTTGATATTGTGAGGACAATATGCTTGTAATATTTGCTTCGAGATTTCGCGATTTCCCTCCTATTTGCTTTACGTTCTGCGTCGGCAGAGTCGGCCTCAGCATATACTCAACGCCATTGGGCCGACCGGAGACCAGGACGGACCAAGGAGTGAGGGGCTACGTGACCAGTTAGGCTCCTGAGTCGCGATGCTCAAGAGTCCCTGTCGGGGGTTGGGTGCGACATATGCCAAAGGATGGCTTATCATGGTGGGAGCGAGTAGAACGTCTTGGGTTCTACGGTAGGGTGTGTCGACTGCAAATTAAAAATTTCCTACACGCAGAACATCAAGGGGAGATGGATCACAGTTCGTTACCACTAGACGCGTAGTGCCGTGCAGAGGAAGAAGAGTTGAGGCAGCGTGTCCGCGTGGATCGTCTCCACGTCCGATCTCCCTCGAGCGACCGGTCGTCGGTTCCCACGTACAGGTTCGCCGGAGCGGCGCAAGTGCATCGCCTCTAACGGTATCCGCGCGTGCAGGAGGAACATTGTGCGGCGGACTGCTAGGTCCGATCACACAACTGTCGGCGAGTGGAGGTATCTATTCGCAACACATGCAATCCGTAGTCGCAGCGCCGAAGCGATCAACCACATGAGTGTGCCGCACCTCCACTTTATATAGGCGTCAGTCGCAGGCTCAACACTTGGGCCTTGCACGGACCCTAAAGCCCAAAGTCTACTCGATCCGTCCCTAGTCCAGTTCGGATCACATCCGACCAGGTGTCCTCTTAACCAACCTCGTAGGTTCCTTCCCTTAAGCCACGACCCTTAGGTTCAAGTCGGCTTGGTCACAGTTCGGATCACCTCCGACCTGCAGGGTTGGTAGCGGCCTCTAGCAAGGCATGCCGACCACCAAGCAGACTATGAAGCTGGTTAGGCGAACCTGTACAGCGTGTCACACTTCTGTTCCCTTTGCCACACGATATATGTTGTCGGGCTCAAAGCGAGACTGTCATCCTTGTGCTAGCCTGACCTCTTTCGTTCCAAAGATCTGACCACAAACCAGATTATCTCATAATCCTTGTCGCATGGCCATGCTTTTCCTGGTCGGATCACACGAGGGGCCCAGAATATATCTCTCCTGATCGGAGGGGCAAATCCCATCTTGCTCGACCATGTCTCGCAGCATGGGACTGGACAAACCCGAAACCTACCTTTGTAACTACCCAGTCACGGAGTAGCATTTGGTCGGCCCAAAGCAAGTCTGTCACCATCCCGAGTACATGTGTCAGCTCAGGTCTTAGGACATATAACGTATGTTGTACTAGAGACTCATAGTTGGGTCTGTCCGACCCGGACCATATCTCGACTCGGATCCGACTACGTCGAATCCGACCAGGCCTTTCCAAGTCCATATTATCCGGTTAGCATCCAATGCTCCATGGCTAGTGAGACCAAGCCATCGACCGTGTCATATGCTAGTCTAGACGGCTGCGCGTCCACACAGCCCTTTCGACTTGGGACCTTTTAGGACAGTCATCATACAATGCATAGTCCCACAAACAAGTCACGTACTTGCTGATACACATCATTGATAATGTCCAAGGACTATCTTTATTCATAAACACACCGTAAATATCATCATACATGATTGCCTCTAGGGCATATCTCCAGTAGTCTCCCACTTGCACTAGAGTCAATCAAATAGACATCGAATGCCCATAGCTCTAACACTACTGGAATCAGCTACTTTGCCATCTGCCAGATCTTTGCCGTCTGCTAGCGGACGGCAAATAAGCTCTTTGCCATCAGCTACAGAAAAAGCGGACGGCAAAGAACTGGCTGATGGCAAAGACCAAGGTTACCATCAGCCAGTTCTTTGCCGTCCGCTCGCGGACGGCAAAGATTCGTTGCCGTCTGCTAGCGGACGGCAAAGAGGGAGGGGCCCCACTGACGAGTTGCAAAAAAAAAAACCTAACGGGGCCCTCTTTGCCGTCCGCTAGCGGACGGCAAAGAGCACGAAGGCGGACGGCAAAGGGTGGCGGACGGCAAAGAGGGAGGGCCCCACGTAACGTTAACGGCGCCCCACCCCCCCTCTCTCTCTCTTTCTCTCCCACCTCTCGCGCCCCTTCGCACCACCCCGCCGCCGCCGCCCCAGCGCCCCCCGCCCCGTCGCCCCACCACCCCGCCGCCACCCCGGCGCCCCCCGCCCGCTGCCCCCCGCCTGCCGTCTGGCGCCGCCCGCCCGGCGCCCGGCACCTCACGCGCCCGCCGCCCGGCGGGCCAGCGCCGCCCGCCCAGCCGCCCGCCCCCCTCCTCCGCCGCCCAGCCGCACCGCCCCCCTCCTCCACCCTCGCCGCCACCCAGCCCCCCCTCCCCGCTGCCCAGGTGAGTTTCTTCTTCTTCTTTTTTTTTTTTTCTGTTTTTTAGTTTTAGGTTTATGTTTAGTTTTAGGTTTATAGGTTTAGTTTTAGTTTAGTATTAGGTTTATAGGTTTAGTTTTAGTTTAGTATTAGGTTTAGATTTAGTTTAGTATAAGAAGAAGAAAAGAGAGGAGAGGAGGAGAAGAAGAAGAGGAAAAGGAAAGGAGGAAGAAGAAGAAGAAGAAGAAGAAGAAGAAGAAGAAGAAGAAGAAGAAGAAGAAGAAGGAAAAAAGGAAGAAAAGGAAAAGGAGGAAGAAGAAGAAAAGGAAAAAAGGAAGAAAAGGAAAAGGAAGAAGAAGAAGAAGACACCCCGACCCCGAGACCCGACCCCCGACCCCGACCCGACCCGACACACCCGACCCCGACCCGACCCCGACACCCCGACCGACCCCGACACCCACGACCCGACCCGACCCGACCCGACCACGGTACTCAGACCCGACCCGCACCCGACACGACTCCCCGACCCGAGACCCCGACCCGACCCCGAGACCCGACCCGACACCCGACCCGACCCGACCCGACCCCGACACCCGACCCGACACCCCGACCCCGACCCGACACCCCACCCGACCCGACCCGACACCCGACCCCTCGACCCGACCCGACCACGGTACCCGGACCCGACCCGGCACCCGACACGACACCCGACCCGAGACCCCGACCCGACCCCGAGACCGACCCGACACCCCAGACCCGACCCGACCCGACCCGACACCCCTACCCGACACCCGACCCGACCCGACACCCGACCCCCAAAGGCTGACCCGACACCCGACCCGACACCCCGACCCCAGCCGACCCAACACCCCACCCCAGCCCCGACCAGACACCCCGACGCCGACACCACACCCCGACCAAACAACACCCGACACCGACACGGCACTACCCGACATCGACACGACACCCCGACCCCGACCACAAACAGCACCCGACCCGACCGGCACCCGACACCGACAGACACCCGACCACCGACACCTCCGAAAGGTGTTCTTTGGCCTTCCAGAGGCCGACGGGTCATATATATATTGTGAATTATTAGTTAGGTCATATATTTTTCGATTTTGCTATGAAAACATCATATATAATTGTGTTGATCGTGTAGTTTTAATTGTGCAGTTGTTTCATCGCTGCGAGGTTTGGTGTTCGACGACCTCGCCGTGTGTTTGACGAGCTCGCCCTTCGCTCGTGGGTGAGCACAAATGACAACTCCTCCTCCCCATTAATTATTTGATCTATTCCGATGAAACTTGATAGCTAGCTATATATGTGTCTTGAATCATCGATATGTAACCAATATGTGTCTCCCGCTCGAAAGCGTCATAGTTATAAATATGCATGCATTTGCATATTTATAACCTTGATTCTTCGAATTGTCCAACGCTATCCATGGACAGCCAGTATGTGTAGATTGGGTTCGTTTTCCCATATGCTTTGCTCGGATCCGGCGCATATATTTAATCGCTTGCCTCCCTGTTGTTCTCCTCGTTACACATCCTCTCTGCTTATTGCGAGACGTGTATCGAGAGAACGGCGGGAGGTGCTGCCAAATTTTAAGGCCGGATCCGGAGCATAGCATGGGAAAATGAACCCAATCTACATACACGGGTGAGATTAGGACCTATCATTACCTATTAGAGTGTAGGTTGCATGGACGTAATAAAATTGACAAAGTAGATCAACTGATGAATATATACATGGTGAATTACATATATAATTGTTGTGTGTCCAAGAGCTCGAAAGTCAAGATGAGTGACCGTGCTTGGATGTATACCGGTCACACTGGTCGTAACAAATGGAGCGCTGAATGGTTCACAAAAACTAAGGGGTTTGTGCAAGCCGCATTGCAAATGGCCAAAAGAAAACCTGGTGCCCCTGCTTCCGGTGCGGCAATTGGGAAAAGAAGACAGAGGCTGAAATGGGCAAACACCTGCGGAAGAGTGGTTTTACGCCCGATTATATGGTGTGGACATTTCATGGTGAGTCTGCCCAACATGACCAAGCTGAGGTGGATCGTCGTCGCACCGACGAGCATGGTACCGGATGGAAAACATGGTGCAAGGCTATGATGATGCTCGGATTCGGACGAGGAGATGGAGGAATCTGCAAAGGCCTTCAATGAAATGTTGGAGTCTTCAAACGTCCGCTCCACGAGCACACCGAGCTTTGTCGGTTGGATGTCATCTCACAAGTAATGGCTCAAGGCTCAGTTCAACTTGGGCAGAGAATGCTATGACGCAATTATGACAGATTTGGACGCTTTCTACCCAAAGGCCATGTAATGCCTGCAAACCTGTACCACGGACAAAATCCTCCGTGCAATCAAGATGCCCTATGAGAAGATACATGCCCGTGAGAAAGGATGTGCCTTATTTAGGCTTGACTATGCGGACTTGAACTATTGTCCCATTTGCAAGTCTTCCGTATATTGTGGTAGACAACGGTATGGGTGAGAAGACACGCACCAAAATCCCGTTAGTGTTCTTCGTATATGCCAATCGTATCAAGACTTCAACGCCTTTTCATGGTCGAAGAGACGGCGGACAGATGACATGGCACAAAACAGGCAAAAGAACCGAACTAGATGCGATGGGAATCGATGATGGTACACACATCGATGGTGTTGCGTGGAAAAAGTTTGATGAATTACATGTCGACAAAGCGGCAGATCCGAGGCATCCTCGAGTCGGCATCAGCACGGATGGGTTCGAGTGTTTGGTATGACGGCAGCCCAATACAGCTTGTTGGCCTGTGTTTGTCTTTCCACTCAATCTCCCCGGACAGATTATGCAAAGAAAGAACATTTTCCTGACGTTGATAATTCCAGGGCCCAACTATCCGGGAAAAATATGAATGTGTACATGCAGCCGCTTAAGGACGAATTGCAAGAAGCCTGGGATAATGGGTTCAAGACATACGACGCCTTTAGCAAACGGAACTTCATAATGCGTGTCTGGTACATGTACTCGACGCATGACTTGCCGGCGTATGCGCTATTCGTTGGCTGGTGTGTGCATGGAAGGTTCCCGTGCCCCACATGCAAGGGAGCTCTTGAGTTTCGTTGGCTTCAGGCCGGTCGCAAGTTTTCTTGCTTCGACATGCATAGACAGTTCCTGGATCCTCGCCATAAGTTCAGGAAAGACAAGAAGAACTTCATCAGAGGTAGAGTTGTCAAAACTCGCACCACCTGCATTGATGTGCCAATGCACTGGATCGTTAAACGCTCTCGAGCCAGATCCACAACGCCGAGGGTACTTCAAGGGTATAATACTAAGCACGCGGGACTCACAAAACATGCTTATGGGATCTGCCTTACTTCAAAGACCTCCTTTGCCCACACAACATCGACGTGATGCACATCGAGAAGAATATCGCCGAGGCACTTTTTGGTACATTGTTCGCATAGATGGGAAGTCAAAGGATAATACTAAGGCTAGAGTCGATCCGGAGGCGCTATGTGATAGGCCGTTACAAAACATGAAAGAACCGAAGGAAAGCAGAATCGGACGAAGCCAAAGGCATGGTTCAATCTTGGAAGGCCAGCTATGAGGGAAATTCTCTTGTGGGTGCAACAGCAGTTGATGTTCCCGATGGGTATGCAGCGAATCTAAAGAGGGAGCGAATCTTGATAAACTGAAGATATTTGGTCTCAAGAGTCATGATTGGCACATATGGATTGAGCGGTAATGCCGGTGATGTTATGTGGCTTCATCCCCGAGGATGAATGGCTAGTATCTTGGCAGAACTCAGCTATTTCTTCCGTGTTCTTTGTGCGAAGAACTATCGCCTGGCGTGCTAGAAGAAATGGAAGAGTTGGCGCGGAGTTGATCTGCAAGTTAGAGAAGATCTTTCCACCGGCTTCTTTAATCCAATGCAGCATTTGATTTTGCATCTCCGACCGAGGCAAGATTGGGGGCCGTGCAAAATCGTTGGTGCTACCCAACTGAGAGAATGCAGAAGACGCTTCGACAAAAATGTAAAAATAAACGTAGAATTGAAGCATCGATGGCTGAGGCATTCATCACAGAGGAGGCGGCAAACTTCGTAATAGCGCACTACGAAGCCAAAAATCGCTATTTGCATAATCCAAGCCTCGGTACAATGCTGACGAGCCTAAAAAGGGTGGATCCAACCTCAGCCTATTCAAAGGGAATCTCGCACCAGCTAGTGTTTCACATCCAGTATCTTTGAATAACGAAGAATGGCGGACCATTTCGTTGTATATCTTCAACAACCTGATAGAAGTGCGGCCGACATCGAGTAAGTTCTCGGTACATTGTTTCGCAACTTCTATTTCCTTTGAACTACTCTTATTCCTGGATATGTCATACAGTCGATACGTCGCCATATTCTCGTATGGAGCGGAGATCCAAAAGGATTCCGTCAAGAGTATGAGCTTCTCGCAGCAAGGAGGTGGCTATCCCGGTTTCATCTCTTGGTTCAAACAAACGGTAATTTCTATTAGACAATTTCATTTCATTTGCTAATTTGTGCATAATGCAACAATCCTTTCATATTAAACTTGTAGGCTAATTCAGAGTCTATGGACGCCGAATTGAGACAAGTCGCTAATGGTTTTGACTATAAGGTCCGTTCATTTGACAAGTACGACATCAATGGGTATCGCTTTCACCTATGGCAAAGAGCTATCTATAGCCAATCGAAAGTCAACAAATTGTTGTGTATCTGCTATCGCGAAGGAGGTACCGAGTATTATGGGAGAGTTGAAGCAATTTATGAACTTCTGTTCTATGGTGAAAACCCACCAATGTCGTAGTCTTCAAATGTTATTGGTTTCAGCCAAGGAGACTAGAAGGACTCATGAACATGTAGGGCTAGTTGAAATCAACCAAAGCACTCATTTAGATGTTCCTCGATGTCTATATTATGGCTCAACAAAGCACCCAAGTATTCTATCTACCGTGGGCCTGCCAAACTAATCCAAATCTGAAAGGTTGGGATGTCGCTTATGAAGTGCCGCCACGCATAGACTTTCTCCCCAAAGGAAGAGGATTATGAACCTCACATTAACCTGCATACATATGAAGGAGAATTCTTCCAAGAGACACGCCTTTCCAAAAGCGTTTCAAGAACCGCTATACTTCACCCCAAAACATTGAAGTAGACAGCGACAATGAATCCGACATCACCCCTGAGGAGGAACAAGAAGAGCCGGAACAAGAAGAGGTTATCGCTGCGGATGACTGTCAATGCTTGACCGACACGCCAAGGTGGCCTTGCACATGTTGATGCCAATGAACCCTATGAGCCCGCCATTGATTATAGTGATGATGATGATTATGCATTTATTGATGATAATGATCCAGATTATTAGTAGTGTCGTATTACATTTTTTATGTTGTACTTGATGATAATACACTTAAGTGATACACATATTATTATTCATGTCGGTCTTTTTTTATGTTGTACAATTTTGTTTACTGTTTGTTATGGCAGGTGTTGAAAGATGGTGGGCGCTGGTCGGGAGCGTGGTCTTGAGGTCTTCCATTCCAGACGCACCTCTCCGCCGAGCGTTGCTGGACAGTATGACCACACCGCCGGACCCTTCTTCGCCGACCGCGGTGCCCAGCAGGGGACGAGGTAGGAAGAGAGGAGGTAGGGCACGTGGTCGTGGGAGAGGAGGTAGGGTGACTGCTACGGCGCCTTCCTCGCCGCCACCCCCAGCTGTTTCACCCGAGCACGTGACTGCTAGGGTGGACTCGTCCGAGGAGGAGGCTGCACGGACTCCGGTCCACGAGCCTGCGGTCCACGGGTCTTGGGACTCGAGTTCGCCCACGTGACCCCGGAGGAGCACACGTCCGGATGGGGTACTGGCCGGATCAGCCCGAGGAGCCGAGTGGCTATGCTGATGATGGCGGGAGCCGATGATCTTGAGGAGGAGGGGGCACCGCTTACCAGCAGGTGCTACACGGCTCCGTCCGTGCCGGTGACCATGAAAGCAGAGGTGGTTGATTTTCCCGATGGGGAGAGGTACGTAAGTGCATTTAATATTTTTGTACCTTGTGCATTCAAGTTTTTCAAATAACTAATGCGTTGGCCTTGTCATGTCAGCAGAGGTTGGGACCACCATCATAGTGTCCGCCGCCCAACTCCGCCCTTGAGTTCTTTGCCGCAAAACTTCCCGGGTTTGTCACGCTGCACGGTGAGGGTCGGCTTCGAGCTTGGATTGAGCTGGGAGCACTACGTGGCTGCCCGGCCCGCCGGATGAGATTATCGACGGTGTCGTAATGCGACACGAGGCGTATATGGTGATCGTAAAGTTCGGGTAATTTCTCCTACACATTTAAAATCTTCAACTAGCTAGTTATTAATTGTACTAATCAATATTGTCTCATTTGATTGCAGACATTCTACAGGTGTGAGGAGGGATACGAGGAGGACGCGCACATGTTATCGAGAACGCTCAGAAGCGCCTACTCGTAACTTACGACACGAGGCTCGGGTGCAGGCTGTTCGAGACTACTACGCCTTGCGTGGTATCAAGAAGACCAAGCCGGCGTGCGCGATAAGTTCCTGAGTAAGGAGCAGTACATGAAGGTAATTCTTAAGGCCTTCTCTACTTAAGTTCCTTCATTTAGTAATTCTTAGCCAGAAGCGCCAAGTTTCTATTTGCTAACTTAGGCGCCCGAGATGGTGTGCGGATCGGATGGATTGTTGGGAGGTGTTGGTCGATGAGTGGTGCTCAAAACAATGGCTAGCCCTCCACAACGAGGCCAAGGACAAACGTGCCCAAATGGAAGGTGTGCCACACCATCAAGGCAGCTCCAACTTATATCAGTTCGGGCACGAACTGGTATGTGGTTTGCTTCATGATTCATGCAATTCATTCATCATGCTAGCTTGAGCCCTTTAATTACTAATTTTCATTGTTTCTCTCTTTTAGGCACGCTACAATAAGGTGGATAAGGTGCCAGAGGTGTACGACCTGTATGCCATGGCCCACACTGCCTCTTTCAAGAAAGTCAAGGCTTTCTCTCGGTCGACCTCGATGATGCAAACAACTTCACCAACATCTCCTCCCACAACAAGCTCGTGAGATATAGAGATGAGGGAAGGCGAGGAAAGGGAGGACTTTAACCCGAGCCGTGGTCCCATTGATCCAGAGCTGTTGATGATATCTGGTGGCGGAGGTCCCATGGCTCCATAGCCATTGGAGATGGACTTATCCGTTGTCCTAGCACTCTCTCGGAGATCAAGGCGCGCAATCGAGCTCCGCTCCCGAGATAAGGCCTCGTGAACGGCTAGTGCAACTCGCCATCAAGGTTAGTGATACATACTCAGTTATCTTTCTCTATTACATTGTGTGCGCTTCCATCAATGATTACAAATGGTCATGTGAGTGGTGTTGCAGGCTGCTATACAGAGTGAGAGAGATAGAACGGAGAAACTTCAAGGGAGGCGGCGGAGAGGCAGCGGGAGTTGGAGGAGAGGACGACAAAGATGATGGAGGAGGAGAGGGCACGGAATGACATGCGTGCAAGGGCCATGTACGAGCTCCTTGTGGTAAGTTTCTTCTGCAGATTAGCCAAAACATTCATGTAGTGTTTGTCTCATTACTAACTAGTATGGCTGAGTCGTCAAAACCAAATGTGCAATGCGTAAAGTAGAAGACAGTCGACCGCTCCGCCGATGCCATGATTGCTCCAGGGACCACGGTGAGTTTTATTTGAATGGACATTACTTGCTAGTCTTAACATTTGAGTGTCATCATGCTAACAAGACATTGAAATGATCTTTGGTGCAGCGTAACTCGCACAAGCATCGCACGATCCTTCTCCACCACCGACACGAGCCACCCCGCTTCTACACCTCCTGGATCTTGGTAAGTTTATCTAGTGTTTTGCTTAACACATGCATAAAGACCTAGACTTAGCTTTATTTCCTCCAATGCTTACCATAATGACCTAGACTTAGCTTCTTCTCCTCCAAAATGACTTAATAAGCTTATCGACCTCCAAAACCATCCATTTTACCTAAGTTAGCTCTAAAACGATCTGTATTTAGCTTACTTATGTCAAAATTGCATAATTAGCTTAGTTAGCTCATAGACGATCCATTTTACCTAAGTTAGCTCTAAAATGACCCATTTTACCTAGGTTAGCTTATAAATGATCAGTTCATCCAAGTTAGCTCAAAATGACCCATTTCACCTAAATTAGCTCTTAAATGATCCATTTCACCAAGTTAGCTACAAAATGATCCATTTCACCTAAATTAGCTCTTAAATGATCCATTTCACCTAAGTTAGCTCAAAAGATCCATTTCAACTAAATTAGCTCATAAATGATCCATTTCACCTAAGTTAGCTCAAAACGATCCATTTCAACTAAGTTAGCTCATAAAAGATCCATTTCAACTAAATTAGCTCATAAATGATCCATTTCAACTAAGTTAGCTCATAAATGATCCATTTCACCTTAGCTAGCTCATAAACCACCCATTTCAACTTAGTTAGCTCATAAATGATCCATTTCACCTTAGCTAGCTCATAAACCACCCATTTCAACTTAGTTAGCTCATATATGATCCATTTCACGTAAGTTAGCTCATAAATGGCATACTCTTCTTGTTCTAGTCTTCTTCTTGTTCTACTCTTCTTGTTCTAGTCTTCTTCTTGTTCTACTCTTCTTGTTCTAACTTTCTTATTTTTCATTTTGCAGATTTCTTTCACTTGACTAAAGCTTGCATAGATGGAGTGCTCCTTATCCCTTTCTCTGTTTCTTTTGTATCGTTGAACTATGCATGTATCGTTGGATGAAACTATTGTAATATATATGGTTGGATGCCTCTATGTTGAACTTGTTATGTATGATGGAACTATGCATGTAATATATATGTTTGGATGATGAAGTTATGTGTTGGATATCTTATATGTTTGCTCAGAATGGCCTTTTGAAATATATCTATATATGTCATATATATTTGTGATGAAAATTGTTGGATTTAATAAAAATGATAAAAGAGCCAATATGCGAGTGCTCTTTGCCGTCGCCACCGACGGTAACGCTCTCTTTGCCGCCTTCCGCGGACGGCAAAGAAGACACGTGGCATCTAGCTGTGCTTCCGGAAGTGACCCATTTGGTCACTTTGCCATCAAGAGCGAGACGGCAAAGAACCTGCACTTTGCCATCAGTGGCAGACGGCAAAGACACTAGAAATTTTGCCGTTAGCGGCGGACGGCAAAGGCCTGCCGTTAGACACTTAACGGACTAACGGCGCAATTATTGCCGTCCGCTCTCTTTGCCGTCCGTCGCGGACGGCAAAGGGCCTTTGCCGTCGACTACCGAAGCGGACGGCAAAGTAGCTGCCATCAGAGCCACGCTGCGAGCTCGTTGTTGTCGTGGTCGACGGCAAAGGATTTTGCCGTCCGCCATTCATGCCTTTGCCGTCCGCCATGGCAGACGGCAAAGTAGCTGATTCCTGTAGTGTAACGTGCCCCTCATGCTTGGGTTGTGGAAGCGGCTTAGTCAACGGATCTGCAACATTTGCATCCGTGTGAATCTTGCATAACTCTACATCACCATTCTTTACGATGTTTCGTATCAGGTGATATTTCCGGTCTATGTGTCTGACCTTGTGGTGATTCCTCGACACCTTGGCTTGTGCGATGGCACCAGAATTATCACAATAAAGCTCCAACGGTTTCACCGAGGCTGGGAAAATACCAAGATCATCCAGAAAATGCCGGATCCAAACACCTTCCTTTGCAGCCTCACAAGCCACAATGTATTCGGCTTCTATGGTAGAATCAGCCACCGTATCCTGCTTGGAACTCATCCAGTGCACTGCTCCTTCATTCAGGATGTACACGAATCCGGATTGTGATCGAGAATCATCTTTGTCGGTTTGGAAACTAGCATCGACATAACCCCTTACGACGAGCTCTTCCTCACCTCCATAAACTAGGAACATCTCTTTAGTCCTTTTCAGATACTTCAAAATAGTCTTTACCGCTGCCCAGTGACTCTCACCTAGGTTGGCCTGGTATCTGCTTGTTAGGCTTATTGCAAAAGCAACATCAGGCCTTGTACATATCATGGCATACATGATGGATCCGATTGCCGATGCATACGAAATCCTACTCATCCTGCTTCGCTCATCAGATGTCGAAGGACTCTGAGTATCGCTTAGCCTTATACCATGTGAGAGTGGCAAGAACCCTTTCTTCGCCTCACTCATGTTGAACCGCTTCAACACTTTATCTATGTACGTGCTCTGGCTTAAGCCAAGCAGCCTCCTCGATCTATCTCTATAGATCGTAATGCCTAAAATATATACTGCCTCACCAAGGTCTTTCATCGAAAACTTGCCATTCAATGACTCCTTGACCGAGTTTAGCATCGAAACATCATTTCCGATCAGTAGTATGTCGTCCACATACAAGATCAAAAATACTATCGAGCTCCCACTTAACTTCTTGTATAAACAAGAGTCCTCTTTGCTTTTGATGAAACCGAGACCAGTGACGACCCCATCAAAACGAATGTTCCAAATCCGAGATGCTTGCTTCAACCCATAAATGGATCTCTTGAGCTTGCATACCTTACTAGTGCTAGTCGGTCGACAAAACCCTCGGGCTGTATCATATACACGTCCTCAGTTAAATTTCCATGAAGGAAAGTCGTTTTGACATCCATCTGCCATATCTCGTAATCGAAATATGCAGCTATAGCTAGTATGATCCTCACCGATTTCAGCATTTCTACCGGTGAGTAAGTCTCGTCATAGTCAATTCCTTGAACTTGTCCATATCCTTTAGCGACAAGCCGAGCTTTGTGGATCTGAACATTTCCGTCCACATCGGTTTTCTTCTTAAAGACCCATTTGCAACCAATGGCAGTTACGCCAGGTGGCGGATCAACCAAGTCCCAGATTTGATTCTCATCCATGGACTTTAACTCGGATCTCATGGCCTCCAGCCATGACTCGGAATCTGGGCTCACCATCGCTTCCGCATATGTGGCCGGCTCGTCGCTTTCTAGCAACAATACATCATGCACTCTGCGCAATCTTTCCGACCTCCGTGGTTCTGGTGCCACTTCCACTACAGGTTCCTTGACTGACTCCGGTATGATTTCATCACCAGCCGGGCCGTCCCCGAGTGGTCCTCGAATTTCTTCGAGTCGAACCGTCCTCCCACTGGCCTCCCGACTGAGAAACTCTTTCTCAAGGAAGACCCCGTTCCGAGCAACAAACACTTTGTTCTCTTCCCGATTGTAGAAGCTATATCCCAAGGTTTCCCTCGGATACCCCACGAATATGCGTTTATCTGACTTAGGTGTAAGCTTGTCTGACATAAGTCGCTTGACAAATGCTTCACAACCCCAAATCTTTAGAAAAGACAAACCGACTCTTCCCACCCACATCTCATGTGGTGTCTTGTCTACGGATTTTGATGGTACCCTATTAAGTGTGAAAGCTGCAGTTTCTAGAGCGATCCCCAAAATGACAAGGGTAAATCCGATTTGCTCATCATAGACGCCCCATTACTCCGCTCGACACGCCGCTTTCTCGTGGCATCTTGAGGTGTGAGCTGAGGTACTATACCTTGACTTTTCAGATGATCATCAAACTCCTGGCTCATGTACTCACCTCCACGATCAGATCGCAAGCTTTATAGTCTTGCCGAGCTGATTCTCAACCTCGTTATGAAACTCTCTGAACTTTTCAAAAGTCTTCGACTTGTGCATCATCAAATAGATATATCCATATCTACTCAAGTCGTCGGTAAAAGTCACGAAGTACTGATAGCCACCTCTGGCAGTTGTGCTCATTGGACCAGACACATCACTGTGTATAAGCTCAGAAAGCATGGACGCCCTCTCACAACTCTTTGCGAAAGGAGACTTAGTCATCTTGCCGAGCAAGCATGATTCACATGTCTCGAACGACCCGAAGTCGGACGAAGTTAGGAGCCCATCATCATGGAGCTTCTTCATGCGTTTCAGACTAATGTGTCCAAGCCGGCAATGCCAGAAGTATGTCGGATTTATCTCATTAGGCTTATGCCTCTTGACATTCACGTTATAGACCTGTTCCTGTTCTAGATTCAATATAAATAGCCCATCAACAATGGGTGCATAGCCGTGGAACATACCATTCAAAAATATCGAACAACCATTGTCCTTTAAATTGAATTCATAACCTTGACTCATCAAACATAAGGCAGAAATAATGTCCCGACTAAGTGCAGGAATGTAATAACAATTATTCAATTCCATAATGAATCCGGAAGGAAGCTGGAGCTGCATCGTGCCGACCTCCAACGCAGCAACTCTTGCTTTGTTGCCGACCCTGATGTCAATCTCCCCTTGTGCCACATGCCTAGTTCTTACCAGCCCCTGCATCAAGTTGCAAATACGAACAACCGATCCTGTATCAAATACCCAAGAGCTACTAGGTATTTCAGCAAGGTAAATTTCTATAACATATGCAACAAGTGTACCTTTGCCTGAAGAAGCATTTCCGTCCTTCTTGCCATGCTCTGCAAGCCACTTGCTACAGTTCCTCTTCCAGTGATCGGTCTCCTTGCAGTGATAGCAAACGGTCTTCGAGTCCGGTCCAGACTTCAGCGCAGCGGCAGAGGTTACCGTCTACGTGCCCTTTGCCTTAGCCTTTTTCTTGGACCAACTCTTCTTGAACTTAGCCGATTTCTGCACCATCAACACTTGATGCATGCCTTTATTAATATCCCGCTCTACCACCTTGAGCATCCCATGCAATTCAGTGAGCTTCTTATCCATGCCATGCATATGATAGTTCGAGATGAACGTCCCATAGTTGGGCGGAAGAGAACCCAGAACAGCATCAGTAGCCAGCTCATCCAAGAGCGGGAAGCCCAAACGATCCAATGCTTGCACATATCCGATCATCTTGATCACATGTGGGCTCAGTGTATCACCTTCCTTCAGCTTGCAATCCATCAAGGATCGCCAGACGTTGAACCTTTCGGTCCTAGCCTTTGTATGAAACATGCTCTTGAGACTCTCGATCATATCTTAAGCCTCGACATTTTCAAAATGTTGTTGCAAATCGGGCTCCATACAAGCCAGCATCGACAATTGATCTCCGCTGATTCATCAACGAAGTTTCGTAGGCATTTTAGTCTGTGGCACTAGCATTATCAGCAGGTTCCTCCGAAGTGGATCCTCTAGAACATGTTCCTTTTTATCATGCTTGAGAACAATTCTCAGATTTCTATACCAGGTGGTAAAGTTTGTTCCATTCAGTTTATCCTTTTCCAGAATTGATTTCAATGCAAAGTTAGGTTGAGCAGGTGGTGCCATTGATCTACAACAGAAAATATGCAATCACTAAGCAATGTGTTTATGTAGAGTAATTCTAGCCTAAACAGAAAATACTCCCACTGAAGTCAACATCCCTCCGCAAACTCTCAGTGATTCAGGATCCAACTAGCGCATGCGACTAGTGAGCTTTAGCATCACTGCTAGCCAACCTACCTATCCGGTAAGCAACTCCTTGCTAATCGTATCTCTATACGACTCATGTCGGTCGGGAAGGTATCTCATACCCCGGCTCCCAACCTTCTTTGCCACAAGGCCCAAAACCGTTTTGATAGCCTTGTCAAGTTAACCTGATGCAGTGCATGTCCGTGTCCGACACGAACCTTTCAGTTCAAGGACACCCAGCAGCACCCCAATTTTATGAGCCCACTACTAGATGTTCTTGACGTGCGAAGGTGCAACATCGGGGATGGCAATTCGCTTGATATTCATGAGGGATTATTCTATCATTCTAACATGCATAGAAACAAAGAAGCATAACAATCACAAATATAACACATATTGTGAAACAGTATGGCTCCTTCATGGACGTTCTTCCAGGTCGGCTCCGACTCCGATGACCATCTAGGAACTCCATCTTGTTTGTCATGCCGGGACGCCAAGCCACCAACCTGATCTCTATTATCCAACTACTACAACTAGTAATGAATATTATATAGAGTCACAAGTCGACACGCAGGTCGTTATACATTATAATGACAGCACTTTGGCTCCTGCCGGCTGACAAACATGACACAAGGCCATGTATAAATTACACACATGCATCACATACACATGAGCCATACTATTCACATCAAACCTGCAAAAAAAAGTTATGCATAGAATCGCATTCTACCGGTTTGTGTGTCGGGTACGAAATACATGGCGCTACGCACACGACAGTCCCGCTAGCCAGTTAGCGGGCGGGGTTCGAAGGGGCAGCGCCCCTCGCGGGTGCGGGTAGCGCCCGGCGTTTTCAGAAATCACGGATCGCATCTGAACTCCGTTCATGCCAAATTTTCTGATCTGACCGATCTCATCGATCATCACGAATCCGGTTCGGATTTACGTTTCACTGTTAACCCCGATGGAGGATAACCGACCGGTAGGGGTAGATCGTGTCACGACCTCATCGATCCCGATTTACAGAAAACATAGCCTCAATGATCCCCATGTACAATTGATCTCATCAACCGTGCACATAGGCGATCTCTTCAAGGACAACAGATCTCATCTGCCGCCTCTGCATATCTAATGTGCATACGATCTGAATCCAAATCCTATAGCAGAGGCTCTGATACCACTGTTGGGTTCTACGGTAGGGTGCGTCGACTGCAAATTAAAATTTCCTACGCGCAGAACATCCAGGAACATGCTACGGGAGATGGATCACAGTTCGTTACCACTAGACGTGCAGTGTCGTGCAGCGAAAGAAGAGTTGAGGCAGCGCGTCCGCGTGGATCGTCTCCTCCTCGTCCGATCTCCCTCGAGTGACCGGTCGTCGGTTCCCACGTACAGGTTCGCCGGAGCGGCGCAAGTGCACCGCCTCTAACGGTATCCGCGAGTGCAGGAGGAACATCGTCCGGCGGACTGCTAGATCCGATCACACAACTGTCGGCGAGTGGAGGTGTCTATTCGCAACACATGCAAACCCTAGTCACAACGCCGAAGCGATCAACCACATGAGTGTGCCGCACCTCCACTTTATATAGGCGTCCGTCGCAGGCTCAACACTTGGGCCTTGCACGGACCCTAAAGCCCAAAGTCTACTCGGTCACGTTCCTAGTCCAGTTCGGATCATATCCGACCAGTGTCCTACGAACCGACCTCGTAGGTTCCTTCCCTTAAGAGCGCGGCCCCTTAGGTTAAAGTCGGCTTCGTCACAGTTCGGATCACCTCCGACCTGCACGGTTGGTAGCGGCCTCTAGCAAGGCATGCCGACCACCAAGCAGACTATGAAGCTGGTTAGGCGAACCTGTACAACGTGTCACACTTCTGTTCTCTTTGCCACACGATATATGTTGTCGGGCTCAAGGCGAGACTGTCATCCTTGTGCTAGCCCGACCTCTTTCTCGTTCCAGTGATACCGACCAAAAACCAGATTATCTCATAATCCTTGTCGCATGGTCATGCTTATCCTGGTCGGATCACACGAGGGGCCCAGAGTATATCTCTCCTGATCGGAGGGGCAAATCCCATCTTGCTCGACCATGTCTCGCAGCATGGGACTGGACAAACCCGAAACCTACCTTTGTAACTACCCACTCACGGAGTAGCGTTCGTTCGGCCCAAAGCAAGTCTGTCACCATCCCGAGTACATGCGTGAGCTCAGGTCTTAGGACATAGAACGTATGTTGTACTAGAGACTCACAGATGACATATCGCTGCGTCTCATAGTTGGGTCTGTCCGACTCGGACCTTATCTCGACTCAGATCTGACTACGTCGAATCCGACCAGACCTTTCCAAGTCCATATTATTCGGTTAGCATCCAATGCTCCATGGCTAGTGAGACCAAGCCATCGACCGTGTCATATGCTAGTCTAGACGGCTGCGCGTCCACACAACCCTTTCGACTAGAGACCTTTTAGGACAGTCATCATACAATGCATAGTCCCACAAACAAGTCACGTACTTGCGGATACACATCATTGATAATGTCCAAGGACTATCTTTATTCATAAACAAACCGGAAATATCATCATACATGATTGCCTCTAGGGCATATCTCCAACAGAACGTCGCCGGTGCCCGGAAGCGGGATGAGGCGTAGACACGAACGCCGGTGTACTACCCAGGTTCGGGGCTCTCCTAGGAGGTAACACCCCTACTCCTGTTCTGCGGGGTTTCCGCATGATCACTAAGGCTCATGTGAATACATGAGTGCTCCTCGAGCTGTATGCTAGAGGTAGGAGAAGGCAAGGCTAGCTCTCTCCTTTCCTCTATGATCTTGTCTAACTAGCCCTGGTCCGAACCCTTTGCATGGGTGCCCTGGGGGGTTTATATAGGCCTACCCCCCAGGGGTACATTGGTAATCCGGCCGGGCTGGGCCCGGCTGTCAATCTCTCGTGTGCCGGCTTCTCCGCCGGCTGCTGGGGCCCGCCGACTGGTGGGTCCCACCGACTGGCGAGGTTCGGGCCGATTACTGTCGGGCTTGTCGGCGGCTGATTACTGTAGCCGCGTCTCTAATGACGCAAGCTTGGTCGGGGAGTCATGGCTACAGACCCGCCGCCTGGCGGCGATGACTGTAGCCACTCCCTATCTTGTCTGGTTGATGGCGCGTGGGCCCTGGGGGAGGGGTCGGCTGACTCCTAGAGGCCGACCTCCCTCGGGTCCGACCGGTAGGGCTCTTTACCGTCTTCTGGACTCTCGCTGATGCATGGGGCCCGTCGTCCTTGGGCCGTACCGACAGGCCGTCGTGGGAACAGGACTCCACCCATACGGGGTGATGTCAGGGAAGCGGTGGCAACAGTGCCGCGCCGGGCGGAGATCTCCGCCAGTACAGGAACTGTGGCCATGCTTGCCTGATTTGGAGGAGGCGATGGGCTGTACTGTAGCCACTCCCCGTCCCGTCCTCTGGACGAGGGCACGGGCTCGGCAGGTGTCGCGGGCCGACTCCCTGGAGCCGGCTTATCTGGAAGTCGCCAGACGGGAGTCGGCTTGACTCAGCCTTGCGTTCAGGACTCGGTCGCCCATGGGAAGCTGGCCACTCCTTCAGTTGGCTTCCAGAAGGCGGCACCTCGCCTCGTCGTCTTGAGGGGCGCTGTCAGCCCCGATGCCTTGAAAGATCCTGGGTCTCGGGTTAACCTACCCGTGGCCCATTACTCTGACAGTAGTCCCCGAAGCTGGTCGAGGAGCCTCAGCAGTTTCCTTCTCCCGTCGTCCGAGGTGGAGCTTTGTCCGTCTCCTTCCCAGCCGACTGGTTGGATTCAGCCTCACCCCAACCCGTTTTGACCAATCTTTTGAACGCCTTGGCGGGAGACAAGTGGCGTACCAGCGAAGCCTCCGTGCCACCACCCGTCCTGGGCCTGTCACGCGGTGGCGTGCGCCCGGGCCAGTCTGTCCGCTCACGCATGCGGTGGGGCACATCTTCGGACCAGGCCGCCACTACCTTCCTCGGCTCTCGAGCGGATCCGCTGCGGCCGAGGCGGGCGGTTGAGATTCCCGCGGAGTTACTGCACGCAGTAACTCGCGTGGGATGAATCGTGGGGGGCGTGGGGTCACGGCGCAGTTAATCCCACGCTCGCCCCCTCGGCTTCGCAGCCCGAGGGTCTATAAGTAGGCGGGGGAGGGGGTGCGGTAGGGCATGCGCGTCCCCCCTCCTCATTGCCTCTTCTTTCTTGCCTCCTCTTCCTTCTTCCTCTCGCCGCCGCGCCCCCAAGCTTCGTCGAGCGTCGCGGCGACCCGTTCCCGATGAGCTACTCTTCCACTGCCATGCCCCCCGCGGTGCGCTCCGGGGAGTGGAACGGCTCCGAGGTTCATGAAGACCACATCAACTTCCTCCGCAAGACGCGTAGGTTGCCTCGCGAGGAATTCGTGAAGGTCCGCCTCACGCCGGAGAAAGAGATCTCGCCGGCGCCGGAGGAGGGCGAGCGGGTCGTCTTCCGCTCGCACTGCCTGCACGGCCTCGGTCTACCGGCGAGCGGCTTATTTTGCTCCTTCCTCGAGTTCTACGGACTCCAGCCGCACTACCTCACTTCAAAAACGGTGGTGTTGCTGTCCGCCTTCGTCACTCTGTGCGAAGGCTTCCTCGGCGTCCTCCCCACCCTCGAGCTATGGGGGGAGTTCTTCTACACAAAGCTTGGCACCCACGTCGCCGGCGTGCCGGCTCAGTGCGGCGCGTTTATCACGATGCGGAGGACGGGGGCCGACAACCCATTTCCCCCCATCGCGCTGATAAAGTCGGTGAAGATGTGGCAGCAGTTGTACTTCTACGTGAAGAGCATCTTCCCGGAGGGAGACTGGGTCAACCTGCCGGCTCATGCAGCCGGCGCGCCGGCTGGAAAACAACCCAACTGGTCGTACCGGGTGTCAGGACCCCGATCCCAAGTCACATCGATCTAGTCGGTAACAACTCATATCACTTTGCGGCCTCACGCACGGTATTCCCACGGGTATCGCTTACCATAGCCCGGGACCGCTTTGCGCTTTTGGCTCACGATATGATAGTGTCGCTAGCATCCATATGACAAAGAACCCGGCCGACATGGCTAGTCGTGAACCCAAAGCGGCGCTAACCTATGGGAACAGCATACATGAATCACATCGAGCATGTCGGTCATCAACGATAAATTCGGGCCGTAGCACTGGCTAACAGGACTCCGGTATTCGGGCTGTAGCAGTGCTAGGCAGGACTCAATAACACCGCGTGACATTTCCCGAAGGGATGACATAGGAACGGCGTGAAACACATGCCGCCACCAAGTGTCCAAGCAGAGTGCTGGGCTAGCAGGACTCGTGAACCGGGCTGTAGCGGACTACTATCGCCGTAAGCACGAGACTACATTTCCCCATATGAGAGGCTGCCAAGGATAAACAACTAGTTTGTCGGATCCCACACATACCAAGCATTTCAAACATACACACAATATGCTCAATATGTGTAGATACAACATGGCATCACAACATAACTCTACGACTCAAATATTTATTCATTAGGCTCCGAGGAGCGAGATATTACAAACATGGGTCTCATGACCCAACACTCGAGAGCATACAAGTCAAAGCACAAGCGAAGCTAATCATGTCTCGAGTACGCATAACTATAAATGAAAAAGGCCGAGAAGCCCGACTATCTACCGATCCGCCGAGGGCACAAGATCGTAGCTGAGGTAACAAGCTAAATGTCAAGTCCACGTGGAACTACTAGCGAGACCGACGCCTCTCGCAAAACATAAAATAAGCAAACGTGAGTACAATTGTACTCAGCAAGACTTACATCGAACTAACTACATATGCATCATTATCAAAGGGGTGGTGGAGTTTGACCGCAGCAAGCCAGCTTTGACTCGGTGGCTATCCTGAACTACGATCGCAAGTAACTCTTTTGAGGTGGCGCACACGAGTCCACATATTCACCATATCAATACACCACTATGGACCCGCCCCCGCCTCCCTACGAGAACGCCATCCATAGCACTCACGCTTATCTTGCGATTTTAGAGTATCCACTTTCACTTGTCTATGAACTGATATAGGCAACCCGTAAGTCCTTTTCCACGGACACGGCTATTCAATAGATCATATTAAACCCTGCAGGGTGTACTTCTTCACACACGCTCACCACTTACCGCCGTTTACACGACATGTACTCGGCAACCTTCAAGCGGAAGCCCAACGTGGGTGTCGGCCACGGCCTACCTAAGCACTCAAGTCCCTAGTCCAGGTTTATCGCCTATTCGGGTTCCATCCGCATGGAGTCCGGCCGAGGTTCCACTAACGGCCCCGAACGATGTGTGCAGGGTTCCCGAGATACCAAACGGGCATCCGGTACACCGGGCCATTGTGTATCTACCGCATCATAGCCCACCCCTAGGGTCAGCGCTACGCACGGCCTCCAACACATATCCTACAAACACCAGAAACTAATTGCAACTCCTGGACAGAGAACAAGGGTGGTTAAGAAGCCGAGAGGGTCAATTAAGGATCCCAATGCGTGGTTGTAACTGTTTCATGGATCACAAACACAGAACTCAGTTCCTGAGGACGGTTTCAATGAGACAACCCACCATGTACTCCTACATGGCCTCTCACCGCTACCTTTACCAAATCGTGTTCACACACTTAGCTTACACACACAGTAGGACATGTTCACACAACCATTCCAATTCATTCCCGATGAATCGACCTGACTCAACTCTAAGCAAAGAGCAGTGCATGACAAACAAGCAAAATGAGTAGGCACAACAGGCTCAAACAACTCCTACTCATGCTAGTGGGTTTCATCTAATTATTGTGGAATGACAGTCATGCAGAGGATAAAGGGGTTCAGCTACCGCAGCAAGTAACACATGAGTCGTTGTTGTCCTAATGCAGTAAAATAGAGCAGGAGCGAGAGAGTGGGATTGTATTGGAATGAACAAGGGGGTTTTGCTAGCCTGGCACTTCTGAAGATAATATAGTTCTTCATCGGTGTCATCGAATTCATCGCTTGATGACGCCGCTCACCGAGAGGGGCAATTACCGGCAAACTAGAGAGAACACAATCAATGCAATGCACATTCACATGAATGACATGTCATGTTAAGGTACTTAATTCACCTAATGCAATATCTAGCCAGGTTAATTGAAGTGGAATTCAAACAAGAACAAATTCCAACTCCAAATGTTATTTCATAAATTGCCCTAATCATCATTTGTCCTATTCAGTGAGGTTAACTTGTTCAAACATGCATGAAAGTGCCATAAACAGATTCTTCATATTTTTCTGATCATTTTTCATATATAAATTATTTAATTTGGAGTTACGGTTGAATTGATATGATTTTTAGAAGTTTAGAGTATTTTCTGAAATTTCCTGAATTATTTTAAATCCAGAAAATGACTTCATCACTCGCCACCGATGTCGCAGGACGTCAAGCAGGTCAACAGCTCACGGTCCGGTCAAACCTGACAATGGGTGCCGCGTGTCAGCATAATTAGCTTAACTAAAATTAATTAAAACTAATCCTAAATAGTAAACAGGGCTGGGCCCCACCTGTCATTGGCTCAGGAGAGTCAACCGGGGCCCACCATTGGTCAAAGTCAAAGTCGGCTGTCGGCTGCTTAGCCACGCGAAGCCACGCGGGCGGCGGAAGTGGATTTTGCTGCCCGCCACCAAATGGATCGGGAAGGCGTCTAAGTGGAGCTGGGACAAACCGCAGCTCTGGTGGAGTCGGTTGGGGTCGGGCGGCCGGAATGGTGCCGGCGATGACCTAGGCGGCCACCGAGCTCGGGCGAGCTCGGGCTCGACGCCAGGTGCACTAGAGGGTAAACGGAAGGGCGCTATGGCTCTGGGAGGGCGGCGAACTTGGTAGCATGCTCGGGCGCAGTTAGGGTGGCTCCTCACCACGGCGGCGCCATGGCCGGGCAAGGGGAGTTTTCGCTTCGGTGGAGACAGCGGTTGTAGGACGAATTAGGCGACGGGTATGGGGGAACGTGCGAGGCTCACCGCGGTTCTTCCGTGCTGCCGGAGAGGCAGGGAGACACGGGTCCGCGGAACGTCGGCGGGATCTCCGCACCGAGGACAGAGGCGGCGGCCAAGTGGCGCGACAGGAGCTTCCCGGCTCGGGAGGCTCGGTGAGGAGGGGGAGAGAGACTAGGCGGGGCTCGGGGGCGTGTCGGAGAGGCTCGGGGATGGCTGCGGCTACGGCTATGGCGAACGGCGGCGGCGGCGTTCGGCCGTGCGTGTGAGAGCGGGACAGAGGAGGGGAACGAGGGAGAGGGAGAGAGCGAGGGGGTCCAGGGGGTCGGGGCGGCGCCGAGGAGATGACGCGAGGCGTCGCGGTGGCCAGGCGACGCAGGCAGGCAGCCTGGTGGCGTGGCGAGCTCGGCGGCGTCGCGGTGTCCCTCCTTTGCCTACTGGCACGAGGAGGAAGGCGATAGGGGGGGCACCTGGTGGGCTGGGCCGCACAATAGTGGGCATCTGGGTTGTATGTAAGTGCCAGGTAGTCCTTCTCTCTCTCTATTTTATTTCTATTTTTGTTCTATTTTCTATTTTCTGTAGTTTGTTTTGATTTAGTTTAGCACCAAATCATTTAAATAAATCGTGAAAATAATTGTGGGCATTAACTGAATTATTACAGAGGCCCTTAACTATTTTTCAGAATTGTTGGAGCATTTAAAAATATTAATAGTATTTAAATGCCCCAATTCGAATACAATATGGTTTATTCAAAAATCCAAAAATGTCTTGGAAAAATATCCATCATCTCTGGATATGGTTTTCACCCTTTTCCATTAATCATGAACATTTTTGCAACCCAATTTGGGTTCTTTGAAAATATTTTAAAGTTGAACCTATTTGAATTCCTTTAGTGCTAGGGTTTAGGCAATCCCTATTTCAAATTTCATGAGAATTAAACATGATGCATGGATGCAATGCCACTAGTTACAAGCAAGCTCTAGGGCTGTGACAACCTACCCCCACTAAACAAGAATCTCGCCCCGAGATTCAAGACGTGAGGTAAGAGGAAAAGGGGAGTCGCAAACTATCACAATCTTCATGATCCATTTGCCCTTCTCGAAGATGTTGATTTACTCCATCATCTTGGTCTTGACGTCTTTGCTATCGAAATCTTCACTCGACACGACAACAGAAAGAAGGGGAAAACCCTACAGGATTTAATCTTCTTAAAGATCGAGCAACTCAAGATCAGCTCGTGGAATGAGATGTTGAAACATCTCGAGTTGAGGCACAGAACACATCGAGAGGGATGGAAGAACAACGCCGGGGTTTGATTGGTGGCAACAATTCCACGCTTAGGGAGATGGTGGATGGTGTCAAGGTGGCGAGGAAATATTTACCATGATCCCGTAACGGGGCACCTCGAGAAAGGTGACGCAAAGAACTATTCCCTTAAGTGGCAAAAAGAATTACTTTTGATACAAGATCATTGAAACTCTCCATACCAGCCTAAGGCAATTCTCAACGATCGTTTAGCGGAGTGCAAAGGAATGGTACACCCGACTAGAATGGATGATGTGGACTACCTTGTTGAAGACAACGAATGGATGATTTTTCTTATCATCGGAGGTGGAGGGGACCCATGGTAGGTCCACTTTTGAAGATGAACCTGGACAAGAATTACTAAGAAGGCAGCCTATAGTGAAACGGCACAAGGACGGTGCAAGCTGGGAACGAAATGCAACTGTTGGAATGTTCCAACCATCATATCTGCCTGAGATTCAGATCCGATTGATGATGGGATACTTCAGACTCAGCATGTCTGAAAAGAAGGGTTGCAACATAAATCGACGAGATGGTGTTGCGAGATTCTCGGGATATGAACTACGATAGCAGGCTCCAAAATATGAGCTGGTTCCGCTACAAACCTGTGAACACACTGTCCTAGACAAGCATGACCACATGGTAGTCTTATCATAAAACACTACCGAGTTCAGGTGGGGAACTATCATCGAGGATATCAAAGTCGTTACGCAAGTCCATGGATTAGATCCCAAGCATAGACTTCTTTTCCTTGAACAAGTCAATCAGTGGCTTAGTGTGCTATGGAATTCATATGAGATGAAGATGATCAGTCTATCATGCCATAGAATACTTCGCACGTGCATGACTGACTTGGGATGATTCCAGAGGAAACAAAACAAACCTTTCTCAAATTCATGGCGGCAACTTACACCTAAGGCACATGAATTCGAGGAAGTCACTCTTTCCATCCAAGCATAAGCTTCATGAGCGGAACACGAAGAAATGCTTACACAAGTTCCAACACTAGGTTGATGTTCAATCATGACTCATGGGGGAGACAAAATGCTACTGATGGGCTCAACAGCAACTCATCGGAATTTCCATATCACTGGACTTCCACCATCATGTGAACACGTGATAGTATTGGTCAGACCAAAAGATGTAATGGTGTATGCTCGAGGGGTCAACCACGAGTAAGACAACATCACGAATATCGTTGGTTCTGATTTGACTTGACAATGGCCCATACTCAAATCAAAGAATTGATAAGACAATAGGTCCAACAACTGATCGCGAGGACCAATCGATGAAGATATCATCTTTCTTCGACACACACTACACAAGAATATCCCTTTGGATCGAACTAGGTTAGGCAAGCTTTTATCTTCCAACTCTCCAAGTTGTTGTCTAGCTTAACCAACTAGCTTAGGGATATCCAACACAGATTCTTGAAGAAAGGGTGGTTCACAAGAAACCAACTTGATCACGAGCTCAACATAACAGTCAGGAAACAACCCGGTAACACTTCCAAGAAGATATTCGGAAAGTCACGAACCACCGGTATGTTACTAAGCTCGAGAACAATCTTGTTTTGAGGCAAGACGATATGATCAAATGAGTGAGGACTTGACAAGATCCTAACTCCTCAATCGAAGTGTGCACCAGGAACAAGGACTAGGTCGCACGATCAATCTTAGGATGATGATTTAATAACCAACACGCTAAGAATGAAATTATTGTCCATTTTCTACCAAGCAACGAGGTTGCTAGGAGTATTGATTTCACACATCAAAATTCATTTGTCGGTATTCCGGTTGCAACAACACGGGACCGAGGAATGAATGATGATGGTGAAAAGTATCACTACGTCAAAAATTCATGAGAGTTAGTGCAATTCTCATGACACTCTTGACATAAAGATGGTAACACTCCAAGGTAGAACAGAACAAAAGCTGAATTGGCATCTTGATCTTCGGAATACAACAGCTTTGACCCAATCCTGGATATGGATGAGGTACTGGAGTTTGTTTCTCCTAGTCATTCCGGAATAGAATGGCTTGTCGGACCACAAGGATAATAGGCATCGATAAACAAATGCACGCATACCCTTGATTATCAACTGATAGAGGATGGTCGGGATACAACTAAAGAGAGAGTTGTGGAGGCACGGATTAGTATATAGAGCAAAGCTCAAAATTTCTTCCGGATAACCCAATGCAGAGAAGGTAGGACTGGCAGAGTCACAATTATGAATGGAGAACTCCTCAAGAGTACTCTGATTGTGATCTTTTAATTCAAAGAATTTCTGCATTAACTAGTTCATGGTATTTGGAAGAAGGAAATACCATGGACCTCAAGGACTATCGCAAAGTTACTAATATCCTAAAGGAACTAGCAAATACTAACAACATGAAGTAGGGTGGATCTCGGGTTCAAGAACCCAGGGATAGAATACCTACTACTAAATGGCATCACGGGATGCTTTCAAGAATAATGGCCAGAATCATCACACCGGGGATACAAAAGCATTGCTAAATTATGAGTGGTCTTCGAAGACACCTAGGGTCATAATACTAACTCCAACATACTCGTCAAGGCCACGGAGTACCTCAACGGACCGATTTGTGTGCTTATTCTGACCAAAAAGGACATCAGGAACGGAAAGAAAGGATTTGCAAATGCATCAGACTATTTAGAGACCTGGTATGACTTGGACAGCATAACGGCTGTAAATGCTCAAAAAGATTTGAGACATCATGCAAAATGGTGGCACAGCCATTTAACAACATCATATCAAAGTTTCGAGATCAACATTTAACATATAGAAATAGTAGGGACTGAACTGAGGCTTAAAACCAACAATCTTATAAGTCTATGGATTAGTAACACGTCATCCTGATAGATAGATGAGAAGCCTAGTTCTTAACCCCGTAGAAGAGAAGAGGATGACTCAGATCAGAAGGCCATGAGGTATAAGGAGTAAAAAGAGCCTTACGTTCCCTTCCACAATCAATTCCCTTACATAACTAAGCATTTCTAGACACAACTTCGACCAGTTTGGCTTGGTAATCCTACAGGCAGTCAGGCTCTGATACCAACGCTGTCAGGACCCCGATCCCAAGTCACATCGATCTAGCCGGTAACAACTCATATCACTTTGCGGCCTCACGCACGGTATTCCCACGGGTGTCGCCTTACCATGGCCCGGACCGCTTATGCTTTTGGCTCACGATATGATAGTGTCGCTAGCATCCATATGACAAAGAACCCGGCCGACATGGCTAGTCGTGAACCCAAAGCGGCGCTAACCTATGGGAACAGCATACATGAATCACATCGAGCATGTCGGTCATCAACGATAAATTCAGGCTGTAGCACTGGCTAACAGACTCCGTATTCGGGCTGTAGCAGGCTAGGCAGACTCAATAACACCGCGTGACATTTCAAGGGATGTATATAGGAACGAAGTGAAACACATGCTGGCCACCAAGTGTCCAAGCAGTAGTGCTGGGCTAGCAGGACTCCGTGAACCGGCTATAGCGGACTACTATCGCCGAAGCACGAGACTACATTTCCCCATATGAGAGGCTGCCAAGGATAAACAACTAGTTTGTCGGATCCCACACATACCAAGCATTTCAAACATACACACAATATGCTCAATATGTGTAGATACAACATGGCATCACAACATAACTCTACGACTCAAATATTTATTCATTAGGCTCCGAGGAGCGAGATATTACAAACATGGGTCTCATGACCCAACACTCGAGCATACAAGTCAAAGCACAAGCGAAGCTAATCATGTCCGAGTACGCATAACTATAAATGAAAAGGCTGAGAAGCCCGACTATCTACCAGATCATGCCGAGGGCACAAGATCGTAGCTGAGGTAACAAGCTAAACGTCGAAGTCCACGTGGAACTACTAGCGAGACCGACGCCTCTCGCAAAACATAAAATAAGCAAACGTGAGTACAATTGTACTCAGCAAGACTTACATCGAACTAACTACATATGCATCATTATCAAAGGGGTGGTGGAGTTTGACCGCAGCAAGCCAGCTTTGACTCGGTGGCTATCCTGAACTACGATCGCAAGTAACTCTTTTGAGGTGGCGCACACGAGTCCACATATTCACCATATCAATACACCACTATGGACCCGCCCCCATCTCCCTACGAGAACGCCATCCATAGCACTCACGCTTATCTTGCGCATTTTAGAGTATCCACTTTCACTTGTCTATGAACCGATAAAGGCAACCTGTAAGTCCTTTTCCATGGACACGGCTATTCAATAGATCATATTAAACCCCGCAGGGTGTACTTCTTCACACACGCTCACCACTTACCGCCGCCACACGACATGTACTGCAACCTTCAAGCGAAGCCCAACGTGGTGTCGGCCACGGCCTACCTAAACACTCAAGTCCCTAGTCCAGTTTATCGCCTATTCGGTTCCATCCGCAGGAGTCCGCCGAGGTTTCCACTAACGCCCCAAACGATGTGTGCAGGGTTCCCGAGATACCAAACGGGCATCCGGTACACCGGGCCACGGTGTATCTACCGCATCATAGCCCACCCCTAGGGTCAGCGCTATGCACGGCCTCCAACACATATCCTACAAACACCAGAAACTAATTGCAACTCCTGGACAGAGAACAAGGGTGGTTAAGAAGCCGAGAGGGTCAATTAAGGATCCCAATGCGTGGTAGTAACTGTTTCATGGATCACAAACACGTAACTCAGTTCCCGAGGACGGTTTCAATGAGACAACCCACCATGTACTCCTACATGGCCTCTCACCGCTACCTTTACCAAATCGTGTTCACACACTTAGCTTACACACACAAGAGGACATGTTCACACAACCATTCCAATTCATTCCCGATGAATCGACCTGACTCAACTCTAAGCAAGAGAGTGCATGACAAACAAGCAAAATGAGTAGGCACAACAGGCTCAAACAACTCCTACTCATGCTAGTGGGTTTCATCTAATTATCGTGGAATGACAGTCATGCAGAGGATAAGGGGTTCAGCTACCGCAGCAAGTAACACATGAGTCGTTGTTGTCCTAATGCAGTAAAATAGAGCAGGAGCGAGAGAGTGGGATTGTATTGGAATGAACAAGGGGGTTTTGCTTGCCTGGCACTTCTGAAGATAATATAGTTCTTCATCGGTGTCATCGAATTCATCGCTTCAGACGTCGCTCACCGAGAGGGGCAATTACCGGCAAACAAGAGAGAACACAATCAATGCAATGCACATTCACATGAATGACATGTCATGTTAAGGTACTGAATTCACCTAATGCAATATCTAGCCAGGTTAATTGAAGTGGAATTCAAACAAGAACAAATTCCAACTCCAAATGTTATTTCATAAATTGCCCTAATCATCATTTGTCCTATTCAGTGAGGTTAACTTGTTCAAACATGCATGAAAGTTCCATAAACAGATTCTTCATATTTTTCTGATCATTTTTCATATATAAATTATTTAATTTGGAGTTACGGTTGAATTGATATGATTTTTAGAAGTTTAGAGTATTTTCTGAAATTTCCTGAATTATTTTAAATCCAGAAAATGACTTACTGCGTCAGCCTGACGTCAGTGTGACGTGAGCAGGTCAACAGCTCACGGTCCGGTCAAACCTGACAAGGGTCCCGCGTCAAGATAATTAGCTTAACTAAAATTAATTAAAACTAATCCTAAATAGTTAACAGGGCTGGGCCCCACCTGTCATTGGCTCAGGAGAGTCAACCGGGGCTCACCATTGGTCAAAGTCAAAGTCGGCTGCCGGCGTTTAGCCGCCGGCGAGCCCGACGCGGCGACGGAAGTGGATTTTGCCATTCTGGCCACCAAATGGATCGGGGAAGGCGTCTAAGTGGAGCTGGGGACAAACCGCAGCTCCTGGTGGAGTCGGTGGGGGTCGGGGCGGCCGGAAATGGTGCCGGCGACGACCTAGGCGGCCGCCGGAGCTCGGGCGAGCTCGGGCTCGACGCTGCGGTGCATTAGAGGGAAAACGGAAGGCGCTGCGGGCTCTCGGGAGGGCGGCGAACTTGGTAGCATGCTCGGGCGCAGTTAGGTTGGCCTCGCCACGGCGGCGCCATGGCCGGGCGGCGGGAGTTTTCGCCGGTGGAGACGGCGGTTGTAGGACGAATTAGGCGACGGGTATGGGGGAACGGTGCGAGGCTCACCGCGGTTCTTCTCGGTGTCTGCTGGAGAGGCAGGGAGACACGGGTCCGGGCGGAACGTCAAGGGGATCTCCGCACCCGAGGACAGAGACGGCGGCGCAAGCGGCGAGTAGGAGCTTCCGCGCCGGGAGGCTCGGTGAGGAGGGGAGAGAGACTAGGCGGGCTCGGGGCGGTTTGAGAGGCTCGGGATGGCTGCGGCACGGCTATGGCGAACGGCGGAGGCGGGCGTTCGCCGCGTGCGTGTGAGAGCGGGACAGAGGAGGGGAACGAGGGAGAGGGAGAGAGCGAGGGTCCAGGGGTCGGGCGGCGCCGAGGAGATGACGCGAGGCGTCAAGGTGGCTGCCGACGCAGGCAGGCAGCCTGGTGGCATGGCGAGCTCGGCGGCGTCGCGGTGTCCCTCCTTTGCCTACTGGCACGAGGAGGAAGGCGATAGGGGGCACTTGGTGGGCTGGGCCGCACAGTAGTGGGCATCTGGGTTGTAGGTAAGTGCCGTGTAGTCCTTCTCTCTCTATTTTATTTCTATTTTTGTTCTGCTTTTCTATTTTCTCTAGTTTGTTTTGATTTAGTTTAGCACCAAATCATTTAAATAAATCCTGAAAATAATTGTGGGCATTAACTGAATTATTACATAGGCCCTTAACTATTTTTCATAATTGTTGGAGCATTTAAAAATATTAATAGTATTTAAATGCCCCAATTCAATACAATATGGTTTATTCAAAATCCAAAATGTCTTGGAAAATATCCATCATCTCCGGATATGGTTTTCACCCTTTCCATTAATCATGAACATTTTTGCAACCCAATTTGGGTTCTTTGAAAATATTTTAAAGTTGAACCTATTTGAATTCCTTTAGTGCTAGGGTTTAGGCAATCCCTATTTCAAATTTCATGAGAATTAAACATGATGCATGGATGCAATGCCACTAGTTACAAGCAAGCTCTAGGGCTGTGACACCGGGCCAGGACGCTGACGCCTGCCGGAGCCGCCGCCATAGCCCGACTCCGAGTGATGACGCAGTCGGAGGGCCTGACCGGGCCCGACTTGCTGGCCGCCTTCGTGGCGCGCCGAGTGCTCCCGCTTCAAGGCCGTCCTCACATGATCTGTCAGATGAGCGGCCACCGGGATCCAAGCCGGTTGTGCACCAAGGAGATGCCTCACAAAGAGGTGGCCTACATGGTGAACTACCTTGTGAACTGCGAGCTCTCGGAAGAGTGGCAGTTTGGCAAGGAGCCGTATTCGCTCGCCCATCCTCCGCCCATGGTGAGTTGTTTCTTTTTCCGGATCCTCTGATTCCTTCTTGCCGAGTCCGCCTTGCTAGGTCTGACTGACCGGTCTTTGGTCAGAGCCCACTCCTCCAGCCAGCAACTGGCACCAATGGGCCGGCCCGCGAGTTCCTCCTTGACAGGGCGGAAAGCGATGTCGACGATCCCGATTCGGGGGCGGTGGCCTTGGAAGACGACGCCGAGGGAGGAGGCGGCAGTGCAGACGGCGTGAGGCTCGAGGCCAGCCTCGAAGACTGGCCCGACGATGACGCGGGGGAGGTCGCCCCGCACCACCAACCCGGAGCCGGCCAGCCAAAGCGAAGCCTCAGCCAAGGCTGGACGCCCAAGGCGGCACGAAGAAGCAAAGGGCCGCGCCGAGCTTGTTTGGCAGCCGGCCGAAGAAGCCCAAGGGCTCGGCCGCGGCGACCAAGCAGGAAGAGGCGGCCGCAAAGGTCAACCGCTTTCGCAAGGAGGTGAAGACGCCGCAACTGGTCTCCGCGTAAGTGCTTTCCTCCCTTGCATCCTTATCTTCTCTTCATCGATCTGTTCTGAGTTTTCTTCTTTATTTTCCTTGGGCCTAGGGCTCCCCTCTCTCTTGAGAAGGCAGTCGCCGCTTCCTTCTTGGGGTCGGCCGAGACTTCCGCCACAGCCCGGCGGATTGACCCGGCCGCCGACCTTCGGGATGCGAGGGAGCGGAACGCGCGGGAGGTGCACGAAGAGCAGGTGGCCACCCGCCTGAAGAAGGCGGAGGCCGAGAAATCGAAGGCTACCGCCACGGAGAAATTGGCGGAGGCCGCAGCCATCGACGCGGGCGAAGAACGGGTCAAGAAGCGCGACGCCATTCAGCGATCTTCGCATTCTTCAACTCCGCCCCCGCCCCGGAGTTCTTGGCGCAGGCCGGGGAGGCCCGCGGTGAGCACCCGGTCAGGGAACGGGACTGCGGCGACGCCTCCATGCCAGACGTGCGCGTGCCGCCACCGTCGCGTTTGGGAGCGCTCCGGGCGGGAAGCCGGCAGACCCGCCGGTGCCTCCGACTGGAGAGATGGCGGCGGGACTGGATCTCGGGGTCGGCGCACCAACACGTTGCCGTCTTGCAAAGGCAGCTTCTGCGCCACGCCCGTTGGAGACCGGCGCCACGAGTTCCTCGGTCCCGACATCGAGGCGATGAAAGTGCCGCGCCACCGGTGTGTGCGAGGAAGCGGATCGCCCGTGAATCGGGCGCCTTGGACGCCCGTGCCAAGATCCGAGCCGAGAGCGAGGCCCCAAGAACTGCAACAAGGCGCACTGGCCACGCGAGAAGCCGCTCGGTACGCTTCTTCTTCATTTTTGTTTCTGTGCTTTTGGGGACGCGCCAGCAACACCTCCGGTGTAGTCTCGAAGTTTCGGGCCGGCCGAGCAAAGCGCCCGAACTCTAATCGGCGAGTTCCAAGTACTGACACTCGTCTGAATTTCATGTCGCATGATTACCACAATATCAGCGAGATCACCTTCCACTCCATCGCCCAGGAGCTGGCTCAACGGACTGCCGATCTGTCGGACAGCCAGAGTACGTCTTCTTCTTCTTCTTTCCGCGGGGGGCGCGCCAGCGCACCCGCGGGCTGTAGTCCCCGAGATTCGGGTCGACTGCTGAGCAGTCGAGCCGGATCTCCCCTGCAACTATGTTTCTTTGTTGGCGACTAACGCCTTGCTTTCTTCTTTCTTTTGCAAAAGCCAACGCCGCCTTACAGGAGCAGCTGGATGTGGCCAACGTCGCGCTCCGTGTCAAGGAGGAAGAGTGCAGCCAGCTGGCTGGAGAGCGCGACCGGCTGGCCGCGCAACTGATGGAACAGAAGGAGCTCTTCGAGAAGGCTTAGAAGGAGGCGAAGGACAAGGAGTCCGGTCTCCTTGCCGAGTTCGCGAGCGAGCGCCTCCTGGTCCGGCTGTGGAGGCGATGCTTGACCTGGCTTCCACGAGATCAAGACATAGTCGATGGTGAGTCTTCCTCATTTTCTTCTTTGCGCTGCCGGCTGTTGGTTAACACCGGCTTCTAGTCTTTAATTTTGCTCTTTGCTTCTACTTTGGCAGATTTCTTCCCTGGCCACTAGGACATCGCCAACCGGGCCATCGAAGCTGACCGCGAAGGGAGGAGGGCGGTGAAGGAAATATGCCCTAGAGGCAATAATAAAGTTATTATTTATTTCCTTATATCATGATAAATGTTTATTATTCATGCTAGAATTGTATTAACCGGAAACATAATACATGTGTGAATACATAGACAAACAGAGTGTCACTAGTATGCCTCTACTTGACTAGCTCGTTAATCAAGATGGTTATGTTTCCTAACCATAGACATGAGTTGTCATTTGATTAACGGGATCACATCATTAGGAGAATGATGTGATTGACATGACCCATTCCGTTAGCCTAGCACTTGATCGCTTAGTATGTTGCTATTGCTTTCTTCATGACTTATACATGTTCCTGTAACTATGAGATTATGCAACTCCCTGCTTACCGGAGGAACACTTTGGTGCTACCAAACGTCACAACGAATCGGGTGATTATAAAGGAGTACTACAGGTGTCTCCAAAGGTACATGTTGGGTTGGCGATTTCGAGGTTAGGTTTTGTCACTCCGATTGTAGGAGAGGTATCTCCGGCCCTCTCGGTAATGCACATCACTATAAGCCTTGCAAGCAATGTAGCTAATGAGTTAGTTACGGAATGATGCGTTACGTAAAGAGTAAAGAGACTTGCCAGTAACGAGATTGAACTAGGTATTGGATACCGACGATCAAATCTCGGGCAAGTAACATACCGATGACAAAGGGAACAAAGTATGTTGTTATGCGGTTTGACCGATAAAGATCTTCGTAGAATATGTAGGAGCCAATATGAGCATCCATGTTCCGCTATAGGTTATTAACCGAGAATAGTTCTAGGTCATGTCTACATAGTTCTCGAACCCGTAGGGTCCGCACGCTTAACGTTACGATGACAGTTTTATTATGAGTTTATAAGTTTTGATGTACCGAAGGAGTTCGAGTCCCGGATGAGATCGGGACATGACGAGGAGTCTCAAATGGTCGAGACGTAAAGATCGATATATTGTATGACTATATTCGAGTTCGGAAGGTTCCGAGTGGTTCGGTATTTTCGAGTACCGGGAGTTACGGAATACGGGGAGAAGTATTGGGCCTTATTAGGCCATACGGGAAAGAGAGAGGGCTGCCTATGGCAGGCCGCGCTTCTCAAGGCCTAGTCCGAATTGGACTAGGGAGGGGCTGCCCTCCTTCCTTCCCTTCTCCTCCCCTTCCTTGTCTCCTACTCCTAATACTTGGAAGGATTCCTAGTTGACTAGAAAGGGGAATCCTACTCCCGTGGGAGTAGGACTCCCTAGGGCGCGCCATAGAGAGGGCCGCCCTCCCTCCTCTACTCCTTTATATACGGGGCAGGGGCACCCCATAGACACACAAGTTGATCTACGGATCGCCTTAGCCGTGTGGTGCCCCTCCACCATATTCCACCTCGGTCATATCGTCGCGGAGTTTAGGCGGCCTCGCGCCGTAAGGCATCATCATCGTCACCACGCCGTCAGGTCGACGGAACTCATCCCCGACACTTTGCTGGATCGGAGTCCGGAGATCGCCATCGAGCTGAACGTGTGCTAAACTCGGAGGTGCCGTGACGCTCGGTACTTGGATCGGTCGGATCGTGAAGACGCATTTACTACATCAACCGCGTTGTCATAACGCCCGCTTACGGCCCACGAGGGTACGTGGACAATACTTCCCCTCTCGCTATGCCATCACCATGATCTTGCGTGTGCGTAGGAATTTTTTGAAATTACTACGCTCCCCAACAGTGGCATCCGAGCCTGGTTTTGTACGAGATGTCATATGCACGAGTAGAACACAAGTGAGTTGTGGGCGATATAAGTCATACTGCTTACCAGCATGTCATACTTTGTTTCGGCGGTATTGTGAGATGAAGCGCCCGGACCGACATTACGCGTGACGCTTACACGAGACTGGTTTCACTGCTATGAGCACTCGTGCTTAAAGGTGACCGGCGGTGTCTGCTCTCTCTCACTTTAGTTGAACTGAGTGTGGCTACGCCCGTCCTTGCGAAGGTTAAAACAGCACCAACTTGACAAACTATCGCTGTGGTTTTGATGCGTAGGTAAGAACGGTTCTTGCTCAGCCCGTAGCAGCCACGTAAAACTTGCAACAACAAAGTAGAGGACGTCTAACTTGTTTTTGCATGGAATGTTGTGATGTGATATGGTCAAGATGTGATGCTATATTTTATTGTATGAGATGATCATGTTTTGTAACCAAAGTTATCGGCAATCGGCAGGAGCCATATGGTTGTCGCTTATTGTATGAAAAGCAAACGCCTGTAATTGCTTTACTTTATCACTAAGCGGTAGCGATAGTCGAGAAGGAATAGATGGCGAACGACAATGATGCTACGATGGAGATCAAGGTGTCGCTACCGGTGACGGTGGTGATCACGACGGTGCTTCAGAGATGGAGATCACAAGCACAAGATGATGATGGCCATATCATATCACTTATATTGATTGCATGTGATGTTTATCCTTTATGCATCTTATCTTGCTTTGATTGACGGTAGCATTTTAAGATGATCTCTCACTAAAAATTTATCAAGAAGTGTTCTCCTGAGTATGCACCGCTGCCAAAGTTCGTCGTGCCTGCACACCGTGTGATGATCGGTGTGATAAGCTCTACGTCCATCTACAACGGGTGCAAGCCAGTTTTGCACACGCCGAATACTCAGTTAAACTTGACGAGCCTAGCATATGCAGATATGGCCTCGGAACACGGAGACCGAAAGGTCGAGCGTGAATCATATAGTAGATATGATCAACATAGTGATGTTCACCATTGAAAACTACTCCATCTCACGTGATGACCGGTTATGGTTTAGTTGATTTGAATCACGTGATCACTTAGATGACTAGAGAGATGTCTGTCTAAGTGGGAGTTCTTAAGTAATATGATTAATTGAACTTAAATTTATCATGAACTTAGTCTTGGTAGTATTTTGCAAATTATGTTGTAGATCAATAGCTCGCGTTGTTGCTTTCATATGTTTATTTTGATATGTTCCTAGAGAAAATTATGTTGAAAAATGTTAGTAGCAATGATGCGGATTGGATCCGTGATATGAGGTTTATCCTCATTGCTGCACAGAAGAATTATGTCCTTAATGCACCGCTAGGTGATGACCTATTGCAGGAGCGTATGCGCACATTATGAACGCTATTAGCTCAATATGATGACTACTTGATAGTTTAGTGCACCATACTTAACGGCTTAGAATCGGGACTTCAAAGACGTTTTGAACGTCATGGACCATATGAGATGTTCCAGGAATTGAAGTTAATATTTCAAGCAAATACCCGAGTTGAGAGATATGAAGTCTCCAACAAGTTCTATAGCTAAAGGATAGAGGAGAATCGCTCAACTAGCGAGCAAGTGCTCGATTGTCCGGGTACTACAATCGCTGAATCAAGTGGGAGTTAATCTTCCGATAAGATAGTGATTGATAGAATTCTCTAGTCACCATCACCAAGTTAGTAGAACTTCATGATGAACTATAGTATGCAAAGGATGACGAAAACGACACGAGCTCTTCGTGATGTTGAAATCGACGAAGGTAGAAATCAAGAAAGAGCATCAAGTGTTGATGATTGACAAGACCACTAGTTTCAAGATAATGGCAAAGGAAAGAAAGGAACTTCAAGTAGAATGACAAGCAAGTTGTCACTCCCGCCAAGAAGCCCAAAGCTGAACCTAAAGCCTGAAACCGAAAGTGCTTTACCGCAAAGGAAATGGTCATCGAAGTGGAACTACTCCAAATATTTGGTGGATAAGAAGGATGGCAAAGTGAACAAGGGTATATTTGATATACAGGTTAATGATGTGTGCTTTACTAGTGTTTATAGTAGCCCCTGAGTATTTGATACTTGTTCGTTGCTAAGATTAGTAACTCAAACAGGAGTTACGTAATAAACAAAGACTAGTTGAAGGGAAGTGACGATGAGTGTTGGAAGTAGTTCCAAGATTGATATGATCATCATCGCACACTCCCTATACTTTCGGATTAGTGTTAAACCTAAATAAATGTTATTTGGCGCTTATGCTGAGCATGAATATGATTTGATCATGTTTATTGCAATACAGTTATTCATTTAAAATCAAAGAATAATTGTTGTTCTGTTTAAATGAATAAAACCTTCAATGGTCATACACCCAATGAAAATAGTTTGTTGGATCTCGATCGTAGTGATACACATATTCATAATATTGATGCCAAAAGATGCAAAGTTAATAATGATAGTGCAACTTATTTGTGGCACTACCGTTTGGGTCATATCGGTGTAAAGCGCATGAAGAAACTCCATGCTGATGGGTTTTTGGAATCACTTGATTATGAATCATTTGATGCTTATGTAACCGTGCCTTTTGGGCAAGATGACTAAAACTCCGTTGTTCAAACAATGGAACGAGATACTGACTTGTTGGAAATAATACATACCGATGTATGCGGTCCA